>OZ035998.1:46757030-47059530 GCA_964035015.1 Corallium rubrum | reverse complement strand
AAGTCATATACATGTGTGACGACGTCAATATATACGACGTTTCATAATATCTCGAGAACGAAGTGAGATTTGATTTGAAAAAGTCATTAAACTGTCCAATTTCTATAATATCTCGCCAGTTGATTGTTTTGTTATATAAATCGTGCTATAATTACAAAGTCAACTGTATAAGATAGGTCATTGTTTAATGATTGACCATTGTTCAACATTAATATAAAAGAAATTGAGAATGTTCTATTTTATAATCATTTTCAGAGAAACATGCCACCATATGCAGAGAATATTTTCCTAAGAATATTTGGTCACTGAAGCACTTCTAACTTCTATTAACACATTTATATTTTGACTTCTTTAACTATTGAGGTATATATAACCCTATAGTCCTTAAATCATGCGATAGTATATATTAGTGGCATGATTGTTACATAATCTATTTATGGAACGATACAGTTCAGTAGTCCGATCATTGCACGACTATCGACCGATTGTGACACGACTATATATGGAACACAAATCGAAATATAAGTAAGGTTTGAGTACTGCCGAAAATATTGAACGTCGTTTTACACTAGAGCAAAAGTATCCGGATTCACATTGTTTTTCATCTTCATGGGAATAAAAAACAATGTGAATGCGGATACTTTTGCTCTAGTGTAAACGGTGTAACGTTCAATATTTTCAGCAGTATTCAAACCTTACTATTATATTTCGATTTGTATTTCGACACAGCCTACGCAGCACACTCCTTTTTGTTTATATATTATTGAACAATCGTACGCCCGACTACTATATATGTGGAACGATAGTTGCACGATTGTTGCCCCACTATATATGGTACGACAGTTATACAATTGCTACACGACGACTATATATGGGACGATCATTGTGATAATTGTTACACGACTATAGTCTATATGGAACCGGATAGCTGAACAAATATTGTAGTTAAGAAAATCAGTGTGCTGCGTAGCCGTAGGCACTGTAGAAATGCAGATGGAAATGTTGAAAGGCTGAGTGTACTGCGAAAACGTCTAAAGTTTCGAGCGAAAGCTCTTAATCGTTAGCAAATAATTCATGCAGTGACACTGAAAAATTAAGGCTTTTTCTCGAAATGTTGCGGAGTGATTTCGACAGTATATACACTTCAACATTTTCGTTTAGCAAATCCTATTTAAACTAGATATACTTTTTTCGTATGTTTTTGCTGTACAAGCTGTCGTAATATAATCTCAGAGAAAAACTCTGAGCTCCAGACTGAGCCGGACTCGAAGCCGGAAGCTCTCGCCATTGAGCCACTGGAACTCAGATGGTAGACCGAGGTTGTTTACTTGTTTTCGATATTTAGATGTTGTTTTAGATATACTTAGTCTTGTTATCAAGAAGCATAAACCGCAAAGAAAACCACAGCTTGCTACGCGTGAATAAGAATTTCTTGATGTACTATAAATAAAAACTTGAGGTTTTAGATTACACAGCTGTCAACTAATTCATGTTTACACCCATGTACCCATTGGAATTTTTCATGCACTTTGAGTGATGCGACTGTGTAGGAAAGTTGTATGAGGAAAAACGCTTATCTTCTGATAACTTCTGATATCAAACCATCACAAGTTTATGCCAAAGTAAAACAGCGACACAAACATATTTTACAGTAGGCGTGCACCTGTTGTTTTACATGGCATAACAACTTGTATAGAAACACCTCAAATGAAACAATACATCATCAGAAATTATATTTTGCTGAGCTTTCGATCTGTTGACTTAGTCTTAGGTCATGTTTTATTTTGCTTAGTATAGTTGTGTGTCTGTATTATGTATGTAAATATGTAACTTTGTAACTTGTCAACCGTTAATATGTATATATATATATATACTGTATATACATCTTCATGTTGCTACAAATATACTAAGACTTTATATACATAAGGTTACTAAGACAACGAGTATAAAAGTACAAAATAACGGTTAAAATTTGAAATTACAAAATTAAGAATTTGAAAATTTGAAAATTAAAGATAAACATAGGAATTTGATAAGGTGTACAAAAATAAAGTGTGGATTAAGATAAGGAGTTTAAAGTGGGAGGATATATTTACGCCTGGAAATAACAGCTTTCTTAAACATGCGGTTAAGCACACCCCTGGCAACTTATTTATTTTACTCGGCTAACGCCAGACGATTTTACTCGTCAAGGGGATGTGTTATTCGCATTATTTTGTAAGAGTATACCTGTGTTCTTAGGAAAGGTATCTGCTTAAAAGAAGTGTCTGGTATCCGCTGAAAAGTCTCGATCCGAACACACGAAAAACCAACAAAACAGTCTATCAGAATGTATATATATATATATATATATATATATATATATATACATACATATATGGATTATATGTCTGGATTACGAACTGAGGATTACACGAAATACTGAGATTATATGAAAAGAACACAACAAGAGATGATTCCGACAATCCGATTGCGAAATTTGCGAATGATATTGGACATTTCAGAAGTAGGATACTTCTACCCTGGGTTCGTTTGCTACAGGATTGCGTACGTCAATATTCCGCCATTTTGAAAATGCTATACGCTGTGGTATCGCTTCCGGCTACCTGAATATGACTTCCCCAAACCACGGTTAACTCGTAAATTGGAGTTCTGTTAATTCCTAATCCGGAATAAGGTCCAAAAGAATGCACCCCGCTGCATTAGTGATAAATTGAACCTACTTAATTATTTATGTAGCTAATGTAAAACTAACCTCAATGTTTATTTTAGCCGTTTTATGTCTATAAATTACACTCCACTTTTTGCAAATGCGTGTTATAGATGTTTAAGAATGTTATAGGTTTTGAGTACCTTGTGGTTTTAGTAAAATATTTATAAGCTACAGCAAAGTGGACTGTAATTATATTGATATTTTTTCCAAGGTGATTCGTCTCATACTGACGAGGAATATCAAGTTTTAAAACCAAGCGATTCAACGGCTGTGAGGTATGTTTTCAATAAAAGCTTACTACTTTATACCAATATAGCTCAATGTTATGTTAAGAAAGCTATATAGTGGTTTTACAAGCGGAGTTGACTAATACTTTTTTATTAATGTTTTTCTATCGTTTATTTTGTATATCTTTAAAACATGTGTGATGACATGTGGATTAGAAAATTTCAACAAAATTTTAAATGTTGTGACATTGACACGAATAAATTGTCGATAGATAATTGGGCTTGTTTCTTCTCTGCTGGTGTAAATGTCCTGTTTCGAAATGGTGTTGTAGAAACAACTATTTAAACACGTTATATTCTCAAGTATACGTTGTAGCCTTGTTGCTTATTATTGTAAGAGAACACATTTTGGAATAGAGTTTAAAAAGTTTGGTATGTTGGCTTTCAAAATAATGCTATCCACCAGTAAACATATAACTAAACAACTAGTGACTATGAGTCTATATATGGCGAGCTGTGGAGCACGACAGGAGTGATAATTATTTGAATAAACCCCTTATATACAATAACAGAGTAAACATTATCCTCCGACACCGTTTTATACGCAATGCTGGTACAATTTGAAAACGGAACAAAATCATGCCGTTTAGGCCTTGCGTTTACACGATACCGAGCCAAAAATGACATGGAATGTTATATGCTGTATTTGCACACCGGCATGATTTTGTTCCGTTTTCAAATTGTGGCGATATTGTTCTCTTGTTGTTCTCTGAGGTAAATTACGCTTTTGTTTACATTTTCATTTACATCAGTTCTTTACAGCGTATATGAGAGCCGCTCTCAATCCCCAGACTCAGTGCTATAGTTGAAGAATCATAATAGGGCAAGGCTAAGAGGCCGTAGTCACTATATATTGTAGCGAGTTAGTTCTATCTCAGATCAGTCGATTTAAGTCATGAAAACAAAGGCGAACGCTCGAATGCAAACTGAGATCGATCTGAACGAGGTGGAACTCAGTCAGGGTGAGATTGACCTAGACGAGTGCGAACGCTTTCTCACCAAAGCAAACCTGGATTGATGTGAAATCTTAGTGTGAAAGGTTCTTTAATTGGGGTTGAACGAAACCAGTGTAATATATTTACAAGTGTCTAAAAAAGTAAAGTAATAAGTGCCCGGCGGCTTGTAAACAGTGATGTTTCCGTCATTTCGAACCATAGATAGCTTTTCACGATTTATTCAAGGCGTTGGCTCGAAACGTCAATATTTTAAGGCTTCTAATAATAATATTGTACTCTTAAGCTTTATGTCGTTTTTATTATACGCTACGCAGTACGCTATATTTTCATATACTTATAGACACCAACTGAAACACTGGAATTTTAGAAGAACCTATTGAAATAGCTCTAGTCTTGTGTGGGTATATAACACAAGAACTATAATAATATATACCGTACAATATCACTTAACGAGTGCAGCGCGTCTACTCTCTTCCTTCCCATTGCAATGGTAATTCGGCGTACAATTAACTTCAATTAGAAGTTAATGGGCGTAAAGTATAACTCTACTCAGTGGCGTACCAAGGACTATTCTGAGTGGGGGGTGTAGCTTTTTAGCGTTATTGTTTTACCGACTAACTGAATTTTACCAACATTTTACCAAAAAATTATAGTTTTCCCCGCAAACTCTCCATTCTACGAATAGTTCACCGGCACGCCCTTCACTTCACTTCACTTCACCACTTCACGTTTCGAGAGAATATAGTCGGTGAGATGCATTATAAAAACGTTCAAGGGGGAAAATCTTGACTTGTGGGAAAATCTTGACTTGTGGGAAAATTCATCATCATGAGTTATATATCAAAGCGAAGTTAGGGGTCAGAAGAGCGACTCAAAACTACCAACGGGCATTAAATCTAGGTCGTTGTTTTGATTATGTATGGATGAGTATGTTGCTAGATTTTGACATTTTTACACGAGAACATCTTAGGCCTGTTTTAGACGGCGTGCTTTTCATGTACCAAACCTAATAGGAGAGATTAGGTTCATGACAAGCACGGCGTCTAAATCAAATAGGTACGGCAATTTTTATTTGGTTCGACCTTGTGATTAAGTTCGACTGAATTGGTCGTACTTAATGCATTTCGTGCGAGGTTGGTTTAGATCGATTTAGACGGCGAACTTCTCATGTACCGTATCTAATGCATAAATTATTAAAATGTATTTTCTATATTAGGTTCATAGGAACACGAAACGGTATTTTGTGCGACCCACTTGGTTCGCCGTATAAATTGACTGCCGTACTAAATAGATTTGAGTCGTCCCAAATTACTATTAGATTCGGCACATGAAAAGCACGCCGTCTAAAACAGGCCTTAGATTTATATCTGTGGTTCGATAATTTTAACATGGCCTACTGGGGGTGTTTATATGGAGGCGAGCCATGGCCCAGGTATCCGAGCTAGCTCGCTTTGTCGAGATGATTTTTATTGTATTTTATATACATGAGAAGGGCTATCCTGCCCAGCCGGGCTGGCTTGCTTGTTGTGCTAATTGCGTAATTTATCAGTTCTGGGAAGACACGAAGTCTCATTGTTTTAAATATGAACTGTACATGAACAAGCAGAACTTGTGAATTGTTTATGTCGAAAAAAGCTGATAAAAACAAATTTTGTCGCGAGTACGAAGCTTTTAGTGCCAGCCCGGGTAGGCGAGCCAGACCGGTCAATCGTGTTTACATGGGAAAAACCCAGCCTGGGTATAACCGAGATCTTGATCTCACAAAGCGAGATCTCAGCTAAGCGGGCTGGCTTGGCTCTCATATAAGCACAAGATGAAAATTAACAAGAAATAACAGCATAAGTTAGTATTAATTAAAATTAAGATTGAATATCTCGCCAGTTCATTGTTGCATTAAATCTAACAAATTTTATAAGAGAGGTCGTTGTTGCTGAGAAACATATTTTTCATAGTGAGAATATTCAGTCTCAGGAAAACTTTTGTTGCCATCTCGAAGGGCGCGAGTTTATGGATAATTTTCGTTGAATCGTGTTTTCTATTATAACTACACTTTGGGTCTTGAGTTTGGGGGGGGGGGGGGGGGGAACCTCGATTTCCTAGGGCGGTTCTGTTGGATTTCTAGGGTCTCTGAAACGCTATTTCCTGCATTTTGAGGCAAGTATTTAAGAGTAATCATAAATTACATAATTTTGTTGAAATTAAACCAGAACATAGATGATACACGTCAGAATATCTTTAGATTTATTTATAAACAAGTCGTAAATGTAAACACAAGTTGGAGGCATTTTGTATAGACCTTTAATAGTATTGTAATTTATAGCATATGCATGCCTGCTAAATATATAACACACTACTAGTACCTTAAAACAATGTAACACCCCCCCCCCCCTACAAGTTTCTCAACGGATTTAAACTTTTCACGAGAACGGTCTTGGAGACCATGGGGGGGGGGGGGGGGGCGACCGCCCCCCCCTTGGCTACGCCACTGCTTATGGCTATATACAAGAACAAGATTTGACATTTATTTTGTAAGAGACACGCCAAACCACGTAAAATATTTTTTTTTAGTCGAAATAGATAGTTTGAACCAAATTTGCCATAAACACAAGCAATGAATGGTTTTCGGCGTAAATCAGTAAGCGAAACAGGCTGGCATGGATCATATAAACATATACTGATATGCAGCAACTCGTGCCAATTCATAAGATAATTCAATGCGGAAGAAATTATATATAAAATCTCATAAAACGATATTCATCAAGATGTCAGTTTCACGAATGTTTTAAAGGAACTAAATCTAAATTACCACTAAGAATTTGGCGTGTTTCCGAGTCGTTCTATCTGAATAAAAATTTCAGACAGAATTAAGGACAAGTCAAATATGGATTAATTCTAATACAGGTATATGATATAGCCATAAACAATTTTTTAGAAAATAATGATTGTCTTTTTCATTTAAGCGATACTCGTTAACCTCAACAATACCAATGGGGATTTTCTCCCCGTCTTTGTTCAGTTAAACAAGTATTACAGTTGATTTCACTAATATTACTCGACCGCCGTGTGTTCGCCGTGTGTTCCGAAGTAACGTTGTCAAAGTTGGCAATTATCCAATGCAATTGCGAGCTGTAACAATTTATTTAGAAATTTCATTATTTTTGTTCCATAACCAATAAAATCCCAAAAGCTGTGTTTTATTGAAAATTAAAGAATAAAGAAGTTTGCCAAGTACAAATGTATGCATAAAACAAATGTACCGACATAGATTTTTCTGGATTAAATATAACCCGTGGCGACATTATGGCATATTTCAAAAGCACAAAATAAACAAAGGTTTTAAAACCATTTAAAGTCATAAACACGGACAGACAAAGAGAGTTTTGCATCCAACACGACATTTAATTGTTTGTGAGACAAGCAATTCCGAAATGTGGAGTATATATTAAGCCAGAATGACTTTATGCTTTTATATGGGCATAGAAAACGAGGTAAGGGATTGGCCTGGTGAGAAGAAAGGGGTGTTGGTGTGAAATAAAGCCAGCCGATTTTAAGCATTGTGTTTTGTTTTGGCGGATACCTCGATGCAGTCTCATACACTATGATTTTATAAACACAAGACTGGAGTTATACAAAAGCAAAACGTGAAATCGAAACAAGATAGAGGTAAAATTACGAATTCATATTCCTTTATTTCATGCGCAGAGGAGTTGAAATAGAACGATAGATAATCGACTAGACAAATACAAGAATAGACTTGAACGATAGACTGTCAAGGGACGAGGTATACTGTCTTGCGCAATCAGTTGAGTTATTTGGTCTCGAAAAAAATGCTGGTGCAATTTTGTACGCTTTTCTTTCGTGATTCTTTTGTTTGTTGTGAACTGAGCAGAGTCTCCCACTGAATATTGGCGAGTGAAAAAACATGTCTTGATTATATAGATATCTATAGTAGAGGATTGATCTCGAATTTGTTGATTATTTTACTGCGTATGTTATTTGTATATAAAGCACTAGTGTTTAATGCACTATTTACAAGTGTATATAACATAAACCGAAAATCACGTGCGAGTTATCTTAAGACCCCGCCGCGCAATACAAACAGTAACCGTTGGGCGTTGCCCGAGATCTACACTTACACACACACACACAATATATATATATATACAGTATATATATATCGAACCAAAATCTTAGATGTCTAGGCAGAAGTTTTGTTAACAATTGAACTCAGCACTGCTAGCTAGTCTGCAAGTTTTTCCTGTCCGAGGGTTCCCCAGAGGTGAATAAAATCGTCTGGCGTTAGCCAGAATAAAATACTAAAGACCAATTTGGACAGGAAAGAATTAAGCATTATTAGTAGATTTGTAAATGTCGTAGCTTGTACTTTGATGTTTTATGAATTCACATGGGTTAATAAATCTGATATTCCAAAAAATGCTGTTTCCTTGAAGTTATTCGATCCCATAACCTTCTAATATCTAGCCTGCATGCAGACTTCACCCGTTTTGGAAACGGGTGAAGTCTGTCACAGCTACCGTTATCCATATGTTATTTATCTGTATACACATATGCGTTTACGACTAAATTTGGGCATGTGAATGTCGTGACAGGGCACACGCTTGTGTGCTAGTGTTCCTGTATCGTTGCATATTTTCTGTTTACTTTGTTAACTCTTTCTTGTCCGAATCGGTCTTTAGTATTTTATTCTGGCTAACGCCAGACGATTTTATTCACCTCTGGGGAAGCCCCCGGACAGGAATGAGTTATAAACTATCTCTTTAACTCTTTCTTGTCCGAATCGGTCTTTAGTATTTTATTCTGGCTAACGCCAGACGATTTTATTCACCTCTGGGGAAGCCCCCGGACAGGAATGAGTTAATCCACCAACGGCGGCTGAGGTTAAATAAATATATAAATAAATAAATAAACATAAAAAAAAGGGGTGAGGTGCTTGGAGTGAAAAGTTTTTATTGGAGCAAATGATATAGGCTTTGGCTCAAAGCGCCACTTTGTTTCTCTAAAATTTTGACAGTTCAGCACTTCAGTTAAAAGTTTCTATACATCGTAACACACTCCTCATTACGCAGCGCTTTACTTTTCCTTCTAAAAATAAAAAAGCGGGCATTCAGAGACTTCAGAGGTTTGAAATTACTACAATAGCGCTAAATATATTCGGAAAGAATATGCTAATTATTTTTAGACTTTTAGAGATTTACATATATCGTGGGGGAGATAGACAATGTTCTGTAAACATTTCGGCTGGCACATCAAATAAAATCAGTTAGCAGGTATGAAAAGCTTAATGCCTATATATAGCCCACGCATACATGAATAGACCTACTGGTTTCTCCATGCAGGCCAGCAGGGGTTCACACCTACGCTTCTTATATTATGCTTGGATATTCTTCACACGAGCCGAACCATAAGGGCTCTTTAAATGCGCCACCTTGGTGCGTTTATGTGCACGGTCATTTAAGCTTCATAGAATAATCCCTTACGAAAACACGTACATGCAACCATTATTCAACATGGCGGACGAGCTATAGTTTTGGTTTTGGAAGCTTAATTCGTATTGGTAACGTGCGTCAGAGAACAACGGAATGGAACTATGGAAGACATCGGTACACGAGAAAGAGTAATAGCAAAAGAAACAAACAAACAAACAAACAAACAAACAAACAAACAATAGCGAGATGGAAGCTTGTACAGCAGGGCAAAATCTATCAATGCAAAATATGCATTTTATCGTATTAATAACACTGTATTAATAGCAAGCGTTTTTCAATCCCGTTGCGTTTACACGGCCAAGTTAAGCGCGATTAACTGATCGTGCTCAGTTTAATCCACCTCCTTGAGGTGGTACGCCGTTCTGTTTACACGGCCATTTTAAGCCCGCTCAAAGTCAGATGTGGCTCAGATCCCGCTTAGATTTTGGCCGTGTAAACAGGCCTAAATATACACTTTGAAGACAACTGATTTCATAATTTTCTTACAGTGCTAAAATTAACTTGGAATAGCTCGAGCAAGATTCAAACTCACACCTTCCGTTCGGGATTTCGAGAAACATAAAGAGAAAATGTTCTGATCTTTTTACACTGCTGAAGTCAACCGAAGAATTGGTCGATTCGAGCGGAGTTTGAACTCGTAACTTCGATGCTCTAGTCTGCCCCTCTGAGAATGATTTTCTGACCGGCTCAGAGCTGGAATGATTCTGAATTTACAGTTCGGTCTTTTTAAATTATTTTAAGTTTCCTTTTGAGTCACATGTCGAACTTAAATCAGCCTTGCACTGTTCCAACAACTGGCGAATAAATAGCGTAAAAGAGTGAGATCGCTGCCTGACCACGCGGGTTAGGCTCGATTATCAAGACTATATACTTTGTTTAATAAAAGTAGCGTGCTGCGTAGGCAGTGTAGAAACAACAATCGAAATATAGTAAGGTTAGATATACTGCCGAAACAGAGAACGTAGGAGTCTGGAGTCCGTTCAGACTCCTACGTTCTCTGTTTCGGCAGTATATCTAACCTTACTATATTTCAATTATATACTTTGTTTATATATGTGTTCACATGGATGTTCATAGATGTTCACATGAAACAATCATGTGAACATCATGCAGCTTTAACCCAGTCCCAGAGTCGATCTTCAGTATCTTCAGTCGTAATTCTCAGTTATATGTCGCTCGTAATAGTGTATCCAAATAATATGTAATATAGTCAGATATCGATCTTAATGAGCTTTTTCACAGAAAGTATATATACTTGTATATATTCCACGCAATAATTTAAAGGTCAACTGATTTTGGCATTTTATACGTGTAGAACGATTAACGCCTAACGGGTCAAAAAAATTTTTTATTTAAAATGAACTTTATCAGTTATTCACAACGTTGGGGAGATCGGCGGTATAATTATTTACTGAGATTTAAAAGATTTATCTCGGATTTATAGAGTTGAAAACTGATAAATTCCGGTTTTTTAACTGATACTTTAAATTATTCAACGACGTCACGACTTTAAAGCCTTTGTCCGGTAATTTCCACTAATTTGAGTAATTTCTTTTGCAAATTTCTCTTTCTAAATATTACTTTCATGACTTGTGTATACAACAAGAATTGACAACTTTATTCTTTGTAAGAAATATTCTTCAGAAGCTGTTATAAGCAGGTTTTCACTAATTTTAACACAGAACGCGAATTAATACACAAGTAATTAGATGTCAAGTTCATCAACTCACCAAAAGATGAAAACTGTTGCTTAAGATATTGATTGACTTAAATAAAGACACCCAAATCATTTTAGCATGCAGTTCTTTAATATTAGTAGTTTTGGAAGTCATTAAACTATCTTCAAATATAATACAAACAGTGAATTAAAAGTAGTGTGCTGCGTAGGCAATGTTGAAATACAAATCGAAATACAGTAAGGTTTGATACTACGTTCAATAGGCCCCTTCGTCAGAGAGAAACGTTTCTCTCTTTAACGAAGGGCCTTCGCTCGAAACGTTAGAAACTACGTTCAATATTTTCGGCAGTACTCAAACCTCACTATATTTCGGTTCAGATATAATTGTCAGTTAACCGCGACTTCTTTACATTGCAAAATTCATGAGTGCTTCTAACCACCGTTATTGTCCTAGCATCTTAAGGTATCTGTACTACTTCCGGAACACACCTTGACTGATGAATGGAGGGTACGACGTGGGTTGTATGTTTACGCGTGTGACAGGAAATTTGGCATTGGAGAGGAACAGGTGCATGCCTTAAGCGACTTAAAGAGAGGAAGGAAAAAGTTATTAATAACAGGAAACCCCCGGATAGTAATCCGGAAGACATAGCAGGTGTTGCATCTGCAAGACCATATATTATATATAAGTAACAATATAAATGCATGCAGCGACAGTTTATTCAATAAAGTAGAATTTCGTCCTAGAAAGCTGAGTGAGGATTTGATAAGATTTAACCGCAGTTGGCATTTTCTAAAAATTTGAATCCCAGGTATGTAGTATTTTTATGATTGGAGTTTTTGTATAAAGACGATACAAGTTCTGACATCTGTCGATTAGTACAATAGAAAAATATATTTTATTTTAGTTTTGCCTACTGTATATTGAACTCGTGAGTTAGCAATCTGCTAGACGCTTGTCTGCGCCACGGGAATCTCGTAATTTACCTATTTTTTGGTGAAAGCAATCAATCAAAAATTATAGTCATATACCATGTCCACTAATTAGCTCTAAACTCTTGCACGGAAGATCGAAGTGTTCTTCTTAAACGGTCAATCTTTAAATCCAACCTTGTCTAGACAAAATTTGTCACAATCCCACGGTCTTTTTTTGTCGCGGAGAGTAGGTAGGAGAGAGCTTGGTTTTTTTTTTTCAAAAAAAATAACCCATCTCGTAAGCGGCAATGTCGTTCCGACTTAGTAGTTAGTTAGGTCAGCGTCACTGAAACACCTACTGTTTAAAAGCGCCAAAACCTATTCTGTCGCTATTTTTGGAATTCTTTCAAAATGCCGTTTTCCTTTCAATTATCTATATTATGATAATTTAATTATGATATATAGATATTATGATATCTATATTAAGCTTTCTGATCCTGATTTATGCAGAAAAAAAGCACTTTGTTTATAATATTTCATTATTGTATGACACAAGTTATTTTAGCCAACTATAAATATACTAAATAGTGAAATAAAACTAGCGTGCTGTGTAGGCATGCAGTGTTGAAACAACAATCGAAATATAGTAGAGTAGATATACTGCCGAAACAGAGAACGTAAGTGTCTAACGTTTCGAGCGAAGGCCCTTCGTCAGAGAGGACCTTCGCTCGAAACGTTAGACTCCTACGTTATCTGTTTCGGCAGTATATCTAACCTTACTATAAATAATATATACTGTTGGTCAAATTTCGATGATTAGTTACGTTAGCAGACTCGTATAGCGCTTCATAAGTTTTCTTCCGAAATACATTGTGATTTTTAACTTTTTAACTTTGTTTTTTAACTCTACTAATTTTATAATTTTACGTATCTTGTTGGCTTTTTCTAATTTCCAGTATTGTTGCGTTATGACTATACGGTAAGGATAAATGAAAATATTGATAAAATTTTCAAACTTCTAAAAAGAGCGGCACAAGGTATTCTTGTTGTTCAGCCGACCCACCCTTTATTTGATCTTTTTAATACTCTTGGTCACTTGCATTTATTTCCCTGGTGGAGAGAAAGGCTTCCGCTAAACAATAAAATTTTGATTAATGATTTGCTATATCAGATCGACCGTTTTGGCGTCATGGGCAAAGGGTCTATAAGAAGATGCATGATATGGCAGCTTACAAACACTTTGCTTAACGGTGATAGGCATACATGTTAAGATGTACACGCAGTGCTGACTCTCGTTCAACCGAAAGTGGTAGAACATTTTCTGTATTAACAGTGAAGTGCTGGAATTATCTTCCTTTCAACTCTTCTAGTTCTAGGTCGTATCAGACTAATTAGTCTTATGTATTTTACTCGGGCTAACGCTAGACGATGTTACGTGTCAATGGGGAAGTCCTCGGACGGGAAAGGGTTGATTTAAGATCATGCGTTTATCTGTTAATAGTCTAAAATTAGCATTTTTAATTAGAGAATTTTTACAGTAATTAGAGAAAATGTATTAGTTTTAGATTATTGTTTTAAGTATACTTTACTTATTTTTTTATATTATAATGTATTTTACTTTTTACTTTTTAATCCGAATCGAAAGTACAACATGTGAATTCTAGCATAGATATATAATGGCAGGGGAACTGGATAGGAAACTTACGAAGCCGAAAACGATTTTGCACAACTTGCTTTGGTAATTATACACTTATAAGCACCTAATGCACCTAACAGGTTGTACTGCTGGTGATATTACACTAATGTTTAATTTCAGCAGTTAGCTGATCGTGGCCATGTGGGAGCTTATAAGTGTATAATTACATAGCAAGTTGTGCAAACATCTTTCCAGTTTCGTAACATCGTTTTCAGTTTCCTATCCAGTTCCCCTTCCATTATCTATGATTCTAGCTTCCAAATCTCACTCTCATGCATGTTTGCATCAGGCTATATAAACGTGGTGGCCATTTTCTATTCCTTAAGTAGTAGTATATTGGTATATGAATGCATTGCAGTATTGGGGTATATGGGTATATATCGGTGTATTCAATTATTTCAGTCTGTTAATGTCAGTTACCTATAACTCGATTATAGTATGAGGCGCCAGGTGTAAAAAAATTATTTAGCAAATTTTGTTAATCAATTTTCCATGGTTTATAAACAATCACACAAAATAACCGATTATTTATAAATAAGCAATTCAATGTAGTATGATTGTTTATAAACAATCATTTTTGAAGAAATGCTTATTAATAAATAATCCTTTATCATTCATGATTGTTTATAAACAATCAATTTTGAATAAATGCTTATTTATAAATAAGCATTTGTCGCTCATTGATTGGTTATAAACAATCATTTTTGAAGAAATGCTTATATATATATATATATATATATATATATATAAAATCGATTAACTCATTCCTGTCCGGGGGCTTCCCCAGAGGTGAATAAAATCGTCTGGCGTTAGCCGGAATAAAATACTAAAGACCAATTCGGACAAGAAAGAGTTAAAGAGATAGTTTATAACTCATTCCTGTCCGGAGGCTTCCCCAGAGGTGAATAAAATCGTCTGGCGTTAGCCGGAATAAATACTAAAGACCAATTCGGACAAGAAAGAGTTAATGTAGCATAGTCGTGACTTACACGAGTTGGTTAGACTGTTAGAGTAAGAAGACAGAGCTTCAATTACCTAAAAATCATTTCAATGTTAATCGATATCGGCATTTGCTCTGATGGAAGACCTGAGTCAACGGTTCGAAAGCTCAGCAATAAATAACAAACGTTGTGCATGTTACCGAAGTATTACAGATTAAAATTGTTGCAAAAATGAATTGGTTGTTTATGTAAAACAGTAATAAATGTTTTCTGATTAAAATTAGCTTGAAGAACATTTACAGTCCAACAATTTCTTATACTGTAATTTAAATCCTCTTTAATAAACAGCCAACACAAGACCTGCACACAAGGAGCACGGATGGCGTGTGCTGTTAGGGCGCTGCCTCTCATCAATATAGTTAACCGTCTGGGTGACCGTCTGGGAACAGCCCCGTTTTCGGGCTTGGGACTCATGTGAGTAGAGTTTAGTTGGTCTCTCCTGTGCTCCGAGGGTTTTTCGCCGGGTTCTCCGGTACTTAGCAGGGATCCGTGGTCTGAACTGTGTCGTATGGCGGCTGCTTAAAACGCCTTTGATATGCCTCGACACGTCCACATTGAAAAATCCTTAGGAGTAATTTGATTGTAAAGATACACGTTTGATGTATTCTAATTAAAAAGACCATTATTAAGGAGATGAATTGAACGATGTATTTAATTACCAGTAAATAGTGAGTAATTTAATTTCAGAAAGGCCAATAATACTAAAATTTTAAAAGTAGAGTAAAATTTTTTTGGCAAGCTTCTATTAAATATAATAATAAAATGTAGAGAACAAATGTTGTAAAAAGGCATCTGAGATTTCCCTACAATAAAAGAGTTATCCAAAATGAAACAAAACATAATAAACAAAGAAGGAGCAAAAATTTGGCTTTCAGTGACACTCATTTCAATACAATGCTGGCCAAGTCCAGATCAAGCATCAGTGACACGCCTCCGAGTCAAGACCCTGCATGATCGGATTGTTAAAGAGCTGATTAATGGTAATCTTGGGGTTAAAACCAAATCTGTTATTTTATTTCAACATGCACGTTCAATCCGACTACTTAAGTTCAAATTGCTCAGGGTAAAGTTTTTCTAAATCTAAATTTATATCATATGTCTGTAAAATGAGATTTCATTTATCAAAATCTTCTTAATTCCGTCTATTTTGGATTTACTAATCCAGGATTAGTTAGGACAATCAAATCCCAGACAGTTATACTTTGAAAACGGACACTGGGAGTGAAACAGAAAACTTTTACTGATTGCTGATCACAAGCCATTAATGGTAGCTGGTGGAATGGATTAATAACACTTTCCTGTCTACATAGCCACATAGATACTTCGTATTTTATTCTGGCAAACCCCAGATGAATTTATTCACTTTTGCATGCATAGGAAAGCTCTGATGGATCAGTGCCAACTGGTATTTTATTCTGGCAACCCCCCAGATGATTTTATTCACTTTTGCATGCATAGGAAAGCTCTGGACAGGGATTAGTCAAAAACTGTAGTCATTCTGAAAGAATGTATATTTGTACTAATATGAAATGTAACGATGTTATACTGCGCAACAATTATACCGAAAACTATTTTCAACGAATTACTGAAGACATTCGTCTATATAAACCATAACCAAACGAAAGTTATGTACAAAGTAAACTAATAAGAGCAATGTGCAACCACAAGTAGGAAATCAGTTTGGGATCAAAGATCA
The DNA here is from genome assembly GCA_964035015.1 of Corallium rubrum. NCBI lineage: Eukaryota > Metazoa > Cnidaria > Anthozoa > Scleralcyonacea > Coralliidae > Corallium > Corallium rubrum. The sequence goes on along the minus strand of OZ035998.1, from coordinate 47,043,081 downwards.
GAACATAAAGATATTAGAACGGAAGGCGGAAGAATTGTTGTTCCACTACACATCGGCTTATATTGGAATGCTTCCAAATAACTTACGGCTTTAAATTGCGATTAAAATAACAGTGAGTGAATTTACCTCATCCAGGTCACCAAATGACGTAAATAATTCAAAGTATGACGTATGTATAGAGAATAAAACTTGAAAATACACTTTTTTAAAACAAAACACATTAATCAAAAAAACTGACATATTTCCATTGACTGATTGACCACGTTACGGACGACACACCCCTTGTTCAGATGTAATTAATTTAATTTAAAGAACGCCGTCTATAGGAAAGTCTGGCTCAAAGTTGTTGAGATAAGTTGACTATATATGTACATAGCTAAATAACGCCAGAGCTAAATGATTTTATTCACTTCCGCAGAAGGCATGGGCACCTCAGGGAATCAAATATATCAACCTTGCAACCAAATTCCTTCTCAATCTTCCTTTTCGCACGAAGGTTACATATCGTAATCGGTTGTTGAAATTGGGTCTCTTGTCAATTACTTATTGGCTCGAAATTCTCGATTTAGTTTTATTTTTTCGTATTTTGAAAGGAGAAGTTAAGTGCACTACTGAAGTCAAGATTTGGTATAGATTAAACAACAAAAACGAGCAACTCGTCAAAATAACAGCTCACAGATGTACTGATAGATATTCCACAGGGCAGAACAGTAGCATTCCAGAACAGTTATTTCGTTTGTACAAGTCGAATATGAACAGTTTACCCCCAGATGAGAAAGAGACCTTTCACAAAACGTCTTTAGTTTTAAAAATAACCTTATGGGAAAATATAAATGTTATATATCTGGAAAATGATTATCCAGAGAATCCCTTAACGTTTAATCTATCAGTGTGAAAAATGTCATACTTGTAGGAAGGAACCTATAATCAGGTTACTAGGCAGTGTAGAAACAACAATCGAAATATAGTAAGGTTAGATATACTAACCTTAGATATACACTAAGGTTAGATATACACGTTTCTCTCCATAAACGTCATTTTTAAAACTTTTTAAATGTGTATATAGATAGGTAGTTTTTAAAAACATTTGATGTAATTCCATTTGTATTTCTTAGCATAAGAATGGAAATAAAGATTATTATTATTATTATTATTATTATTATTATTATTATTATTATTATTATTATTATTATTATTATTAGTATTATTATTATTATATACTAAGGTTAGATATACACGTTTCTCTCTGACGAAGGGCCTTCGCTCGAAACGTTAGACTCCTACGTTCTCTGTTTCGGCAGTATATCTAACCTTACTATATTTCTACTCATACGACCTGCTGCTTTTAGACTGATTCCAGGTAGCAACTTTTAATGCAGATTATATGCATTCGCATAAACAATCTCTTTTTTGTATAAACATAAGTGATTTTAGATTATTACTCCTGTAAATGTACATGTTGAACTTTTATAAGGCCTCATCGTAAATGCATCTGAGGATTTTTTCCCTCTGGAGCTGTGATGATTTCCCAGCCATGTCTTCCTATATTTGTATTTGTTTATGCCGAAGTTATATAAAAAACCCCAAACAAACTAGAGGGCACTCAGTCAGAGACTGTTTACCTCCGCCAGTAAGTTATTAAGGTTGCATAATATCAGGGATGAGCGCACGGACAAGCATTTTTCATATATTTCTTCTAAACGAAGAATCTGGCAGTCAGATTTTTACCAAATACTCGTCTATTAAATTCTCAATCATAATTTAATGGTTGGTCCTTGGTCTGTGACCAACCTTTCTATCAGGGGCGGTAGAAGATGTTTTTGAGTGTGGGGGCTAGATACTGTTCGTGGCTTTGCCTCGACCTCTTTAGGGGGCTATGACGGCATGCTCCACCAGCCATGAACATGTTGCTGTATATACCTGCACGGTAGTTTATTAGAAGCTTTCATTTCAAGTCCGTTATTATAACATATTGGCTTAAGTTAGAGTACTATAATTTGTAAAAATTTTGTGAGGACGAAAACTATCTGTCGCACCGATATGTAAAAATTTGGGGCGGGGGACGACGCCACGCTTCCGCCGCCCCTGCTATCTACAAAGTTAAATCCAATTTGGTTCAATATTTTCTAAGATAGCCTAGTGACAGACAAAACAACAGACTTTTGAGTATTGATCAGCGAGTAAAATCAGGAACCGAAGATACTCTCAGTTTAACATGAGAAATAAATTTGTTATTTCCAAGTTCCCGTATATTTACAATATAAAAAAGCCAGAATTTTCGCCTCCCAAAAAAGAGAACAGTAAACTCTAACAAGCACCTACCACTATTAAGAACCTCAGGCTGAAATTAAGAATTTATTTATATAAGAATATATAAGAATATAAGAACCTATCCCAGGCTGATTTGGTAAAATTAGGTTCTTGTTGGCGGGTTCTTACTGTTGAAAATAACCTATTGTAGTAGTTTGAAAGCCCTAAGCACTTCGCTGAACCCACAGATGCGCAAAACACACGGTATATACACCTGGGAAATTAAGATAACTTGAAGTGTATGCATGGTGAAAGTATTTAAAAGCTTTTTCTCTTCCTGTTTAACTTATGTGCTGCATGATTAATTTATAACGCAGCGCTTTTAGGGCTTTCAAACTACTACGATAGGTTGTTTTCTAAGGGTTCAGGTTTTTTTATACACACTGTATAGCCACATAGATTGTTCCTTTGTCTCCATACAATGTTTATCTGGCGGAAGGGGGGACGTCCTGCATTGGACAGATCTCGCTGCAGACTTTAGCGACTTTCTATAGCATGCGTTATACAGTAGAGCAATCTTATTCAGTGCTCGTACAATGCACGCTGGTGTCAAATGGCGGACGCTCATTCGACAGCTAGCGATTTCCAAAATGGCTGGAGTCCAAACAAAGGACGCTATTTTTACTTGTAATAAATCATTATGTGATTGCTATCCAATCGTACCTCTCATTGATAGCTTCAATTATTGTCTTATAAGCATGAATTAGGACCATGGTCTTCAAGTGATAAACATTACTCTTCGGAAGGCAAACAATTCTCTTTGGAGGAAACTTACAAGTATATATTTCACAACCGGTAGCATCATTTTACATTTTTAATGCACTCAAGTTTATATTTAGCAGTACACACATGTATTCATCGACTGCTTGCTGTATAAAGTTGTATCTAATAAACATTAATCCAAGATTTTGAACTAGATTTTTCTATTTAGCTTATAGATACGTGCCATACATGTAAGGTAAACAACCGCACTGCCTTATTAATAAGAATAACAGGTATATTTCACAACATGTACAGGTAGCATTCTTTCACATTTTTAAAGCAATCAAGTTGACAAAGTTGTATCTAATAAACCACGATCTGTCCCACGATTTATTTTCTTTAATAACAAGGGATTGGCTTGTCATCTCATTCACTTATTAGTTATAGACCACTTTCATAATGGTCACTGCTTTAAATATTCTTTTATGTGCATCTAAATAAGCCTTCCTAGCCTTGTTATGAAGCAAAGATTCTTTTGAATTGCAGACACACAAACGAGTACAAAGGCTTATTAAGATGCACATAAAAGAATATTCAAATTAGTTACTATTATGAAAGTGGTCTATTACGTTCACTGAACTGGCCTGTTTAACAAGGAGGTAGGGTTACCGTAGCAACCGGGTCAAAGTTAGGGTCATCCTGCTGCCCAGGTCAACTTTATTAGACCTGGTTACCAAGCACTAATAACAAGTAGGCAGGTGGGCGTGTTATCCCCACCAAATGCATTTACAAGGACAAAACATAACCTGGCTAGTAGCATCCTTGTAAACACGACAAACAAAAAATGCAAGAAATGTATGATAGCTGGGGTAATACGAGTGCTTTGGACACTTCCCAAATTTGCTTCAATGGGCATGAACAATGGTTTGAAATCGAGGTTGAATATCAGGGATGATAGTGAATGCATTACGATTTCATGTCAACCTCGAGTTCGTGCCATTGTTTCATAGGCACTATTTATAGGCTATAAATTCTCTTCTAATGTGTTCAGCGCAGATACATGTACGCTATGCGTACCTTTTGTTATTTGCATGTAATTGCCGCTGTATCGTCTGCATCGGTCGTATAATTTGGCGTATAAAGCCCTAATCAAACGAGAACGCAAGTCATCGCAAGTTGGCAGTCACGCTATCTCTGCAGTCTCTCTGAATAATTTCCTGAAAATATTATGTACCGTGACAAAGTTAAAACTTGTTTAAAACACTCATGAAACCTTTATTTTGTTAATTTGGGTGTTCGAACGACCGCCACAGAAATTTGTCACTGCCAACTTGCGATGACTTGCGTTCTCGTTTGATTATGGCTTAACTCCGTTATCATAGTAGAATATTCTGGTGTTTATAATTCACAATCTCTGTCAATACTTCTTCTGCCCTTGAAATTGGGTATTATATGCGTGTTTCAGTCAATCAGATCTTATTCGTTCTTAAACAAAAGATTCTGGGAATTATCTTATTTGCAGATCTTGACTTTTTAATTACCACCTTAATGCACGTTTGCGGTATAGTAGTTTGACAACTAAAATCAATGACAGACCAAAGCAGGGAAAACGCCCTAGAATGTTCTGGTATTTATGATTCACATGATCTGTGTGAACTTTCTAAAATGCTTCAATGTTATAATATACTAGGGCCAAAAAAAAATACCTGAGCCAAGTTGCAGCATGATTTGCATTTTGGGATAGCAAGCATGGCGTCAGAATCTAGTTATTGCTCAAAATTAGCTTTAATAGAGCGTTTTCACTCACGTGATCGGTGGCCCATTGGGGCCACCAAAACAATACGAAATATTTGAATAAAAAAGAGCTAATTCCCATACCGTACACCAATATGGCCGCCATTTCATTGTTTTGGTTACACCAATATGGCCGCCGTGACGTAAGATGAAAACGCTCTATAGGTTTGCTAGCGTAATTGACATTTGGTACTAAATTAAAAAAAAAGTAAAAAAAGAAAGAAAAGAAATCCGACCTACCCTACCTAAGTTTTTGCGAAGAGAAATAGGAAACCCAAGGTATTTTTTTTTGCCTTGTAATCAAACTGACTCATATAATCAGTTATCTATCACTATGCCACATAAGACATGCAACTAAACGGTTGTTAACTTGTCTTCACATTGCCTTCGAAACCATACACCTATAATTATATTTGCTGTCTATACTTTTCAGTTCACAAGACATTTGAAAACCAAATGTTAATCGTGGAGAATTAAATGCAATTTAGGCCGTTCAAACGTCGAACTTTTCATGTGCCGAATCTAATGCAAATGAGCTCGAGCAAAGCATTTCGCCATCTGCATTAGATTCAACACATGAAAAGTTTGACGTTTGAACTAGGCCAAGTTATATAGACGAAAAATTGAATTTCAATAAAACATACAGTGAAACGGTGTATTTATTAAACTCATTCCTATCCCAGGGTCTTGCCAGAAGCGAAAAAATTGTCTGAATTCAGCCTGAATAAAATGGTAAAGACCAATTCGAACACGGAAGAGTTAAACGGCCACCATCAGGATCCAGTCAGGTGTCCCGACTTAAGGTCCGACTTAAGGTTCTCATTAATTTCACAATGTTTGTTAATGATTAACATGCTGTTGTGCATGTCCTTGTTATATTGCTACCGTATTTTACGTTGTGTATACATTCAAATTTCTGAACGTCATCCACACAAATAGTCTCAAATATAATACTATAGAGAGATGTAGATTCAGTGCGAGTTTGAGTTCGACTTCGAGTTCCCCCACGAAGAGAACTAACTTACATTTGAACTTGTGCTTTGATTGCACGTCATTCCCGCAAAATTGCGCAGATCTCAAAATCGCGCAAACTCGAACACGAACTCGCGCTGGATCTTATCCTGTTGTGGCGTTGCCCAGAGTACTATGCTTATGCGGAAATATGTAACGAAACGTTAGTATTAAAAATTTTATATATTATGTGGTCATTATGCCTTTACTTAAAGCTATTTGCCGGGCTATCATATTTTTAACAAGAAATATAGTAAGGTTGGATATACTGTCAAAACAGGGAACGTATAGGAGTCTAACGCGGTTTCGAGTGAAGGGCCAGCCCTATATTTCGATTTGTGTTTCAACACTGCCTACGCAGCACTCTACTTTGATTTCACTATTAATTATGATTATGCATTAACGCGTTGCTTGCTGCATGTACTGGCCGGCCTTAGCCGGTTTCGGCTATGTTCGTCATGCTTTCATCAAAATCATTTCACGTCAAAGTTGAGTTGGCCATACTACTTCATTGTTTAATGACCATTTTGATGTAGCAGCTTGCTTTGTATAATGATAGCGAAAGCGAGAATAGTCTAGAAGCATTTTAACCCTATTTAACAATTTTTTTTATCAGATTTTGTAACTGACTCATTAGCTTCCTGGCCAAAAACTCCACGAACTTGTCCACTTGTGTTTGCAATTGTGTCAACATATACTTTGCCTTACTTAAACGGATGTTTTCCATCATGCCCAGATATCACTCGGAAGTAGTAATAACTTGTAAATGTTATATATATATCCCTTCTAACTTGCGCTGTTGGCGTCATTCGGTGCGTGTCCGCTTAATACATGTTTTTAACAATATATATTCTCAACTTGGATGCTTTCTCGTGTCCGCAGCCACTTAATACAGGTGTCCGCAGAATACAGCTTCCGTTTATAGTAAATATGGGAAATAAATGTTGGGAGCTTATAGCTATACTTGGCGTAAGCTGTCGTGGCCACCCTGCCATGTTTCTAACATTTATTTTGTTGTTGTTGTTGTTGTTGTTGTTGTTGTTGTTGTTGTTGTTGTTGTTGTTGTTGTTGTTGTTGTTGTTGTTGTTGTTGTTGTTGTTGTTGTTGTTGTTGTTGTTGTTGTTGTTGTTGTTGTTGTTGTTGTTGTTGTTGTTGTTGTTGTTGTTGTTGTGATCGTCTTTGTAATTTAGCAGTGGCAAAATCAAATAAATAAATATACTGTTGAATAAAAACCTAATCAAGATCCAACGTTGGGAGGTCGGCGAAAATGGCCCTGGCATCGGCTGGTCACGTGACACCCAGAAGTTTGGGGTGTTTTGGCAAGAAAATTTATGCGGTCTTTGTGTTTCGTTTTTGTATAATACGTATACATGAATAATAAATAAGAAATATTTAACGCTCTGCCGAATCACTCATGTGAACCTTTATCATAAATGCAACTGGCTAGCATTATTCATCATGATACTCCCCACGATTATCCAGGATACATTTAAATGTCGGGAAGAAACATATATCTAATGTTGTTCTTGACTTTAACCAAAGCTATCGTTACCGAATTCTTTGGATGAACTTCGCAGAGTGGATTTCTTGCAATTCATATTTTGATGAATAAATTACACTGTATCTGAATTAATCAAGTTTTTAAACCGGCCAATCCGATTATAGAATCGACCAGCCGATGCCAGGGCCATTTTCGCCGACCTCCCAACGTGGAGGCAAAATGCCCTGGGGACGAGGTTGATCAAGATCATTTAACTAAAGATGCATGCGCTTTCAACCCAGGCCTTTCACTCGCTATAATTTACATTGTAATAATATACTACTTTTTCATAATTTTCATCGACATGGCTCTAAGTCATATTCCAACATACTTCAAGCCACACCCATTTTTACTTTACTTCCAGCACTTATGCTTATCTAAATAAAAAAAAAAGTCTCTTTACTAGTAATCTCCTACGAAATGTGTGTTGTAAGCTTGATTTTAACGGTGAGTTTCTTTGTTTGGCAACAAATTAATATCAACCCGTTAATTTAGTCGGGTTTTTGAAGTAAAAAGACGTAGTTTTGAGGTGAAATTTACCATTTAACATGCTAAATTGTGTATTTGTTAATGTATTTTTACACAATTTTTTTTTATACATTGGTTTGAGGATGTTGATGTTTTTCTGTATAAAAATCTGTCAATTTCAACTCTTTTCGGCAGTTTAAAAAAAATGCCGCCATCTTGTTTTTCCTCTACTAGCAGGATATGAGCTGATAGCCTGGTAATAGGGAATCAATCAGATCATAGGCGTACCAGATGGGGGCAGGCAATTAAAAATGAAAATTTCGGGCACTTTTTGAAAGAAATTTCGGGTAAATTCGGGTAATATTGCTGTTTAATATTCATGAAAAATGATTGTTGAATACGATCTAATAATCGACAGTCGACCCTTAATTTTTCTGGCAAAAAATGTCCCCCCCTCCTCCAAGCGTAACCCGTCAGGTACGCTATGAATCAGATTACGCAAAAGCTCATATCCGATAGCACGCTATATAATAATATCATATAGCCAGAACTGACGACTGTGTATGCCGGAGTCTCTCGTGTGTTTCAGACGTTCAATACGAATCAATATACATGCAGTGTGTTTTACACTACGGAAATTACATCACCTACTTAGTGTTAGCTTTGTCTAATAACTAAGTCTAAACCGTTCCAAATCCACATATATATAGGGATTAAATGTATTATCCCTGAAGGACAGTGTGCGTGCCGGCCCAACTGTTTAAATTTTTCGACAATATCCTTTCACTATGGTAAACTCCAAGATGCATTTTTCTCAACTGTTCTTTTTGTGGGGGTCAGATTGTAATCAAACTCTTTATAGTTTTAAACTGTCTGGTCCTTTATTTTATTAAATTTGCACATTTTTTGTCCTATAATTTTCTATTTCGTCAAATGCCTATCTATGAATATGATCAGACTGTTTTAACCCATTTCAACTTTTACCTGCGTGGGATAAAACATTAATACAATATTTACAGATAAAATAAAGCATGCAACCCACTTTGACGCTAATCGCATTTGACCGATAAGTGCTGTCATGCATCCCTGCATAATGTTCTAATTGTTATTTAATTTATGTAATTAGTCTTTTTAACGTCTAAAAAAATACAACAACGAAAGTATATTGAAGTGATTTCAATATACTTTCGTTGTTTTTATGAATTAATATGATTCATAAATAGTCCTACACATTTAATCCATGCAGATAAATCCTCTTGTAGCATACAATGACAATATGCACCGATATTTGTGTATGCATATAGCGTCGACGTCATTCACTTAAGGTCTATTTCACTAACTAATTGTTCTAAGCTTTTGTCTATTTTCAACAGTATCCAAAGTAATGAAATTATTTGTAATAATGTCTTGTGATATCTGTGCAATTGGTCTGATTCGGCCTCTCTGATAACCTTAAGATTACACCTGATCATAACCGTGTTAATGCCTGCATAAAAGACACTGAGCAGTTTAAACAGATACAATTTATAATCACCCCATATAAAATCAGGACATCAAAGCAATTGCGCTCGCTTTGTAGCAAGAATCACTCGGAAAGATCACCCATAATCGGAATTAAACCTCTGTGTCTGACTGAGACTTGCACGGTGTTAAAATATGCAACGAAAATTAAGTCTGTCTTATTTGAAAGAACATTTAAAATAATAGTGTAACATCTTTTGAAGTTTTTCGTTTCCTTGCTTCGTTCTTGAGCTATTTCAGTTTGTTTGGTATGCAAATTAAACATTTTGACGTCACATGTGCATAATGAGTTATTGAAAAAAGTTATATATCTTTGCTATTTTCAAACCAAATTAATTCGAAGGAAGCATGTGGGTGTGTTGCCCAGAACACTAAACATGTAGATTTTCAAGTGATTATATTTTGACAATGGCAAAGATATATATATGTATATATATTTTGACAATAGCAAAGATATAACCTTTTATCCCATAACTCATTATTAATTCTATCAATGACGCTCTCTAACGTGTGACGTCAAAATGTTTAATTTGCATATCAAACAAAATGACATATCTCAAGAACGAAGCAAGGAAACAAAAAACTGCAAAAGATGTTACTCTATCATTTGAAGTATTCTTCCGAATAAGACAAACTTAATTTTCGTTTCATAGGCACTTCAAGAATAACGACCAGCAACAGGTTGGAGACATCATTAAATTTCCTGCATGCCAGTATTAACCGTTAAGGCGATGACTTCAACGCATATCTGCGTTACAGACAGGGGTTTGAAAACTGTAGATAAGAACGTGTTGCTTTGGTTTATCTTATCTCGAGTAGGAGCTAGCGGTCTGGGAGACTAGATTACTTTTCAAACAGTCTTACCTAATTGGCTGAGAGTCGATTTGTCAAGGCCTTATAGACTTAAAGTGATGGAGATCAAGCATATGATTAATAATCCCCTTTTATGGCAAACGCAATCAGTTAAAGTTTGTGCTCATACACTGACTCGTGCCAGTTCTTTGGAAGCTTAGAAACTGATCACTAAAGAAATTACATACTATCGCCATCAAAGAAGGATCACAGTAAGCAACATAAATTTCACCTTGTGTAAAATAACTATACTCGTGCTAAACCTTTTTCTCCAGCAGAGCTAGAAATATTTTTAAAAAGCCAATAGGGCAATAAGCATATTTCACCAATGTTTGTTTTTTTTCATTTTGTGCATGCCGTGCTGTTCAGTTGTGTGTGATATTGTGAAATTTTAATAAGTTTAGCAAATAAGACAGTATTGATGTTAGGGTAATGAGTTATTTGTTTGTGGTTTGCTGACGTAATAATGTACTTATCTAAACACATGCATACGCATGAGAATTTTGTTATTATTATGTATATAACATGCAATGATGCATGTGTGTATACGTACGTGTAGATGTTTTGTGAAAACATGTGTGCATGTGTCCGTATATATCTACTAGTGACGTATTGTTTTGCATAGGACATTAGAACTCCAGATATACACCACTACCATGTTTATTTATCTGTATCACTACATTGCTGTAATTCAGTCGGTGTAAGTAAAAAAGCGGAGAATTCAGGAAATTGAACGTGAACGTGGAGTATCTGCAAATCTGTTTGTAGCAAATAAACGTTTACGTGCATGTAGGTGCTAGAAAGACTGTCAGTGAGTCAGTGACTATGAATGGGTCAAACAAAATGCGTGAAATGCTGCTCAATATTATTTAAAGACAGATATTGCTAAAATCGAAGATTGTCGTATCTGGGACAATTGCAAGCTCCGAGAATCCCGAGATTCCCCTTCTTCTTGAATCAAGAAGTTCGAAACATCTGTCGCGAGGTCGGATAGATTTATACATTAACAATTCTTTGTACCAAGGCGGAAAAGATCACAGTCTAACCAAATCATTGGTAAATGTTTGACCTGAAAGTGAATCTCTGCAATTATATTAAACAATTCTTTCCCACTTTCGTTAACTACTTAATTCCTACTAGTGTGCATGCAGTGCATGGGGACAATCTGTCTATGACAAACTCTCCTTCGCTTCATTTAAGAATTTTAATTCAAAGAACTCTTCATCTCACAATTTTAATTCGGAAAGAGATTCCTATATGTACTACCGCCACCGTTATAAGGTAAAATCTACACGCACTCGTGAAGTTTGTTTATCGAACTTAAACATCAAAATGCTTATAGTATACTTAGCTTGCTGCATGACAAACTCGGAAATCTAAATTCCTTTTTCAAGTTTGCGTTTGTTCCTTGACTTCTAGCTACTATCGAACTGCATGCGTATATATGTTTGCAGTCACAAGGACCCTACATCGCGGTCAAGGAGGATCATGACATATAGCACTATTTAGCGGGACATCATGGTTGAAACTCGTCGGAGACTGATAGTAAATCGATCCCAGACGACCCGATTAGTGTCGGTGGATAACTATTTAGACGGGATCTTAAACATAGAACGTATGGCGGCGTTTGTTTTATATATCGGGAAAGAACTTCACTAAGGGCGAAATACCACAGGCATAGCGATGACCATAAAGTTCGTGGTCTGTGTTATGACCAAAGGCAAAGCGTTTTCGCCGCGGATTTTCAAATATTATTGTCGCTGTACTCTATAGCACTCGGCTGATCTTGATAATAATGCTATGCAAGTTCATCTCAACTTAAGACCTCACTGGAATGCCTTGAATCAAATTACCCGAACAGTACAATGCTTTTAGCCAGTAACTTTAGCAAACTCGATTTCAAGTGATACCGCGAAATGCTCTGCTAAAACATGTCATCAATTTCTCCACAAGAGGCGCTAATACTCTTTATCAAGTTTTCACCAACCTGAAAGACTTTAACAACCCGTCAGTCAGTGGTCTCCTCTTTGGCTTATCTGATAACATATAGCCATCACTATGATATTCTATATTCTCCCAAAACACGGCAAAAACTACAACCCCCAAAAGAAGAAAAAGTACGAGATAAGAAGAGATGAACTAATTTAGCACACCTCAGCGCCGCTTCCTGTCAAATATCCCATGGGAAACTTTGTTATCATCTTTTCAGGGCAATGATGACAATTTCCCATGTACCCGCTTACCGGGATGATTTTTCAAAGGGATGCCGACGCCAGGCGCGATATAAACGCGAGCCAGAAATCATGTCGCTTACCGAGCTATCCTGGTAAGCGGGCTGGCTCGCCTCCATATAAACAGCCCCTAAATAATAAACCATACAGGCTATATGCCTGAATGTGACTGTCCATCAGTAGTGCATGAGGCGGCTTTGCGGCTTTTTAAGAACAAACCGGCCAGATTCGTGGTCTAGTTTGAGGACGGATATAGATCGTAGTGACCATGAACTAGAAAATAATAATATAAGATCAACGAAGCCTTTAATTATCAGTATCACACAGTACTACACACCGCTATCGGATGGCATATAGGGATGACGACGATTCTATCCAACCAAGTTACGGACCAAACAGGTTGTAAAATCACACACACGTGTCCTTGCTGAACTTTTTATTACGCGTGCATTAGGTATCTTGAATAAGCCGGATGCCATGGTTTTCGGAAGACATTGCGCGAATCCAGAGGCCAGCTCTAAAAATCTACCCAGGAAAACAAGTGATTTAACTCAATCGAATGTATATGAGAAACACAAGCTTTAACGACACTTTATCCATTCCATCCATCCATCCATTCTATCTATCCATCCCATCCATCCCATCTATCTATCCATCCATCCCATCCATTCCATCCATTCCGTCCGTCCGTCCGTCCGTCCGTCCATCCATCCATCCATCCATCCATCCATCCATCCATCCATTCATTCATTCATTCATTCATTCATTCATTCATTCATTCATTCATTCATTCATTCATTCATTCATTCATTCATTCATTCATTCATTCATTCATTCATCCCGTCCATTCCATACATCCCATCCATTTCATCCATCTATCCGTCCCACCCATTCCGTCCATTCTATTCATGCCATCTATCCATCCCATCCACTCCGTCCATTCCATCCATCCATCCCATATATCTATCCCTCCCATCCCATCTATTCCATCCATTCCATCCATCCATTCCATCCATCCATCCATCCATCCATTCATCCAGCCATCTCATCTATTCCATCCATTATACCCACCCATCTCATCCATTCCATCTATTCTATCCATCTATCTATCTATCTATCTATTCATGCATGCAGCCACCCATTCATCTATCTACCGTGTATCCATCCATTCTTCCCATCAATTCCATCCATCTATCCAGCAACAATGCCGCAGCAAGTTCTTGCGTGGGACACGGCCTGCGACCTCTGCTCTGAGACAGATTTGTTGATCACAACTTGTTTCAAACTCGCAAACTAGAATCAACTTGTTGTAAGATAATCTCAACAAACCGTGAACAACGGATGCAAATCAGTGGGCATCTTTCTGATGCCAGCTACCTACAGCCTTGTTAGAACTTGTGGGGTTTCACGTGTGCAGTTTGACGCTAAATATTTAAAGTCAATTAGTACTATCTAGTTCATCTGTTGTAAAAAAGGAAAACAGATAAAGTTGGTTTCATGTGGTGTTCATGCACAGGCCGCATATATGTATGATATTAATTGTCTTGACTTGCTCGATGCATGGCTGTTGTACGATTTTCAGGAATTTTTTTTGTTTTTTTTAGCTTGGTGGAAGTACGGTTATAAAATGAATAAATATAACGTTTTAATTTTGGTTTGGATTCTACTGGCAATTGTTAGACCGACTGAATCGAGAAATATGTGCAAACCAAGACTTGTGCAATTAAAACTCGAACTTATTGCTGGTTGTATACGCACTATAACGTCTACAGGATGCCGTGGTCGATGTCATTCTTTTTCACGACCGTCGATAAACGGGAAATTTTTAAACACGTGTGGTTGCTGTGCACCTATTGAACACCACACGAAACGGGTAACACGACGCTGCGGCGCTCTCCGGAAAACGTACACAGTCCCAGTTGCGACGAAATGCCTTTGTCGACCCTGTTGAAGACTTGGTAGGTGAACAAATGTTAAGCAAGGCAATTTGAAAGCGGCGAGGCCAAAGAAGAAACAAAGACCTAAGAGGAACCTTCACAACATACCACCTAGACCGTGTGAAACGCACATTTGCCGCCTTTGGTATATATATATATATATATATATATATATATATATATATATTGCCACCTTTGGCACACTTGTATATAAATATAAATCTTAAAATATGGATTGAGCTTCAAAGATTCATTACATTGCTGAATCAAATAAAGACGATATATAATTTTCAATAAATAAGACATTCCATAAAATAATTCTCTGCCTTGTATATAGCTCATAGTGACACTGACAGTAACGAAAGCGATTGTTATAAGTAATACGATGACATGAGGGGTAATAGTAATTAAATGTCCCCAAAAGCCGGGGGGGGGACTTTCACAAACCCTTCCGAGATTTGTGGAGACGATTTTATCGTTAATATCCCAATATGCTTTAATATTAGTTTGTAACACCATGATAGCATTGTTTGGAATTGTTTTGGGAATTAGAATATGTAATAAAAAGTATAGCTGAAGAGATATTTCACTGTGAAGGATTTTGTGCTGGACACGCATGGTTTAACCATTAACGTCGTGGTTTAATCAAGCTTAAAGTGCCTATAAACTCAAATAAGGTATTACTTGAATAGTGTATTCTGTATTTTCTCATTAAAATCTTCAAGAAAGAAAAAAACACACACCAAATGCCTACATTGACGAACACCGCTGCCAAACGTTTTGCTCATGCGCGATGTCCGAGCTCGTACCAGGCTCGTCCTCAGAAAAAGAGCGGAAAAACCCTGAAATATTTCGACTTGTCCAAGAGTCCGACACAAAAGTTAAAATTATAAGCATACTACCAAAAAGATAAGGTAGATAATTTGTGCATGGCTTCTTTGTCAATATTGTAACATATTCTGAATTTACCCCTTCGTAATTTTCTTTACCCTTTTTTTAAAACATAAATGAATAGTCGAGTCTTCACTGTCTGGTTGTCACCACGGCTAGTTCCCACTTCTCTTGCAATGTTTACTCAGCGAATTCACGCATGCGCAAACGTTTGGCAGCGGTGTTCTTGAATAATGTATTCTGTATCTTCTCATTTTTCTCATTAAAATCTTCAAGCGGTTTATCATAAGAAAGAAAAAAACAACACACCAAATGCCTACACTGACGTCATCTCATTACCATTTTGGAAATACAAACCTCAATATAACAACAAGTAGAAGTTCAAGTCAGAAAATATTTTGGCATTCAGCTATTCACGCTACATATAATCCATATTAGTACTCCATTAACATGTGAATAGGCCATTTGCACGATAACGTGGATGGCGTTGGGTTGGGTTGACTAGGGTTTCGGCTACAAAGGATCACTCAAAGGGAGCCGTCCAGTCCGTTTCGTGGCTTTTCCAAAATATATTGTCAAATATGTTTGTTCAAAAAGCTAGGCGGTTAACCATATTTCTGATTGGTCTGTTAGGGTTTATATTGTGGTTAGGGTATCAAAAAGATTGCTAAAGTCTTGAGGCTCACTAAACTTGACGACAAATTTGGAAATAACAAATTTGACGACATATTTTGGAAAAGCCGCGAAAGGACTGGATGGGTCCTTTTGAGTCATCCGTTTTAGCCGAAACCCTAGAATACTGGCAAAGCATTCTGGTAGTTGTAGTTACCCTACCATCTCACGATCTCACGTCATCGTGCAAATGGTCTATTCGGTAATATTTCTGCTGTAACGGAACACTGCGTATGCAAATTATGCCTACATAGACATCATCCTCATTAGTCATTACCATTTTGGAAATACAAACCTCAATATAACAACAAATAAAAGTTCAAATCAAAAAATATCTTAGCATTCAACTATACACATATAGAATCCATATGCAGTATATTTGGGTTTATAAGCACTTTAAGGTCCGTGATTGGTTTCTGATGTTCGTTCATGCGTCTTGAGGAGGGAAAAATTAGAAATTTTCGCCCAAACCAGGAAAATTAGCGAATCAATTACGCTGTTAGTGTAATTAATCATTGTAGTTGCATTTAATAGACTACATTGAATGAATTCTATTATACATTGTTGCTTTATATTATAGCTAGTCTGCCTACTAGCATTCTCGTGATTCAATAGACCTCAAGATTTTACTAATCTCTTCGATACCAGGCCCTAAACGACATTAACCTTAACCCAACACCGTTGCCAAACGTTTTGCGCATGTGCGACGTCCGAGCTCGTCCTTGGAAAAAGAGCGGGAAAACACTGAAATATTTGGACTGGTCCGAGAGTCCAACACAAAAGTTAAAATTATAAGCATACTACCAAAACGATAAGGTAGGTAATTTGTGCATGGCTTCCTTGTCAATATTATAACATATTCTGAATTTACCCCTTCGTAATTTTCTTTACCATTTTTTTAAAACACAAATGAATAGTCGAGTCTTACTTAGTCTTCACTGTCTGGTTGTTGTCGCCACGGCTAGTTCCCACTTCTCTTGCAATGTTTACTCTAGCAAATTAACGCATGCGCAAACGTCTGGCAGCGGTGTACCCTAACCCTAATCAGAAATCTGGTTAATTTACCCCCTAGCTTTTTGGAAACACACTTGACGACGTATTTTGGAAAAGTAGAATACTGGCAAAGCATTCTGGTAGTGTAGTCACCCAACGCCATCTCACGTCATCGTGCGAATGGCTTATTGGTACGTGGCTATAAATGCAAATATATAAATATTTAAATGCAAATATTATTTGAAAAAATCGCTACTATTTACTGAGATTTTTAGCTTGAAACATAAAGTTGTTTCTTGAAAATACATATATATATATTTATATACATATATATATATATATATATATATATATATATATATATATATATATATATATATATATATATATATATATATATATATATATATATATATATATATATATATATATATATATGAATATATATATATATATATATATATCATATATATATATGTTTCATATATATAAAATATATATATATATATATATATATATATATATATATATATATATATATATATATATATATATATATAAATAAGTTTTGTGGAAACACCACGTAAACTATTTCTTTGCTAAGCTTTCGGCCTGTTGACTCGGGCCTTCATCAGAGCAATGACAACAATGGTATGAAGGTATTTCACAGTAGTCAACACAAATTGTTCAAGGTACTTTTCACACATAAAGATGAAGTGGATAGCTTATCTAAGCCTGGAGTGTATCGCATTCCTTGTGAGTGTGGCTTGGTGTACATCGGAGAAACGGGAAGGAATCTCTCAATTCGCCTGAAGGAACACAAGACATCTTGCATAAAAGCGCAACAAGAAAAGTCTGCTGTTGCCAAACACGCTTGGACGTATGACCATCGTGTTAAGTGGGAAGAGTCATCACTCTTAGCCAGCGACAAGCAATACTTCACGCGAAGAACTAGAGAATCCATTGAGATCGCCAAACATCACACTATTTCTCAGGAGGGACAGCCATTAAATAGCACGTGGCGTGCCCTATTCGGAGAACATTCTTGATTTTGTTTTCTAATTAATAAAATTAACGTGATACGCCATTGTATTCTTACGTGATTTAATTGATCAGTTGCTTAGTTTATAAATGACGTGAGCCAACAACTTGTTGTCATTGCTCTGATGAAGGCCTGAGTCAACAGGCCGAAAGCTTAGCAAAGAAATAGTTTACGTGGTGTTTCCACAAAACTTATTTATATTACTTTATCGCCATGAAAACGTTCAAAGAAAAGAATTAATATATATATATATATATATATATATATATATATATATATATATATATATATATATATATATATATATATTATACCCTTAATGTCTGCTCCCGAGGGAAACAGTTAGTTTTGTTTTCCCGAGAGTCTTGATATTTCCCGAGAAGAAGTCGAGGGAAACATCGAGACTCGAGGGAAAACAAAACTAACTGTTTCCCGAGGGATCAGACATTAAGTGTTTTGTTATATAGCTTGAGTTTCGCTGAATAATTTCGACGTTTATCAAGGGAAAGTACACAAAAGACAAACGCTAAGATTTACCAAAACATTTCGCCTGGCTCCGTCATTTCACTTCAACCAAACAAATATAAGTCTCAGAACAAAAGAACAGCAATACATTTCTCCAGTTAATCTTCACACATGCTTTGAAGACCTATATAAATATTCTTTTTTCGTACCAAACAAGCTTTTGTTTATAGGATGCCGTGAAGAGTTCAAAGTTCTAGCGAGCAACAATTGAAAACTTATTGACCGAACAGGCAATAAGTGCTCAATTATTGCCCGCTCGGTAGACATTGAAATTTACCTAAGGTCATGTGACCACAAACCAACCAATGACAGTCATCATTGCATCCAGTGAAACTCTAGCTATATAACAAATATATATATATATATATATATATATATATATATATAAATTTACAAGTTTATAATGCAAATCCTCGAATTTCATTGGCTATTGCAGGAGTTTATAATTGGTGTTGTTATATAGCTAGAGTTTCACTGGATGCAATGATGACTGTCATTGGTTGGTTTGTGGTCACATGACCTTAGGTAAATTTCAATGTCTACCGAGCGGGCAATAATTGAGCACTTATTGCCTGTTCGGTCAATAAGTTTTCAATTGTTGCCCGCTAGAACTTTGAACTCTTCACGGCATCCTATAAACAAAAGCTTGTTTGGTACGAAAAAAGAATATTTATAGGTCTTCAAAGCATGTGTGAAGATTAACTGGAGAAATGTATTGCTGTTCTTTTGTTCTGAGACTTATATTTGTTTGGTTGAAGTGAAATGACGGAGCCAGGCGAAATGTTTTGGTAAATCTTAGCGTTTGTCTTTTGTGTACTTTCCCTTGATAAACGTAGAAATTATTCAGGGAACTCAAGCTATGTAACAAAACACTTAATGTCTGATCCCTCGGGAAACAGTTAGTTTTGTTTTCCCTCGAGTCTCGATGTTTCCCTCGACTTCGTCTCGGGAAATATCAAGACTCTCGGGAAGACAAAACTAACTGTTTCCCTCGGGAGCAGACATTAAGTGTATAATATAAACCTCTGCGATAAACCAATGAAAGTCATTCTTTTAAAAAAATTGACCAATGACAAAATGCGTAGTATAGCACGAACAATGATCATTAGAGCCAGCGGTTGTTCTGTTAAGCAACAATGGCGCCGAAATTATAACGGAGTGGGCAAATGAAAGAAGAAATTGAACATTTAGGCGAAGCAATACGTTCTACAGAAAACAAAACGGCTACAAAATGGTTAGAATGGAAATTATTAATGGTAAGACCGTTAAATTGTTTATCAGTGTTCGTTTAAAACGAAATAACTGCAAACAAAACACATTTCAAAATTACGCTTGCTGTTGACAAGATTTCGTGATGTAAACTATACGCTAAATTGAATGTTACTTTCAACTTTTTGTCATTTTTACAAATCAAATGAGTGGATATATATTGTTTCAATGTTGTACATGGAAACCTATGCTAAATTATGCAAGAAAACTTTACTTTTCCATCAGTTACTGAACGGGCCAAGGAGATGTCCGAAATCACTGTTGAACGTTTGTTGTTGGCAGTTGCAAAATGTTTTAAACGAGCCTCAAAGAATATGTTATGGTCGAGAATTTATTTAACTTTTGTTGGTAAATTTATACTAAAACAATTAGAGAAAACTTGGGCTCGTTGTCTAATTGTTAAATATATCGTATTTACTTTTTTAAATTCAGAAAACTTGAAAGAAAGCCAGAAATCATAATACAGTATCATAATTTTATGCAAGATGAAATAGAAAAAGGAGTTGTGAAGTATGCGCCTGAATAGCCAACTGCCTGGTAAACGCAAATTTTTCTTGCCACACAAACAGTCGTAATTGAGAAATCAGCCAAGGTATATCAAGATAAGGATGGTATTTCAAATTTGTTTTTCTTTTCAATAGGATTGACTTGAGAGCACTGATCTCTATACACAGCCGATCCGCACGTTGTATCTAATAAACTACTAGACATTATATACACATTTTATCCAGTAAGTTACTGGAAATTGTTTAATAAAGAGGTTATTAATGAAACCCTCCCCCCCCCCCCGAACCCCCTAACCCTAATCTCAAAAATGTGAATTTCCCGGGGGTAACCCTAACTTGAAAAGTGTCGGGGGGGGGGGGGGGGTTTAAGCCACCTCCTCCCCATCCAACCCCCCTAATAGTGTTTTTAATTTATGGTCAACAGTTCTTGACAAAGATTGTGGGATGCGCAGTGAGTTTTAATCCGTTAATTGGCGCATCTTAGAATTAAACAATTTCCAGTAACTTACTGGATACAATGTGTATATAATGTCTAGTAGTTTATTAGATACAACGTGCGGATCGTGTGCTATACAACTGGATTGCTCATCCCTCCAATGTTTACTACTCAGGTCCAGTGTACTTTGCAGGCTTAAGAGTAGTAAGAGTTTACTGGGGAGTCGGAAAAAGTGTAAAACAATTCTCAAATGGCCATTTACTCATACTACTCTTACTACCGTATAAAAACAGAAGGGAAAATGGGAAATACAAGCAAATACAGTCCGAAATTGTCAACTACACGCTTCAAGGCTTTGTAAAGACATACCAAAGGTATATAGGAATCCGATTCTACTGAATTGTTTGTATTTCAGACTCCATTATAATTGTAATTTTGAGCTGTTCACTTTTAATTCTGTCTTTGCAAAACATGTATGCATAGGGAAGCCATTTAATGGCTTGCTAAAAATAATCCCTTTTGAAACTTCCTATGAAAAATAATATATTTTTTACAACCAGAATTTAATAATGAAATCTAAGTTTTGTTTTGATTTGTTCAACTTGCATTAAATCAGTTTATTCATCCTATCCATAAATTCTATAATTATCTTGAGGATTGTCATTTGTTTTTATATCTGTTTGTTTTTATATTGGCTATTTATCATGAGTGCTTATTTTAATCAGGGTGGGTGGGTGGGTGGCGGTATTTCAAAAAAGCATTTAATAAAAGTGGGCGAGGGGTTGTTGCATTCATGTATTTCTAGTTGTAATAATTTATCGAGTTTTTCTGGTTTTGGCCAAATTTTATCCCCCCTTGGACTTTTTACAATGAAACCTTTATAAAGATATGCCATGAAGTATTCAAAGACCGCTGACCTAAATTTGCGGATATTCGATTCTCTCATTTTGAAATTTGTCAAATAAACGAAACCAACGAAAATTTAGACCCCGTTTACACGATGCCGGTACAATTTGAAAACGGAACAAAATCATGCCGGTATGCAAATACAGCATATAACATTCCATGTTATTTTTGTGCCGGTATCGTGTAAACGCAAGGCCTAAACGGCATGATTTTGTTCCGTTTTCAAATTGTACAGGCATCTAGCAACTCCTAAAGTAAGTATAAGCATTTGTTTGTTGTAATTATTTCGTAGATTAACAATAATTTGGTAAAATTTGACGAAAGCCATCTCGGCCAATCAGCCAGTTATTGATTGGTGATAAAAATTTAGCCGACGGCGGCGAAAAAGCAACATGAAACACAGACTGCCCAAACCCCCACCCCACTTTTTAACAAGACCAGTAATAAACAAGGCCAGTAATAAAGTTATGATTAACAAAATCACAAACCCTAGGGCCTATAGCTAACCCACGACTTTGAATAGATATTGTGCCGCCCTAGCGTTCATTTGAATTGTAAATAGCGAATACTTGATATAAATAGCGTGTGTATTTTCAGACTGTGTGGATTATTAGAGTCAGAAGTGAAAAGTAATAAAAGTATGTGCAAACAACAGCACGGTCTCTGACTCGTACAAGCGTAAAAATCTCGTAAGTTGTTACAGCATTGTTGCCTGAACAATGCTGTAACAACTTGTTGACATATGTGAACAACATTAATAAATGAACAACATTGTTCATCATTGTTTCAGCAAGTTGTTACAGCTTGATGAAACAACAACCGTTGTTCACGCATGTTGTAACAACCGAAGAACGTGTTGATACATCAACCATGTTCACCATTGTTGTAACATTGTTGTTCATCGTTGTTATTTCGTCATGCTGTTACAACATGTTGTATCATGTGCGAACAACGTTGTTGGCTATTAAAAATGTGCTGTTGGAACAACTTGTTCATGACCGAAACAAGAGAAGATTATAAACAATTATTGGATGAGGTTTTTGTGATATCTGGAATAATCAAGGTCGAGGTAAATGTTATCAGCCGAAGCCGAAGGCTGAGGCTGATAACACTTACCGAGACCTTGATTATCCAGATATCACAAAAATCGAATCCAATAATTGTTTTATTATATATTGTATTCATTATACATTGTTATTATGTATATATTGTTTTAAGGAAAGTAACAATAAACGCACTGTCGCACGGAACAGTTTATTATTGTCAAAAAATAGAAATCACAACAACGAATATCGCAACAACATCAAAATATATAAGTTACCGCCTTAAAATGCCTGTTAAGCCCAAATCTCAATGTTTTTAGGCTTCCCATGGAGTAAGACGAGCCATCTTTTTTTCGTGCTTCCACATAAAAAGATTTCAAAACTTTTGCAAGTTGTTCTTTTTCGTTCGGCTCCTGGATTTCTTTTTCTCTAAGATACTCATAGAAGAGTTCTTTCGCAACTTTGGTCGATCTTTTTGTGTTTTCAGAGTCCTTGTCTTCAAGTAATTTTCCGATTTCTTCTACAGTCGAAGACGAAAATCGAGCAGTCGACTTGTTTTTGCTTGTGTGGAAAGCTATATACCGCTCGTTACGAAATCTCGCATTGCGGGCGCAACCTACAGATTAGTGAATAATCTACTAGCAGATTATTCACTAATCTGTAGGTTGCGCTGATTCCCATAATTAACTGTATGCGCTTAGCCAATGAGAAGACAGGAATTGACTACAATGTATAATAATGAAGATTATGCCCCTGTTGACCGGTTAGAAGTAAACATGTGTGGTGGAACCTTGAGAATTGCTGGCTTTGTAGAAGAAGGTTCCATGCCAGTTCGTAATTGATATGGGAGCAGATGTTACCATTCTAAGTTCCAAGGTCTAATTGGGTAGTTGAAGAAATTATAAATATAATTAATTAATTAATTAATTAATTAATTAATTAATTAAATTAGTTAAGAAGTTTGGATTGCTCCTTTGAATGGGGAATGCCTCCTGGGCACAGACTTTTTAGAGAAGCATGGGTGTATCATTGACTACCCGCAGCGTGTACTTCGAGTTGGTTCTACCGAAATCCCGATCCAGATCAACGCCGGTGAGTCACGTTGCCTCAGAGTCGTCTTGGAAAGTTCCGTTAAGATCCCAGGCTATACCGAAATGGTGATACCAGCAAAGACTGATGGTGATCCAGGTGGATTCAAGTGGGCGACAGTTGGTCCACCCGATTTTACGTGCCGAAATGGAGAAATAATGGTGGGACGGACTTTAATTATAGTCTGGAGAAGAGTTATATTCCTGTTCGTGTTGCCAACCTTTCTTCTGGGCGAAAGAAATTAAAAAAGGGCACTGAGATTGCTGTGTGTGAACCTGTAGCCTGTGTAACCGCTAGAGAACCTGTGCTGGGAGAAAAGCATGCGTCGTCGGATGATGTGTCTATTCCGGAGCATTTGCAAGGATTGTTCGAGGAAAGTACAGCTCACATTAGTTCTGAAGAGAAAAATAAAGTAGCTGCCCTGCTGAGTGAATACCAAGACGTTTTCTCTAAAGGTCCAGGGGATCTAGGACAGGCTACCGGAGCAATGCATACAATAGATGCCGGAAGTGCAGTTCCAATAAAGCAGCCGCCAAGGAGAATTCCGATTTTTAAGAGGGAGGAGGCACACTGTGCAGTTAAGGAAATGGAAAGATACGGTGCCGTCGAACCGTCTACAAGTCCTTGGAGTTCTCCCTGTGGTATTAGTAAGGAAAAAGGATGGCACCACTCGGTTCTGTGTGGACTACCGTCGGTTGAACAATGTTACGAGAAAAGATTCCTTTCCACTTCCAAGGATCGATGTCACGTTAGATGCGTTGAATGGGGCCTCCTGGTTCTCGACACTTGACTTAAAGGGCGGATACTGGCAAGTGGAGATCGATTCAGCTGCTAAAGAAAAGACAGCGTTCTCTCTTGGCAAGGGTCTTTGGCAATTTCGAGTGGTGCCTTTTGGATTATGCAACGCTCCGGCTACCTTCGAAAGATTGATGGAAACCGTATATATTGGCAGGGTTACCCTGGGAAACTAGTTTACCTGGACGATATCATTGTTCATGTGAAAGACTTCAATTCCCATCTCGAGAACCTGCATCGAGTATTGGAAAGGCTTCGTCATGCTAACTTAAAGCTGAATCCGAAGAAGTGTGTGCTCTTCCAACCCAAAGTTACTTTTCTTGGCTATGTAGTATCGGGTGAGGGGATATAGACCGATCCTCAGAAAGCGAGAGTGGTAGAACAATGGCCTAGACCGAAGAACAGTAAGGAAACTAAAAGTTTTATTGGTCTCTGTACTTACTAGCGTCGTTTTGTACCGAACCGAATTTTGCTGACATCGCTAAACCGTTGCACGCCATTTCTGAGAAAAATTCACCATTCGAGTGGACTGAGGGTTGCGAAGCGGTTTTCAAAACATTGAAAGTCCTCCTTGTCGAAGCGTCTGCATTGGCCTATCCAGATGTCAGTAAACCGTTTATACTCCGACAAAGGCATGGAGAGACCGATCCCATATTTAAGCCGGACGTTGATCAAACCAGAGATACAGTACTGCGTTACCAGGAGGGAGCTTCTTGCCGTGGTTAAAGCTACACAGCATTTCCATCCATATTTGTATGGGAATCACTTTCTAATTAGAACTGACCACCCCGCTGCAGTGGCTTCTGAATTTTAAGAACCCCGAGGGACAAATGGCTAGATGGATTCAAATATTACAGCAATATAATTTTGTAATTGAACATCGTACACGAAAAAGTCACGGAAACGCTGATGCTTTATCCAGGAGACCCTGCCATGGTTGCCGCTACTGTGAAAGGAGGGAGATTAATGAGCATAAAGAGACGGAGGAGCATTGTTCTGAAGAGAAGTGCGGGAACACTAAAGTTAGTCAGTTTGTTAGGTCATTGACGTCCGAAAAGTGAAATGATAATTTATGTCTAAAGCGTGGTGGAACACGCGCAAAACGAGGATCTGGAGATCAGACCAATTGTAACTTGGATGAAAGAGTCACCTGAGAAGCCACCGTGGGAAGAGTTGTCCTCATACAGTCTTACGGTAAAGTCGTACTGGGGCCAATGGAAATCACTTAAAATGTTTGAAGGGAAACTGTACAGAGGAGGCCTGGAGACTGGACCGGCAATGAAAACACGATGGCAGCTGATTATTCCCAAATCGTTACGTAAGATAGTTTGGGGAACAACCCCA
The DNA here is from genome assembly GCA_964035015.1 of Corallium rubrum. NCBI lineage: Eukaryota > Metazoa > Cnidaria > Anthozoa > Scleralcyonacea > Coralliidae > Corallium > Corallium rubrum. Next base: position 47,017,204 of record OZ035998.1, on the reverse strand, counting down.
TGAAAGCCCAACCGCTGGTCATTTTGGAGTGACGAAAACGATAGCCAGAATTAGAGAACGATTTTTTTGGCCAAAGTGTTGGCGAGATGTGGAAGAGTGGTGTAAAAGATGCGAGAAGTGTACTTCACGCAAGGGACCAAAAAAGAAGCTGAAAGGACCAATGAAACAGTACAACGTGGGGGCGCCGTTGGAAAGAGTGGCGGTAGATGTCTTGGGCCCATTGCCAGTCTCGAACAGTGGAAATAAATACATCCTAATAGTTGGAGATTATTTCACAAAATGGGTTGACTAGCGTATGCTTTGGAAAATCAGCAAGCGGAGACAGTTGCTGAGGTCATCGTCAATGAATTCGTTACATGGTTTGGTGTTCCATTACAACTACACTCTGACCAGGGCCGTAATTTTGAATCGGCAGACTTTACCGGAATGTGTGAGCTGTTAGGCATCGACAAGACACGGATCGACAACTGCCTTATACCCGCAGTCTGACGGCATGGTTGAAAGATTCAACAGAACTCTTGAAAACCAGCTAGCCATCTTCGTAGAGAAACACCAAAGGAACTGGGACGAGTTGATACCAATGTTACTAATGCCATATCGTTCTGCTGTACATGAGAGTACAAAACAGACCCCTGCAAGTTTGATGTTTGGAAGGGAATTGGCACTTCCTATTGACCTCCTGTATGGTCGTCCTCCAGAGCCACACCAGTCCCCTACCGTGGATGATTTTGTAAGCAAGTTACAAGAGAATATCTTACAAGTTACATATCTTCGAAAATGGTGATAGTGTATGGTTGTACATCCTCAGCGCAGGAAAGGCATTTCTCCTAAGTTAACATGTGACTGGGAGGGGCCATATCTAGTTCTCAAACGAGTTAACGAGTTGGCTTTCTGTACAAGATACAGAAATCCCCTAGAGTAAAGGCACGTGTTGTTCATCGAGTTCGGCTATATCCTTATATTGAAAACACCACAAACAATTAAGAAACTATTCGGGACGAACAGACCAAAGGAGGGGGCAGTGTGCCGCCCTAGCGTTCATAGCGTTCATTTGAATTGTAAATAGCGAATACTTGATATAAATAGCGTGTGCATTTTCAGACAGTGTGAATTATTAGAGTCAGAAGTGAAAAGTAATAAAAGTGTGTGCAAACAACAGCACGGTCTCTGACTCGTAGTAGCCTAGCACGGTACAATATAATAAAGAAATTTGAGTGCAGATATTCAATGTCCGGAAAAGTGTTGTTTTTTGAGTATTTTATGACGTCTTTGGGCCTTTAGAATTCTGTAAATCCTTGTCCCAAAATGTAGGAAATGGCATTTCGGAGAGTCTAGATTTCAAAATTTCCCGGGGGAGCATGCCCCCGGACCCCCTAAACATTTTGCCCCTCCCCCCACTTTTAGTGTCGCTCCGGCGCTCCTGAGTTCACTTACCTCTACTTGAAGTCGTAGTAGCCGTTTCTGTGTATTTTGAGGGGAGATTTGGCACAATTGAGGCTTTTAAAACGAGTTCCATATCTGGCCATGCATGTTGTACTCCACTATAAAATACTGAGGGAAGGCAGGAAACTCCGCTCACGCCAGCCATGTATTGACTCGAGAAATCGCACTCGCGTAGCCGCTTTGTACGCCCAATCGTCAAAAAATCAACAAATCCATAAAGCCCAATAAATCTCCCATCAGACACATCGTCCACGGCAGTCCCACGACAGATTTAGTAAGATAAAATTTGAATAACATTAATTCGTTAAATTGTCAGTTTGCTCGTCCGTGGTCCCAGTACCTTCAATACGGTCGACGTTGAACCCTCGCGAGTTTCAAATTGCACGCTCCATTCTCATTGGTCAAATTCATCAACCGTCCCTCGGGGACAGGCTTGTGTCGCACGAGGGAAGCTTTCGAATTTGACCAATGAGAATGGAGCGTGAATTTGAAACTCACTAGGGTTCAACGAGACTGACAATTTAACCAATGTTATTCAAATTTTATCTTACTAAATCTGTCGTGGGACTGCCGTGGAAGATGTGTCTGATGGGAAATTTATTGGGCTTTATGGATTTGTTGATTTCTTGACGATTGGGCGTACAAAGCGGCCATGCGAGAGCGATTTGTCGAGTCGATACATGGCTGGCGTGAGTGGAGTTTCCCGCCTTCCTATTTTATGGTGGAGTACAACATGACCAGATACGGAACTCGTTTTAAATGCCTCAATTGTGTCAAATCTCACCTGAAACTACACAGAAACGACTACTACGACTTCAAGTAGAGGTAAGTGAACTTTATTTCTAAATCTATAGCATTTTGACAATTCAAATGAATTCCCGTTCAGAGTTCACTAAAATTGGTCTTACATAAAGTACCTCTCTGACATATTGCATTGGGCTGGCTGTGCATGAAATGTGAATGTTGTGATTTAACGATGTAACACCTTCACGATAAACCGACTATTAATACTATAGTCGATACTTAAAGCTAGTTTAATAACTTCCAAAATGGTCCACTACTGATATATTAAAAATCATTGTAGTGTTGGTTGTATGAAGTCAATCAACAGTTCTAACTTTTGGTGAGTTGATGTCGTCCCAATGCTCCCGAATGCTCCAAGTGGCGTATAAAGAACGGTGTTGAAATTACTCCTAGGACAAAAAATAATTTATTTTCTTTGTTTGACCATGAAGAGATTACAGCCAATTACTCATGCATGATTTTGCATGGTTTTGTCACAGCATAAAAAGATACAATGTTGTGATCTACGCTGTGATTCATCAGGAGGAAAAAAAGACACAGAGTTACTATATAGCTTCAAAAGTCAAGAATAGCCGTGGAAGAATGTCATCATTCCCGGGTTAGAACTATTTGCAGGGCATGGTAGGTAGCTTTCTCATCAACGTCCGCAAAGACGAATGCAGTCAGCAGCACCACGAGTGAATGGACAGCACTGTGGCGTTCTACTGGATAAAAAGAACGGTGACTAGATGACCATTGTCCGGTGAACCGAATTGCTAAATATAGTTCTCAAACTCATTAATAATTCATGAGATAATTAATCAATCAGAAGCGCTGAATTGCACCACGTGAAGGGACTTGAAATATACCAGGGAAGTACTGGGCAGGGGACTTGAAATATTATTTTATATCACTTATGTATTCCCAAAATGAATTAGTGCATTAGTAATTAGTGTATGGATGAATAACCGATTGTGTGAAGTAATATTTCAAAGGCCTCCAATTCGGACTAGACCGGGTTTTCAAGTACGAGGAATTCGCTCCAGTCCGAGGCGAAGGTAGACCGGGGTTTTCAAGTACTCGGAATTCGTTGCAGTCCTCGGCTTCGCCTCGGACTGGAACGAATTCCTCGTACTTGAAAACCTGGTCTAGTCCTCATTGTCAGTCTTTACATATTACTTAACAACTATTCACCGAAGTGGAGGTGAATAGTGCTGGATATTCACCGAGCCGATTCGGCGAGGTGAATATCCACACTATTCACCGACACTGAGGTGAATAATTGTTTTAGTATATATATACCTCATAAATGAAATAACAAGTTTAACATTCTTATATTTTTTGGTATTTTATACAAGACACGGCCGCTAGCAACTTGGCACTATATTACGGCACTTGGCGTACTCGATATTTGTCGACAAAACAGTTTTCACAACTTTTGAATATATTAATGGCAAGAAAATTGTAAAGAAACATACCTGTGGACACTCTTCTACTTAATTTTGTTGACTTTTCTCGTTATTCTACTACATCAGCAAAACTGGCCGCCATTTTGTTTTTCCCGCAGGTGAAGGTGCCCGAGCTAGAGGAACCAATCAGTATATGCTAACAATAAATAAACTGATATAGGAAGCAGAAGTGCAACTACAAACTATTTGGGTGATTCGTAATGGAATGGACAAATGTGCATGGCTGGCAGTTAAGATAATTAATGGCCATGAATATTAAACAGCTGCAAACTGGCATGCATGAAGGGAGTCAACAATATGATTGGTTATGATTTCTGCGTTATGACTGGTCTACTTGTCCACTATTGCTTCAATATAAATAATACTATTGCTGTATTATTAATAACTGAAAATTGTCAGCCAACACTTGACTGCATGTCGAGGGTTTCCGTGGCACACAGCCTGCAGCAAATTGAGAGCTTCACAGCAGGAATAAACATCGAAGACATTTCCCAGTTCCCACATGCATCAGACAAATTTTACTTTCATACATGCAAAAACGATTTATATAGATACCGTGACATCAGGAGTCAAAAAAAGGTTTGTAACCTCTGTATTATTTCTGAAAGACAAATATTATTTAGCCTATTTATGGTATTTAATACTTATTTGCATACCTGCCTTTAGTGCCTGACGTTGTCTTAAATAAAATCAGAGAAAGGTTACATAATTGAAAATGCATGGAAATCAGAATGAAAAAAATTCAATGGCAAAATGTAATTGTAACGGAACATAACATTTTTAAATTAAAATTTAAATACTGTTTAACCCTTTAAAGCCTGAACACGAGTCTTTAGTATTTTATCTGGCTAACGCCAGACGATTTTATTCAGCACAGGGAAAGGTCCATATAACGCAATTAACATATTGCATATCCGGCAGTAATTATTTTTTGTAATTTTTGCTCCATTCGCACGCATGCGCCGCAAGGGTACAGTAATTGCTTTTTCTGTCTGTTTGTCTTCTGCGCTAAAGTCTGGGTATACGACTATCTTCGTAATCTTATATTCACTATGTAAGAATATCTAAATTAATCCCGGGCCGTGTTTGCGTGGTTTGCAAAACAGGCTTCGTGAAGGTGCGTGAGAAGAATTGAATTCTGATATTTGTATTTCGTTCGTACTATACTCATCAACGATGTCGCAGATATTCCAAAAAGAGCATTTTTACCCTTTAAAAAGCTGGGTAGTTTTTCCATTTTTGCGTCCACAGGTTGCGTTTCAACAGCACGGATGTTTCTATCCTATATGCTTCGTCAAGCCACAGCTGCCCAAACGCGTGATATGACAAACGATCAGTAAATTCGTTCTCAGGGCCACCGATTAAAAAAATATTTCTGTTTTTCATCACTTTTTTTGAAAAAATTGGGGCGGGCGGGCGGATTTTTTTTTTATTTTTATTAGTATCGTGTTTTCTCACAGAAAACGGGTTAAAAGTTGAGATGTTTTCTATTTCGTACGCTTTGCCTGCATAGCTAAGGATTACTGTCCAAAGCTATTGCACGTTTAAAGCTAATTTTAACTTTCAAAGCTTCCAGTTTCTTCGGAAGGCTACTGTACTTTGCTCACGCGCGACGGTACAAACAAAAGCAAAAACATGATTTACCGCTCGTTTCTAACAACAATAGCGCATTACGGCGCCAAATTTTTGGTTTCTAACAGATAACTGACGATAAAAAAAAAATAATAAAAAAATTGGGGCGGACAAATTTTGGGGGGCGGGCGGCGATGAAAAACAGAAATATTTTTTTAATTGGCCTTAGTCCCGATTGACAATAACAGTCCATATTTCCAAGCCAACAACTGAGCTTGTGAACCACGGAGAAGAAATCTGTGGTTTGCAGCTTCCCACTCAAACTGAGGAAAGATTCACAAGGAAAAACAGCTTGAGTTAAATACTTCAAAAATGGTGGTGAATGGAATAATCACGCCAGACGCCTATATTTGGTGTTAAGGTCATTTGAGGGAAATGACATGAGACACACGCGGAATCTTTCAACAAACTAAATTGTGACAATGTGAAACTTTTGTTATAACACTGTGGATGAAACACTGCACTACTGCGATTATTCAATTGAATATATGTAATAAGCATCCGCTCTGTCTATCCACTGTTCTTCTCACTCTGCCTTACGATTTAGCACTGCAGTCCCACAACGAATGAAGGATTATACCTTGTATGTTAATTAAATGGCAATAACAGGAAATACAAGTATGAGAAAAATCAATTCGATTACTTATTATACGTACCAATGTACGTATTGTTCCCCGTGAGTGTATTAAAGAAGGAACACTCCTCCCCACAAAAACAAGATATTTTACAGTAACGGCTGTCCAATTATTTAGCATTTTTTTTAAAAACACACGGCAGTTTTTCTTCAGTTGGCCGACTGCTCCGAGTTCCCTTTTTTGTCAACGATATTTGAAGAATAGCAAAAATGTTGGCGGCATTTCATTAAAATCTATCGTTTAGACATTTCAAACATAGCTTGCGTGGAACCAGAGACAGAATTGCCATCTGGAATTTTGGTTACAGTGGATGAAATGTCGAATGAACTCGACGTATGTTTGTGCCCGTAGCAAAATTTTAAGAAACACCAATTACGTTTGTCGTTCATGTACTTAATCCCATTCCGTCTGTCATTGAACTTCGGGGTGAATGGTAAATATATTAACTCAGTCAGCGTGTGAAAAAAGACATTCAAAGCCTGCACGTTGGTACATCTGTGACAGAAGTACTTAGATCTTTTAAAAAAAAGGCAACGTCAAAGTCCATTTTTAGATCGTTACGGCCACAGAAGAAGTGTAATATAAAAGAACTGTTGCCGCGAAGAGACTGAGCAATCCACTCACGAAATAATGATGCGTCTCTATGTCCGTTTCCTTCTCGTAATTGTAGTGGTCGTTTCATTTGAAAGTAACCAGAAATTGAGCGAACAAAATAACATCCAAAATGACACAACTACGGTAATTAGTTGGTTTTGGCTGCCTGAAAACGCTACGATGGATTATGATGCCAGCGACATGGAAGACAATGAGGTTACAGAAATGAAGGATGTCTCCAAGCTATGGGAAAGACTGAATGTAGTGAACAAAAATATTACAAAAGACGAAAAGCCAAAAGCATCAAATGGGACCAACTGGTGTGGTCGTTTGGGAAAACCTATTGCCGACATCGATTTTTCAAAATATATGGTATGTCGCTTTCTATTATTTTCGTAATATTATTTTCATCAATTTACTAATGCATATTCGCAGTTAAACAAACAGATACACAATCATATATTAGAGTTTTGAAAGTTTGCACGATTGATTATATATCTGTTGGTTTAGGATTTCATCGGGTGACGAGATTTATTGATGTAATTCTTAATAGCTCGCAGCTTTGATTTTAGTATAACTATTCCCAACTGTTTCTGATTGTGCGTCAGGGAATGAAGTCAGCGACGTAGAGAAAACATCAGCTGTTACTTCTGTTTATCAGTGCACATATAAAACTCAAATGTATTTGCATGTGAGGGGAAAACAGATTGAAATATATGCGCGCGTGTGGAGGTGCAAACGACTACAAACGCGAGGTCATTTCCTAACTCCCACAAATGCGAAATGCGACGCGTGCGTTTGAAAGTTATCTCGCGCTCGGCGCCTGCCAATTCAACGGAATTCCCAACCTTTTGCATGTAGCAATTAACATATACTGCGACGAAATCGAAACAATCTACAGACAACTGAACAACTGAAGCATTATAATTTAGTTACTTCATTAGCTACGCGTAGAATAGACATTTATGTTATTTAAAACACGCTGAGGTTTTTTCGCACACAAACAGTATTAAGCACTTGCGAAGTTCAAGGTGTTAAAGCTCTATAGGGCGAGTGAGAATTTACGGTGAAATGTTAAATTAATTAATTTCAAATTAAAACGAGTTCACCTCTCCCATAATTGTAATGTCTGTCATCAAGCGAATTGATCCTTTACTGCGCTTCAACAGCTCTCTTTATTAGGTTGTTTATTCTGGAGTGTGTATGTAATATACACATGCATGCATACATGTGCATACCCCATATGAGACATTGAACGCATTGCCAAGCATTCTACAATCTACATCGCAAGACAAATGACTTAAATAACTTTAAAACAATTCTATTAAAATACTACAGGACTGCTGTATATACATCATACGACCCAGGTGTCCCAAGGACATGGAGGACAATTTGTCCGACATGTAACACTGCACGTAGTTTAATTCAGTGTCTCCGCTGCTGTTTCTAAGTTTCTAATATTCTTGCAGTTCGTAAATCCGTTATTTTATTCGCCAAACGAAGCCTCGAAGGTGTCTAAACTAAGTTGGGAGAATTTCCAACGACAAACTGTGAACGCATGACAGCTAGACTAGAGTTTTTAAAATTAATAAGGTTCCAAAGAACACAAGGTTCTGGTTTGAGAATGATTTACATGTATATTACTTTCTTATTTATTTATTTTACATTTAGTAACTCGTGTGGCATTACGAGTTGGGGTAACAACTGTATAAATTACAAAAGGCATACGAATCAAATAAGAGTCAAGTCTCAACGAAAGAAATTAAAAGAAAGTTTTTTAGTCACTTTTTGACTTGGTTTACCCACACGAAACACTGCTTCCAGACCTCTAAAGCTCAAAACAAGAAAAATGCGCGTTTGAGAAACCCACGCTTTAATCCCTGAGAAGCGATTCCCTTATGCATTCACCGGAATCCACGGCACTCATAGTATGTACTCATTCCTGTATCTATCCATCTATCTAGTCTTCCACCTTGCCTAACAGCACTCTACTCTTTCTATATAGACATTATCTATTCTTCCATTTCATCCATCCAATATATCCCATCCATCATCCCATTTATCTCATCCATTCCATCTATTCTATCTATATTCCATCTATCTCATCCATCCACGATCCATCCATCCTAAACATCCCAGCTATCCTATCTGTCTATTACATCCATTTCAACTATTCCATCCATCCATCTCATTCATCTCATCCATCCATTGATCCATCCGTCGTATATAATTGGTGAATATGAACTTTAGAGTTGCAACAGGTCTCGATACTTTCATGAACACTGATGAAAAGGATCATTGTCATTCGGGAACCAACAGTAACCATAAAGGATATCACCAGGCCGGCTGCAATTTTGGAGCAAGGTCTATAAATTTATAATATTTAACATAAAATGGCTTTTGGATTTAAGTGTGTAGTCAATTAATCCGGCTATTAACATCTATGACTATGCTTGGTTAATCTCTGTAATCTGTCAACCGCTGGGGACTGTGATTGACTATCATTGTTGAAGACAAAGTACTACTAGGAATACTGACAACTACAATCAAGTGTTCTCCATATGATATTTGATTTTAATATACACAAATGGTTATCTGTCGACATGAGTATGCTGGCGCCAACTTAGAGCCTTCTAGATGAATGCTTGCATGACAGTGCGTGAGAATCACCATCAATAATCAATATTACTAAGCTAGTCATGGTGGTATCATACTCTCGAATGAATTGCATGCAGTTTCCGCAATAGACAACATGGGGATAACTGATATGCAATTACAATGTATGATTGTTCAAAATTTTCAAATGAAAATGTCTAATTCTCTTTCGTTATTTTCATTAAAATTAGAGATTTTCCCTTGCTAGTCATTATGAAAAAGGTGCAATGCTCTCTCACATGCAGTGCTGGGAGGACATTACCTCTTTTTGAGGACCTCTCAGCAACCAGCCAACTGCACCATTTGATGTAAATAACCTGAAAACAAGTTCAGCCATAACATTTGGAATTAGCAGTATGCTTTTAGCCAATCAGAATTGAAATTGTACAGTATTTGTCACTTATGCGATGGCTGTATAGGCTCAGGATGTGTATATAGATTATCAGATTCTTTGAAATGTTTGTGAATGCACTGCACGTTTTAGCAAATATATAATACATGTGGTGTATCAACAAACCTATCGTGAATTCATATAGTGTAATAAAAGTAGTGTGCTGCATAGGCAGTGTAGAAACAACAATCGAAATATAGTAAGGTTAGATATACTGCCGAAACAGAGAATGTAGGAGTCTAACGTTTCGAGCAAAGGGCCTTCACTCGAAACGTTAGACTCCTACATTCTCTGTTTCGGCAGTATATCTAACCTTACTATATTTCGTGAATTCATATATATACATGGATTGTGTTCAAACACTTCTATTTGCAGTTACAGTCTTACAGATGTTGCAAAATATGTATAATAAGTCTCAAACTATAAAATCTATCCAGTTGACAACTTTATACAAGTACACTGTACCAGTTAATTAATGGCTCTTGTATAGCAGACTCAGACAATGCAAAGGTCAGGCTGCAAAGGTCAGGCTTAGGATCAGTGCATGTGTTCTGACATAAAATAAAACACAAAATAATTTTTAGGGCATATATTGAGAGAATCTTATGGTGCGGAAACAAAGTGAAAAGCACTATTCATGCACCTGCAAAGTATACACTATATATATATATATATATATATATATATATATATATATATATATATATATATAAAATTCATTAATAATTCATGGCATAATCAGTCAATTACCATAGTTCATTCAATCACCTGATTGAAGTTGGATACTCCAGTAAAGCCCAAGATATTAGATAAAAACCAGTGTTCATCTAACTCTTAAGATCTTAATTATCGATGCAAAACAAACAAGTTGCTGTATGAATAAATTTTACACAAATTCATGAATAAAATCTCATGAGGGTTTAATCTAATTGTATTTTTTAATTGAAATCACTCGATTGAGATGCCATATCAACAACTCGTTTATCCTGTTTCATCAGGGGAATCCAAACACTCGAAAACAATAAAACTACTCAGCCTTCTGCCTCTGCTTTCATCATGTTTTCTCGTGTTTGGATCCCCTGATGAAACATTCAAACTCGAGTATAGTTTAAGTGGGCTTACCACTCAACATTTTGAGGTAAGCCCACTTAAACTATACTATATTCACTCTACCTTTATGGTATTGACCACTTTCCGACATTCCGTGAACAAAATCACCCAGGGTGCGTTCCATGTAGGTTATGCTGAGGAGTTTCAAAAGTGCATATATACAGCCATATACAACTACAGTATACAAGTCAGGGGTGGCACCGGAACTGGCGTTCGTCTTGATCTCCCTTGGTGCAGCACCTGAACCTCCATGGCTTATCTTCAGCCTGGGGTTGACATGGAATGCACCATGGAAAATCACACGTGCTCGTTTGTGTGTGTATATATATATATATATACATATGTAATGTATATATACATATATATATATATATACATATACATATACATATATATATATATATATATATATATATATATATATATATATATATTTGTGAAATTCATTACTAATTCATAAGTTTTGCAGCCAATCCAATTTCAGAAATTACATCACATGTTACCCCTGTAAAGCCCATACAAACTAAAACCAATGATGCTAATTAGTTACAACCACTGGTGGATGTATATTCTTCTGATACAACCACTAGTGCTTGTAACTAATTAGCATCTCAATATCCCAAAGGGATTTTTACTATTCATTCATTTCACAAGTGTTTTACAACACTCGCGTCCTTGTTGTATTGAATATACAATCACTCGCCTTCGGCTCGTGATTGTATATTCAATACAACACGGCCGCTCGTGTTGTAAACATTACATATATATATATATATATATATTAGACAACGAGACCGAGTTTTCTGAGGCGAAGCCGAGTTGACTATCTGCTCGTAGAAAACGAGGGCGAGTTGTTTTAGTATCAACCATAAACAACTTTTCTTTAGCGTAAAGAAGTCGTATCAAACATTGTTCCAAATTTTCAGACAGTTTTACCTTTTTGTTTGCAGTAGTCTCCCCATTCAAAATGTACAGTAGTTCGATGGCACATGATAAACAATCGCTAACAAAAAACGAGATTGTAATTAGTTTGCTTTAAATTTGGTGTTGATATACTCCATAGACATAAGCGAATTCATTTTCTTATTGGAAAATGTCAAACTGAACAATTTTCCATTACTCGCGGGCCAATGGTTTCATGATTTCATCACTCATTATAAATTTTAGCGGACGCCATGTTTGACCTAGTTTCCAGGTTTTGCTCGCAAGCGTGACAACACGATCTCTTACCAAAATTAAGCGTATATCTTAATTGTAAAATAGGGCTCGAATTAAGACATGGCCTTAATTTTAAAATAGGGCTCAAATTAAGACATGGCCTTAATTTATCTGTCCCACAAGCGGGATGTTAAACTTGAACACATAAGTATGGCAAGCCAAACATGTCAAAAGTGGTACGAGTTTCAGATTACTATGTACGAGTTTCAGATTACCCATTGAGAATTGGAGATCACCTGTCGAGAATTGGAGATTACCTGTCGAGAATTGGAGATTACCTGTCGAGAATTGGAGATTACCTGTCGAGAAATATAGATCATATGTTGAGAATGTAGAAACTATAGGTCGAGAAAAGAAAAAAGTACATGTCGAGAATGTGAAAAGTACATATCGAGAATTTACAAAAAAACATGTCGAGAATGTAGAAAGTACAGGTCGAGTTTTCTAGGCCCCAGTACCCACGCGTCGCATATTGTGTCATATTCGCGCCCTGTTTCATTGCTGTTAGACTAGAGAGGTCCTAATACATCAGGGGGTCTAAATACAGAATTTCAGCCTGCAGATTCTTAATCATTTTGGGGTATATCTTTAATGTAACATTCAGTTAAATTTTGATCCACTTACAGGTATATGTATCTACAATTCCGAATTTGTGGAACAGGTACTAATAGGGATGGTCGTATACCAAAGATACATATCAATTTGGGTGCCTGCAGTGCACATCCAGTAAAATTCCACTAAAATTTTACTGGATATTTACCAGATAATAGTGAACTTTTTGGTTTCTAACTCTTATGCAATGCTTATTCGAGGGCGCTGCTCTTGAAAGTTCATAACATTTGTATTCAATAATAAATGTTAACCAATTACATACAAAACTAAAATATTTTTCGAATGTCATTCAGTCTCCTAAAACTCCGTATTTTTCAAACATGTCACAGTCAAAATAAATTTCCAATATTGGAAACGGTGCGCATAAATGATGTCGAAAACGCTCACGTTAACCGTGGCGGTGCGTTCATTCAACTTCTCAGATTTTATTTCAGTTAGTCTCAAATTTTGCACCATAACACAGACATCTGTAATCGTAGAAATCCTATGTTTTTAGTTTTTCGAATTTTTGTATTTTTCGCGGGAAAATGACGTCGAATGTTTGGCGCCAAAGTTTTGTTTTAATATTTTTTCATGTTTGATGCCTGTTTCAGAAAGGGCATGTTATGTGGATTCTAAAACCAAAAAGAAAATTGAAATATCTTTATTCAATAAAATGTTATAACGGTTTGAAATTTGAATTTTCGCCATTTTGTTTCTATAAATAGCTCAAAATTCAAATTTCAAAACGTTATAACTTTTGAATGAATAGCGATATTTCAATATTTTCTTCGGTTTTATTAGAGGTCACATAACATGCCCTTTTTGAAGCATTCGTCAAACATGCAAAAATACTAAAACAAAATTTTCGCGCCAAACATGTGACGTCATTTTCCCGCGAAAAATACAAAAATCGAAAGATTGAAAACATAGGATTTGTAGGATTACAGATGTCTGTTATGGTGCAAAATTTGAGACTAATTGCAATAAAATCTGAGAAGTTGAATGAACGCACGGTTAACGTGAATGTTTTCGACATCATTTATGCCCACCGTTTCCAATATTGGAAATTTATTTTGACTGTGACATGTTTGAAAAATACGGAGTTTTAGGAGACTGAAAACGAATGACATTTGAAAAATATTTTAGTTTTGTATGTAATTGGTTAACATTTATTATTGAATACAAATGTTACGAACTTTCAAGAGCAGCGCCCTCGAATAAGCATTGGATAAGAGTTAGAAACCAAAAAGTTCACTATTATCTGGTAAATATCCAGTAAAATTTTACCAGATAGTGGAATTTTACTGGATGTGCACTGCAGGCACCCAAATTGATATGTATCTTTGGTATACGACCATCCCTATTAGTACCTGTTCCACAAATTCGGAATTGTAGATACATATACCTGTAAGTGGATCAAAATTTAACTGAATGTTACATTAAAGATATACCCCAAAATGATTACGAATCTGCAGGCTGAAATTCTGTGTTTAGACCCCCTGATGTATTAGGACCTCTCTAGTCTAACAACAATGAAACAGGGCGCGAATATGACATAATATGCGACGCGTGGGTACTGGGGCCTAGAAAACTCGACCTGTACTTTCTACATTCTCGACATGTTTTTTTTTGTAAATTCTCGATATGTACTTTCCACATTCTCGACATGTACTTTTTTCTTTTCTCGACCTATACTTTCTACATTCTCAACATATGATCTATATTTCTCGACAGGTAATCTCCAATTCTCGACAGGTAATCTCCAATTCTCGACAGGTAGTCACCAATTCTCGACAGGTGATCTCCAATTCTCAATGGGTAATCTGAAACTCGTACATAGTAATCTGAAACTCGTACCACTTTTGACATGTTTGGCTTGCCATACATAAAGCTAAGAATCCTAGAGGGGCGTTGTGGCCGGGGTCTGAGAGGTGGGACTTTTTTCCGGAGGGTTGTGATTAGGCTTAGGGCTACCGGGGGGTTGTGGTTAGGTTTAGGGTTTCCGGGGGGTTGTGGTTAGGGTTAGGGTTTCCGGGGGGTTGTGGTTAGTGGTTGGGGGTATGGGGGAGAGTTTTCATTTAAAATTAAGGATTAGCCTTAATTCTAGGCGAGTTGACAATTAAGGATAATCCTTAATTTTGGATGTGAGGTCGACCTGAGCGTGAATATGCAGTGGCTTTCAGTGGCTTCTGATTGGTCAGAATAGGAGTATTCCAGGTGTAAGGTTTATCATTGGATAACGCTAAACCACTAAAGACTTCTGCTTTCCTATTGGTTAAAATTTCGCGCGTTTTTAGTGCCAAAAGACCACTAGTAGCTCAGCCAATCAGAAAGCCGGATTTGTTAATATTTGATATTTATATTGCGCAAATATCTATAAAATATTCATATATATATATATATATATATATATATATATATATATATATATATATATATATAATTTCTCCTGACGAAGGGCCTTCGCTCGAAACGTCGAGAAGATTTTTCTCTGTTTTTCAGGCCAACGTGACTTAACCCTGGTAATATATATATATATATATATATATATATATATATATATATATAGGTATGATGATGATGATGATGATGATGATGATGATGATGATGATGATGATGATGATGATGATGATGAAACTAATAAAAATTAATGAAAAAAAAAAATTCATTCGCTTACGTCGATCGTTCTTGACAATGTAATCTTAAGCCACGGACCATTTTATTTTTGAGGCGGGAGTTGGGCAATTTTTCTGTCGCAAGAATTATATTTTGTGGCAGAAACCTCCGCAAGAATTATTTTTACAATTTATGACATGTTTACATGCAATACACCATTTGGCTGTGCACACATATTTTTTCCCTGCCAAACCTGTGCTCGAATTTCTTTTTAGTATTTGCCCAACCTCCCCCTCAATAATATTTCCTGTCCGAATTGGTCTTTACTTTTAATGTTTTATTAATTTATACTTTCAGCTCTGAATTTAATTATTGTAATCACTATAAATATTCTGAACACTTTGATTTTTATTTTGACTTGAAAATGACGTTATAGGTTCGTCGAAACGTTGTCACTTTTTTAATAAAATGTTTTTATCGTTTAATTTTGTCTTAAGTCTCTTAAAGAAACCGTTATTTATCAAAATTCTTAAACGCGATAATGAACTGTACTATTTCAGAAGACTTGAAAAGTGTATGAAACGCTTAGTAAACTGGTCTTTAGTATATTTTATTCTGGCTAACGCCAGACGATATTATTCACCTTTGGGAAAGCCCCCTCACAGAGTTTAACTCGCTTTTTGTCCCAAACTTAACGTTCCAGTTATCAAGATTGAGCATACAATAAGAGACACTTAAATACATTGCAACATGGGCGTCTTATTTTTCCTTTTCGATCAAAGGAAACCGGCGTCTGCTAGCAGCAATTAAATTAGCAACCTACAATGGTCATAGAAGGCTTATAAATTAGAAAGTCTTACAATTGCAAGATCGATATTCTTTGGAATTTGCGACAATCCACTAATTACTTGTCACTAATCTTGTCTAAGGGGGTGTTTATATGCAGGCGAGCCAGTCCGGGTACTCGAGCTAAGCCCGCTTTGCCAAGATGATGTTTATTGTCAGTTCTGGTAAAGCCGGTTTTCCACTAGGCGGAATTTTGCGCGCGGAGCGGAATTTTTCTTTGTCTTTTCTAATTAGTTCCATTAGAAATCACAAGACAAAGAAAAGTTCCGCTCCGCGCGCAAAATTCTGTCTAGTGGAAATCGGCCTTAAGACACGAAGTCTCATTGTTTTAAATATGAACTGTACATGAACAAGCAGAACTTGTGATTGTGAATTGTTAATATGTCGAAATAAGCTGATAAGACCAGCCCAGGTTAGCTCGGGTACTCAGTGCCAATTCTTGGTTTTTATCTGACGTCACGGCGCCAACAATGAAATGGTGGCCATTTATTGGCGCACAATCTTTATCCAATGGGAATTTAACTCTATTCTTATTCAAACGTTTCGTATTGTTTTACCATCCCAACACGGCACGGCTTACATATATACTCTCAAGTCTTATGTATTAATTTTACTCGTCATAGCGCGGAAATTCCACCGACAGGTGGAACAAGGCTAAAACCAAGCTATAGAACTATAATTCTATTTTAGATTGAGGAACATTTTGAGTTATTCACACGAACTTTAAGAATCGCCCGAGGTGAATAAATCACATATCCCCTCGTGGCCTCAAAATAACGTACTTATTTTTCAAATGGCGAGGTTGACAGGATTTCATACGATAAGGAGTGATGCGGGGGATATTAGACGGGAAGATTAGAGGAGAATATTATAGCGAGGAATGGTAGAGGGGAATATTAGAGCCTTGGAGGGAAATATTAGAGGGGAATAATCTATTGTTTTGCCAGAGAACACAGGAAACCGAGGTGTGAAACCTTCTTAGGCATGCGTGGAAACTGTGCAGTCAAGAACATGCATGGCGGATCGCTGTCGCAGAATAACTAGAGTGTCGATCTGTTGTACATCTGTCGCGAGATGTTGTTATCTTTCAATATATTTCAGCGTCGCGATGTCGCAAGTTAAAAAAAAAATACGTCAAAGTTTAAAAAGATTGGGTTACAAAAGGTCGCACGGTAGTTTAATATACGCGGGCTAACGGTAGTTGCAAAGTGTTTCCATTAGAAAACGCATGTTGCCAGATGGATTTACTTTGTCTGTCTTTACGGTCGTCTAAGATTGACTGACCCAATTTCTAAGACCACCCTGCGCTAGCAGCGTTTCATCAGTTTGCCAGTACTCTATACCGCGCGAACGTTTATACAACATCGTTTAAATGGTTCGATCAAATGGAACTGGACCAGAGTTTGCAGCAACAGAACTTTTCCTCGTTCTTTTTGTTTTGACTTTTCAGTTCACAGTTTAAATTTTACTTTTGTTTTCTATTTCTTGGTATTATATATAATATTATATATAATATCGTAAATTGTGTCAATTTAGTAGGGCAATTGTTATGATTCGGTTAGCTAGTTATACGCATACTCAGCTCATGTCACGAGTGAACATGTACGAAACATATAAAAAGCCAAGAAAGGCCAGGTGTCTATTTCTAAGATTTTAGACAATGAAATGCGCGTGAAGTGATTTATTCCGGATGAAAAACATTTGGTTTGACCCCAGTATATCGTTATCTGATCATGAGTATACACATGAATTTATTTTTTTAATTTTTTTTATAACAAGTGGCACCCTGCTGTTTTGTCGCAAGCATGGTGGGAGAGAGATCTTTGAACGTGTGAAAAACTTGTTGGATTGTCGGACACTTCTACCTATACGTCCATCAAGACTAGGCAAAAATGTCATGTTTTCAACGAACATAATAACATTACCCTCCAATTTGATTTCCCATATAAACCTAAATGAATTCGGTACGTACTTTTCAAGTTATTGAGTGTCCAGTTTCTTGGCATTACAAAATAACGAGAAAAGACTGGGAATGAGAATATGGAGATTCTGACGTATGTAGTCAAGGGAGCACGTTAGAATGTGATAGTTCTTGTATAAAATAAAATAAACTTTACTTGCCTAAGTTGTTGACGTTTTGTGCGAGGCGCCGAGTTCGATAAAACCGCTGACGATATGAGCCCCCGACGAGCGAGCCGAATACTCTCCGAAGATACGCGAGGGCGGAGCGGGAAGGGAAAAGAGAAGGGGAGTGCAACTACAAGATTTCTTTCGACAATGCTCGTAGCACGTTGCTATGCACATAGAGTGTTGCTATGCACAAAGAGTGTTGCTATTTACAACAATTATATACGAATACCGAGGCAACAGATCTTCGTGATATTCACAGCAGGACGTAAGTTGTTTTCGTTGAATGATTTATCAATTTGGACTCTGATGAGAAAACCGTTGGCTTTCATGAATAAGTTATAAGTCATTTTGAATTTTTATTGTCAGAATCGCGCCATCGCGGGTTTGTTTGTCGACGCTCCAGGAGTATGATCTCAATACCGAAGAAGCCCACAACATATACAAAAGGAGTTAGATTGCAAGGTCAACCAACTGAATCGTTCAAATTTTGGGAAGTTTTTGTTTCATTTATTTCCTTCGTGAGTTCGTGCGAGAAGAAGAGGAGACGAGTTTGTGGAACGATCGACCAGTGCGAGTACTGATCCTTTTGTGTTAAAACTATTCATTGTTTTTAATAAAATTCTTACAAGAACTTTAATAGGGTAGTTAGTAGTTACTTAACGAGTCGTAGAATATGATAATTTTAGTGTATTTGGCTCGATCTAGTATCTACTGACTACTGCTACGAGAAAGGTTGCTACGAGCATCGGAGAAAAGCTATTTCTAAATGAACCATTTTATTGGCTGAAAGCCATCACGTGCTCGGTAGTTGCACTCCCCTTCTCTTTTCCCTTCCCGCTCCGCCCTCGCGTATCTTCGGAGAGTATTCGGCTCGCTCGTCGGGGGCTCATATCGTCAGCGGTTTTATCGAACTCGGCGCCTCGCACAAAACGTCAACAACTTAGGTAAGTAAAGTTTATTTTATTTTATACAAGAACTATCACATTCTAACGTGCTCCCTTGATGTAGTTGGATCATCACAGTGGATCATCATTGCAAAGGTTCATTGAGTAGTTGTTGCTGTTCATATTAGCCTGCGTGTAGACTTCCCCCGTTTCCGTATATATACTTACTTGTTCATGCATGCAACTGCACACGTTCGTCATTGGCGTTCTAACCGAGTGCTTAAAGTTTAATTCTATAACAAAAACATTTTGCCATGCTAAACTTTAAAAGCTTATCACTAGACTAATCGGCCGATTTACATTTCTCAGTGAACGCTCCTGCCATGGTGCTTTGTTTATTAATGTAACAATATAACATATTATAAAATAACATTTCGAAATTAAAACGCATGCGGTGATTGGTTAAAAACCGTGTTTCTATAACTTTATGGAAAACATGGGAAGATTATAATACGCCATCGATCCCGGCATGCAATACACCATCAAATACGCCCTTATACGTGCCATTAATCCATTAAACACGGAAAATGTTTTCTATTTCTGATTACTGTTTATTTCTCGTTTTTTAGCGCACGAATGCCTGCTGTGAAGTCCATTTACAGTCCATGTCCATTGAAATTTCAAACGTTATGGGTTACAAATGTTCAACCGATCTTCAGTTCTACGATTGCCTTAAAACCGTTAACTCTAGCATGTCGAAAACTGTCGGGAATTATTACTTTAACGTGCGTCGTCCTCTTTGCTACCATATTGAACAAGATGAGTCATGTGAAGACGGCATGCTTTGCACTCTGTTAATAAGAATTTTGTCCAAGATTGTACCAGAGTATTGACAGAAAAAATATAATTGATGTGATGATGTCAAAATGATATAGATTTCTCTTCCTACGGTAAGAGAAACAATTGCTTTGCAAACTGTAGGAAAATTACTTTAACAGTATGACATTGCTATATAGCTAGCTGTGCTATACCTTAATTTATTTAAATAGCGTTCAGCTGGCATGGTTATAACACTTCCAGATTGCACCTTCTGCTTTGATAGCAAGACAAATGTTATATATTAATTGTCTTTTACACGGGCACACATATAAGCCAAGCCCAGGACTCAGTTTGCGTATATATTTCGTAGTGTGCGAAATTCTTTCTAAGGCCAAAGACCCTGTTACACGGTGCCATTTTTATTATACAGAAAAAGATGGCGACTTGTGAGTTTAAACGAACCACAATATTTGTGCCGGCGTACAAAGATATGGTTTTAAAAATATCAACTTTGTAGAAAGAAAATCAGAAAGAGCTTGCCTACTTAATCCTTGGTAGCATAAAAAATAACATTTAGCTCATTACAGTCAACTCTCGCCTTGCGGACACCCCGCTATTACGGACACCCCGCTATTAAAGTGCCACTAACCCCAAAAACTTTTTCTCATGGCGGAGTAGGAAAGGGAATGGGTATATTCCTGGTGTTACGTCACACAAGTCAAACAAGGAACTCTTTGAGCTCTGTCTGGTAAATACATAGAATTTTCTGAGTTGAAAAGTCATTTTCCCAGCTAACTCAATGTAAAAATTCTATGCATTCAGCAGACAGAGCTCAAATGAGCTCCTTGTTTGGCTTGTCTGACGTCACACCAGGAATATACCCATTCCCTTTTCTTCTCCGCCATGGGACATGCATATGCCAATTTTTGCAACTTTGGTGGTCTACAGAAGACCAAAGAAATGTCCAATACCAATAATTTACTCACTGGACTAATCCACTCAATAAGGGCTTTTAGATTTGCGAAAAAATTTTTTTGGGGTTAGTGGCACTTTAAGGACAGTTGGTAAATCCCCGGCCGAAACTATTACGGAATTGCGGACACTTCATGTGGTCCCCAACAAACATTTTTATTGTTCTATTCTCGTTACAACGGACACCTTGGACGTATTTTTCTCCGGCATGAAAGTGAGTGACTTTTTAATTTATCGAGTGACATATTTATGTTACTGATTCATGTTACCGTTATATTTTTAGTTTCAGTGGAATAAAAAAAATATTTGAATACAAATTTTTGACTTGTATTTTGACTCGTACTGTGTACTTATGTATCGCAGTAAACGGCAACTAGAAATTGAAATAAACTGGACATTAATTTTAAAACAAAAAAGCAGTAATATATTGTAGTGACATTTTACAACCTGAAATCGGGATATTTTCATCGCATCCCGCTATTGCGGACTCTCGTTATTACGGACACCAAATGACGGTCCCCAGGGTGTCCGCTATAACGAGAGTTGACTGTAGCTGTTATTTGAGTTGATTTCAGGTCGAAAAGCATTATGATTTAATGTACAACAGTCAACAGCCATCTTTTTCCGGTACTATCAATTCACTCAATTAATCAGTTATTGTGATTTGCGAGACAAGTTGCACGAACCTTTGCACAATGTAACATGCTCTGTAATGCTTAACTGATCGTTGGGAGACAAGTTGCTCAATGGGTAAGGTACTACCAATTTTATACAGGGTAGGACTCGATTCTACTTTGTGCAATTTAATTGCAACTTGTTTCGCAACGGTACGTCAATGCCGTTGCAAGACTAATATCAGAAGACAAGGCACCACACAGCATGCGCATAGGCGTAGAGTATAGGGGGGCTGAGGGACTTTAGCCCCCCCCCCCCGAAATTTTGAGCACCCCTCATCAATCACCATTGACAAATTATAGGTTCCTCGTTAGGCTAAAGTAACTGTTACAGCCTCATTCCTGTCAGCCAAAAGCACCCAGAAACAGTTATAAGTCAACAGTAGACACAAAATCGAAAAATTGTTGAAATGTGTTGTATTTGACATTTCATGACCTTCAGTGTTCTTAAAAATCACCCCTAAGAATGCAGGAAATGGCATTTCCAAGACCCTATAAATTTCAAAAATTTCCGGGAGGGCATGCCCCCAGACCCCCCTAGAAGAGTCCCTTTTTGTAAACGTCCCCCACGGGAATATTCTTAAAAAGGCCCTGTTCAGTACTTCAGCCCCCCTGGACAAAAAAACAACTCTACGCCTATGAGCATGCGTGTGCTTTAAAATAGCAAAGAACAAAGTTGTTAGCTAATCCAAGTTGATACCAGTGCTTCCACTTTTCCAAATTTAAATTTCCGATGATCAGTTTTTTCCTTTTTAACGCAAAATTTCCTTTCAAAATATCATAATTTTCTTCAAAGTTTCTTCGAATATTTATAATCAAATTTAAGCACGACTATGTTTTTAAAATCGACAAATCAGTACTTTGTTGGCCTGATATATAGCATTATGAATCCGTTCTCATCCCAGAAAGAACAAATAAACCGACTCCACTATTAAATAAGCATTGATATAGATTGCATATGAAGGTTACACCAAAGATAATGGTGAATGTAATAAATTTATAGTTTAAAACTTCACCAGAATCGATTGTGAAAATAATATTTTGAAAGTGTTCCAGCATGATCAAGCGTGGTGATCTTTTAGCAATAACCGCAATGTATTGTAGTGTGGTATCAGGTATCATTATAATTTTATCGCTGGAATAATTGTCAATAAAGTTGGTCAATTTATACTACCCTACCATTTATACTATGGTTAGTTTAACATGAATTAATTAAATATAACCATGGATCCTGAATTCTCTGAAGGTATTCCAAGTGCACGGGACAACACCTTTGACTGTAACCTACAATTGTTCATATTATATAAATTTACTGATATATAACTTTATATGGCATGTTGTCAAAGCTACACGCATCTGTAAATTTTTAAATAAGAGCCTGTAGAGAACTCAAATGTAAATAGCAAAATACACAATTTATCAATTACAATAAAAAGTATATAACAAAAAGAAATCTTGGACGTGATACTAGTCGAGAATGACTGTACTTGTATTTGTAACTATACCAGTCGGCTTTCGCGGTGGGCAACATTGTTTTGCTGCAAATGATTTATTCGACAAGTTGTTGAAGCTTTTTATTGACAGAGGGGTTTGCGTGTTTAGATTTATAATGTTTCTCTTTTTTTCAAATTTGAGCGAAATGTAATCTGAAAAAAAAGGTAGAAATTGCAAAGGAATATGCAATAAAATGCAAAAAGTAAAGTGTGAGTGAATAACAATTGCATGATTTTACTCGTTGGAAAACTGAGGCCATTATTTTTGAAGGAGACTGAGTCGTTTCGTTGTTCACTGCTCAGTTCATTCAGGCATCAGTCATGTATGGAAAACATATTATGGGGGTTGTTCACTTGTTCCTCGATCGAATTCCGATCATGTTTTTCAGTGCATCTTGAGTTTTAAAGCTAATTCATTTCAAAGGCAGATCCACCTTTATACTAACTATTTTCAGTTAGGAACAGACTTCAAGATGTCACTCCTGGAGCCTCACAAATTTAGGTGGTGACGCATATTTTGAGAAATTGTGCTGGGGTTTTCAAATGATTATTGTGGGACAGTGGACAGTGAACTCGGGTGGAGAATAATAATAAGGTGTTACTCCCAGTGACGAACCAGAGGCGTACCCCCCCCCCCCCCCCCCCCCCCCCAAAAAAAAAGTCAGGACAAGCGGACAAGCGTTGCTAAATTTAATGATTGTATTAGTACGACTATACAGAGGCTAGGGGAGCAGCTACTTACGGTAATCTATCTACGGGGTTCATCTTTGGTTCGTATTAAAACTGACTTTATTTGTACTTCACTTGTTTGTATAGTATACCATATTTTTTAAGTTTGTCAATAAAAAGCAGCTTACCACTCAGAAACCACAAATTTGAGAATGTCTGCGATTAGTCGGAGTCTATATAAATCTTAGCTTTTGATAAAATGGCGAGTGACGACGACAACAAAGTTAATTATACGGAAGCTAAGTTGACGAAGAATTAGAAGCTATTGTGTAGGTGTTTAAACACAATTATTGAAAGATTATTAAAGCGACTTCAATGAATACAATCCCTAAAAAGTGTTCAGTTTTGTGAAGTGTCGTCTGTCGAGGCTTTAAGGCATGTTGGTTACTTGGTTTAATAATTTCTTCGTTTTTATGTTAAAATTTGAACTATGCTTGCTGTAGAATTAGATGAAAACGTTTCCTCAAATTGCTGCAAATTGTGCTTCCGAGGTTCTAGATTTCAAAATTTCGCGGGAGAGCACCCCCGAACCCCGCTAAAAATGCGGTCACTGATTATCTGCATGTCGACTTCAGCCCTCCCAACTTTGAATCCGTTCCTACGCCTCTGTGACGAACCATACCGGACAAGTAGAGGAAACCCTGCTTGGCCCGGCTGCGATTCGAACCTGCAACCTTCGGCCTTGTCCGATGCTCTACTAACTGAGCTACAAGTCAAGTTGGACGGCTGAAGATCGAATGACAGTTAGTAACCAAAGGTCGCGGGTTCGAATCCCAGCTGGCCCAAGTATAGAGTTTTCTCTACTTGTCCGGTATGGTTCGTCATTCGGAGTAACACCTTATTATCATGCTGCATATGGGGTTATTAATAATAAAATTAATGTGCCTGTGTGGCTTGATAAAAAGTGCTTGATGTTTATAGGTCCACATAATATACCAGTGATTATACGATATATAGGTATGGTGGTTTGTGGTTGTTTTTAGTAGTGCTAACCCTACCCTGGAGTGGGTGGGGGAGGGGGGGTGTTACGCTGGCAATTTTTGGGTAGGAGTGTGTCGCCATGACCTCAAAATCCTGACCATAATATCCCAAACCTAAAAACGCGATACCTATCCCAGACCTAAGATCAAAAATCAATACCCTATCGTAGTACTGGTGTCACATCGGCATTCATACCTTATCTCAGACCAAAATATGCACCCTTATTCCAGACCCCGGAGTTCGCAAACCATGCCCTATAGGCCAAGGGCGGCACATACCCGTATCCCTTATATACGAGAGTCAACCCTTATATACGAGAGTCAAACACCCCCCCCCCTCCCCCCTCAGGGTCTCTACTCAAATTTTACAGGACTGCCAAAAAGATAACATAACTTGTGAGCCCCTTATTCATGAATGGCCAATGATTTAAAATCCTTTTATGGGCATATAAATTAGCCCCTCTGACCTCGTTTAAGAGTAAAGATTCTTTTGAATTTCGCACATGAAAACGAGTTCAGAGGGGCTAATTTATATGCACGTAAAAGAATATTTTGAAATTTACACGTAGCGTGCACTCACCTAAGCTAATCTAACATGAAGTAATGAATAGTTGCGCTGGCGGCCAAGAAGGAACGCAGGCTCTGGGACCGCGATCATAAGAATTTTCAAGGATTTTCAAGATTTGTTTGTGAGAAGAAGTGGTATTAAAAACTGAAATTATTTCACAATTGCAATCGCCAAGAGCATTTGGCAGAAGAATGGCTCACCTATCGACTGATCCTTCGAATGCCGAGAGGTATTGCTTCATAGTTCTTACTTTGTAGTGATTTTCTACATGGTAATTTAATATCGTACTCGTACTATTTCGCATCTTTAGGTGGACAATAGTATATCCTTCGTACATAAACAGCAAGAAAACGATTGTTGAAGGACGTCGAATATCAAAAGATAAGGTGAATATCTTAAAACAATACATTGTACTTTTTATAAAGGCTAAGCCAGTTATTTTTGACTTTAATAGCGTTGTTTGCTGTGATATATTTGTTTGCTTGTCTTCATGACGTGGCTTTGATCATAGGCGTTCTTTGCGGTAGAAGTTAGATGGGATGACTCTCTGGGACCTTTTTGGAAGGCTGCGCCAAGTGACGTATTGAACTTTACTGCGCATCCCACAATCTTTGGAAACAGTTGTGGACCATAAATTGGCGACTATATTAAGGGTGGGGGAGGGGACGAGGAGGGACCAAAACCCCACACTTTCCACACTTTTGAGGTTAGGGTTAGGGGGTTAGGGTTAGGGGGGTATTAAGGGAGGGGACGAGGAGGGACCAAAACCCCACACTTTCCACACTTTTGAGATTAGGGTTAGGGGGTTAGGGTTAGGGGGGTATTAAGGGAGGGGACGAGGAGGGACCAAAACCCCACACTTTCCACACTTTTGAGATTAGGGTTAGGGGGTTAGGGTTAGGGGGGTATTAAGGGAGGGGACGAGGAGGGACCAAAACCCCACACTTTCCACACTTTTGAGATTAGGGTTAGGGGGTTAGGGTTAGGGGGTATTAAGGGAGGGGACGAGGAGGGACCAAAACCCCACACTTTCCACACTTTTGAGATTAGGGTTAGGGGGTTAGGGTTAGGGGGTATTAAGGGAGGGGACGAGGAGGGACCAAAACCCCACACTTTCCACACTTTTGAGATTAGGGTTAGGGGGTTAGGGTTAGGGGGTATTAAGGGAGGGGACGAGGAGGGACCAAAACCCCACACTTTCCACACTTTTGAGATTAGGGTTAGGGGGTTAGGGTTAGGGGGTATTAAGGGAGGGGACGAGGAGGGACCAAAACCCCACACTTTCCACACTTTTGAGATTAGGGTTAGGGGGTTAGGGTTAGGGGGTATTAAGGGAGGGGACGAGGAGGGACCAAAACCCCACACTTTCCACACTTTTGAGATTAGGGTTAGGGGGTTAGGGTTAGGGGGTATTAAGGGAGGGGACGAGGAGGGACCAAAACCCCACACTTTCCACACTTTTGAGATTAGGGTTAGGGGGTTAGGGTTAGGGGGGTATTAAGGGAGGGGACGAGGAGGGACCAAAACCCCACACTTTCCACACTTTTGAGATTAGGGTTAGGGGGTTAGGGTTAGGGGGTATTAAGGGAGGGGACGAGGAGGGACCAAAACCCCACACTTTCCACACTTTTGAGATTAGGGTTAGGGGGTTAGGGTTAGGGGGTATTAAGGGAGGGGACGAGGAGGGACCAAAACCCCACACTTTCCACACTTTTGAGATTAGGGTTAGGGGGTTAGGGTTAGGGGGGTATTAAGGGCGGGGGAGGGGACGAGGAGGGACCAAAACCCCACACTTTCCACACTTTTGAGATTAGGGTTAGGGGGTTAGGGTTAGGGGGGTATTGGGATAGGGTTTCATTAAAATCCATGCTTCGTAAGGTTACATCTTCGGAAAAGGTCCCAGAGAGTCATCCCATCTAACCTCTTCCGTTCTTTGCAGGCCCTCAGTATCCTCAGCACTGTCGAGGCTGTCGAGGCTCGCGAAATACGGGCCGACCCGTATTAGCTACGCATGCCTAGAACGAATATCTTGCGTGTAAACCATAGAGATCGTATAAATACTAGAGGGGGCATTGGTGGGAAAATTTGGTAACCACATGGCAGCCATTAAATGTACTAGACCCAGTCCTTTGCCAACCAACGCGCCTAATGTTTGCCTCCAAAAATATCCAAGATGGTGGTGTTCAATTGGTACCTGCAGTTGATTGAAATCAAGATAGGATGCCCCCTCTAGTATGTATATGATCTCTATGGTGTAAACGTCATCAATACACGACTGACAACTCACTTGAGCCAGTATGCACGTGGACTGCGAACTGCCCCATGAAAGTGGCCAATTTTCTATGCGATTTCCAATGTGTGGTTCCAGAAAATATCCATACCCCCCCCCACAGAAGACATTTTGGTTTTCACCCCCCACCCCTCCGGAATTTCCATTCCAGGGGGTCTTTGGTGACCCCCCAACCCCCCAGGAATTTCCAGTATTTTTAAACATGGACCCCTCCCCCCCCTAGGAAATTCCAAAAGTTTCACTCTTGAGAAAACGAAGACTCAGGCTACGTTTACACGGTACCGGACAAATTCGAGACCGGTCTTGAATTCGTCCGGTACCGTGTAAACGTAGCTTCAGTTAAGCAAAATATACGATAACATTTTATTATTAAGCTTAAGAGTACAGTAAATTATAAACTCGATCTTCATAAATTTTAAAGAACGCACACTTTGTTATTACATGTATAATTCTTTACTTTTCACATCTTCACCATCTGGTTTGAATTGTTCTATGTTGTTCATGAATAAAAATGTGTGTTTCAAAGTTTCAACTGAGTGTTCCACGTTTTCTAAATTGAATTCACTTATTTGACAACACGGACATCAGTTGACTGCGAGTGGACTGGATTAAAAATGGCGTTTGTGGCCATTTGTAGCGATCATCAACACAGTGCCAAAACGTGAGGTATTTGAAGTCTGTGACTTGCCTACACAGGCATTATGATAAACAACACCGCTAAAATAAGGTACCTAGCTTTTGGCTGATGTCCGGGCGAATGATTCCATCTTTCGCAAATTACTCGCCTCCTGGAGTACGTATCTACGAAAAGTCACTGATTTAAACACAAAATGAATGATATTTTATTATTTAGTCACATTCTCAACTCGCTATCACCCGAATCCGATGTCTCGTCTTGCTAAATCGCCTTGTCTTGCTAAATCGCCTTGTCTCGCTCACTAAAACAACAATGAACACATGCAAAACATGTCAATCACCCTGCTCTCTTCTCATTGGCTATCGTGCGCGTTTGGTGAGCAGGCTTGTTTCCGGTCACGCAACCTACTGTTCATTCCTATGACATAATTTCCAACACATCCACAAGAGCCCCAGTTGCATCCAGACTGTAAACTGATCGATCCATAAAATAAAAAATGTAAATAGCATCATTTTCCTCGTCAAAGCGTTGAATTTCTCCTTTATACCAGCCAGGTTTCCAGTTAGTCCCCTCCAGATCTTTTTCTTGTGGTTGTGATAATAAATCCCTCACAAATAAAAGGCATGCGCGAGCTTACAAAGGCGATTTTTTCATAGTGATACGTTCGATGAGAATGAAAACGAGACACCGCTGGGAGTCTGGGGATGAGTTCCTGTCATGTCCGCCATTTTGACTAAGTCTTGCTTCGTTTCAAAGACACGTCAGTCTTCTGGGGATTAGCAAACTCTCGCTAGCAAACTCAAAGCAAAAAAAGAAATCTTAAAGCTTATGATGTTAACCTCATCTCAATGGACAGGAACTCTTTTTTTTTTTCAAAACTGCGTGCATCATAATAAGTATTACATCGTGCTTTTCGTGTTCCTTCACCCCCTGGAAAAGGAGCTGCTCATGAACCCCCCTCACCCCTCGGAAATTTTAGCCTTTCAACCCCCCCTCCCCCTCGGAATTTCCAGTGACCTTCCATGGGGGGGGGGGGGGGGGATGGATATTTTCTGGAACCACACAATCGTGATCCCCATTTAGCTCAACTGAGCCACATTTGCAAGAGCTCGACCAATCAGAGCTCAACTCTTAAAATCTGTGAGGTTGACTTTCACCTTGAGTAAATATGCAAATTTATTGTTTTCCAGAACCTGGACCTACATTTTGCCAACACTTGTAGCCTTTTCAAAAGTTCTCACTTAGATTTATTTAGAAGAGCACTGTCATAAGATGTGGATATGTGGAATCTTGAAAAAGTTTAGACTAAGCTTTTTCAAGTTTGCATTTCCAATATGGCATCTATGGAGATAAGGAAGAGTGTAAAGCTTGGGCATGGTGGGAGCTGGAAAAAACTCTGGCAGAAAGAAAGGGTGCAATAACAGAAACATAGAGTTTAATAACAGAATAGAAACATAGAGTTCACACATGCACATGCAACCCAGTGACATCATTGGTTCTCAATTACCCTGCTAAAGCCATGCTAATCCTGGCTTGTCCTCAGGTCTGGGGGTGTGGGGGGATTTCACTGACTAGTGCATTTACTGGTAGTGCATTACTCCAGACTACTGTATTCCTGTGCACTATCAGACTTTGTGTTTACAATCATTAATGTTGCTGTCAGACGTTTATCACTTTAAACTAACTTTTATATGTCTTTATTTACATGTGGTGAAAGAGAATATTCGAAATACCATTTTTTGTAAAATTTGTGAAGTTTTTTGTACTTTTTGAAATTAGCTTTCGATTATGGTAAACAAGTTTCACACAATAATGCTTGCTCAAACCGTGTAGCTATATTTCGCATGACAATTTCATTGGTTTCTCATACATAAAAATAATTGATTGATTCTGTGGCTCAGTTGAGCAGGTGTTAGTGGGGGATCCAAGGCAGGGTGGTGCCAGAGGGGGCTATAGTCCCCTTGTTGTCAGGGAACCCTAGCCCCCTCATCGGGGAACATTTACAGATTTGTCAGGGAATGATCTGGAAGAAAAATGGTATTTTTAACACTTGGTGAAGAACTTTTTAACTGATTAAGCCAGACAAGTCAGTAATTAATACATATACTTTAATAGTAAAATGAAACTCCTTTAGAAACACAGGATACGGTATAATATTGTGCAGAAGCCAACGACAACAGTAATAATTACAACACACAAAATTCCATTTTCTGTCTGCAATAGCAAACTAACAGATTTTTCTTTATTGATACCTTGAAAATAAATGCTGTAGCTTGTCGGGTATTGCAATAATTTCACGCTGAAAAGATGGGAAAAGCTATTCTAGACATTAAAATTTTGAACATTTTCCAGGGGAGAATGCCCCCAGTCACCCCTACTAGCTGCCTGGAAGGTCCTTAACCCTGTGTTGGTGAACTCTTGGCACCACCCCTGATTCGAGGATACAGAGGGCCTCCATTTAGAACACCTGTGAGGAAGGTTAGAATCAAGGGGTGCTTACTGACATGTAGTCTGTGGTGTCTTTTTATCATACTGTACATACAGTAACCATACATTTACATTTTCCTAATTACCTTGCCCTTGTGGAATGAAAAAAAAAAAGAATAACCACAATTGCCCAATTTGGGGATTGTGGGAAATATAGAAATAAGAATATTAATATTAAATGGTGTTAAGTTATTCTCAAAGGAAACAGTTTGACAATAACCAATTTCTCTTTACAACCTCAAGTCAAAATGACCAAATTATTCCAGTGTGATTTCTATATGTCAAGTATAATCATGTTAATCTATTCTTAATGAAAATGGTATAATTATACAGTACTTGCATTTATGCAATATTTGGAAAATTATAGTCACTGGTCAACTGCAGTACATGTACTTATTCCAAAGTGCACACTGTGTTGGTCGTATAGTAAGTTATATACTGCCACTCCATTGACGAGTAAAATCGTCTGGTGTTAGCCAGAGTAAAATACTAAAGACATCGTTGGGCTATAAAGGATTAACCGAGATAGTCTATTAACCATTTATCGCCCAGTAGCCACTTCACTGACGAGTAAAATCGTCTGGCGTTAGCCAGAGTAAAATACTAAAGACATCGTTGGGCGATAAAGGATTAACCGAGATAGTCTATTAACCATTTATCGCCCAGTAGCCACTCCATTGACGAGTAAAATCGGCTGGCGTTAGCCAGAGTAAAATACTAAAGACATCGTTGTGCGATAAAGGGTTAACCACAGATCAATTTCAGAACAATCACATGGTGAGTTCTCATGTAGCACGTGATAAACATCCCATTATTAAGTACGTAACAAACTACCACGTGGTACATACAGTGGCGCCCAGAAGTTTCTTAACATCATCGTGGGTGTAGTTTGCGTGTAGTACACGGAAAAATTACACGCACTGTCCGTGTACTACACGGGAAAATTTATTTGCGTGGAGTGCTCTGTTGTTATGCAATTTACATCCGAGAATTTAAGCATTCGAACAACACGATGGCATGGCATTTTTAATAAAAGCTCCGGCCCGTCACCTAGCCCTCCTTCGCAGACGTTCTTAAACGTCTGCGAAGGAGGCTGGCTCGTCGCTGAAACTATCATCCGACAAGGTTATTGCTGCCGAGCGTTAGCGAGGCAGCTCACTAATCTTGACATGGGTTACCTGTGCCTCATGTCCAGGCCTCTTTGCCGAGCTATGTATAGTCAACGAAATCTCGATTTTGAGAGGGATGTTTATCTGTTGACCATTTTATGACGTTTTGTGACGTAAAAGTTTCTTTCTACAACTTACATCACATACGCCAGAAGGATTTGCTCTTACAAATTGCATGTACGTTTGAAGTTTGTAAACACCACGACGGCGATGGATTTGGCAATGAATCGTTCTTGTTCTCTAACCTCTGAACACACTTGTGAACTGTCTTAATACAATTTCGGTGGGGAGAGTTTATCTTGTCGAGGTAAGATATCAATTTCTACAACTGACAACTCTGTTTCTTTGTAGGAGATTTCAGTTGTTTTCTTCTATTTTTAGGTGTATATTGGTGTGGGTTCATTGTGTATTTGTGTTTGCATTTTACACTGATCAGCATTCTGATCAGACGCTACTATCTGCGTGTGTGTATTTTGACTTATACAAATTCTATGGTACATTGCTGTATAATTTTATTAAAGCTCTTGATTTGTCAAAACATATTAAGCACTTGGAATTGCATGTGTGTATATCCTGTCAAAACCCTTGTTGTTTTCAATCTTATAATTAAAAAGTATAGAAGAGATGTGTAAATACTCTGGCTATTGTAATTAATATTACATTTTTGGACTTCCCAGTCTTCTTCGAAAGGCAACTCTGTGGGCTCTTATAGTGAAGAGGTGAGAAAAAATTGGATGGAATGGCAATCTTAGGTGGAGTGGGCAATCTCGAGTGGAGTGGGCAATCTTTGGTGGAGTGGGCAATTTTGGATGGAGTGGGCAATCTTGGGTGGAGTGGGCAATCTTGGGTGGAGTCAGCAATCTTGGGTGGAGTTGGCAATCTTGGGTGGAGTTGGCAATCTTGGGTGGGGTGGGCAATTTTGGGTGGAGTGGGCAATTTTGGGTGGAGTGGGCAATTTTGGGTGGAGTGGGCAATCTTGGGTGGAGTGGGTAATATCGGGTGGAGTGGGCAATCTCAGGTGAAGTGGGAAATCTTGGGTGGAGTGGGAGAGCACTCAAAAATCTAGAGTTGGTCTCAGCTACACCTCGACCAACTCTTACGATTTTTTCGTGCTCTCCCAATTTCCCACATGCATCCATAACTCGATGGAGCACGCTAAACCATGAGCCATTTCTTAAATGTGCTGATTTTAGCCAAGGCAATACAGTACCAGAAAGTTTAAACAAAATGCTGGTAAACAGTGCGTGGCCATGTCTTTGACTGCAATAATACATAATCAAATGACAAATATTGATGCATGGGATTCATCATTCCTAAATGTCATGCTTTATTCTATATATGCACAATTAATAAAATACCTTATGTCCTTTATAACATATATTCCTCTTACTATTATATTCCTAATATATTACAAGTAAATTAAAAATACAGGCATGAATATTTATCATTTATAGACCTAAAGCCAGGGGAATTCCATAAAATATTACCCCGAGGGATGATATTATATCACCGGAGGGGCTGTAAATGATATATTATACTGAAACAACTTTGAATATATTGATACTCAATGTAGCGTCGAGACATTCTTGATTTGTTTCCGACGCTTCGACACCATGTATACTGCCTTTAAATATTTTGAGTGCATTCTTGTTCCTTTTTGGTATTTTTTTAGTCTTTCTTCTCCAACAATCTGTGTATTTTTTCATCTGAATCTTCATGACTTCAAAATTCGTTGTGTCTTCCCACCATTGTTTTATACAACTTTGTTAAAGTTTGCGCGTGGACGGTGTGGTACTCATGTGTGTGACACGAAATATATTTCGTGCTGCACCCCCCCTCCCATCCAGGGGTGAGGGAGGCGTTAGAGTCAGTCCATACAAGAATATGGTCAGCTCACAATCAATAGTTTGGTTGGGCACTAAATACTATTCTCAAAAACATACTCATAACTTGCAAAACTATGATTGTGTTCTCCTTCATCCAACACCACAATCATATGAGCCCATGGATTATTTTACGAATTTGCTCCAATATCAACCATCTTCCTTTTGGTATTTAATAATAATCGTAGGGATTCGTTGCCAGGCAGCATTCCCCTTGTGATAATAATTACTAGTATTAATTATAATATTAACAGGTTATATTAATTTTCGGCTTGTGACTATTCAATTAAACCACCGATAATATACATGTAAATGCAGTAAAGTTATATAACAAACTTTTAATCGAATTCGTGTCACGCGAACTATTAATTCGTTTCGCTATTAAATAAGAGGTATTATATGTGTTCCGTTTTAAGGTTTTAAGAATTCGATCTTGCTCAATGCGTCAACTGTTCGTCGCATATACTTTTAAAACAGAGCTAACACGGTGGCTGGTTGCTAAGGAATTTTCTCCCGCTCGTGATTTTGGTCACGTGATCAATGGCAAGCCATGAGCTGCTGATGATGGAGTGGGTTATTTACCATGTCTTAGCGCGAGTATTATAGGCAATATCTTGACCTAATCTTTCATATTAGATATGTATATTATGTAAAATTAAGATTAGAATGTGCTGCAATTGTTATATTGGAGGTTTGGTGCGTTTATGCTGTACAAATACCAGATAAGTAGATCAACCTTTTGGCCTTGTATCGTTAAAATGCGGGGTTATGTCGTTAAAAGGTACTCTGTCTAGGGGTCCCCTAAGTAGTGGCATTGTTAGTAAAACATTTTGACTTGTTCATCCCCCCACAGTAGCTCATACTTTTTGCGCAATTGACAAAAATAGTCGAAATTTTGTACATTTTCTTCAATCTGAATTAATTTTACTGCTTAAAACCTATTCATAGGTAAATCTGAACAAATCAAATCAAGGATAAATATATTTTACATGCGTGAAGCTGGCTAGTAACTCCGACCAAAGGTAACAAATGTGTGCGTTTTAAAGCCATTTCATTTGCATTTACATGCGCCATTGACGGCCATTTTGAATTAATGATTGAGCTTCTTCCTCGTCTCCTTGCATCCTCTCGTTATCCAATTTAGTTCGCCACCGCTATGTTCTAAACGCAAAAAAATATAGCAGAAATCGCTCACATCTTGGAAGATGTAATTCGGAAAGGAAACATCACCAATTTGGGGAGAAATCGCCAAATTTAGCTCTCAGGGATAGGCACTTGATCGAAGAGCAACAAGCCTTATGTACTGCTGAACTTGAAGCCCGAGAAAGCCAAGTAGAACTTGTTGAAAGTGAATTAATTTAAAAGAAATGTGAACTGCGCTGAAGGTTGAGCAAGGACGGCTGGCAAGGAGAACTGATGATATTGAGACTCGAGAACACCAACTGTCTGTTGTTCAAAGATTATGTGATTTAGACTCATTTGCTAAGCATACTGAAGAGAGAGCAGCAACTGCAAGTCACTACTAATGTATTTTGTATTTTTGTTTGAACTGTATGGCTGTATAATGTAGTTTCCATTTACTCATGGTGCAATATGTCAATAGACCATCCAAAACAATATTAACAACATAAAACTGGATATCATGAGACTGAAGAGCTATATAGAGCATTCTGTTGTGAGCTTCAGAGGTGAGATTCTCCCTAGGATAATTTCAACCCGGGGTCTACTCTTAATAAAAAGCCTGTTAAGGTTTCTAGTATAGAAACATAATAGTAGAAAAATAACTTTTATATGGGAAAAAAAATATTAAATGATTAAAAAAAGTCACTAGCTTGCAATGTTGTGTTCTTTCTTAACAGAGTACACTGTCTGAAAAAGAAGTGGACAAGCATCTAATTTATTTAATTGTTTAATTGTTATTCAACTCATATTTATCTCCCAGGCTAGACCGGTTTCTTGCTGTTGAACTCATATTTATCTGCCCAGGCTAGACCGGTTAGTTGTTGTTCAACTCATACAGTATTTATCTGCCCAGGCAAGACCGGTTAGTTGTTGTCCAACTCATATGTATCTGCCCAGGCTGGACCGGTTAGTTGTTGTCCAACTCATATTTATCTGCCCAGGCAAGACCGGTTAGTTGTTGTTCAACTCATATTTATCTGCCCAGGCTAGACCAGTTAGTTGTTGTTCAACTCATATTTATCTACCTGAGCTAGACCAGTTAGTTGTTGTTCAATTCATATTTATCTCCCAGGCTAGATCAGTTAGTTCAATGTTGTTCAACTCATATTTATCTGCCCAGGCTAGACTGGTTAGTTGTACTTTGTTCAACTTCTATTAATTTATTTGCCCAGGCTAGACTGCTTAAGCATTGTTCAACTCATATTTATCTGTCTAAACCAGATTGGTTAATTGTTGTTCAACTTCTGCTGGTTATTACCCTAAAGCACACCAGACCAGTCAATTGTTGTTAAAAATGCCTAGTTATATGGCCCAGGCCAGACCAGTTAATTGTTGTCCAACTTCTAGATGTATAATGTATTATATACATGAAAATTATTGATGACTAATCATTCAACCAGTTCGGTTTCTCAGTATTTAGTTTAGTTTTTAAAGGGTTTTCAGTCTACTTCTTACTCACAATTAAACATTTTAATTGTAATTATATATCCATAAAATAAAGCATTTTATGTATTTGCAAGTACAGTACATGTAAACATTGAATTCTTATTTCAGTAATGCAGAGTTCATTAATGCTTTTACACACCTTACATGTACTTAAACTTGTTTCAATTAATTAATGAAACACGCTATGAAGATATGGTATTTTAAACTGTAGTTTACTTTAACTATGTTAAAGTTATTATCGCTTAAACAACAAATATTGAGTTGGTAGCTTGCATTAATTTTTATAATAGAAGCAAAATTAAAAGAGAAATAATACTATGGATTTGAAGTAAAAATTCGACTTTGGAATTTGTGTTTTAATGGCGAGAACAATTTGTATTAAAACGCTGAACATAAATCGTTGATATTTCTTCGTTTATATGATTATATGATACCGTTCAACGGCGGGTCTGAAATGTTTCCAAACATTTTGCAACACCAAACTTCATTTGAACTAACAAATCTTTTCGATACTTCATTGTTCAACATATCGGGGTGTAGTTATCTAGTGTTGTATAGCTCAGACTCCTTCGTCAATGCAATGAATGTTACTTTTGAATCTTGAAATCCGCCATTTTGTTTCACGTTAAAACCGTTCCCACTGAGAAACCGCTGGAAATCGTAGCCTGCGCTTTAGGGAGCAAAAGCCTTAAGCCGGTTTTCCACTAGGCGATTTTTTTCGCGCGAAGCGACTTTCTTTTGTTCAAATTCAATAGATTTCTGATTAGTTCCAGCTCAGAGCTCTTGAGACAAAAGAAAAAGTCGCTTCGCGCGAAAAAAGTCGCCTAGTGGAAAACCGGCTTTAGCAACCGACCACCGTGTAAATGTCTTCCAAAGACAGGAAGTCAAAAAGCGCTAAAAACGTAAACATCCGGCTACTGCATGCATAAGACCTCAGACGTAGACGTACGAGGCATTTTCAAAACTTAAGCTAACGGATGCTCTTGTTAAAAGCATGCGAGAAAAACCGGTATCTCGCTATTGTGAGTTGATTCTGTCCGGTGGTTGGTTTTGCACAATAACCGAAGTGCTGTCCGGTGGTCGGTTTTTCACAATAACCGATCAAGACAAAGCGCTCTCTGGTGGTCGGTTTTAGACAACAACCGATGAGTCATCGATACCATTTCAACAGAGTCAACTGAAAAGCAAGAAAAACGCGTATCTCGCCATTCTGACCCGAAAAAAGTACTTTTAAAAAATAAAGCTTCAAATGCCAACTTTTCGACTAAAAATAACAGAACTATTTGGAATGGTTCCCTAAACTTTCCCAATTGGGTAGTTTTGAGAATTTTAAAAGCAAGAAAAACGCGTATCTCGCCATTCTAAGTTGATTATGTCCGGTGGTTGGTTTTTCTCAATAACCGATCAAGACAAAGCGCTGTCCAGTGATCGGTTTTTCTCAATAACCGATCAAGGCAAAGCGCTGTCCAGTGATCGGTTTTTCTCAATAACCGATCAAGACAAAGCGCTGTCCAGTGATCGGTTTTTTACAATAACCGACCAAGACAAAGCGCTGTCCGGTGGTTGGTTTTTCTGGAGTGGGAGTAAAGCGCGGTTAAAAACAAAAAAATTTAAAAATAGACCTGTGTGCTACCTAATTTAACGGGGAAAAGTGTTATAAATTAAACAAAAGAAGCCATGGGGATGTGCGGTGAATAAGACGCTTTTCTTACCGTTTGCGATTATTATTATTATCTGAGATATGAAAGATAGCACAGACTTATGTCTGAGACCGAATTGTTTGGAGTTACTGAAATGACAGGCTATATTGAAATAGGAGGGAAAGGGAAAAGGAAAGTTAACTTTTTATGATTCTCTTCACGCAAATACACAGCTTTTGAGTGGTAACCGAACAATACTTGGCCCTGGGCTGTGAAGCGAGCCTTAGTCATATTTGCTTTATTTAGTGGAAAATTTACTCTTTCGTCGGTAAGTTCATAACTTGATTTGAGATTTATAAGATAATAAAAAAAAGCCGTAGAACGCGTTTCGATTTGTTGCAAAAACTTGAGGAAAACAGCAAAAGTTCTATATCAGGAGATTGCGTGAAAAAGCGGGTTTAGATAAACTTCGAAATATATAGTAAGGTTAGATATCCTGCCGAAACAAGGAACGTAGTAGTCTAACGTTTCGAGCGAAGGCCCTTTCGCAGAAACGCCTCTATGACGAAGGGCCTTCGCTCGAAACGTTAGACTACTATATACGTTCTCTACTTCGGCAGTATATCTACCTTACTGTATATTTCGATTGTTGTTTCAACAATGCCTACGCAGCACACTACTTTTATTTCACTGTTTTGATAAACTTGATTTTCAATACTGACGATCATAACAAACTCCGTGTAATGAGTACACGGACTTTGAAGAACTACACGTAACCTCCGTGTACTACACGGAGAGTGCGTGTAGTTTTTCCGTGTACTACACGGAAAGTGCGTGTAGTTTTTCCGTGTATTACATGGAAAGTGCGTGTAGTTTTTCCGTGTACTACACGGAAAACGCATGTAGTTTTTCCGTGTACTACACCCAAACTACACGCAAAAAATGTTAAAAAACTTCTGGGCGCCACTGTAAGAATACACCACATGATTGCTTTGAAATTGATCTGTTGGTTGTGAAAAACTGTCGCTTTGGAAGTGATGAAAAAAACGTCTTTATCTCATAGTGTACATGTATGTAGTTACTGAGGAAACTTGTATTTGAAAGATAATTTTAAAAGTAATTTTCTTAACATACGAACAACCGAATAAGTGAATCTAATAATTGGATGGTTTACCTCTTCAGACAGGAATGAGTTACAGACTCTAACTATTTCTTGTCCAAACTTTCTTTACTAGTTTATTCTGGCTAAAGGCTGTTTTCCACTCATCGCATAAACTAGTTCGCAGCTTGCTGCAAGTACTTGTATCTCATTAAAAGAATCCACAATGAGAAAACAAGCACTGTGACTTGTTTTTAATTAGATGCAAACACTCGCAGCGAGCTACGAGCTGGTTTTTGCAATGACTGGAAAAGAGCCTTAATGCCATGTGCCTTTATAAACCTCTGGAGAAACCTTCTGACAGGAATGAGTTAAACCAGGGCTTGAAATTTGCAGTATCCCGATATCCATGGGATACTAGATTTTAGTTTTGGATACTAGAAGTCTTAACGTCAGTATCCCAACGGGATACAATACAAATTTCGATATCCGCGCACAAGTACAGAATCTTAAGTAACGTCTTACAGTGTAACGTAATGTATACAATGCAACGTAACGTTTTATAATGTAACGTAACGTCTTACAATGTAGCGCAACGTCTTAAAATGTAACGTAACGTCTTACAATGTTGCGTAACAGCCTATAATGTAGCGTAACGTCTTATAATGTAAGCGTAACGTCTTATAATGTAACGTAACGTCTTATAAAATAGCGTAACAGCTTATAATGTAACGTAAAGTCTTATAATATAGCGTAACAGCTTATAATGTAGCGTAACGTCTTATAATGTAGCGTAACGTCTTATAATGTAATGTAACGTAATGTCTTATAATATAGCGTAACAGCTTATATAATGTAGCGTAAAGTCTTATAATGTAGCGTAACGTCTCATAATGTAATGTAACGTAACGTCTTACAATGTAGCGTAACATCTTATAATGTAGCGTAACATCTTATAATGTAGCGTAACATCTTATAATGTAGCGTAATGTCTTATAATGTAGCGTAACGTCTTATAATGTAACGTAACATCTTATAATGTAAGAAATAACTAATGTAAGAAGTCACGCTACAAGTTGTTACGCTACTCATGCTCTATATAAGACGTTACGCTATATTATAAGACGTTACGCGGCTAGTAGCGTAACATCTCATAATGTAGCGTAACGTCTTATATACATGTAGAGCATGAAATCTTTGAATGTAGCGTAATGTCTTAGAATGTAGCGTGACTTCTTACAATGTAACGTAACGTCCTATAATATAGCGTAACGTCTTATAATGTAGCGTAACGTTTTATAATGTAACGTAATGCAGGTACTGTCACGAACTGTTTAGTTAATTTTAGATATTGCAAGTTGAGATGTTTAGTATTAAAAAGTGGAATACTAACTGTTTCAAGGAGGGATACCAAATTCAGAAACCTTGGTATCCCACTTAGATACTGCCGAAAATTTAAAATTTCAAGCCCTGGTTAAACAGTATTATTATGGAGGCTACAGTGTAATGGTGCGCTTTTTATATACATCTACTCATAATTTATATACTTATCTTTTCAGGCCTGTGAAAACCCGACTGTGAATGAAATTAAAGATATTTGCCAGAGTCAAGGCTTAAACTGTGCAATAGAAGTTAGTTCAAATATTATTGAATGCTCTTTATTTTTCGTCGTTGTCAAATCGGTTTGATAGTTTCAGAAATTGCAGCTTGATGTTAGTAATAATTGTCAGTTATTTGCTTTTTTGTTTTTGTTTTTGTATTTGACTTACGCTTTTGTACTTTTCACGCCGCTCACACAATATTGTTTACATAAGTTATGGTGAATGAGGTAGCTCAAAACTTTATAAGCCTTAGGTTTTCTATTTGAGCAGCCTCGCCGCTTGTTACTACATACTTGTACTTGTTTCCATTTTTTTTCTTAGTGACAAGTAAATGTCTATAATATAATTATCTAACTGACCAATTTCCAAAACATAAAGTAAATGTGGTATTTACTGTTTGAGATAGTGGGTGTTGAAGTTGCTTTCCTGATGCTTCAAAATAAACTGGGATTGAATACAGTATGTAGGGTATTTGACGTATATGCCGTTGGTCTGGATTATTACTCGGGCTACCTGTGGTAGGCCAAGTCTAAGATCTGATCTTCCTCGGCCCACTCCCACCTTTGCTGGCGCGATATAGAGCATCGCTACTTTGCCAGTAGCCCGAGTGAACGACTGACCCAGGCGTCTTGTTAATATTAACATCCATTGTTATTATGCATATATATTTTTGTAAAAATGGATAAGCCATGGTAAACTTTGAGAGCTTATAGTTTAAAGACTATATATGTAGCAAATTTTTAAAAATTTTCAGTGAATTCTCTTGTCATGTTGATCTGTTCAAACCGCTGAAATGTTTTTCGCTTGTAGACATGCACTAATAATCTAATGCCAAAGGCCCAAACACATGTATGATAACTGTTTTTCTTTTTGTTCGCAGAATAATAAACAATACCCCAGAGATAGTGCTAAAGATGCTTTGTGTAAAGGTCGAGTAAGGGTCCAACTGAAGAACTCTGATGGGACGCCAGTAAAAGGAGCTTTTTCGACAAGTAAGGGCAAAAAACGTTCAGAAGTTTAATGTTTTTTTATGTGAATTTTAATGAGGAAATAATACCTCATTTATGCAGATTTATGCATGTTTGTTATTTCCGCGAAACTGATTGTGCTTTCTGTAATTTTAGAAAAAGCGTTGTTTCTTTTCGTCGCCGAAATGATACCGAAATTAAAGAGCCGACAAAATAAGTCACAACAGGGGGACACTTCAAGTGCCCAGACATCCGGAATTAATCCTAATAAGAAGAAGAAAGGGAAAAAAGGGAAAGGAAAATGAAATTTCTATATTGAGAAATGTATAACAATGGGCTTGTCTCACCCCCCACGTGACCCTGACCTCTGCCTTGTTGTGATTGGTCAATTAGCGTTTGAGGGCAAAACATTTTGCTATATTAACTGACCAATCGCAGTAAGGAAGAGGTCAGGGTCACGTAGGCGGTGCGACAAGCCCACTGACCATGGACAATAGTGACAACAACGCGCGCTCTCAGTTTAGCAGACCTAATGCCAGATGTGTTCAAAAGATTGACGAAAATTACCCTGCGAGTCAGAGCCCCTTTCCGACCTACGCAGGCTTCGGGGGAAAGTGACTGGGAAATTGGGCTCTGTCAACAAACTCGATCTTTGCCCCAAGTTTGGGGCGAGTCAGCCAGGTTTACCGTTCACGCATGCTCAAAAAGAAATATCGAGTTTGTTGGCAGAGCCCACTTTCCCAGCCACTTTCCCCCGAAGCCTGCGTATGTTGGAAAGGGGCAGGGTAGACGAAAATGTACTAGTTCGTTATTCCTGATACAAGCAATGATAGTAGAAACGCCGTTATCATATTTGTAGTATAGACAATGTGTTTTAGTGAGTGTAGGAAGCATGCATATACAAGTGTTTCTTTGCGACAGAGGAAACAAGAGAGTACATGTACAGACGTTGTACAATTCTGAATATCGACCAGACGTTACACAGTTTTTGTGAGGACGACACTTACATCACATTTATACCTAAACAAATTAACTAAGAAATCTATCTTTGAATTATAATCCATTTCGTAATCTCCTCTGCGCCAGTAGTGAATCCTGCAGCCTTAGCTTGATGTTATGGATTGAATAAGTTTTAAGCACCACCCCCCTCCCCCCCCCCCCCCACCCCACCACCCAGAACGACAGTCGAGATTACGAACCGGCTTATTATTGTCACTATCAGCAACTCGTTTATCGTGTTTCATCAGGGGAATCCAAACACTCGAAAATCATGTTTTCTTGTGTTTAGATCCCATGATGAAACCCTCAAAGTCTCAAACTCGTTGACAAATTACATTTTTTCTGGCTGTTTCCAAAACATAGGCATAGCATATATTAGAGTTATAAACATGCCCCCAAGTTTTACATGAAAGGAACTTGTAAAATTAATTCAGATTTTTGTACGAAGCCTGGATAGCTTACCTGGTGGATAAATCCTAGCTAGAGAACCACTCTCGTGGTGCTTTGAACAACCCAATTTAACTTTTATCTACTGAACAGCACTATCAGATACATAACTATTCAGTGGATAAAATTTTATATTAGGTTGTTCAAAGCATGATTAGTGCTGTTCTTTAGCTAGGACTTATCAACCAG
This sequence comes from Corallium rubrum, assembly GCA_964035015.1. Lineage (NCBI taxonomy): Eukaryota > Metazoa > Cnidaria > Anthozoa > Scleralcyonacea > Coralliidae > Corallium > Corallium rubrum. Next base: position 46,973,932 of record OZ035998.1, on the reverse strand, counting down.
ATAAGCTATCTCGGCTTTGTACAACTAACAAGTCACCCCAGATCATATACATGTAGATTATTTTTGTGGAAACACCACGGTAAAATATTTATTTGCTAAGCTTTCAGCCTGTTGACTCAAGGCACACAAAAATAATCTATATTAAATTATGGCCATGAAAACTTTCAAAGAATTAATCATCCCAGATAATCAACATTGTATTCCAAAACAACATTTTACCTGTCAAAAATATTAGACGACTGGCCAAGGCTTCAAAATATAACTTTTGATTGCATTTTTTGTTACAAGAAGATAACCATGATAAATCATATCGGATAGTGTATATTTTGAAGGTAAGGGGGGTTACCAGTCGTAATTATTGATTTATATTCTAAAATTTGTAGCTTTTAAAAGCACAATGTGATGGATGGGATATTTGTAAAGTGCTGCCTAATCCTTTGTGTTTTATCTGGATTGGTTAAATTCAGAATGCTATCCAATCAGCGTGCCTGAAGTTCTGATTATTCTAATTCGCACAACTCACAATCATAAACAAACAAACAAACATGGCGCAAATTTACCTAAATATAACACTTCGAAGAACAGCCATAACAAGCAGCCAACTTTTTGTTACGAATAGGTAACCACCATAGAAATGTAGTTTAGATCTTAATCAAGATGACTAAGCCCGTTGCCATCCGTGTATCACAAGATAGCACTGTTGATCCGGTGAGTTAAATGTCTGAAGATATCCAAGCAACACTGTACTGTAGCACAAAAGCTTAGTTTTAACATTACGTACGTACATGGCGGTATCGGCAAATTACCAAAATAAAACGAAGTAATTTACGAATGTGAGACTTCTCTATATCTACCAGATCAAATAAATTTCTGATTCTTGGCAAGCTTACGTTGTGGCTTTTCTTCGAAGTGTTATATTTAGGTGTATTCACGGCATATTCCTTGTTTGTGTATGATTGTGAGTTACGCGAATTAGGTTAGATTTTGAGCAACGGCCACGTTCGTAGCTGCTAACCTGCCCATGTCGCGGGATAGGTTCGGGTCTATCTACCCTACCCGATTTAAATAACTTGTGGGAACAATTAATTGTCTTAGTACTTGAGTTTGCGTATTCTATAATAGAATACCACATGGTTACGTTCAGCTATTACTGAATTTAAGCAGTAGTGTAATGTTACTTAAGTTTAGTTGTTAATGCACGCTTACAAGCGTATAATTACCATAGCAAGTTGTGCAAACTTCGTTTCCGGTTTTGTTAAGTTGCCAATATATTAACTTTTTTCTAATATTTCGTATATTATAAGCACAGAATAGTAAGACAACCAGAAGTCCGACTCGAGTGAAAACTTGTCCGCATTTCTTCAATGCGCATGCGCGATATTTTACGCCATCCTACGCGATCATACGCGATCCTACGCAATGTTCTACGCCATCCTGGCAAGTTCCCCGGCAGTTTTAACCTTTTGAAGGTCCAAACTGCTGGGGGAACTTGCCAGGATGGCGTAGGATGGCGAGGAATCAAGATGCGCGAGGCGACATGCGCGAGGACATAAACTTCAAAGGTTCCGACGCGAGTCGTACTTCTGGTTGTCTTTCTATTCTGTGATTATAAGTAAGTTTAATTTTGTGGAAACACAACGTAAAATATTTATTATAGCTAATAAATATTTTACGTGGTGCGGTTTCCACAAAACTTATTTATATTACATTATCGCCATGAAAACTTTCAAATAATTTTGTATATTGCTCTTATAGGCCAATCGAAATATTGTAACCAACGCTAACTAAAACATAGACCACAACTAATATGCAAAGAACCATACGAAAGCACAGAAAATAGCTTAGTATTCAAGCAAATTTCGACCGCAACACGTGCAATTTTTAGTTAATTTTGTTAGGAGTTTCTTGGAGATCGTGTTCGAACCCCTTGTTTCGTATTTTACATTCTTTGCCACCACTTAGCCATGACACTTACACATCTTTCCGAATTATATTTTCTTTTTAGCTTTGCATCCGGCTCTTGGTTAATACCAAAAGAGTCCTTTTCATGAAATTAAACGTGCAAAATTAGTAAAGAGAGTAAACTGTGAACAATCATGCAATACCAGTCAGTGATTAACGCGAGTACAAGCCGTTAGAATTAAATAAGCATAAAAAATGATGGCGCGTTGTGCATCATGGAGTTTAACCACAACTCTTCGCGTGCAGAAACGTTTTACTTTGCACTAATATCGCAAAGCATTGTTAAATTTACAGTCGCCTTTTTACGTATATCGTCTCCAGATTAACTAAGGTTGTCCTTTTTGCACGTGTCAACAAACGTTAAACAGTTAATGGTGGTAATATCGAAAAAACTACAAATAATTCACCTGAAGTACAAAGCAAAAGGTTCAAACACGATTTTCAAAAAACTCCTACTAAAAGATCCGTATCGTTTATGCAGGACATGGGGGAAAACGTACATGTTGATAATCCAAATTTGCTAGAATATTATGCTATTTGTTCCCTTGTGCTTTCGTATGATTCTTTGCAACAAATTTCACCGGGAAAAAATCACAAATAATTTGTTGGTCTCATTCACATATTAATTAGCTTTGGTTTTAATCTTTGATCCGATTGGCTTACGCACACAGCTCGAAATAAAAAAACAATTTGAAAAAATTAAAAAAATACACTAATGATTTATAATAATAATAATAAATTTTAATGACTTATATTGCGCATTCTACATGACGAGATGATTGAATGCGCATTATAGTGTACAATAAAAGAATACATTTAGTTATTTACAGCAATTATAATACATAAAATAATATTAATAATAACAAGAATATAAAACTAAGCTAAGTGAAGTTATCGTAAGCTAATCTAAAAAAATGAGACTTAAGAAGCCTCTTAAAACAGTCAACAGTCTTTGCGTTACGAATGTCTGCAGGGAGAGCGTTCCACAGCTTTGGAGCAGATGTCATGAAGGCACGGTCCCCAAGTGTAGCATAGGTCTTACATAAAGGAGGCTTAAGCAATAGCTCCTTATTCGATCTAAGAATATATTTCCCGTTAACAGACGATTTGATCGAAATTAAATCCTTAATATACAAAGGGCTAACCCATGAATAGCCTTAAAAGTAATTAGCAAAATTTTGAATTTAATGCGAAACCTAACAGGTAGCCAGTGTAATTTGGAAAGAAGTGGGGTAATATGACAAAATTTATGCTCCATAAAAATCAACCTAGCGGCAGCATTCTGCACTCTTTGCAGCTTATCTAACTGATATGCAGGTACACCATGCAATAAACTATAACAATAGTCCACCCTACTAGTAATAAACGAATGAATCAAAGTCTCTGCCGCATTCTGCGACAGATACTTTCTAATACGTCTTATATTGTGAAGGTGATAGAATGCCGCACCACACATTTTAGTAATATGGGTTGCCATGTTATGCCATATTACATCATGGTGGAAGTGCATGACAATCTCACTCGTACAGAAATGTGTATTCAGACTGATCACTAAAATCTCAGACGAAAATAACATTTTACGCGGTGTTTCCACAAAACCTATTCATAATATAAGAAATATTAGAAAAAAGTTTAAATGAAGTTGAAATGTGTATTCAAACTGAACACTGAAAACTGTTTCAAATGGTAAATAAACATATTCATAGTTTTAACACAAGTGAGTCTCTCTTTTTTTTATATTTTCTATATCGCTGCTATTTCCACAGATTGAATGTAAGCAACTCGTTTATAACATGATGGACAGATATTTTCAATACAAAAAATGCAGTACTTGATTTTGCGTATTCTATAATAGCATACGATTAAGACAACGTTAATTGTTCCCACAAATAATTCCAGAAATAAAAATATCCAGTTTTTTCATTCATAAGATAACTAAGATAACTAGAAGAACTAAGATAGCTAAGATAACCAGAAGAACTAAGATAACTAAAGAACTAAGATAACTAAAAGAACTAAGATAACTAAGATAATTAACTAAAAGAACTAAGATAACTAAACGAACTAAAAGAACTAAGATAACTAAAAGAACTAATAACTAAACGAACTAAAAGAACTAAGATAACTAAAAGAACTAAGATAACTAAACGAACTAAAAGAACTAAGATAACTAAAAGAACTAAGATAACTAAGATAACTAAAGAACTAAGATAACTAAAAGAACAACGATAACTAAAAGAACTAAGATAACTAAAGAACTAAGATAACTAAAGAAATAAGATAACTAAGATAATTAACTAAAAGAACTAAGATAACTAAAAGAACTAAGATAACTAAACGAACTAAAAGAACTAAGATAACTAAAAGAACTAAGATAACTAAACGAACTAAAAGAACTAAGATAACTAAAAGAACTAAGATAACTAAGATAACTAAAGAACTAAAGAACTAAGATAACTAAAAGAACAACGATAACTAAAAGAACTAAGATAACTAAAGAACTAAGATAACTAAAGAAATAAGATAACTAAAAGAACTAAGATAACTAAAGAACTAAGATAACTAAAGAACTAAGATAACTAAAAGAACAACGATAACTAAAAGAACTAAGATAACTAAGATAACTAAAAGAACTAGGATAACTAAAAAAACTACGATAACTAAGATAACTAAAAGAACTAAGATAACTAAAAGAACTAAGATAACTAGGATAACTAAAAGACTAAGATAACTAAAAGAACTAAGATAACCAAAATAACTAAGATAACTAAAAGAACTAAGATAACTAAAAGAACTAAGATAATCAAAAGAACTAAGATAACCAAATAACCAAAAGAACTAAGATAACTAAAAGAACTAAGATAACTAAGATAACTAAAGAACTAAGATAACTAAGATAACTAAAGAACTAAGATAACTAAAAGAACTAAGATAACTAAAAGAACTAAGATAACTAAAAGAACTAAGATAACTAAAGAACTAAGATAACTAAAGAACTAAGATAACTAAAAGAACTAAGATAACTAAAAGAACTAAGATAACTAAAAGAACTGAGATAACTAAAAGAACTAAGATAACTAAAAGAACTAAGATAGCTAAAGAACTAAAAGAACTAAGATAACCAAAATAACTAAGATAACTAAAAGAACTAAGATAACTAAGATAGCTAAAGAACTAAAAGAACTAAGATAACTAAGATAACCAAAATAACTAAGATAACTAAAGAACAACGAGAACTAAAAGAACTAAGATAACTCAGATAACTAAAAGAACTAAGATAACTAAAATAACTAACTAGATAACTAAAAGAACTAAGATAACTAAAAGAACTAAGATAACTAAGATAACTAAGATAACTAAAGAACTAAGATAACTAAGATAACTAAAGAACTAAGATAACTAAAAGAACAACGATAACTAAAAAAACTAAGATAACTAAAAGAACTAAGATAACTAAGATAGCTAAAGAACTAAAAGAACTAAGATAAACAAAATAACTAAGATAACTAAAAGAACTAAGATAACTAAAAGAACTAATGACTAAGATAATTAGGATAACTAGGATAAAACTGCCGGGGGAACTTGCCAGGATGGCGTAGGATGGCGAGGACACAAGATACGCGAGGCGACATGCGCGAGGATAAACGTCAAAGGTTCCGACGCGAGTTGGACTTCTGGTCACAGAATAGTATCAGGGTCAGGCTTTCGTTTGTTCACACACCGAAAAAGCGTCGTTGTTAGTTGTTTTCGTGTTGACTATGTGGGTATTGTTGTTGTTGTTGTTATTTATATTTTGGGCCCGCAGTAATTGGCAACTAGCTGTTGCGGTAACCCTGCCAAATTATTTACTGTGTATATTGTTATTGTTATTATTGGCAAAGTTATTAAATAAAAATAAATAAGTAATACAACCAGAAGTCCAACTTAACTCAAGTGAAAACTTGTCCGCATTTCTTCAATACGCATGCGCGGTATTTTACGCCATCCTGGCAAGTTCCCCCGGCAGTTTTAACCTTCTTTTGAAGGTCCAAACTGCCGGGGGAACTTGCCGCGCGAGGTGTCTTGCGCGAGGATATAAACCACAGGGAGCCCATCTTGGCAGCGCGGTGGAGCTGGGGATTTGAAAAAAAAACGCAAAACTGCCACAGACTTCTGGTTGTATCTGACTCGTACTCAGTCGTCTTTGTATTGCCTGCCTAAATTAATAGGGGGGAATTTGCAGGCGCAACGGGAAATATGAGGTTAGTAAATTTCGTCACGGTGCATTATGGGAATGATCAAACACATTCCCATCAGGCACCGCAAACCTAAAAACCTCAAATCTCCAGAGACGACTGGGTACGAGTCAGTGGTTGTATTACTATTCTATGTTCTGGTTGTACTTCTGGATCTGGCGTCGTTGATTCGTTGGCACAGTATAAATACATGTACAACCAACCCATCAAATTTAAAATGCCTTTTGAGAATACTCCATCGATAAGTACTGGAATAAAACAGCTGAAACAGAGGTTGTCTAGGTTTGAAACTGAAGAGGGTAGACTGAAAGGTTTACGTTTCAGTCCTCGGCAGTCTGATTTATTTGTCGTTACTTCTCCCAAGTGTGGGACAACATGGTTGCAGCAGATCGTGCATCAGCTTAAAACTGGTGGAGACATGGAGTTCAGAGAGATTACTGAAGTAGTTCCTTGGATTGAACTTGCTCACGATGTACATATGGACCTTGAAGCAGAACAGAAGGTGGCACCGAGGTGAGCTGATCTAGAGGATAGCTGAATGGGAATAGGAGGGCTGCCCTCACTTTTCAAATATGGTGGTGTCTGGTGTATAGGTGGTGTGCAACCAATCCCTTGAGATTCGAAGGAAAAAGATATGTTCGATATTTGGATAAAATTATAATTGCAGATGATGATGAACTTTACATCTGATGAAGAACTTTACTTCTGTCAAATTCATCCAACATGGCAGCAATGTTGTGAGATGTACACAAGCGCTGGCAAGGTTTTGATGTCCCACAATTTGTGAGGCACCAAAGGTGACTGTAAATAGCAGTTACCTTACCTTCATTCTGCTCATCAGCACTACACTGATGAGGCCCGAAAGGCCGAAACGGTACCGTCTGTAGTTAGATATCGCATAGAGATGCGCCGATTAATCGGAAAATATCGGAAAAGCCGATTAATCGGCCAATTTTTAAATAATTGGTAATCGGCCGATTATTGTATAATAATCGGAAATATATTTGATTATTTTAAACAGAAAAGGACGAAGTTGTTTACTGCTGTAGCACGCTAAAATTACTTGAAGATCTAAGAAACAGCACGTTAAAACTATTTATGTTTATGAACATGACACCCAGTGAAAGCAGTGTGCACATTCCTTAGCGATGAGTGGGCGCTTTACTACGGTTCCGGATTGAGCGTGGACACACGTAATTTGATGACACATGTTTCACGCGGGAAACTAACATGTTGCTAAGCAGAAACTGTGACGTTACTAAGGCCAAACGGCATTGTTTCTTCGCACAAACGTCACGTTTGTCAGCGTATTGGTCGGAAAAGTTCTGTGGAGTTCTTAGCTTCACTTGACGAAGATTTATGAATAAAGATAAGTTAAAGAAACGTAGGTTTACTTCTTCTGTCAAACTAGAGTATCTTAGCACAGAATAAAGATGGTCTTGGTGACTGTTTCAAATTGAAACAATGCCGTTTGGCCTTAGTAACGTCACAGTTTCCACTTAACAACGCTTAATCGGTTTATGCCGATTAATCGGCCGATTATATGAAATAATCGGCCACCGATTAATTGGCAATGTTAATCGGCTATTTTCGTGATCGGCGCATCACTAATATCGCTCTATGGCCTTTAGGTCATATTGAGCACTCTACAGGATGAGCCATTGCTGCTTACGCATTGTGTGCACACTCACTGCATCTGCTTGTAGTTTGAGTGCTCTGGCATGGTTTTGATGTCCCACAATTTGTGAGGCACCAAAGGTGACTGTAAATAGCAGTTACCTTCATCCTGCTCATCAGCACTACACTGATGAGGCCCGAAAGGCCGAAACGGTACTGTCTGTAGTTATATATATATATATATATATATATATATATATATATATATATATATATGTATGTATGTATGTATGTATGTATGTATGTATGTATGTATGAAATAAATACATTAATGGTGTACTTTCCATTGTACCAACATATTCTCTCATCTAGAATTCATGATTATCATTTGTAGAAGTAATGATAAATTGATAGTCATGAATTTTAGGAATCGAAACCTATCCCAACCCTGATCCTAACCCTGATCCTAACCCTGATCCTAACCCCACTTCTAAATCCAGCAACCCTAAACCTAATCACAATTTTGCAATGACCCACAACCCTCCAGGAAGTAAGTTTTTTTGTTAACATATTTTAGTACAAATTTTCAACAATAAAAATATGCTTGGTGCAATAAATCAACAGCTGATCATATTACTGGTAAGTTTATTTACAAGAGATTGAATGTTATCGTCCTGACAATAGGACAAACTACAATGACATTATGCAGGTTCAAGTATTAATTCTGGACTCAGAAAATCATTGGATTACTTAGTAATACTAGAAAACCAAGATAAGCATACATGCTTAGCTAAATGGGCCACTTTCATTGCACATTTCTAAATTATTTGCTGGTTTATATGGTGTATTAGTATGTATAACAACTTGGGTTTTTCAGCCTTTATTTTGTGTATAAGAAATATGTATTAATCAGAGTAATTTTTTGTGGAATACCCCTCGCTTTTGTGGAATACCCCTCGCCCAGTATAATTGATAAGTATTTTGAATTCGTAAAAAGCACTGGGGCATACCTACATGTCACCCCCTGACCCACCATTTTTGGCTTGAAAATGTCAGCTGGAGTTATATCACTCCAATAATCAGGCCTATCACTGAGAGGTGTGCAGTCGCACGCCCACGCCATGGGCCATGGCACATGCCTGAAGAACACGAGGCGTGCATTTGGTCACACGCCTAAAAGATCATAAATTCAGGATTGTTTATTCAGAATTATGGTGTATCTGTTTACTCTTGTCGGGTTGTTTGTCCTGCAGTCACATCCATTGGTTCATACAATGCGTAATGAGCTCCGTCGTGAGAAGAAAACGGCTCAAAGAAATTGAATTTACAAATCAGTAGCCGTCGCGCGTTCACACGCATGGTAGCGCACCAAAAATACAAAACAGGAATAATATGTTTTAAAAGGCTTCTCCAAGGCTCCTGAGAGCGAGCTTACTGGTCGCTTGTCATATCACGCCTCTGGGCGATTTGTAGCGCTACAGAACGCAACCTGTAGACGCTAAAAATTAGAACTGAGCGTATTGGATTCGGCTGGTTTCACTGCACTGCAACGTATAGGATTACTTTTCAATTCGGAGTGATTGTGCTACCCAATTCGCAACTGAAGCGTTTTGTACGGATCATAGATGTGATAAATTTGATATAGGTCTGTAATTGAAAATATCAGCACACGCATCAATGCATGGACCTAACTCATTTGATGAAGTTCATTGAACAACTTCCTGCTTTGAATTTGACTGGCGGCTAATAATCAATTTCCTATTGGTTGTTAAAAACACCAGAAACCAATCAAATTCAAAACAAGATTGAAGAAGTTTCCAAGTGATTTGATAAAATGAATTAGTCAAATTGAGGAACTCGACTGCAACAATACTTTGGGAAACCTCGCATACCACGACCGTAAAATAAGAAAAAGAAGAAAAAAAGAAATGAATGTTTGAAGTGCCTATGAAACGAAAATTAAGTTTGTTTTATTTGATAGAACATTTAAATGATAGAGTAACATCTTTTGCTATTTCAGTTTGTTTGATATGCAAATTAAACATTTTGACGTCACACGTGCATAATGAGTTATCGAAAAGAAATGATATCTTTGCTATTATCAAATATAATCACTTGAAAGTCTACAGGTTTAGTGTTCTGGGTGAAACAACCCACATGCTGCCTTCGAATTAATTTGGTTTGAAAATAGCAAAGATATATAACTTTTTTCGATAACTCATTATGCACATGTGACGTCAAGATGTTTAATTTGCACATCAAACAACCTGACATACGTCTTGTGTTTATTGTTTCAACTAGATGTTACAAGACCCATTGCTGGTATGATCACTGCCCAAAAGGCGGCAAATATATCGTTGTTTTTCGAGAACCTTGCGCCGTGGCCTACAGTTTCTATAAATTCTTTCAGGGGTGGTTTTTTCAGCCTGGAGAAGTCCAGTTGGATGAGTTCGTGAACAGCTTTTTCCTAACACGAGGGATACCAAAAAACGAGATGGAAAACGCTTCTTACTACGTACACCTACTGAGCTGGTGGAGGCACAGAAACGATCCTAATATTTTGTTTTTGTTCTTTGAGGAAATGAAAGAAGACCTAGAAATTGCAGTAAGAGCTGTCGCTCTGTTTATGGGCATCAATGATGAGGAAAAGATCCGCACTGCTACTCGAATGAGTTCGTTTGAATTTATGAAAGCGAATGCAAAAAAATTTGACTCAAATTTGGAGGCTCTGTATCGCAATGAAGCTTGCGGATTACCCGAAGATGCCGTTCCTAATAAGGTTGTCACAGGATCCACGTCTAAAACTTTGAATATCTTGCCGGATATCTTAAAAGAAGCTATACAAGTGAAATGGCAGGAAGTGGTGACTAGTGTCACAGGGTATCACACTTACGAAGAGTTCAGACATGCTTTTAGAAAAGAAAAACCACTAGTTTATTAGCATTGCTATATCACATCATAAACCATGCATTGGTTGTCTCTCACAATATTTTTTGAATGACAAAACAAAATATTAATTGTTTATAAAGAATAATACATGGATGTGTGGAAATATGAAATTTATTTTTGAATGTTGACCTACTTACTGTTCAACACGAGATATACTGTATTTTCATATTTCCAAACATCTATATGCATACCCTGCGAGTCAGAGCCCCTTTCCGACCTACGCAGGCTTCGGGGGAAAGTGGGCTCTGCCAGTCTGCCAAGAAACTCGATATTTCTTTTTGAGCATATGTGAACGGTTGCCATGGTACTATTTTGGACCCAGGCTCTAACGCGTCACTTCCTATTTTCCTGCTTTACGCGTGTTCGTAAACTAGAACTTGTTTGACCAGTTTAAAGCTTGACTGACTCGCCCCAAACTTGGGGCGAAGATCGAGTTTGTTGGCAGAGCCCACTTTCCCCTGAAGCCTACGTAGGTCGGAAAGGGGCTCTGACTCGCAGGTACTATATGCATTGCTCTGTTTATTATATAAAAAAATAGTCTTATTACCCCAAATAGAGCAGTATACTCTAATACGTTTCATATGATAATCGACACGTGAGATTATTATGAATAATAATAACTTTTTTTACAACAGCATTTTCTAATTATTAATTAAATAATTCATAGCTATTACAGAAGCAGTCACTGTCAGCAAATATCAAAACTGTCCGCAAATATATAGTTATATAAAGTAATAAATTTAAAAGAGATCTAAAGGCTAAATCATAGAGAATAAATAGTAACTATCAATAAATATAATAATATATATATATATATATATATATATATATATATATATATATATATATATATATATATATATATAACTACAGACGGTACCGTTTCGGGCCTCATCAGTGTAGTGCTGATGAGCAGGATGAAGGTAACTGCTATTTACAGTCACCTTTGGTGCCTCACAAATTGGATTTCAACCGTGGCCGACGCTGTCCTAGAAGCTTTTAACTATATATATATATATATATATATATATTTATATATATATATATATATATATATATATATATATATATATATATTATATATATTTGTGAAATTCATTAATAATTCATGAGTTTTGCAGCCAATCCAATTTCAGAAATTACGTCACATGTATACCCCTGTAAACCCCATACAAACCACTAGTGCTTGTAACTAATTAGCATCTCAATATGATTATCCCAAAGGGATTTTTACTATTTATTCATTTACAGCACTCGCGTCCTTGTTGTATTGAATATACAATCACTCGCCTTCGGCTCGTGATTGTATAATTCAATACAACACGGCCGCTCGTGTTGTAAACATTACATATATATATATATATATATATATATATATATATATATATATATATATATATATAATATAGTGAAGTCGTCAGGAAATTAAACATAAGGAATAGCATGTTGATGGTCTTTAGATTCCAACCATCTATTATTCAGACGCAAGGTGCATGTTTTGAACTTCTGTCTTGTGTTCAATTTTCTCTATTGTAGTACAACTAGTAATATAATTACAGTATTGTTAGAGTATGCACAAAATGCAACTCTTCACAACTCAAATTTATTGCCGTTTTTTAATCCATTTCAAAGCTATTTGTATATACATACACATACACACACACATACATACATACACACACGTACACGTACACATACAAATACAAAGCGTGTGTAGCAGCATCCACAATCCTATTTGGTCCTGACAAATGCCTGGCCCAGGGGTAGACTAATGCCCGGCTCCGGGGAAATACTGAGAGAACAAATGCCCCTAACCCTAACCCTAACCCTAACCCTAACCCTAACCCTAACCCTAACCCTAACCCTAACCCCGCGCAAAAAAAAACCTGCAAATGCCCGGCATTTTCCCGGCGGGAGGGGAATGGGCAACGCTGGAATTGACTGATGCGTTATTACGAAGAATGTTAGGAACGTTTTGGACATTTTAAAAAATTTCACAAAATGTGGAAACTCGAACTATACGTCAAATGAAAGCTTAGAAAATTCTATATGTAGCTAGATTTTGCCGCGAGATTGATTTTGCCGCGAAACAAACAGTTTATGCTCAGCGGTATTGCAACTTTCTTGTAAGAAAATTATAGACTTTCTCAAAGTCCTTTTCAAACATTTTTGACCTGCGCTAGTATAAAGAGGCGGCCTTGGAGCAAGTCTATGTATGTTAGTACAGTTGCAAGGACTTTACGTTGTTCTTGGTTGATTGGTTAATTTTTTCAGCCTCGGTGATCATGAGTAAAGATAGTGGTTCGATACTTGATGTGAAAAGTTCTAACAGAGAACATGGAGTAACGAGATCAAAGTTTGGAATGGTTGCTGTCGGCATCACTGGAACCATTGTTGCAGGTTTATTTGTCGGAACTCTGCCTTTTTTGACACCAGCATTGCGGCAGATTTGTTTGCCTTATGTGCCTGCCACAGCTACTCAAGTTGCTAACATACTTCGAATGTGCAAAGGAAGGCCAGGCACTTTAGTCGATCTTGGTAGTGGTGATGGCCGAGTGGTGAGTATCAAATATGTACCATACGAAAATCCATTTTCCCCATCTTTTAGGTTTTAAGTCCATACAGGTAAAATTTTTGTATGCCAGTGGCACCATAATTAGCGTTGAGGTTATGAGCTAGTAAAGAGATGAGATGGGGGGGGGGGGGGGGGGTTGTGGATGTCAAATCATTGTCAAAAGTTTGGGGGGCCATGCAAAGAGAACAGGGTTAATAGTAATACCCGGCTACCATCGTGCTGCAAGTACAGGCATGCTGAGTTTAGTATGCCTCAGCTGACCTAGGCATGTGATACGGCGTGTAATGCTTTCAGACCACAAGAAATAGTTTGTAAAACATAAAAATGGTTAATAGTTTTCTTTAGACTGATTTTGAAAAAAGACATATATATATATGCGAAATGCCATCACCAAAGCAAATTCAAATGGGAAGATTCAAACGCACGCGATAGATGAACATCACAATTCAGTGAACCGTATATATATATATATATATATATATATATATATAGTATATATATTATAGGCAGTTTACTCACTCAGACAGATTTACCCATTGTTAAGCCTACTGTATATGTAGGCTAAATTTACAATTAGGTTCTCTGTGGTTACTGACCTCTGACTCTTATGATTTGGCCATTAAAATTAGTTTGTTGGAAATTCAAAAATATTTAATACACTGTATACTGAAATCTCAGTCTAATTTTTGTTTCTAAATCACTTTACAACATCTTTAATAAACCCATTGCTGTCTAGGATGTTCTTATAGGGTTCTCTTTTTGATTCAGAGTAAAATTGTCTGGCATAAGACAGTAATAACACAGAGCTGTTTTTGTCCAGGTCTGGCAGAAATGGGTTAATCACCTCAGTTACCCATTACTGTCTAGGAATTAGAATGTCTAAGCTTCGCCCTTTGACAAGTAAAATTGTCTGGCATTTAATAGACAGAGTATAAAAATAAAGGGGCCATTAGACCATTTTTAGCTGGCTCAGGCAGGAAATGGAATGGGTTAAACCAAAGTTCTAGGATTGAAATAGTACCTGAAGTAATGGTTGGATTTTCATGGCTTTGCATAGTGTATAATTATACTAGCTGTCAGTAAGTCAAGGATAAAACCAATACTTTTAAAATGCAAAATATAGGAGGAAATGGTTGACTGCTTAAATTTTATATCTGCAGATATAAAATTTAAGTAGTCAACCATTTTTTCCTAGAGTCTCAAATTAACATCTGACCATTCATACAGTTGATCACTGCATGGCCTTGCCAGCATTATTTTGAATTTTTCAATTTCAATCTTTTGATCTATCAGAGTTGACATCAAGTATATTTTTACCATGCATTTTTTGTATACTATTTGTATGCTTGACCTGACACAGTTATGTAGTATCATGGTACCCATACATGTATCTAGGTATTGGCTGCTGCACAAGCTGGTTTTCAAGCTGTTGGATATGAACTTAATCTTTGGTTGGTTTTATACTCAAAACTCAAGGCAAGATTACAGAGACTGCATCATAAAACCACATTTATCAGAGGGGATCTTTGGAAGGTGAAAATACTTGTAGTTAATTTACTGATTGACTTCCATGTTTCCTTTGTATTTGTGAGCATTGTTAAATTGTTATCATGATATTCTACTTTTAGTGATCTGTTGTAAATGTATTTCATAGACAAACCTGAAGGACTTTGATAACATTGTAATTTTTGGAGTTGAGGAAATGGTAGGTGTTGTCTTAAATAATTCTTACCCGATTATTACAGTATGAAAATCAAAGAGTATTGGCAGATACAATTTTTAGTTGTTGGCCAGTGCCTGCATCTTGTTTTTCAGTCACAAGCATGAATATTTAGTAACATTTGTAACTCAAAATTGTTGGAGCTTTGAGTCCTATTTTGGAATGCCTATATAATATTCTATCCAATGTATGAAAGCTGATACTTGTAGGTGATACTTGAATACAATATACATGTACAGTACTGGTGTTATTTAAATATTGTGGAGCAATGGCAGTAGCAAATGGAGTAGGAGAACAGTAGGAGTTATGACAGCAAAGTTATGAGATTGGAGCAGCAACAGTATTAGATGCAAGAGGAGTAGCAAGAATAGGAATAGTCTAGAAGCAGTGACAGTAACAATAGAAAGCAGTAGTTACTGGTGAGAGTAGGAACAGGAGTAGTGGCAGGAACAGCATTGGTTGCAGCAAGAGGAGAGAGATGAAGCAGTTTGCAATGGTGGTGCAGCAAGAGGAGAGAGATGGAGCAGTTTGCAATGGTGGTGGAAGGAGAAGTGTTGGAAGCGGTTGCAGGAGTGGTAGGTAGCAGCAGCTGCAGAAGGAGGAGTGGTGGAGGCAGCTGCAGGAGGAGTTGTGGAGGCAGCTGCAGAAGGAGAAGTGGAGGAGGCAGCTGCAGCAGGTGGAGTAATGGAGGCAGCTGCAGGAGGAGGAGTGGTGGAGGCGGTTGCAGGAGGAATTGTGGAGGCAGCTTCCGAAGGACTGGTGGAGGCAGCTGCAGAAGGAGGAGTGGTGGAGGCATCTGCAGAAGGAGGAGTGGTGGAGGCATCTGCAGGAGGAGGAGTGGTGGAGACAGCTGCTGGAGGAGGAGTGGTGGAGGCAGCTGCAGGAGGAGTGGTGGTGGAGGCAGCTGCAGAAGGAGTGGTGGAAGCAGCTGCAGGAGGAGTATAGTGGAGGCAGCTGCAGGAGGAGTGGTGGAGGCAGCTGCAGGAGGAGGAGTGGTGGAGGCAGCTGCCGGAGGAGAATAGTGGAGACAGCTGCAGGAGTGGTGGAGGCAGCTGCAAGAGGAGGAGTGGTGGTGGCAGCTGCAGGAGGAGTTGTGGAGACAGCTGCAGAAGGAGTGATGGTGGCAGCTGCAGGAGGAGGAGTGATGGTGGCAGCTGCAGGAGTTGTGGAGACAGCTGCAGAAGGAACAGTGATGGTAGCAGCTGCAGGAGTTGCGGAGACAGCTGCAGAAGGAGGAGTTGTGGTGGCAGCTGCAGAAGGAGCTGTGGAGACAGCTGCAGGAGGGGTGATGGAGGCAGATGCAGAGGGAAGAATGGTAGAAGCAGCTGCAGGAATGGTGGACGCAGCTGCAGAGGGAGGAGCGGTGGAGGCAGCTAGAGACCAAGAGCCGTAATATATTGTACAGTAGTAGGATATCTAATTCGGCAAGCCATGACAGTTTGTAGAAACATGTATTTGCCAGTTGCCCCAATATGCAAAGTTTGTTTTAAAGTAGTAAACTAACAATATTAAATTGCTGACGTATAGATGCCCAAGCTACAAGCAAAGTTTGTTGAAGAAATGAAGCCTGATGCTAGAGTTGTGGCTTGTCGATTTCCTCTTCCAGATTGGCAACCCGAAGCAGTTATTTGTGCTGGCATTGATACTGTGTGGCGGTACAAAAAGTGCAGTTCAAATAATGAATAAAATTAGAAAAAAACAACCAAGAAAATACATTGACCTTATATACTATAGTTGATGGAGGACCTGGCAGTCGTGTTCTTCGTGTATCCAGGACCTGTTTACACAAGAGACATGCAGGCAGGGACGTTTCCCAAGACGCAACGTTAAGTGGAGTCACATTAATCTTAATATATAATTCCGTTATTCATCTTAAACTCATGAATAATTCATGTTAAAATTCAAGAAATTAGTATTTAGAAATCGGAAAAAGATTACGATCAAATTTAGCAAACTTTTAAAAATCGATTTCCTTTTACCGTGATCCTCAGTGTTCGTCCTCCGATGTCTAAATACAGCCAATTAGCTGCCTGTAAGAAAACTTGGCTTCGCCTCGTATTTCCTGCTTGCCTAGATTTCGAAATCGGAGGAAGAACACTTATAGTCGTGTTGGATATATTACATCTCATCTAGTTCATACCTCATTATGATGGAATTTGCCAAGATACCACACGTATTTTTTTTGGTACCATCTCGTCAGTAACCTGGATTCTGGTTCGCTGGGGAAATGTTCGTCCCAAAATGCTGTTCCATGCCAAACATAAACCATAATGATGTGAAAGTTTCCATTTTCTACCTATTTTTCGCTCTTTATTTGATATACAAGTGAATGTTATAAAGTTGGATGTGTGAACACGTGAATACAGGAGAGTAATAATGGCCCTTATTTAATAGTTGAGTCGGTTTTCTGTATCTAGATACATCCTAAGAGAACCGACAATTAAAAGGGATCAGAGTATCCAATCAGAGTATCATATTGCCCAGGGCAATATATAGTAATTGATGTTTTTTTTTAGAAATTAAGTAAGTCGTTTATCGTATGCACTAACATACCATGTTTGCCTGAATTTCTTTTGTTCCTAACGGTCCGCGCAAGTTACGGCGAGTGACATTGACAAAATTCGAAAAATGACCATACATGCACGCAAAAGCGCTCAGAAAAAAATCAGACTGTTGAAGCATCCATGGGCATTGCGGCTTCCTAGGTCTATTATTGCATAGTCAATAGAGATATGGTCTGGAAACTCGGCGAACTTCAAAGCGCCTATAATGAGCTGGGATTTTATGCTGAACCGCACTTTACACCGTGCACATCCTTTGTTTTAGGTTTATTAATATTTAAATAGCACGGTTGGGTGACTGAAGTGAAACGTTGCTATTGGATAATTCGTTCATTATACTAAAATACAATGGGTTCAGTGACCGTACACCGTGCACAAAAATGCATAAAGGCGAACAAAAAGATAGAACAAAGACTTTAGCTGAGTTTCCAGCTCCAACTATGATTATTTTTATGCCCGGTGTTAGGAGAATGGGAGATCCGTCACGTGACAGGGTCCAATTGAATTTTCTCCCTTATAAATCCGCCATTTTGAATTTTGCAACGGTTGGGAGGGGAGACACGTCAGCGCAGCTGTTCGTCCTCTCAAAAAATATAAACAGTTGATTGTGTTAAAAACTGTCGAAAAGTCATGAGTTCCTTTGCCGTTAAAAATCAGTCATTTTGACTGCCTATAGTGGTGGATCGAGTCACTTTTTTAACTGACAAGAGATAGGAACCCGCATTCTATAGGTCTATTATTTCTATGGTACGAGGCTGCAATCAAAAACATTTGAACCTTAAACACGTTGGGAGAAAATCATCTTTGGTCAGCAAGTATATAACAATACATTGAGAGTATGCGTTTTCACGTGTGTACTTCTGGGCACACAATATAAAAGAACAGAAGAATGCAGTTTGCTTGCTTCGTTGTGGAGATATTTCAGTTTGATATGCAAATTAACATTTTGACGTCACATTTTACATAATGACTTATTGGAGATAATTATAATAGATCATTTCCATTATTAAACCAAATTAATTCAAAGGAAGGGGGTGTTTCTCCCAAACATTTCTAAATTTTGATAATTGCAGACATATAATCTTCGCTGATTACTCACTATGAACATGTGACGTCAAGATGTTTAATTTGCATACATTAAACAATCAAGCAAGGAAACAAAAAACTCCAAAATATGTTACTTTGTCATTTTAATTGTTCTTCCGGCACAAAATAAAAACATGTTTTGGAAAGCATGGAGAAACCTTCTCTATTTCTACCTCCTCTAGACTCATGAACGGTTGACATGTCTGACACTTCAGCGATATCCCAACCAAATACTGGATATGAATTTAGACCGTGTCGTTGAATCGTTGATATGTAATTTATTCGTTGTTAAAAGGTCAGTATTTCTGACGAGGTGTGGATTCAAGACTTTTAACCATTAAGACGGACATCTGTACATTTAAAAAAATATGACAAGAGCTTTGCTGGTTGACGAATGCTGGTTGACCAAATTGGTCTTGATCACCTCAATTTCTTTGTCTTCGATTCTGTTCAGATCAAGAATCATACCACCATTTCCCGTTAATATATATTACAGCTAGGATTGACGTAGAAAAGATTGTATGACCTTAACGTTCCTTGATGAAACCATTCTACTTTTTTCTGTGGTTGACAATCCACTCCAAACCAGAATATAATCTATAATGAAAAAAAAATAAGGTCAAAATTAAAAAAATATTAGTGCTACTCAAGAGTGTAAAAAAAGAGTGCTACGTAGATAGTGTTTTAGATCGAGCAATGTGCAATTGAAAAGGTGGTAAACTGCTGAGATTAGTTTTGATTAAAGAAATACAAACGTTCTTATAGGGGAGCCCTTCATCAGAGTATAAAAAATGACGAAGGGCTCTGTTTGAAACGTCAGTATTTCGTTATCAAAACTATTATGCACCTATCAACGGCCGTCCCTGGACATACCAGGGGGAAATAGGGGAATACAGGGGGATTCGAAGTGTGTTTTGCCCGGGGACCCAGGGGGAATCACAGAATTCGCCAAGGCGATTTGGGGAGAGGGGAGGGGAATTTTTTCCGCAGGTACAAGTTTCGTGGGCTCAGCTATGCGCAAGTGTTCAAAGATCGTTCTCTCAGTGTGTAGTCTTTTGTAAAATGTCTTTGGAAATCGAGGTAGTAGAACATCTTAATTAACGCAAGCTGCAAGCTCAAATGCAAATGGCGGTACTGTTTATATACACATAGAATCTACATTTCTAACATTGTATTTGCAGTTAAGGTCATAGGCACTTCAATGACATTCTAATAAAATATGACATTTAAACTGTTTCATTGTAGTAATATATATTCTTGCCCTGGGGGTGGGGCTATTTGTTTGAAGGCTTCCCCTGGGGAGGGAGGGGAAATGAAGAACTTTAAAACCTGTTTTTGCAAAGTCCCGGGGTTGTACCCCCAGGGACGGCCGTTGATAGGTGCATTAATCTCGGCAGTTTGCCACCTTGCTCAATAGTGTTACTCACCCTTCTCCAGTTAAAGCACAGCAAGCCTACATGAAATAGAGACAATATTGAGTCTTAAATAATTAATGATTTAACGTTTGTCTTTGCTGGCTATTGTCCTTTCAATGGGGCAAAAGCTGAGCCTCAAAAATTATTTAACCCTTCCAAAAAACACAACCAAATTAGAAAAGGAAAACAATATTATTTATGACTATTAATGTTCGTTAAAGTCCAGCCCCCATGGGTGTTTTACAGCCCAAGCTCATTTCAATCAGTAACAGAAAACCACTGTTGGAAAACAACCACTTTCAATTGAAATATCCGTTCAGAAGCTTTTAAACCCTACAACAACACGCGCAATCTCATCGCTATAAACACGCATCGTGTAGATCAACAATTAAGATATCCTTCAAACAAAACGGTCAAACTACAACCTCACGCACATTCCTCACACACACGCACTTCCCAAAGGCACGACTTAGAATATACAATCATTCACTCTGTCTTATTTCACCAACGCCCGAAAAAGTAACTTCCGAAATTCTAAGACAAAGTTAGATTAGATTAACTTCAAACAGCTATGGGAAATCTTTTAGTTGGTTTTTTTTTAATATTTGGGTTCGTGGAAACCGGAGAAATATCTGTGGCTAGCAACAATGCTCAGTGTGGTTAGCAATGTTGTATAATTATAAGCATCATCTAGACTGCAAAACGTTAGTACTAATAGTTTCACTCTCTTCTATTTTTAATTTGAAACTCCAGCCTCAGTTGTACGGGTTCGGAATGCAATCGGTCGTTCGCGCGTTTCTGCTGACGATACTGTTTTCGGAGTCAGCGTAGGTACATTGTTAATTTCAGAGAAACACGTGCAAATAACACAAAAGGACACCCGAAAAAGTAATGCCACACACCTGTATATGCCAACCATGATCTTTTATTGAAGTAAGATTTAACTGCTGGGAAATTTCAGCTGACGTCATCGATCCCTTCAAGATAAATGCAAGTCACACAAAACGATCATTTGATCTGCCATATTTATAGCCTAGTTTCTAGGCCTTTCGTTTCCGCCATGAGCTTGGCCGCGTAGTCGGTTTGGGTTCTTGGGGAGAGGCTGGAAACGAGAAGGCCTAGTAACACAGCATATCCTCCCACCTAGAATTACCAATAATCAGTAAGTGCGAAATGCCTAGAATTACCAATAATCGTTAATTTTAAAAACTAATTCCCAACCCACACCCCAACCCTAACCCTAACCTCTAAACCTTACCCTAAACCTTACCCTAAACCTAACCACAACCCTCCCGGCAACCCTAACCCACAACCACCCGGTGGCTCTAAACCTAACCACAACCCTCCGGGGAAAAAAACCTCCTGGTTTTTTAGTTATATGCAATTCAGTTTAACATCCCGCATGTGGGACCATAGTTAATAGAAAATATACATGGTTTGGAAGCTCACAAAAGTAATTGTTTTATGTTTTTGTTCAGGTTTTTGGAAATTTTTGCACTTTCATGGTTACTGAACATATTGTGTTTTCTGTATAATGAAGCAATCATCCAATAGCAACGTTTGGCTTCAATCACTCAACCGTACTGTTTAAATATTAATAAACCTAAAACAAAGGATTTGGCACCTTCGTGTACCTTTCAAGATGAATCGTAGCTTGATTGTTAACCGCTTTGAAGTTTGCCGGGTTTCCAAACCATGTATATTTTCTATTAACTATGGTGGGACAGAGAATTACCTACAATTACTAATTATTGGTAATTCAAGGCCGTTTCACACTTACTGATCGTTGGTAATTCTAGGTAGGACGACATGTTGAGCAACATTCGCAAAAAGGTCCTGCCCAGAATCGTTCTGGCCCTTCGAGTGTTCCTGGGATCTAGCGTAGCGACAGTAAAAAGCATAAGGATCTCTGCGAAGATTTTACCAAAGATCTTGGCGATCGGAAGAAGGAAATTATGGAATATATTCCAATTGGAGCTCGGAATGAAAATTTAACTGTTTAACTTTCAACTTTTGGCGGTTGCAGAAGGAAAGCTAGTGATAAGAAGCTAGGACAGTGAACCTTCGTCGATCAGAGGTGAGTAGCTTGTATTATTTTTTGCAGACGGAATAGTAAGTGTTGGGAAACACTTAGGACGTCATAACATCACAATTCTTCCTCAATAAACAACTGAGCTGTAGAGTGAAAGTGTTTACGAATGTTGCTAGGCCTTCCCCAGCGGGTCCGTTCGGATCACTTCCGAAACGTGTCAACCGAGGAAGGCCTAGAAACTAGGCTACCATATTTAGCTGATTAAGCGCCGTGGCGCTTATTTTGGAGGCGACGTTTAATTGGGAACGGCGCTTATTTTGGGGCGGTGCTTAATCAAGTAAATACGGTAGTAAACGGAGAACTTTAACACATGTACCAATGAACGTTTATTTTTTTACATTAAACATATTTTTAACACTATAAATACCTTTAGGTCTTGTTTATTTGCAAATAATAATACACTGGCATGTTTCAATTGCTGGAAAAGAATAACAACATTTGTTTAGGGTACAACAGGTGTTATTTTTATAATATTTGTGTATCTTTCAATTTGACCCGACAAATCACATAGCACAACACATGAGCTGGACACAGCCCGGTTTACCCCCTTACAAAACAATGTGTGTAGACATGATGTGCAATTCAAGGATGCGTTCGTTTGGGAGCATTCCGGAATAGGTAGGATCTCTTGTTAATCTGGAATACTCGGAATACCAAAGATTAACCAGAATAACTTATCGTTTGGAAAACGAGAGATCAGGCCATTCCAGAATATTTAAAGGAATTATTCTTATTCCGGAATAACCCAAACAAACACACCCAAAGAATCTACTTGTGTACCAAACTCACAAAAAAACACACAACCCAAACCCCCAGGTAATTAGTTGAACTTACTTCATCAGCTAACATTCTATATATTTCTTCTTTTATTACTGCTAATCTTTCTCTATCTGTACTATCTATCACTATTATTAGAAACTACAAAGGAAGAAAAAAGAGAAATCAAAATGAGTATAGTTCTGTGTGGCTTTTAAACAGACAGAGACTGATCAATAAGTAAGAGCACTGTATCAGGTGTTTGAGAAGAGAAGGGGGGGGGGGGGTGGAAGGCAGGAGAAAACATCGTTAGCCTAATAATTTAAATCCATGAAATTATTTAGAAACAGCGTCCTTTTTGAGAGACCAAACAATACACTTACCGCTTCAAATTCAACTTTATACATGTACTGTACTTGAACAGGTAAATTAGCCAAATGCAAATGGTGAAGGAATGCAATGTATGTTGAAAATGATTAACCTTTTGTTTGCTAACATGACTCCTAAGTCATTACATAAATGTACTCTTGTAGTTTTATTTTCCATAATTTAAAAAAAATGGGTTTATTCATTGGGGGAAAGCTAGAGTCACCTCTGATATGCATATAATTACTAGTGTAGCCACAGTGCTGAAAAATTAATACATACTTCAGTATTGGCATAATAAGTATCCCAGGAGGAGCGTAATGAGTCTTGTCCTCCTATATCCCACATGAGAAAACGCATATTTTTCCATACTATCTGCAAAATTATGAAAGTTTCCTAGTGATCAAATTCAATTATTAAGTGCCAAACATCACATGCATCATCATCAACAACTACAGGAAAAAGACAATCCATACTATTACTATTTTGATATAATTGTATAATACAGTAATATTAATGTTTCTTATTGTACCTCTTCTACATTACTTCCTATTGTTGGTGATGTGTGAACAACTTCATTCATTAAACTAAAATAAAATGGTAGTTAAAAGAACAATACATTTTTGGAGCAGCTCTGGCAAAACTCAGGCCATTAAAGCTCATCAATTTTAGACTGTTATAGAGTACAGTAATTCATCATTATCCTTTCTTGTTTGCATGAAGCTTATACATGGGTGCAGCTTATACATGAGTGCAGCTTATAGTTATACATACAGTAGGTACAACTTATACACAGGTGCAGCTTATATATGGGTGCAACTTATGCATGGGTGCAACTTATACATGGGTGCAGGCATGCAGCTTATACATGGGTGCAGCTTGCCTATACATGGGTGCAGTTTCTGCATTGGTGCAGCCTGCCTATATATGGGTGCAGCCTGCCTATATATGGGTGCAGCCTGCCTATACATAGGTGCAACTTATACATGGGTGCAGGCATGCAGCTTATACATGGGTGCAGTTTTTGCATTGGTGCAGCCTGCCTATATATGGGTGCAGCCTGCCTATATATGGGTGCAGCCTGCCTATACATGGGTGCAGCCTGCCTATATATGGGTGCAGCCTGCCTATACATGGGTGCAGCCTGCCTATATATGGGTGCAGCCTGCCTATACATGGGTGCAGCCTGCCCATACATGGGTGCAGCCTGCCTATACATGGGTGCAGCCTGCCTATACATGGGTGCAGCCTATATATGGGTGCAGCCTGCCTATACATGGGTGCAGCCTGCCTATACATGGGTGCAGCCTGCTTATACATGGGTGCAGCCTGCCTATACATGGGTGCAGCCTGCCTATACATGGGTGCAGCCTGCCTATACATGGGTGCAGCCTGCCTATACATGGGTGCAGCTTATACATGGGTGCAGCCTGCCTATACATGGGTGCAGCCTGCATATACATGGGTGCAGCCTGCCTATACATGGGTGCAGCCTGTGCAGCCTGCCTACACATGGGTGTAGCCTGCCTATACATGGGTGCAGCTTTTGCATAGGTGCAGCCTATACATGGGTGCAGCTTATACATGGGTGCAGCTTATACGTGGGTGCAGCCTGCCTATACGTGGGTGCAGCTTATACATGGGTGCAGCCTGCCTATACATGGGTGCAGCTTATACATGGGTGCAGCCTGCCTATATATGGGTGCAGCCTATACATGGGTGCAGCCTATACATGGGTACAGCTTATACATGGGTGCAGCTTATACATGTATCAGTACTTACAATTGGTAAAGGATAGTTGTCTTTCCAGCATTGTCCAATCCAACGATAATAACTTTGTGTTCTACAAAATAAGTTATATAATTAAAAGTAAAAATCAAATATAAAGCCTAAAATTTTTGCCATCTCGACCGATCAACGTGTGGCATAAGCATGGATATATCTGTCTGTATCGTCCATTCAAACCAGACCTGTCTATTTCAACCGATACTGAACGTAACCCTGGCCCAGATAATAATCAACCTGGTTATTTTGGAAATATACAACACCAAACTATTCTAAAATCTTTAAAAGAAACATCGAGTCGTCCAACTGATGTGCCGTATGTAAATGAAGTCATTGGTCAAAGATTGGTATATACAAGAAGTGAACTCCTTCGATTTCATTCATTGACGAATGGCTGGCCCACTACTCTCCAGTCTAGTTTTCAACCAAAGAAATATAGAAGATCAAGAGCTGGAAAACGCGTTAAGGATAAATGGAAAGCCCTAAATAAAAATATACCAACGGTCGTTATACATCAACGAGCATCTGCTGAGAATCAAAGACAAAGATGCCGAATTCCATCTAACCTAATTACTGTTGAATTGGTAAACAATATTTCCACCTCAACATGCAAGCCGTTTCTACCGACTATTTTAATAACAAATGTGAGGTCACTTATGCCAAAAGCAGATGAACTACATGTGATCGCTCAGGCCAACGCCGCAGATATTATTGCCGTTACGAAACCTGGTTGACGAACGAAATTCCTGACGAGGCACCGAATATTTCTAACTAACTTTTTAGGAAGGATAGACATAATCCTATGAAATCTTGTGGTGGAGGTGTTGGATTAAATATCCACAATTCACATCCCACTAAGAGATTATATGAGTTCTAGTCCATGATATTGAGTCCTTGTGGGCTAGCATTCGACCAAATCGCCTCCCTCGCCATACCGGCCCATATGCCTATCGTACTTTGTGCTGTTGTTTATCATCCACCTTCTTCGACTGCTCAAGAGAACGAATTATTATTGGATCAGCTTCAGGCAAATAATGACCAATTTCTTATCAAACACCCTGATGCCCTAGTTATTATTACCGGCGATTTAAACCACAGTGGTACTAATCTGAAGGTCAGTAAACTTACTGGTAAATTGGGTTTGTCGCAAATAATTAAAGTAAAGACAAGAGATTCTGGTGTTCTGGATTTGTGCCTTGTCAACAAACCAAAACTGTTTCAGAAATCTAAACAACTACCAAAAATAGGTAGTAGTTATGACCATTATGCAATCATAATCGAGCCTGTAGTAAACGTTGTGAGAAAGTTAGCCACGCATGAGCCTATTTACAAACGAGAGATGAAAGAGTAACATTTGGGATTTCGGACAGTGGATTACAGCTGAGAATTGGAATTATTATAAGTAATATTGGGCATTTCACTCGATTACATAGCATGTACTAAGGATTTAGGGTGAAGGAAAATTCGAGTGTAGAATATATACATTTTAAGACCAAACCGGGACCAGTTGCGAAAAATGCAACTACACAGGCCTTCCGGCAGGAATTGAACCCACGACCTTGCGATTCTAGTGCAATGCTCTGACCACTGAGACACGGAGGCCGTTGCCGAGAGCTTGATCGTGAGTTCTGTATATATAATAAGGTGGTAATGCCAGGAGAGAATTGGGTATATTATAAGTAATATTGGGCATTTCACTCGATTACATAGCATGTACTAAGGATTTAGGGTGAAGGAAAATTCGAGGGACAAGTTGCGAAAAATGCAACTACACAGGCCTTCCGGCAGGAATTGAACCCACGACCTTGCGATTCTAGTGCAATGCTCTGACCACTGCGCCACGGAGGCCGTTGCCGAGAGCTTGATCGTGAGTTCTGTATATAAATTGGGTATATTATAAGTAATATTGGGCATTTCACTCGATTACATAGCATGTTCTAAGGATTTAGGGTGAAGGAAAATTCGAGTGTAGAATATATACATTTTAAGACCAAACCGGGACCAGTTGCGAAAAATGCAACTACACAGGCCTTCCAGCAGGAATTGAACCCACGACCTTACGATTCTAGTGCAATGCTCTGACCACTGAGCCACGGAGGCCGTTGCCGAGAGCTTGATCATGAGTTCTGTATATATAATAAGGTGGTAATGCCAGGGGAGAATTGGGTATATTATAAGTAATATTGGGCATTTCACTCGATTACATAGCATGTTCTAAGGATTTAGGAACGATGTGTTTGAACTTGAGGAATGCGAGGAGAAGTATACTGTTGTTCAGAGGATCCTTTCCAACGCCATTGTCATTGAGACCTTTTTTCACTAAAACGATGTAAATTCTCCAGTAAGGATAAGCCCTGGATTACATCAAAGCTGAAAACTAAGAAATATGGTTCAACAAGAAATTGAAAGGTGCAAATCTGTATATTATCGTAATAGAATCAACTGCCTCAAAGACAATAACATAGCAAAGTGGTGGAAAGAAACTAAAAAGTTAGGCGGTACTAGCAACAATAATGATTGGTTCCATCAATTACTGTGTGATGAAATACCCACGGTGTCTCAACTTACCAAACACGTTAATGACTTTTTCATAAATCTGACCTCGGAATTTCAACCACTTTGGGGCTGTTTACATGGAAGGCGGGACGGGACGTTTGCCGGGACGCGACGTTTTTCATCCCGGGTTTACATGAGAATGTTTCTACTGGGGACGATTTCACCCTGGAATACCCGGGACGTTCAACAAGCATCTTATTCTCTAGTTCATGTTGGACATGTTTAGTATTTCGCTTTTTTTAAGGAAACTAAGCTATTTGGTCGGATAAACTGTACGTATGTTGTAGCAAGGTGAATTATCTTTCTGCCAATATATTTTACAGTGAATTATGTCTTGAGAAAACGTTCGGAGTAGATGGACTAGGCAAACGACTAGGCACTCCTCTTCTCTGTGGAAGCCATTTTTGTTTTTTCACATGACAAATCTTGCAAAGTCAGCATAATATCGTCCCGGCAAAGCGGGACGGAGTGTTTACGTGAGAAAAATTGTCTTGGATTTGCCGGGATCCCGGTTGAGAAAACCGAGATCCCGCTTTGCCGGAACGGGATGAAAAACGTCCCGGAAAACATCTTTCCATATAAACGGAACGGGATAAATAAGAGAGATATACATGCATGGCGAGATGCCGGCAAACGTCCCGTCCCACCTCCGATGTAAACAGCCCCTAAATGACATCACTAACAACGGTATTGATGTCCCAAATGAGTTTTTGATTACTGAAAGAGAGTGCTATAGAGATTTGAAATCTGTAAAGTGCTCAAAGTCTCCTGGCCCTGATTTTGTCGCAAACAGAATACTTAAAGAGTTCGCCTTGGAGTTGGCCCCAGCTGTGGCAAACATTTATAATACATCAATGCTCCAAGGTGTAATGAGGTCTATTGTTTCTCCTATTCTGAAGTGTAACCCCCCAAAAACCATTGAAGACGTCCTATATCACTAAATGCCCTTCCTTTTAGACAAAAAATACGTGGAAAAGTGTACGTTACACAACTTGTACCTTCTACGTGCCTTCCTTCAGAAAATGTGTGTACACAATGACAATGCAAATATTTATTCTCCAGTCCACACATTCCTCTTTTTGCCCTTTCATATCAGTTTATGGTCATTAAATCTTTTCCGAAATGCTGTCTGTGATAGTACTTTTAACAAAATGTTTAAATATCAAACATCTTACCATATACAGTACATATTACTCAAGAATCACAATTCCCTTGAATTAATTATATATTAACTGAGCATTAAACTTTTGTAAGTTTGTAACATGATTAATAATCATGTTACACGTTTGTAACATGATTCAAAAACTCATTAATAATTCATGAGGAAAACACAAAGGAAAATCATGACATGATTGAGACACACTCGCTATTTTCGATGAACTTTTTTTTTTAAACTTAAATATATACTGAGCCAGCTGAGGTTGAAAATCAGATATTTATTATGAAAACTAAATGCCAATAAGGACAATCACACATGGCACACAACTTGACAAGACATAGCACAAATTCTAGAAGTGATTAGATTGATTTATATAATTATATTAAAGATTTGTGCGACATACTGTATTTGGAACAACTGATTACAAAACCTCAGTGAAATGATCATATATATAAAGTGATTTGCTTTCTTGTTTAATATTTAGTCTAGTACATTCATACGACTGCCAAAGAACAACTAACAACGAAGAACGGATTTTAACTTGACGTTACAGCGATCGAAAAAGTCGTTGTATGTAAACCAATATTTACATGTAATAGCTGATTTCTTATCTTTATTCATTCACTTCTTCGGCATCATGAACACATGAAATACCGTGAAGCACACCACTACACCGATTCCTAGTTTATAGTCAGCATTTTAAGATCGAGATCACTACAAGCATGAGAAATAATAAACATACCTTCAGACGAGAAGAACAGACTGCATAGCTTGGAGAACAAAAAGCCCATTTCATGAAGGGCCTTGCCAAAGATCACAAAAATATTGGCTGGCTTTTCAAATATCGTAGAACATGCCAGCACTGATCGTTTTTAAACGTCTCGTCTTTCGTCGTACTTAAAAACCACAGTAAGAATACTAAGTGAGATGTAAATAACTGACAAAAAACTGTGATGTCCGTGTTTATAGCAACCTGGCGGAAGATTTATAAAACGAAGAATGAAAACAATTGATCAAAACAGTTTCAGAAACATGAGATAGAATATCAACCATCTTGAATGACGTCAGGTTCAGCCTCGTTCTCATAATTTCACTCCTGACCGGAACTAATTAATCACTCACGTGGTCGGTCCCCCCGTTAAGGTGGATTTCCATTCAGTGCATTTTATCGTGCGATCGACTTTTTGCGATCGCTTTCTTTTGAATTGTGGGTTGTCAAGCGGAACGCATTTCATTAGCTTTGGTTGAATACACACATTTCAAAAGAAAGCGATCGAGAAATGTCGATCGCGCGACAAAATGCACTGAATGGAAATCCAGCTTTCAGGTGGATTTCCATTCAGTGCATTTTATCGCGCGATCGACTTTTTGCGATCGCTTTCTCAGTTTTGAGTTGTGGGTTGTCAAGCGGAACGCATTTCATTAGCTTTGGTTGAATACACACATTTCAAAAGAAAGCGATCGAGAAAAGTCGATCGCGCGACAAAATGCACTGAATGGAAATCCAGCTTTACCCTTCGCATCCTTCGCAGCAACATCTGTTTTAGCTCTTATAGTCTTATCTTTGAAAGTCGAACAAATTTAAGCTTTGGACACAGGTGCCTTGGAGTTTATATAACTTCTTTATGACACATAACTAGACCAAAGATGAAAATTATTTGTCGTTGTCCGTTCCTGTACTGCCGCCTGCGGAAGATTTTCCTGAGTGGAAAATAGCCTTTAAGGCCCATTTCCACTCAGGAGAATTTTCCTTGGACAGGAAATTTCCCTTTGTCTTGTGAGCTCTTGGGCAGAACTAATGAGTTTGAGACAAAAGAAAATGTCCTGTCCAAAGAAAATTTTCATGAGTGGAAATGGACCTTAAGGGCCAATCAGAGCTTGCAAAGAAGCGACTAATTATTAATATTAAATAAACATATATATATATATATATATATTAAACTTCATTACCGGAGAAAAACCTATAAACCATAAACCATAAAAAACACAGAATATATATGGGCGTCGGCTATGAACCTGTTGGCAGATCGCATATGAACAAACAATATTCTGTCAAAAATAATGCAGTGTCAGCCCAAACTGGTCCGTGATTCAATCTTCTCATGGAGTGAGAGCCGGAAATAAGCAACAAGTGCATTGTGATTGGTTGGTTCAGACAAACCAATATGGCGGCATTATTAAGTGCATACGGTAAGCATTGAAGAAGATTGTCATACTTTTCGCACTTGTCTTGTTTTGTCAATGAATTTCGTTGGCTATGTTTGAATATTTTAGGGAGATATGGACAGGTTCAAGACATCTGGTTCCCTGGTTGTCTTTTTTCTAATTCTGGTAATGTGCATTTTTATTTGTGCTTCTGTGCAAGTGCTGGACCTTGAACGAAGATTAAAACAACACAGTCATCAGAGTTCTAAACACACTGATGATGCAGGGAGTGTTGGGAAACGTAGCGATGAGAAAGGTCGTGAGAGTGCTAATATTTCTGAACAACACAGGCCACAAAATGGGAAAGAATTTTCACTAAAGGTGTGCAATTATTATATAGCCAGTACTGTATATGTATATGTACATGTATATGAAGGTATCCGGTCGTTTTCCTACAGAGTACAGAATGGTTTCGCTAGAAGTCGTTTCGCTACATACATACATAAAGTCGCTCTTCAGCTATTGAGTTGCTTTGCTACAGCCATGTAATTTTTATTAAATATATTGCGTACGAAGACAAGACGTTTAATACATGTGCGTTACGAATATTATTGTCTTACAATGCAGAGCTTCTGAAGATAAAGTTTCTCACCATGTGTCCATGTCCAATATTCGTGCCAAATGTTTGGGTAGTAGTTTGACCGTATATATTGCAGCCTGAATAGAGTGTTTTTACAATATACACTCTGTATATTATAGTCATAGTTATCGAATCTAATATTCTTGCTAAATATTCTCGCCTGGTGTAGTGTAGCGAAAATGAAAAATCTGACTGTCCCAACCAGGAATTTGAACCCAAAATCTCTGAATGAACACATACTGAGACACGGTTGGGACAGTTTGAGATTTTCATATGTAAACATTGTTGGTTTCTGCAGGCAAGGGCAGTGAAACAGTGGGAGGCTAGAAGGGGGGAGGGACTATTACTCATTTACTCCCTCCCCCAATATTTCTAACAAGGGGCTTACAGTAAGTTTCTCCAACCAATATAAAAACCCCAACTTCCATTGCCAAGTGTACAGGAAGAAATGTCATCTTGACAAGGCAGACTGTGTAGAGCGGAGCTCCCTAAACAACTTCCTCATTAAGGTAGTAGACTTGAGAAGAATGGTGATGTTCAAAATTAATATAAAAATCTCTGACTAGCTGTGTCTCAATATCTTCAGTAGTTAGAGAGGTGGGTTTGAAACTTAATTGAGGCAGTCAGATTTTTCATTTTATTAAAATAATAACCACTTACATGTACATGTACATTTTATTTTTATTTTTTTATTTTTTATTTTATTTTATTGAATTTGTCACAGTAAATAATCACATTAAATTGGATACAAAGGTTGCTAGTACATAACAAATACAACAATCAAAGAACAATAAAAACGCTTACAAAACAACAGATAAAATAGATGTGACAGGAGAAAGGAACACTCATGAGACCTCACCCCTCGAACATGTAGCATTCATGACACCAAGTTAGCTCGTATCATTCCCATTCTGATATAAATCCCATTCTGATGTAACATTATTACAGCAGGACATTGATAAGGTTTCCGATTGGTTTTCGAAATGGCAAATGAGCTTCAACCAAAAAAAATGCCAGGCCTTGTGCATTACACGAAAAAGAACCCCGATTGTAAATGAATACACCATTGGTACCCATCATATATCACTGACCACCAATCAAAAAGATGTGGGAGTAATAGTAAATGTCGCTCTGAAATGGGTGTCCCACATCTGGTCAACAACATCAAAGGCCAATAAAATGCTTGGATTCTTATACAGAACAACATACTATCGCTTCGACCAAACTGTTCGTCGCATACTGTATCTGACTTTGGTTAGGTCTCATCTAGGTTATGCCAGTGAAGTGTGGTCACCACTCACCATTGGAGGCCTACGAATTGTTGAAAGAGTCCAACTTGGTTGAGTGAAGGCCCTTCGGCAGAGAGAAACTAACATTTCGAGCATTCATCAGAGAGAAATGTGATTTATTTCTGATGAAGGGCCTTTGCTCAAAACGTTAGACTACTGCATTCTCTATTTTGGCAGTATATCTAACCTTACTATATTTCAATTGTTGTTTAAATTTGTGATGCTGCATGAAACATTTTGCTACTGCATGAAATGGCCAAAGCCAGATGAATGGTAAACAATTCTTCTGACTTGCTTTTCTGGACTGGACATACAAAGTATGTTCTTTTACTTTTTCTCTTTTCTTTTCTTTTCTTTTTACAACAACAACACAGCATTGTGTCCCAAATTTCCATTTATTATTTACACACACAGCACAATTAGCTGTATATTAGCAAGCTGGCCAAAGTGGCATTTAATAAGTTTTATTTTCTACTCCCAACAAACAATAAGTTATTCAATGCAGTATTCTTTAAGATATCAGTGGGATGAAATTTTAGCTGCCATCTTGCTACCAAATTACACGCACTTGCACAGGAAAATCACTGGTTACCAGAGTGGTTGCGTTCGAATAATTTAAAATGATGGTTGTGATCAATATTTTATACATTTTTCGCTGAATCACATAAAAATTCCATGATCAAACTCCAACTTTTACAAAAATTGTGCAGCTCTGCAGAATTTGCACAGCATCTTTCTAGGCATTTCAGTACACCGGACGGTTAAAGTGTGTGACTCTGTCATTATAGTTTTGTCACATATACAAAGGCCTACCTTTTTATCACTTTCAAATTATGATTTTTTTGCCATTACTTCGATTGAAGAAATTTGCTGTCTACAAGTCGGTTTTAATATGGAATATCTGGTCAAAGGAATTACAGTCATGGCAAACTTGTGTTAAGAATTAAAGAAATGAAGATCTTTTGCCCATTTTCCCACATCTGTGTCTTAATTGCTTTACTCAAGCAATCATATTAACAACACTGAACAGCGAACTTTGGTGAGATACTTTAACTGTGTTTTTTCCTGAAATACAAAATGTGGTTTTAAAAAACACTGAATTTACTTAGATCAGACCGAAGCACTACATGCATGTGCTGGATTTACGTTTTTATCTTCAAATTATTAAGGAAAAACATCTCAAAAACTTTTTGGTTACGTGGCTGTGTTTTACTACTCCATGTAGTTACGTGTTGGGTAAAACGTTATTGCGTATTACGTTACTTTGTGTTAAAACACGATGACGTTTGTGAAAGCAAAATGCCAGGAAGATGCCACGTGATCGCACCAGGAAGAACCACTAAGTCGCACTGCAAATGTGCTACAAACTTTAGGTAGACGTACTGTACTGTTATGTATTATGCCGAACAATGGGAATCATGGTCGTTATACACACATGTTTGCACTACTAACGATTTTAATTTTTTGTGCATCATTTTCCAATGTTGTGTCCCTAACATGTCTTGTTTTGTTTTGTTTTGTTTTGTTTTGTTTTGTTTTGTTTTGTTTTGTTTTGTTTTGTTTTGTTTTGTTTTGTTTTGTTTTGTTTTGTTTTGTTTTGTTTGTGGCTTAATTAGGTACAGTCGATCCCTTATATTGATGGAAATCCCTGTTAAACGGACACCTATCTGATGTCCTAATGTTCTAAGTAGTAAATTACATGTATATTAGAAGTAATATTGGGCATTTCACTCGATTACATAGCATGTTCTAGGGATTTTTGGTGAAGGAAAATTCGAGTGTAGAATATATACATTTTAAGACCAAACCGGGACCAGTTGCGGCCAGTTGCGAAAAATGCAACTACACAGGCCTTCCGGCAGGAATTGAACCCACGACCTTGCGATTCTAGTGCAATGCTTTGACCACTCACTGAGCCACGGAGGGCGTTGCCGAGAGCTTGATCGTGAGTTCTGTATACATTAAGGTGGTAATGCCAGGAGAGAATTGGGTTTATTAGGAGTAATATTGTGCATTTCGAGTGCCAATATTACTTCTAATAAAGTCAATTCAGACTCTCCTGGCATTACCACCTTAATGTATACAGAACTCGCGATCAAGCTCTCGGCAACGGCCTCCGTGGCTCAGTGGTCAGAGCATTGCACTAGAATCGCAAGGTCGTGGGTCCATTTCCTGCCGGAAGGCCTGTGTAGTTGCATTTTTCGCAACTGGTCCCGGTTTGGTCTTAAAATGTATATATTCTACATGTATATTATATGTCGACATTAGCTCGTACGTATCATTGCCAGAAAGTTTTGGAATTGATTACTAATACATGCTTTATAATGTTTTGAAATCCTGAAGTATGAATGGAAGGAAAAGAAAGGACTGGGAGGCTAATAATCCTTACTTACAGCCGATTGCTGAATTACGAAGGAGTATGCTCCTGGCAGCAAACATGCAACAATGCATGTCAGACCATGGAGCACAGCCAAGATCTATAGGTGTTGATTTTACAACTAATGATGGATGCAGTCAGTGGCAAAGGGGGCATTTGCCCCCAGCCCCAGAATCTGACAGGCCAGAAAAAATGAGTGAATAAAATAATGATACAGTTTCTCTTTGAAAGTCCGAACTAGCCTGAGAAAATCACACGCTATCCCAGCCTGGTGCCTCAGGCAGCCTAAGTTCGAACCTCCGATGATCCGATCAACCTCTCATTTTGTGACCGGCCCTAAAATATTTTTGCCCCCAGCCCTGGGAAGGTTAAGCAGAGTTCTAGCCGTATCACCTACATCATCATCATCATCATCATCATCATCATCATTTTTGCTGTCGTGGTTACCCACATAGCGCTGTCACAAATTTTGCCCAGCGGTCTCTGTCTTTGGCTAAGTTTCTTGGAATTGAAGGGAGTGCTCGGCGAGGTCTCGTACCACGCAGTCCTTCCATCTCATCCTTTGCCTTCCCCTCCGTCTTGAACCAAGGGGGGCCCAAAACATTAGTCGCGATGCGTTCATAGTAGGTTGCATTCGTACCACGTGTCCAAACCAAGTAAGGCGCTTCCTACGCAGTATTGTTAAGAGAGGGGGCTGTCCTGTACGCTGGAACAGTTCTTCATTGGATACCCGGTCCATCCAGGAGATTCCTACGATTCTGCGCAAGCATCTGTTGTAGAAAGACGCCACGCGTTGTTCTTCCCTTGTTGTTGTATTCCAGGCCTCTGCTCCATACAGGAGCGTGGTGGTAACTACAGCTTGGAATATTTTCATCTTTGTCGTAAGAGTGATTGACTTGTTCTTCATAACTGGCATTAACTGGTTGAATGCACCTGCAGCCTTACCGATAAGGCAGTCTAGTTCGGACGTGAGCTCTCCATTTGCTGTGATGGTACTTCCGAGATATGTGAATTTGTCTACATTGTCCAGTATGTCATTATTCTCCAAGGTGATTGTGAGCGGTGTTGGCTCTTTAGAGATGGACATTACTTTGGTCTTTTTGGAGTTAATAGATAGTCCAACCGTGTTGCCTTTCTCCTCTACTTGAGATGTTGAGAACTGTAATCTCTCCTCTAATTCATCAATGAGCGCAGTGTCATCAGCGTAGTCCAGGTCAGAGAGTCTCTGCTGCTGATACCGAGAGCTTCTTCTCCTCTCTAGGACAATACCTGCGTCATTCATATCAAGAGCATTCCTTAAAACCCAGTCTATCAGCAACCCAAATAGAAGTGGTGACCATATGCATCCCTGCCTAACCCCGGCTGTAACAGGAAACCAGTTTGTCAATTCTCCATTCACCTTCACGCAGCACTCAGGCCCTTCATATGTGTTCCTCATGATCTTCACTATTTTCTCCGGAAAGGCGTAGACTCTCAATACTTTCTACAAAGCATCTCGGTTTACATTATCGAAAGCGGCTTTAAAGTCGATGAAGTTGATTTTAATTGGAAGTTGCATCTCTAGGCTCTTTTCAATCAGTTGTCTTAGTGCAAAGCACTGGTCAACACATGATCTTCCGGTTCTAAAGCCACCTTGATTTTCCCTGAAACGTTCGTCAGCCGCATCTCTGACTCGTAGAAGTATGATTGTACAAACACTTTTCCGGCAATGCTTAGCAAAGTGATACCACGGTTGTTCTCACAGATAAGTAGATCCCCTTTCTTAGGAATTTTAATGATGACACCTTTCTTCCAGTCATCGGGAGGTTTTTCTGATCTCCAAACTGAGACGCAAACTCTAATCAACCAATCGTTCAGCTTACTACCACCTGTCTTCAACATTTCTGCTGTGATCCCATCATATCCAGGTGCTTTATTGTTCTTCAGGCGTTTCACTGCGTTCTCTACCTCACTTCGCGTTCGTTCACCAAGGTCTACATCAAGTACATCACCTACGCATGTGCATTTACAATGCGAGCCGAAGGTATACAGTTCGGACACGAATATTGTACACTACTTCTCCAATTCATACAATCTATAATTGCTTAAAATTTAAGCACTTTTATATCAACCAGATTTGCTTAAAATTTAAGCACTTTTATATCAACCAGATTTGCTTAAAATTTAAGCACTTTCATGTCAACCAGATTTGCTTAAAATTTACAGTGTAAACCCTGTAAAATAAATATCGTACAATATTGTTGGAAATTACAACAATAAGGTGTAGATTTATAAGTTTTATAGATGTAATGGCCCGCAATTATCTAGTTTCCTCCCCAAAGGTCCCAACTGCTATGGAAAGTACCAATTGTTTTTGGATTCACTTAATTAGTTGTAACTAATTATCAGATTTATCAACAATCTTTAATATATAAACAGAGAAAACCGATTGGAAAAATTTTGTAACTGATCAGGTCGAATTTGTATCTGATTTACAACATTTGATTAAATTATTTTCACGAATTATTAATGATTTGAATCAGAATAAGATAAAAAAAGTCTGCAATTGTAAATAAAATAATCTGCATTAAGAATATTAAATATTACATTAATGTATTATTACACATTCCTACACAGCACGATTGTACCGTAGTAACATACGGCAAGTTTAGTGAGAAGGTTCCTATTAAGCTTTTGTATGCTTGTAACATGCAGAAATGACCTGAGCTCTAGCAATATAAAAGTAACACTTATATGTAGCATTTCCAACTTAGCAATCACTCAAGTTTTGAAAACTCTTTTCGATGATTTTATTATACATGAATGCTGTATGTTTTCTGGTTTCTTTAGAGCACCTCATATGCTTATGTGACCAGTCTATCTATTGGAAAACCTCCACAGAAGGTAAATCAAAGCGACATTTTGCACTTGAGTATTAATTTGTGTTTGTTGAACGTTAATTTTCAGAAGCATTCTTAATGATCATTCGAGGTTTCAACTGGTAATGTGCATGTGATATGGGTCGGGATTCAATAGCGTGTCAAAATACAAATGGAAATATAGTAAAGGTTGGATATACTGGCATACTGCCGAAACAGGGAACGTAGAAGTCTAACGTTTCGTGCGAAGGCCTTTCGTCAGAGAGAAACATGGCCAAAATAGTTGGCTGCCGGCGAATATCACAGTTGGCTTCAGGTTTTGCTAACTATTTTGCGACTGCATTTGTTCTGACAGCTTGAGGATAATTTTACTCATTTCATCTAATAAAAAGGTTTATTGCTGTACGTATAGTGGACAATTAATGTAAATCAAAATGATCTATTTTATATCGGCTTTTTAACGTACATCATAAACTCATAAGTTGCTTACTAATTTTATAACTTTAAGCAATTACAATTTATAGTTAAAAATTTATTTCTATCTTTTTTTCATGATTGTTTTTCCAGCTTTACTTTCTTATTGATACTGGGTCAGCCAATACTGCACTAGCAGGTATAGTAATGTATGCGTTTCTAAAATATACTTTTAGTCTGATTCACATTGTGAAATAAGCATAATATTATATGATTATTATTATTATTATTATTATTATTATTATTATTATTATTGTTATTATTATTATTATTATTATTAAGATATTATATGATTTTATGAATGCTGAATAACCTGAATTATTAACACATATAGACCTCTTGCATCTTGCACATGAATGTAAACTTGAAGCCGTTGATGATTTAATATTTGCTCTGTGGAATGGCAGAACATTGAAGTTGTTCCCTAAGATGGCTGTTTTGAAGTCATGTGCACAGACTCTATACAACCATATCTCATATCATATATGAACATAACGATTGCTATACGATTGCTAGATTTCTTCAGTTTAATTGTCTTCTTTATTCGAACTGTCTGTATACTGATTATATGAACTAGTACACTAGTCTAACATATTTTATTTAAACAGGTCCAAGGTGTGCTGATCAATTTGGCAAGAAATGCAAAATTGATTCCTTTTATCGCCCAGAAAAATCTAGAACTTCCTGCAATCTTCATACTCAGGTACAAATTATTTCAGATTTTAAGGTGGCTCAATACAGTTAACATTTAGATGTATATCAGTTTGACACTGTCAGATTTTGCATGTTTAAGCTTCATTCGACAGATACTGTTTCATATAGATCAACTAATATTTCTAATTTTGAATTCCGTTATTTTTAGTAACATTGAGTCAGTTGCTATGGCAGCACAGACGTAACAAATTCCCTTCGAAATGGCCTATTACCTCGTGTATTTGAAAAATAAGCACGGTGACCCCCAATTTTTTTTCTTGCAAACTTTTTCTTCAAACATAAACAACCAATAGAAAAATTGTAAAAAAAAAATCTGTAATGCCAATATTTTTCAAAAGCAAAAAATAACGTTTTCTTTAATAACATTTTTTTGGCGTTACAGAATTTTTTTATTTTGGGTATGAAGGAAGCTTTTAGCGATAGAAAACATCGTACAAAATTTCAGCATAGGTCACTGGATAAAATACGGAAATACATAGTAGTTTTTGGTGGCGTCAGCATTTCACGCGCATCGCACGTAATGATGCAATAGATAGCGTCAGCAGCTTGCTACATCATGTCATTTTGATGGTCCTGACCACTAAACATGATATAAACTGGATGCAGCCTTAGAACTTGTTCCCAATCCCAAAGTTGACTGGCATAAGCAATCTTGACGTCAGCACGGTCAGATTATCCGGGGGAGGAATAATAAGTACTCTGTGCGACTGTGCCGGGGGAGTCGGGAGAGCCGTAAAGCAAACAACAGATGCCGGTTCGTTTAGTTTTCACTGTTTAACAATAAATATTGTACAGTCCAAAGATGGCAATTACACAACAAGAAATATTGTTAAGGCATTAATATTACTATAAAAGGTGCAATTTAAGACTTGGAATTGAATTCTTCGTAGATTTTATAGTCTGTTTTTCAGTTTATATTATCGTGAAGTTTCTTCGTTGTCGGCACTGAAGAAAAAACAACGAAATTTAAAAGTTTTACAGCTCAGTAATAAAAACAAATTTATTGAGTACTTCTTGTGTCATTACATTCGTTTAAATTTTCTTAAAATAATTCTTTTTGTCTGTTTTCAATCTACGAAAGCTTATGAACTTTAGTGGCGACCACTGACACAGCCACTGACCTCTATTTAACTGGACTGCGGGTGCCCCACGAAAAAACAGCCCAAATACACGCCATCAGGCGCTATCTTGTTAGGTCTCAACCTCGTACCCAGGGTCTTATCTCCGCTCCCCCGCTAGGTCTTAGCCGCGAAATTGACCAATCACAGATGACCGACAGGACGCCATCTTGTTAGGTCCAAAATTAACCAATCAGCAAACCAGAAAATCAAAGATGGCGCCGTTCAATTGGGGACACTTCATGTAATACTAGTATCATGGACCCGCAGTCCAGTTATATAGTATGCACACGACTTGTCACGCGAGTTTTTTATAAGTATCTCGTGAGGTTTTTCTCGACGCGCACATGTATGGAATTTGATGAAATTACTATGTCGAGCCAACACTGCTTCCAAACGTTTGAGCATGCGTGAATTCGCTCGAGTAAACATTGCAAGAGAAGTAAGTCTCGACTATTCATTTGTGTTTAAAAAAAAAGGGTAAAGAAAATTATCAAGCTCTCGGCAACGCCCTCCGTGGCTCAGTGGTCAGAGCATTGCACTAGAATTGCAAGGTTGTGGGTTCAATTCCTGCCGGAAGGCCTGTGTTAGTTGCATTTTTTGCAACTGGTCCCGGTTTGGTCTTAAAATGTATATATTCTACACTCGAATATTCCTTCACCCAAAATCCTTAGAACATATATGCTATGCAATCGAGTGAAATGCCCAATTTTACTTATCATGTACAAATTACATACCTTAACGTTTTGGTAGTATGCTTATAATTTTAACTTTTGTGTCAGACTCTCGGACCAGTCTAAATATTTCAGTGTTTTCCCCATAGAGATCATATAAATACTAGAGGGGGCATCCTATCTTAGTTTCAGCCAACCACGGGTAACCAATTGAACGCCGCCATCTTGGATTTTTTAGGAGGCAAACATTAGGCGCGTTGTTGGCAAAGGACTGGGTCTAGTACATTTGCCAACCAATTGAGTGAAATATCATAGGTAATGGCGGCCCCCATGTGGTTACCAAATTTTCCCGCCAATGCCC
This sequence comes from Corallium rubrum, assembly GCA_964035015.1. Lineage (NCBI taxonomy): Eukaryota > Metazoa > Cnidaria > Anthozoa > Scleralcyonacea > Coralliidae > Corallium > Corallium rubrum. The sequence continues at coordinate 46,932,448 of OZ035998.1, read as the reverse complement.
TCTCTAGTATTTATATGATCTCTATGGTTTTCCCGCTCTTTTTTTGAGGACGAGCTCGGACGTCGCGCATGCGCTAAACGTTTGGCAGCGGTGTTTGTCGAGCCACCTTAATGATATACATCTTATACATTTTATGATAGTAATTTACCCAAGAGTACATATTGGGAACCTAAACCTGCATAATTATATATATATATATATATATATATATATATATATATATATATATATATATATATATATATATACAGTAAGTACTCGCTATTAAAGATAAACTTTTTGAGTGCTTTAGCAACAAACTTTAAATTCAGAAGCAACGATGCTTGAAACATACGATCTGCGTCGCTAAACGTAAAACAATTTCTAAATAACACATCGACCAACTATACCACTGCTTTTTGTATGTTACAAAAACATTTGCTGAAAATAAACTGACACAATGCGACTTGTAGCCCAACAAGTACTTGTGACACACGGTTTGACTAGTTCCCAGTTCCCAGGCACATAAATATTGAAAACAACTTCACTCTACCATCTGAGTTCCAGTGGCTCAATGGTGAGAGCGTCCGGCTGGCATTCGGAAGGTTGTGGGTTTGAGTCCCATCTGGAGCTCAGAGTTTTTCTCTGAGTGTAACTTACGACAGCTTGTACCGCAAAAACATACGAAAAAACTTTACCACTGCTGTTTTACCACTCTGTATATGAATGCTCTAAGCAAAACACTTGACGTGTAACGTTGTGTAACGTCTCACAACATAGAAAAAGTTGAATTTTAATATTCTAAAATGTGACAGAAGTAAAAATAGCTCGATACATGGCATTACATTGTAAAAGTGGAAGCGTGGTTAAGTGAGCATGTATTTTTTGGTGAACTATTAATTTTTCTTTAAAAAATAGATTAAAGCAGAATATGGAAAAGGAGCATGGTCTGGCGAGCTTTACAACGACGTCATCTCGTTTCCTGGAGGCTGTAAGTTTTTTTTGTTTTTTATTCTATAGATTATGATAAAGATTAGGTTCAAATAATTCGGGAATCGAACCCAAGGTATCTGGCTTAATGTTACCCAGTCCCATTCTAGTAGGGTAGTAAGACATTGATTTGTCCAGCAATATCACATTTTAGTATAAATACACAGGTGATTATAGAAAATCGCGCGCGCTGATTGGTCGAGCTACCAAGCTACTTCGGATTAATTCTCGATAATCACCTACAGCGTTTATCCCAAATGGCCGCCAGCGAAGTTGTCAACGCGACAGAGAGACGTATAAAAATATCGACTAAATGATTGTTAAATACCTTAACTCAACGAGGGTTATATCTATAATCTACCTGAACGAAGAGCTAGGTGTTGTCCTCACGTGATTGGTTTTCTTTTAAAAACGTTTTGTTTTCTTTCCATTTTAAAAATAATCCACGTCCACACATACGAGAACAGCCGTAAAACGGCGTTTTCAAAAACTTCCACTTTGAAGAGCGTCTTCGAAAAGTTCCGTTCCAGTCCCGGTTTTATTTAAAGCAATGAAAACACTGTACAAATCAGCTTGTTGATCGCAGCGTGTTAATAGCAAAACGTCACACAAATTTTGACTATTTTTGGGGTTTTTTAACCGTTTACAGTATATCACATATATATGTATTTTCCTATATAGCTCCGAGTACCATGGCCGAGTTTGCTGTCATTGATCACCAAAAAGATTTTTTCGTCAGTAAGTGCTGCCATGTGGTGATTCAATTAGAATTTTACCCGATCACGATTCATAGAAATATTAAATGATGTGTATATTAAATATTAAATGTTAGGTTTTGTTTTTCTTAGAAAATTCCATTAATGAAGGAATCCTAGGTCTTGCCTTCAAGGCCTTAGCTACAGACTTCATTGAGGTGAAAGAATTATATATTATATAAAATTATTTATATTATGATATAATTATATTTGTGAATTATTAAAGTTTACAACAATATTTTTGTTATTCGTTTTCAATAATGAAGGTAATGAAATGAAAACTTCCAAAGCTTGAAAGCCTTCTGAAATCCAGTAATGCAACGTCTATTAAGAATTGTGTGATTATTTCTTTCTTAGCCTTTGTTTGATCAACTGGTAAAGAACAGAAAAGTTCCCGATGTATTTACACTGGCATTGTGCAACGGAATGGTAGGTAGTCACGTTAAAATTTTAAAGGCACAGCGTCAGGTATTAAATTACCGCTTAATTAATAGTTTTGTGCGAGACATTTATGTGCAAAGGAAAGGAAAGGAATTAAAAGAGTAAATCATTAGTGCGTTTTCTTTTGGACTATTTAGTCCAAGTTTTGACGATAATTTTAATCATGTACTAAACTTGAATTTGTCCACGAAGTTTTTCAAGTTTGCGTCATGGTGACACTGTGCCTTTAATATCCAGTCATGCGGAACACAGGGGGTAGAAAACGAAAGGAAGGAGGAGGGTGTGGCTGCGGTGTGTTTCTCCTTCTTGAGAAAAGTCATATGTAGGAACACCCGCTGTGTACCATGCATATGGTATCATGCCTGATGTGAAAATCTAACGGTTGCTTAGACTGACTTTGACCAAACACATAAAGGTAGAAGTTATATGGATGAAGGTTTCACACATGCAGGTTCTTGGTCCACCACATAACTAGATAAAATTTAGACGTTTTGATTTTCTTAGGGAAAACTCTGGCTTGGTGAACCTGATTCTTTGTCATATGTTGACTCTCTGCACTATACGCCCTTACTTGGTTCAACGTGGTATACCATAACTGTCGTCGGACTGGTAAAGTGTACACATTTTTACTCAGTTAACAAATTTATTTTCTTGGAAAAACGCTTAATACATATATACATTAGGTAATGAATAAAATGCTATAAATAATAGCCTATTTACACCATCCGATAAGGATTTAATTAGATCCGGTTTTTCTCCCAATGCATGTGATTTAATTACGAAAGCAACAATAATCGTTGTGACATTTTGAGCACAAATAACCCAATAATCTAGTAACAGAAGTAAATAAGTAAGTTCAGCAAATCACATGTGCCAGGAGTAGAATTGTGTGAATAGACCTAATGAGCGTAATCAAGCTTTTTTTTTTTTCAATTCTTCTACACAGAGAAACTTTTCTGAAATTTTTATCCAATTATTTCACCAAATTAAAAATTCAAATTGAATGCCTTTGTTTTTGGTCTATGATCCATCTTTCCACACTTTCATGAAAACCTGTGCAGTACTTTGTGAGATATCCTGGAGACAGACAGACAGACAGACAGACAGACAGACAGACAGACAGACAGACAGACAGACAGACAGACAGACAGACAGACAGACAGACAGACAGACAGACAGACAGACAAACAAACAGACAGACAGACAGACAGACAGACAGACAGACAGACAGACAGACAGACAGACAGACAGACAGACAGAGGTAAAAACATAACGTTACAGCAACGAACATAAGTGGTAACGGTGGCCAATATTAGGTTGAAATAAAATATTTTGGATGTTATTATTGTACGCCCATGGCCGCTGTTTCTTTGTCTTCGGAGTTTCGGAAGATTGATCGCAACCCACCTATAACGGGGAAGCTTCCTTTTTACAAATAAAACATAATATGTGCTCTTATAAAGGCACATTTGACGTCATTTTAACACGAAATGACACTTTTTTGTATCAAATGACACTTTTTGTGTCAAAGTGCTTGCATACCAAGAGTGGTATGTTTGGGGTTTTTTTGTTTGTATTTGTTTTAGAAACAAGCGGTTATATAATTTCATCTTTTTTTCTTTTTTTTGTAGGATGTTGGTGGCAGTAGGGTTGATGTAGCGCCAGATAGTTTTCCTGATGCTATTGTTGACAGTGGTAGGTTCAATGTAGCTGGATATTTTCAAAGCTTAAATAAATAATGTTCAGTAAAAAGGAATGCAGATATGACTAGTAAGTGTTGGTTTATTGTATAGTCTTGTTACATTACAGGTACTACAGATATTCTTCTTCACTTGGAGGCGTACATTGCTGTTGTTGCCGAACTAAAATCAGTAAGTTTGTCGAATTCAATTCAACGCAGCGCAATGCAATGATGCAATGCAGCGCAATGCAATTCTATTCAATTCATTGGTGTTTTTATGCTGGTGTGAAAATATGAGACTAATAATGTCCAGGCCATTAATATTTTCACAAAGCAATTCTTATGCAGTATGCACTTCTGTATGGATGCATGTGTATAAAAAATATGTATACATGTGTATAATAATATGTATATAAGTATATGTATATATATGTATATGTATATGTATATGTATATGTATATGTATATGTATATGTATATGTATATGTATATGTATATGTATATGTATATGTATATGTATATGTATATGTATATGTCTATGTCTATGTCTATGTCTATGTCTACATGTCTACATGTCTACATGTCTACATGTCTACATGTCTACATGTCTACATGTCTATATGTCTATATGTCTATATGTCTATATGTCTATATGTCTATATGTCTATATGTCTATGTATATCTATCTATCTATCTATCTATCTATCTATCTATCTATCTATCTATCTATCTATCTATCTATCTATCTATCTATCTATCTATCTATCTATCTATCTATCTATCTATCTATCTATCTATCTATCTATCTATATATATATATATATATATATATATATATATATATATATATATATATATATAACACAGGATGAAAACACAAGTTACTTCATCGAATTTTTAATCACTAAGTAGTGATTAAAAATTCGATGAAGTAACTTGTGTTTTCATCTTGTGTTATACCGCTCTGCTTATGCATTGAGCACTCTATCTGTATGATTTTGTATGCGCTAGTTTATGTCTTAACGACAATCTCTATCGCTAAATTTATGTATATATATATATATATATATTCTATTTCACACTGTTCTATTTGCAGAGGGGACCAAGTGTTGATGCTAGATTTTGGAACGGATTCTGTGTAAAAACTGATCCATATAAATGGCCATATCTTACAATATACCTCAGGAATATAAGTACGCGGCTATACAATTTATTAATGCTATTCTAATCTTTGAAATAATTATATTTAGAAATAGGTTTCGTCTTACGCACGCTGTGATTGGTCAATTACTGTGTTTATATATTAGGCTATGCAAACACGGTTGTGATGTCGTACGTGGCACATTTCTTGGCCTTATTTCATAAAAGAAACAGAAAACGAACGCTTTGAATTTATATGACCTGATGCAAACACTCGAGTGAAAATATTGGGAAAATTCAAAAATATGTTAACTTTTGAACTCACTATTGTGTTGGCACCAAGTTATATACAAAGCCGGTATCTATTTTCTATTTTTATTATTTAATTTGATGACAATTATGAGATGGCGGGTGCCCCGGCCATGGTAACCCCGGCCATATTCGTTGCCATTTTTTTGGAAAGTTATGTTAATTTGATATTTTTTTCTGAACACGTTTTCAACAGTCGTGTTCTTTCTCAAAGGGTCTTCATCCAACTATCGTCGCTAAACAGTGAAATAAAACCAGTGTGCTAGCTGCGTAGGCAGTATTGAAATACAAATAGAAATATAGTTAGCTTTGGGTCGTTTCGAGCGAAGGCGCTTCGTCAGAGAGAAACGTGATCTACATTCTGTAATTTCGGCAGTACCCAAACATTTACTATATCGTCGCTAAAGCTTGTCAATTTTTGTCTTTTTAAAGTGTTAAAACAACTTGTATTTATTTTACGTGCAAGACCATTTTATTTATATTATGTAGGCCAACCAGATTGTTCTTATTTATTGTATTTAGAAGGTGGATCATTTGCTTTAACTATCTTGGGGAAGCATTACATCCGAAAGCAAGAGTGAGTTTTATTTACTTACTTACTTACTTACTTACTCACTTACTTACTTACTTACTTACTTACTTACTTACTTACTTACTTACTTACTTACTTACTTACTTACTTACTTACTTACTTACTACTTACTTACTTACTTACTTACTTACTTACTTACTTACTTACTTACTTACTTACTTACTTACTTACTTACTTACTTACTTACTTACTTACTTAAAGTGCTTATGAAACGAAAATTAAGTTTGTCTTATTTGAAAGTACTTTTGAAATGACAAAGTAACATCTTTTGCTGTTTTTGTTTCCTTGCTTCGTTTTTGAGATATTTCAGTTTGTTTGATATGTGAAACTAACCAGCGACATCACAACGTGCATAATGACTTACCGCGATAAAGGTTTAATATATTTTTTTGCTATTATCAAACGGAATCACTTCGAAGAATGTATGTGTGTGTTTTTCCTTTACAACAACAAAAATATACATATTCAACTGATTCCGTTTAATAATAGGCTTAATAGCAAAGCTATATGACCAGTAAGTTATTATGCACGTTGTGATGTCACTGGTTAGTTTCGCATATAAAACAAACTGAAATATCTCAATTTTGTTATTTCGAAAGTATTTTCAAATAAGACAAACTTAATTTTCGTTTCATAAGCAGGTTAACAAACAACTTCACAACCAAGTTAACTTGGAAAAGTACTTTTGTGAATATTAATCAAACACTGAAATATGAAGTAATACCAGAATGTAGAATTAAAAACGAACATGGTAACGCCAAGTATCGCAATGTCCTACTATAGGATTATTTGGCTTTCTGCCGAATAATAGACATAGTAAATAATAGTTCAGACAATAGTTGTAAAACATATCAATATTAAGTAAATATAGGTACGCACTGCGTACATGCGTCTACAAGTTTACTGATGTTGCGTGTTACACGGTGCAATTTTTTGTGAAAGTGCAAAGATTTGTATGGTTCGTGATATTTGTCACGCAACGGCGTTCAGTGCATGAGACATACTACTCAAATCAGTAGAGCGAGACATGGGTGATTTTTTTATCGCTTCCGGAGTGTCAGTTTTATTAACCGCAGATCAATTTCAAAGCAATCACGAGGTGTCGTCTTATGTACCACGTGATAGGTTGTTTACGAGTTAACAATTGGATGTTTATCACATGGTACATGAGAATACACCTCGTGATTGCTTTGAAATTGATCCGCGGTTAATAAAACTGACACTTCGGAAGCGATAAAAAAATCGTCCATGTCTCGCTCTACTGATTTGAGTAGTAATATATACTTAATGTCTGCTCCCTCGGGAAACAGTTAGTTTTGTTTTCCCTCGAGTCTCGATGTTTCCCTCGACTTCGTCTCGGGAAATATCAAGACTCTCGGGAAAATAAAACTGTTTCCCTCGGGAGCAGACATTAAGTGTTTTGTTATATATGGCTTGAGTTTCGCTGAATAATTTCGACGTTTATCAAGGGAAAGTACACAAAAGACAAACGCTAAGACATACCAAAACATTTCGCCTGGCTCCGTAATTTCACTTCAACCAAACAAATATAAGTCTCAGAACAAAAGAACAGCAATATATTTCTCCAGTTAATCTTCACACATGCTTTGAAGACCTATAAATATTCTTTTTTTCGTACCAAACAAGCTTTTGTTTGTAGGATGCCGTGAAGAGTTCAAAGTTCTAGCGGGCAACAATTGAAAACTTATTGACCGAGCAGGCAATAAGTTCTCAATTATTGCCCGCTCTGTAGACATTGAGATTTAGCTAAGGTCATGTGACCACAAACCAACCAATGACAGTCGTCGTTGTATCCAGTGAAACTCTAGCTATATAGCAATCTTACTTATGCTTCTCTGTCGCCGCGCAAAATCCGTAAGGCCCTGAGAACGAGTTTACTGGTCGCTTGTTATATCACGCGTCTGGGCGACTACATGTCTTGACGAAACATAGTCAGGCACATAAGAGAAAATTCCATGATGCTGACATAGCGCTACATGGTTTCGCACCCTGTAGTCGAAAAAAAAAACCCTCGTCTTTATCATGCTTTGTACGAATATTCAACATGCGAATATTCATCATGCTTTGTACGAATATTTAACATGCGCGTATTCAACATGAGAATGGTACAGGAAAGATACTTAGAAGTAAATAAATAGGTATGCATATGCTTCATCGACTATGAAAAGGCCTTTGACCGGAAAAGTTGATTGAGTGCCTCAGGAATATCGGTGTAGATGATAGAGACTGTAGAATTATCACCACGCTGTACTGGTCACAAACTGCGGTATTAAGGACTGGCGAAGGTTACTCTCCCAGCATTGAAATAAAGCGTGGGGTGAGACAAGGTTGTGTGCTCTCGCCTGGTCTGTTTAATCTTTATACAGAATTCATCTTCAGAAAAATAGAGAACATAAATGGTGTCATAATTGGAGGGCAAAATTACAACAACTTTAGATATGCTGATGACACAGCTCTGCTGGGGGAAACGGAAAAAGGCCTGCAAGAGACACTGAATAAGGTGAATGATGAACGTAAACAGTATGGGATGACAATAAGCACTAAAAAGACCAAGGCAATGGTAATAACCCGATCAAAAGAAGTACCAATTATGAATCTGAACGTCGAAGGAAAACCTGTTAGTCAAGTGGATAAGTTTGTGTATCTTGGTCATCAGGTGGAGGAATCGGAAAGATGTGATGGCGAAATTTGGAGAAGAATTGAGATTGCGAGATCCGTGTTTATCAAAATGAAGGACATACTAACATCAAGAAAGGTGAAGTTGGCAACGAGAAAACGAATTTTGAGGTGTTATGTATGGAGTAGCCTACTCTATGGTTCGGAAACATGGACCTTAATTAAGGACACAATAGATCGACTAGAAGCATTTGAAATGTGGACACTAAGGAGAATGTTGAAAATATCTTGGAAGAGGAAAATTAGCAACGAGAGAGTTCTACAAATGGCAAAAACAAAAAGAGAGATTATTAGAATTGTTAAAGTCAGGAAGCTGAGTTACTTTGGGCATATTGTGAGACGGAATTCATTGCAGAAAGATCTACTGGAAGGAAAAGTGAATGAGAAACGCGGCAGGGGAAGACCCAGAATTAATTGGGGTATTAACATAAATAATTGGATGGGGATGAGCTATGCAGGATGCAAAAGAATGGCTCAAGATAGACAGATGTGGAGACAATTGGTGGCGTGTACCGTCGAACACGACGAGCCTATTTGATGATGATGATGACGAATATCGCGCAGTGGACTGTTTCTAAACTTGTTATATACATATGAAATTCAATGCATACCTTTTTTAAGTTTAGTTTTCTAAGTCTAGTTTCTAAGGAAAATTTTAGGAATGGAGCATAGAAATAGTATAGATATTGCATGATGCATGGGACATATAAGCAATAGTTTTTTTTGTTTAGTGACGTAATCTAGTGATGTCATACTGACGTCATCCAGAACTTGTCAAAGTCTATACTAATTGTTTCCTTCATTATTATTTCGCCATTATGTTGTACTTTTGAGAATCATTTGAACAAAGCGGCTACCTGCCAAAAAGCACGCATGCGATCATTGGCTAATCAAATAAGTTATATCTATTGCAATTTTAGTATATTTTACGGGATGGATTTTTACATTAAAAAGACGATATATGTAGCGTTTTCTTAGTATTTTTCAAATTTGTGCCTACTTTTGTGGGGAACCGTCTAGCAACGCGTGAGCGTCGGTGAAATTAAACACGTTCGAACACCCTTAACAACAAGATACAGTACTTTTTAACGCCCATGCAGGTGAATTAAATTTCAAACCTTTTTTTTTTTCCATTGAAACTTTCTGTTTCTCTGCTTTTGTAGTGAGTTTTACTGCCTCAGTATTGGAGCAAAACAGTCTGGCGTTGTCTTGGGCGAGGTTGCATTGGAAGGAAATGTTGTGGTGTTTGATAGAGCAAACAAACGACTTGGTTTTGCCTCCAGTAATATCACTCACCCTAAAAGTGGTCCGTGCGGTACGTCTTTATTTATTTATTTATTTATTTATTTATTTATTTATTTATTTATTTATTTATTATTTCTTTATTTGTTTTTGGTTGATATTTTTTAGGAAACCCGGTTACGATAAACACAACAGTTTCAGGTATGTATATACAGTATATAATTAGTATAGGTAATCATATGATGTCGAGTACGATTAAGAATTTACACTACAAGTGACATTTGAACATTTTGCCCAAATTGCACGGGCCGTTAGCCGAGTGCAATTTGACATAATTTTCAAATATCATATGCATAACAAAATTACGACACGTACGCTTCGTGTCTTCGTACTCACTCACGTCTTTAAAAACATCTTGTTTCATTACTTGACAAGAAACATTTTCACTCTGTACTCTGTACTCATTTCAAAATATTTACATGGAATTTTTAGTTCATAGTGTACCACAAGTCGTTGGAAATGTGAAAACTTTCCATTGCTGAATTGACCGCCATTTTGAATTTTATTGTACTGCAGTACAATTAATAAAATAATTGTACTCCTCTTAACCAATCAGAATGTAGTAATTTTGTCATGCATGTAATAAGGTATATAATCAGGTATGTAATTAAGAATAATCGTAAGCCGGTCTCTTGGATAAATGGTCTGTAAGCTAAAATCTTTCATTTTCGCATTTCGCTTAAAATTTTGCTCGTTAATATTTTTTGACTGATATTTTTTCATTGATCCCGCCCTATAACTTCTGATTGGCCTGCTGTAGAAATTTTAACACGTAATGGTATATCACACGTATATCTTTTTCAATTTCTTATGTTTGACGTACGTTTACCGGCTTTGCAATTGATTGGGTAGGATTTATCATTTATGGTTTACATGCATGGTAAGTAATGAAGGACCGTGGAGAGTTATAGGTGAAGAGCAGTGAAGACAATGAGCCCACAGACCATTTTGCTGACCGTATTTCGTTTTAATTGCATCTAAACCATAAGCATTAGTCGCAGTGGGAAAACGTTTGGACATGTTAGGAAAATTTTTATCAACTTTCAGCGAATGTTTTAGAATGAGAACACATTGACGGTATTTTTTTTTAGAATTCCAACTTTCAACAACTATTTTTTATTAGTAATTAAAACTCAATGTTACACTATTGTACCTGCATGTCAGTTCTACCTCGTCTCTGAATCTTTGTGTCCGTGCTAAATGGGTACCCTCCTCATGAATTAAATATGATTACGACACACATGTATAATAAGCGAATTTATAGTTCCAACTGTATGCATGTGCACGTATAAGATCGGGGTTTGGTGCCCATGTCAAAACTTATACTACTTCAACTGAGTTTAGTTGTATAACATGAATAAACGATGTTATTTAGCGTAATTTACCAATTTTCAATATAAACCTCGATCTTATTGAAGAAAATGATTGCTTCAACATACTTTAAACTATTTGCATACATTGTATTGTTCTCATCATGTAAGGCGATTGTTATTTACTGTATATATGGTAAGAGTGTGTCATGACAAAACCAACTGCTGATAGAATGTGCAACTAAGAATGATGAGATATCTACGAGTTAAATATTTTATGACACCATGGAATCTTTGCTGTCGTTTTGCCGTCTTCTGTGACTGCGAATGCTGTACCAGTCTCCAGTTACAGCGGTTGCATTGTAACTCGTTCGTAAAATAAGGCTTAACCCGCTGTGTAAAGGGTTCTTTTATGATTCTTTTTACGATTTTAATACATTTATTAATGAATCAAGTTTTTAAAATCTAAAATATAACATATTATTTTTATATCACCAATAGGGGAACTATCAAAATTCTGTGATGAACAATATATGCCATTGGAATCTTGTCATGTCCATTGTCAACCCTGCGTGCACAGTGGTGGAGCCTGGTGTCCAAGTGGTCATGTTGTAGTATGGATCAACGGAGTGAAGTAGGTGTATATCTCAAGTCCCGTTTACACAGGCGATTTTTGTCATCCTGACGCATGCAATTGAATGAAGACTCGTTGACTCGCCAGTATTGAGCTCTGCACAACTGTTCAATACCTTTGTAAGTCAATCCTTTCAATCGCATGTGTCAGAAGGAGAAAAAATTGCAACAAAAATCGCCTGTGTATAAAGCCCGTAGTGCAAGGTTTTTAAATGACTTCTAAAATTCGTCACTTCATACGTTCATTGGCGTAGTAATTTGAAAATTAAGCATATCTCAGCCGTTAAAAACCAGCGAGAAACTTAGAGCGAGTCTATATCACATATATAGATCCGATACGCTTATGATTTTTCTTTGTGTTTTCCTCACGAATTATTAATGAATTTTAGAAATTTTTAATTGGATTCCATTCAGTTTTACTCATTGTTCTGAGCTTTTGTCTGTTTTCAATAGCACTCAAAAGGATGAAGTTCAGGCTATAAGTGCACCTGTATTTGATGATGCACTGTGAAATGTCTATTGTGAAATGTCTATAGGCTAATAGTTATGCTGTTTGATTAGTTAGGCCCTGTTTGCATGAAGAAGATTGAGTGTTCAAATCAAATCTCGCATGTTGTTTCTCCTAGTTGTGTTTACATGGAGAAGATTGAGTGTTCAAGTCAAATCTCGCATATTGTTTCTCCTTGTTGTGTTTACATGAAGAAGATTGAGTGTTCAAGTCAAATCTCGCATGTTGTTTCTCCTTGTTGTGTTTACATGAAGAAGATTGAGTGTTCAAGTCAAATCTCGCATGTTGTTTCTCCTTGTTATGTTTACATGGAGAAGATTGAAAGTTTTCGATCTGATCGAAACGGATGGCTGAAGTCCATCCACGCCTTGGAGTGGATTGACTTGAGATTCAAGCAAGGATCGACTTGAATATCTCCAATCTGATTCATGTAAACACGGTCTGACTTGAAAATGACTTCATATGCATTAGTGAGGTGGGTGTTGTGCTAAATGGCAGACATTGAGGGAAGGACAAAAATTAGTGTTCCAAAACCGAAAACAATGTTCCAAGCAGATCGGATTCTTCATTTAAACATGTGCCCGGATTAACTTCACTCGCGCGTTTCCATCCGACTGGACTGTCAATCCGCTTCATGTAAACAGGGCCTTACTCTACCCTCCTTCACGTCTACCTTCGGGGGGGGGGGGGTTCCGGCATAGCCGGCGGTTGAGATTATAAGTAACTGATTGGAAACTTTTGAAGGGGTTGAAAAAATTAAATTAGGACTGGCATATTACTTCATGGTTTGATGTTCTTACTTTTGCAGATCTCTCTTAAACGTAAGCCATGGCTTTTGTTGGTCAGGTAACGTATAACATTCCATTGTTATTGTAACGTTGAGCAGGATTTTTAACAGCGCCGGAAATATTAATGTTTCGTATAAATACATGGATGCTTATAGAAAATCGCGCGCGCTGATTGGTCGAGCTACTTTGGACTAATTCCCGATAATCACCAACAGCGTTTATTCAAAATGGCCGCCAGCCAATTTGTCAATGCGACAGACGAGGAAATTCGTAAAAGTAAATGTGTATTTATACTAAAACAATTATTTGCCTCAGGCTCAATGGATATCGGTGAATAACCTCGCCTTCGGCGAATAATTGTTAAATATCGAGGGACGTGTAAAAATATCGACTAAATCATTCAAATTCACAAAATTATATTTCATGTCATGTCATGTTATGTCACGTTGTGTCATGTCATGTCATGTCATGTCATGTCATGTCATGTCATGTCATGTCATGTCATGTCATGTCATGTCATGTCTTTCATGTCAAGTACTTACAAAAATGGGTGTCACGGTTATGATAACAGATTTTAGTATCCTGTACATGCAGTTTTTTACGAAGGTTTGCTGGTCTTTTACACTGTTTTATTGTTGGTTAAGGATAGTTTAAATGCTTTGCTAAGTGTACGTGACAACTTTACGTTCTTTGTCTTAGGAGGAGCTTTTAGCTTCCAAAATGAAATCATCCAAACCTTTTTAAAAGGCCATGGTGGAGTTGAATTTCAGATATTCTGCAATTCTATTTTTCCTATGTATAAACAATGTGCAGGTATGCATGAATATAAAAGTTTGTTCAAATAAAACAAAATAATTTTTGCTTGATTCATACTAACTTGAAACCAGGCACAGGCAAGGAGACAGGCAAGTTTTTTTTATTCTGTTTTGTCTATTTCATTTTCTTTATTTTGCTTCCGTTCCTTTTCCTTTTCTTTCCCTTCATTTCCTTTCCCATTCCATCTCTTTCTATTTCATCCCTTCCCATTCCATCCCTTCCCTTTCTTTTCTTTATCTTCCCTTTCTTTTCCTTATCTTCCCTTTCTTTTCTTTATCTTCCCTTTCTTTTCCTTATCTTCCCTTTCTTTTCCTTATCTTCCCTTTCTTTTCCTTATCTTCCCTTTCGTCTCCTTATCTTCCCGTTCTTTTCCTTATCTTCCCAGTCATACCCTCAATCATACCACCCCAACCCTAATCCTAACCTTATACTACATAATGTCCAACCCTACCCCCAACGCTAACCTAATAATGTATAATGGTGCGCGAAACACTTGGGTATAACCCTTCGCTTCGCTTTTATTGAATTTCATTTCATCTGACTTTATTTCATTTTCTTTCTCTTAGTTGATTCCATGACGCTGTTTGTCGTAATTGCAGCAATACTTGTTGTAATTGCCACATCTTTTCTGTACTGCATTAGTCGACGAATTATCTTCTTTTCAAAATAAGTATTAACGGCTTAATTCAACGCAGAAATTCTTCCCCGAAAGACAACCAATTCCTCGAAAGACCCACGAAAGACCGTCTATTCCTCGAAAGACCCACGAAAGATCACCTATTCCTCGTGGAAAGACCCACGAAAGACAACCTATTCCTCGAAAGACAACCTATTCCTCCAAAGACCCACGAAAGACCACTTATTCCTTGAAAGACCCACGAAAGACAACCTATTCCTTGAAAGACCCATGAAAGGGAGCACGAGTGGCATGTGCTGTTAACACGCTGCCTCTCACCAAAAAGTTAAGCCCGGTAGACGGGGTTAGTACTTGGATGGGTGACTGCTTGGGAATGACCCCGTTGTCGGGCTTGGAACTCATGTGAGTAGAGTTGTAGTTGGTCTCTCCTGTGCTTCGAGGGTTTTTCGCCGGGTTCTCCAGTTTTCCTCCCTCCATAAAATCAACACCTAACATCTTAGCTGTGATCCGTGGTCTGAACTGTGTCGTATGGCGGCTGCCTGGAGCGCTTTGATATGCCTCGACACGGCCACGTTGATCTGCGTCCTTCGCAATTCAGCCGCTGGCTGCAAGTAAGGATGATTAGCCGCCAGTCCTTTGTCCTTTGAAAAACCTTCTTACTCCTCCAAAGACCCACGAAAGACCTCCTATTCCTCGAAAGACCCACGAAAGACAACCTATTCCTCGAAAGACCCACGAAAGACAACCTATATTCCTCGAAAGACCCACGAAACACAACCTATTCCTCGAAAGACCCACGAAAGACCGCCTATTCCTCGAAAGACCCACGAAAGACAAACTATTCCTCCAAAGACCAACGAAAGCTCGCCTATTCCTTGATGACCCACGAAAGACCAACCTATACCTCGAAAGACCCACGAAAGACCGCCTATTCCTCGAAAGACCCACGAAAGACAACCTATTCCTCCAAAGACCCACGAAAGACCGCCTATTCCTTGAAAGACCCACGAAAGACAACCTATTCCTCGAAAGACCCACGAAAGACCGCCTATTCCTCGAAAGACCCACGAAAAACAACCTATTCCTCCAAAGACCCACGAAAGACCACATATTCCTCCAAAGACCCACGAAAGACCGCCTATTCCTTGAAAGACCCACGAAAGACAACCTATTCCTCGAAAGACCCACGAAAGACCGCCTATTCCTTGAAAGACCCACGAAAGACAACCTATTCCTCGAAAGACCCACGAAAGACCGCCTATTCCTCGAAAGACCCACGAAAGACCGCCTATTCCTTGAAAGACCCACGAAAGACCACACATTCCTCCAAAGACCCACGAAAGACCGCCTATTCCTTGAAAGACCCACGAAAGACAACCTATTCCTCGAAAGACCCACGAAAGACTGCTTATTCCTTGAAAGACCCACGAAAGACAACCTATTCCTCGAAAGACCCACGAAAGACCGCCTATTCCTCGAAAGACCCACGAAAGACCGCCTATTCCTTGAAAGACCCACGAAAGACCACACATTCCTCCAAAGACCCACGAAAGACCGCCTATCCCTTGAAAGACCCACGAAAGACAACCTATTCCTCGAAAGACCCACGAAAGACTGCTTATTCCTTGAAAGACCCACGAAAGACAACCTATTCCTCGAAAGACCCACGAAAGACAACCTATTCCTTGAAAGACCCATGAAAGGGAGCACGGGTGGCATGTGCTGTTAACACGCCGCCCCTCACCAAAAAGTTAATTCCTTGAAAAACCCACGAAAGACCGCCTATCCCTCGAAAGACCCACGCGGGTGGAACTATCATGTAGTTCGCGTCACCTATACTGGCTGGAACTCAACTTTAGCCCCACTCGATATTTTGGATTTAGTTTTAATAATTGAGTCAACTATATATGGAAGCAACCACCCTGTATCCTTTCAACAATTTAAGTGTAAGGAAGTTGAACGCCTGCATCAAATGACAAAAAATGACAAGGACTACATTCGTCTCAAAACTCTCTTAAAAATGAGGGGTTTTCGGGACCAAGTTACAGGCGATATATTGACTATAGAAAGTTGTTTATACAGAATATATAGAAAATGGTATCAACTCTGTATAACGTCTCTTATTGAGATTCAACGTTTCGATTATTCGATTTCAGTAATCATCGTGGTAACTTAATTATGACTATATAAAAACCTAGTTGAAACATCAAATCTCAATAAAATATGTTTATAGGCTTAGCTGGAATTGATATTTCTAAGTTAAGAAGTCACAGTGTTAATAGAGCAGTATCATAATTTTTTCTAGCATCTAATAGTTGTAGTGTTAAAGATATTATGTCACAAGCAGAGTCAGGTTGGTCATGAAGTGAAAAAATTAGGTATGCAAACACGGTTGTGACGTCACCGCACAATTCTTAGTCTTATTTTATAAAAGACGCCCTGTGTCTATATATAACCGATCTGCCTCGTACCCAGACGTCTCCGTTATATTTTTCTTTTCCTTGCATTAGTTTCCAGTGCCTCTAGTCTCTCTCGCGCGCGTCATTTGATGCGTTTTAACTATAATATTTGCCTGTATAAATGCGTTTATATAATAAATTCTGAAGAGACGCCTGCAGAGGAGGCAGATAACCGATGTAAACACTTGAGCGAGTTTGTGTTTTGTTTTGTTTTGTTTTGTTTTGTTTTGTTTTTTTTTGTTTTGTTTTGTTTTGTTTTGTTTTGTTTTGTTTTGTTTTGTTTTGTTTTGTTTTGTTTTGTTTTGTTTTGTTTTGTTTTGTTTTGTTTTGTTTTGTTTTATTTTGCTTTTAATTATTTTACAAAATTGCATATGTGATATTTCACCTGCTTGTTTATTTATATTTTCTACCTCGCTTTCAAACTATGATTTCAAATCATGAATCTTTCAGCTAATCAAAAAGCGACACGTTGGCCTGTTGTATATAAATCAAGGGGAGTCTTTTCACAACGTTAAAAGGCAGGGGCTTTGGCTCTGGCCTACATCCGAAGCAGCATTTGTTATGCCACGAAGAAGGAATTTACCATTTTTAAGTCACACAAGTCTTGAATCACCTAAGACATTGTACACTAATCTTATCTTTTGTATTAGTGATAATTTTGGTGAAAGACAAAAAGATGGATTCAAGTATTCTTTTCGCAGCCGATTGCCAGCGACTATTCTCGAAGGAGGAAAACCACTGGAGTGGTTTGCGGAGCTTGAACGTCGTGGAGAGCTATCGCCGGACAACTTGAGTTGTCTTGAGGATTTCTTTCCCAACGTTTCGCTTAATTTTCTCTTGAAAACTCTTTATGATTACCAAACTAAACGCAGAATTATTATGTTCTTTCAGGAAGGTATTCAACGAGAAATCCCTACAGTATGTCTTGGTAAGAATTTTTGTGATTTAACTGCATTGGGAAAACGAAAGTAATCCTCGATGTGTCTGTAACTCTTCACAACTTGATTGGTATAGGGGAAGTTGTTTGGTGCTTTTGATGTTTTTCCCCCGTACATAGACAATACATTTGTGTTACCTTAATACCTAATTATTTGTATTGCGTTTCGGTCTAGTTCGTTTACTTACAGTCGTACCCGTACATGCTGTGAAGGACCCTAAGCAATTCAAATACTTAGCTGCTATTAAACAAGTTTTATCAGTTTGTATATATTTAAATAAAGATACTATCTTATCAGTGATATATGCTTTGAGTACGATCGATCTTAGATCATACAGGGTCGCTTTGAGAAAAACGTTTACACTCGTTGAGAACGATATACACTCAGACTTGTTTAGGTTGTTTTAGTTCGCATTCGAGCATTTCACATTTAGATTACTTTTGGCTTGACGGATCGATCTGAGATCCCACCAAGTGTAAAAGGCACCTAACACATTTGTCATGATATATATGTCAAGGATTAAAACGCATGTCTATTTTTTGAATTGCTAAAACAGACTAAAATTTTGCAATCAATGGTTTACCAAGCAACAGTTTAGGGGAAGTCCCACTTTTCGAAGCGGTTCATAAATGAAAACAGTGATTCTTGCTAGCGTTTTGGGCTTCTTGCTAGCATTTTGGGCCTTTTGGCTAGTAACGTTTGCGGCACTTTTAGTTTCATCAAGATCTTGTGACATGCACTATTGTAGAATCGTAGGTTTTCGTGGAAACACGATTCCAGGAAAACTGTGGTTTCAGTATCCGGTTCAAAACTTTCTTATGCTAACGAGCTGGGCGTAACAAGTCACATGGCCATTTTGGTTCTTTGCCCGAGAAATAGCAAACCCCAAACCAAACTGCACAACCAGGCAACATACAACAACGCTATAATATGACGCTATATATATTATAAAATATACCACGGTGTATCCGCAATCAATTATTCTATAAATTACAATTCACCACGCAAAACTTCAAATCTTTAATATATTTTCTTGTTTTTTATTTTGGCGCCTGTGCAAATTCATCAGCTGTGGAAATTGAAAACGAAGTCGCTATACGAAATGTCGCGGTCATTCGGTCAAAAAAATCGCTTCGCGCGAAAACGTAGAACTAATTTTTATTCAGGATATAACACTTCAGTACAAATGAACTGATATCAATGTGTGTCCTGAGTGAATAAATACATAAGTAATAAATATGAATATAGTATACTATTAATATTTATACAATCTAAAAAGTCGGCGCCAAATAAAGTCAGACGGTATAAACACTGGATCAGGTTAGCGGGTGCTAGTGCATATGTGTCGGAGTAAAACGTGTAAGCTAACCAATTGAGGTACTGAAACTCAGATGATTTGAAGTAATAGATCAAACATGAGTTTGAGTGTTTCATCAGGATTCAGGGATTCCAAACACGATTCCAAATACTTGTTTTCGAGTGTTTGGAGTCCCCTGGTGAAACACGATAAACGAATGTTTGATCTTGCTTCTCAAACGAGTATTCGCATCGCGATTTGTGCCGTTTTCTTCATATGCATTGATTTAAATATGCCGATTAAGAAATGTGATCCAGTTCGCTAGGAAGTTTCCTACAGGTTTTTCTTGGGAATCAAGATTCGTGCATGTAATGTGGTATACGCGTTCATGGATTGGTAATTATAAGTAACTGAGTTATACTGTCACTTTAAGATGATATATTCAACAAACCTTGGACATGGAAAGAGCAGCTACCCAAAAACTTTCTGCAAAAATGCCAAAAGTTGATGAGTGAAGCTTGTCATTCAACATCCTGCACTGTACAAGGGGTTTCCTCCTTGCTCTCTAAGGCAGTAACATTGCTGGTGAAGAGTTGCAGACCGAATGCCAATCAGGACTTGGAGACTATTGCAGCGAAGATATTGCATGTATCCAACCTTTTCTTCCAAAAATACCATGAAATGATATTAGAAAATAAAGATATGGTAAGTTGCGGAATCGGCTGGTATAAAGGCCACTTTCCATTGCTTCAGTTTCGCCCGGGCGGGCAGAGCGTTCATTCGGTTCAGTCACTGGAAGTTGAAAATTTTCAACTTTCAAAGCCGGAGTGCTCTGCCGGCGCGGGCAAAATTAGCGGAGTGCTTGGTACAATTGGAGATAAACATGCGGTAATCATGCAGTAGGTCATCACCTACCTATATACTAAGAAGGCTTCTGATTGGTTTAGATAACATAACCCAACACCTTCCCCAGGCCCTCATTACATCATGAACAGGTCACACGCCGAATTTAGGGCCTGCAAGATCCTGTAAAAAATTTGGCAAAACTTGGCACGGAATAAATTTTCATAATTAACTACCATTGTTAATAGCCATGGCTATATCCGCGTCCGAAGATTTTGAAGGCCATTGAAGACGTATAACATACGAATCCTAGCTTTAAAATGAAGGAATTGTTGAAAAATGCAATTACGGTTGAATTTTGTCAACTTTCGGCCGGAATAATCAACGAAAATGCCCTTTAGTCTATCCAGAGACTCTTGGGTTTATACTTTTTCGGTTTCCACAACAACTAAAACTTGAATTACGCTACACTATAGCCTACAATTTAACAAAATGAAATCTCATTAACTCTTGGTCAGTTGACAGTCTTCGATAGCTAAATAAACCAAAAAACAATAAGAAAATTAAAACCTGTACTTTCCTGGCCGTCGAATTTGCTTTTGTTCGCAGATATTTTCCCCTTCAATTCCTTTTTCTCGCTAAAAATATTATTGGCAGAGGGTCGGTAATTCTAAAACATATTGGTTTTTTCATTGTCATGATCTGTAAGAAAGTTTAGACCGAATTTCCTGGTGGGTCACAGTGTTAAAATAACTTGGACGTACGTTTGTCGAACAGCGGCCGGAAAAAATTTGCAGGCCCTCTCAAAACTATCGCCTCTAGGGGCTATAGTCTCGCTGTGCATAATGGGATCAGTCCCCATTTTGTTTACAGGATCTGGCAGGCCATCTCAACAGTGTGACCGGTCCATGATGCAACGAGGGCCTGCGAAGGAGGCAGACCCTACAATCAGTAAGGAGCATAAGAACGAATTGATAATCATCAGCAATGTGATTGGTTACTTATAGCCAATCAGAAAACTCGTTCACATTAGGTAAGTCTGCACCATAGGTCAGCGGTCTTCATTGGTTTCACGCTCAGCGTCGATTTTTATAAATAGCGCACGGGCTCAGTTTATTTCTGCGTTGGTTTGATTTCTGCTCAATGTAGCCTACGCATAGACGGTTAGACTTGCTACAAGTCCGCCTCTTTTTTTCTATATTACAAGTAATATTTGGCATTAGTATTAATGTATATATTCTACACTTTTCTTGGCTTTGATCTGGATCGGCGAGGGGCTGGCGAAAAGATAATACCCAGGGGCGCACATTCGAAACTTTTTCGGGGCGGTGGTTTTCGTTCTGTGACCGATTTTTTTTATTAGTAGTGTCGAAGCTATGCACCTTCCCAGATCAGGATCTATCTAGAGGGGTTTGGGGCATGCCCGTCAAGAAAAGTTTGAAATTTGGATGCCCTGAAACGCCATTTCCAGCACTTTCAGGCGAATATTTCGGTCAAAAAGGGGCGGTAAATTGATTGTCATTTTACGGGTTTTTTCCATGAAAACTGAAAACTGACATTTACCGAGCTACCTTCTTCACTGCAGGCAATTATTTCCAGCTTCTTTCTTTCATAAGGGGGTGCAAATAAATTAAAAACATCTGCGGAGGAGGTAGCGTACCGAGTTAAAGCTCGAGAAATCCCATACTACCTACTCAAATTAAATTTATCATGCTCGTATGAATCAACGTGGACGAATTAGGTTTAAAATTAAATATTTTAAAACTTTGTCAAAGTTATTTTGAATTTCCGTGAACCAACACTATGGAGTACAGCCCTAAAACAAGTACTTTCTCAGCCGGTATATGGAAACAGACCTCTATTGGGATAAGAAAAATCCCGATTGAAGACCAGATCAATAAAATAGGGATTTTTCTTCAGTATCGAGGTCGCGTCGGGATTCTGGATTTTGAAGCAAAATCGGATAAATACCCGAGGAAATCGGAATGGTTGGATACTCTGGAACAGTTTATTTGATAAGTTTAACGACCATCTCTCCTTAAACTCATTTCCTCATGATCAAGTTCCCAAAACCATCACGCCGGACGGTCAAGACGGACCGTAAATGTAGTCGGATCGACAATTCGGGACCGACTTTTTCAACCGACTCTCAATTGTTGTTGTGTGTGTGTGTGTGTGTGTGTGTGTGTGTGTGTGTGTGTGTGTGTGGTGGTGGGGGGGGGGGGGGGGTCACACACACACCCACACACACCTAATTGCGCCCCTGGTAATACCGTCTATGAATCAGCTCCATTATTCTTGTTCTGTGACGTGGTCTGTCCGCACGGACTCCGGGGGCGTTCTCTGATTGGCCAAATATTTATACTTGATATTCAATTGGTTAATTAGAACTGCTTCCGTTTTGAATGTTTTGTTGTTTACCTCCTTTATCTAAACAGTTTAGACATGTCTGATATAGGGTTATCCAGTATATATAAAGTGAGTTTAATTAATACAATAATTTAATACGACGAATGAACTAGCTGTTTAAATAAGAGAAACTCATTGTTTTATGGGAAATTTCTTTTTAAGCTTCACAAGGTCTCCGCCTCCATTAATCTAGTGCAGCCTGTCAATCACGTCAACAAAGAGGTTAAAGAAAAGGGAACGTCACGCTGGGGAAGAATATTAGAACAATTTCTTCCGTTATTGGCTGCAGTTATTTCAATGTTTGTGGTTCTGATTCATCGTTCACGACCTGAAGCATTGGGCAGTTGCAAAAATAGGCCGTTGCCTCGGAAACGTCTTTTGTAAGTTAATTATTTCTTCATGAATAGGGGTACACCGAAACAAAATTTTAAAGTTTCATTTTGAAATTCCGGATGTAGTTGAAACTAAAAACAATCGCAAGTTTCGATTCAAAACAGAAATGAAAATCTGAGTTCAGTGTATCTCCTCTATTCATGATCTACTTCTGCTGGAGAAGAATGTATTTTCAAATCAGTAAAAACAGTTTGTTGGGTCTTAAAAGTGTAAAAATACCGTAAAATGTCAGTACGGTTACAAAAGAATCAGTATATTACAAATGATAAATACGGAAAGTGTTTAAACTATTCATTTGCAAAACATTCTAGTCAGCCTGGAATTACAATGAATTTGAACGTGAATAACAGATATAAAAAGCGTTTAAAGGTACAAGAAATAATTGTTTGTGTACTGTTTAATAAACGAGCAGGAGTGTTTTATCAGACAAAAAGACACGAGGCGAAGCCGAGTGTTTTTATATCTGGTAAAACACGAACTGTGAGTTTATTGAACGGCTTCAAAAACGAACCACTTGGTAAGTTCATTGGCGTAGTAAGTTTGAAAAATAACCTTGTCTAAGCCGGGAAAATCAAAGCTAAAGTTTATGTAAATCAGGAGGTATCTTTATCACATATAAAGACACTGATTAAACTTTAATTTCCTTTGAATTTTCCATGAATGAGTTTTTGAAATTTGATATAAATAATGCTACGAAAGCACAAAAAATAAATGGCCAACGTTTTTATAATAAAAAAAACGTTCAGAAAGTCAATAAACGTTCAATTTTAATTTAAAAAAATTCGATGAATAAGTACGAGGAATAAACGTTCAATTTTGATATAAAAAAACGTGGAATAAGTACGAGAAATAAACATTCAAGTTTTATTTTTTAAAAAAACGTTGAATAAGTACAAAAAATAAACGTTCAATTTTAATATATATATAAAAAAAAGTTGAATAAGTACAAGAAATAAACGTTCAATTTAGATGTAAAAGAACGTTTAACGAGAAATAAACGTTCAATTTTAATATAAAAAAAGGTTGAATAAGTACAAGAAACAAACGTTCAATTTATATTTAAAAAGACGTTGAATAAGTACAACAAATAAACGTTCAATTTTAATTTTTAAACAAACGTTGAATAAGTACAAGAAATAAACGTTCAATTTTAATCTAAAAACGGTTGAATAAGTACAAGAAATTAACGTTCAAATTTTATTTAAAAAAACGTTGAATAAGTAGAAGAAATAAACGTTCAAATTTTATTTAAAAAGACGTAGAATAAGTACAAGAAATAAACGTTCAATTTTAATATAAAAAGACGTTGAAAAAGTACAAAAAAATAAACGTTCAATTTTAATATAAAAAGACGTTGAATATAAGTACAAGAAATTAACGTTCAAATTTTATTTAAAAAAACGTTGAATAAGTACAAGAAATAAGCGTTCAATTTTAATATAAAAAGACGTTGAAAAAGTACAAAAAAATAAACGTTCAATTTTAATATAAAAAGACGTTGAATATAAGTACAAGAAATTAACGTTCAAATTTTATTTAAAAAAACGTTGAATAAGTACAAGAAATAAGCGTTCAATTATAATATAAAAAGACGTTGAAAAAGTACAAAAAAATAAACGTTCAATTTTAATGTAAAAAAACGTTGAATAAGTACAAGAAATAAACGTTCAATTTTTATATAAAAAACAACGTTGAATAAGTACAAGAAATAAACATTCAATTTTAATATAAAAAGACGTTGAAAAAGTACAAGAAATAAACGTTCAATTTTAATATAAAAAGACGTTGAAAAAGTATAGGAAATAAACGTTCAATTTTAATGTAAAAATACGTTGAATAAGTACAAGAAAAAACGTTCAAGTTTTATTTAAAAAGACGTAGAATAAGTACAAGAAATAAACGTTCAAGTTTTATTTAAAAAAACGTTGAAAAAGTACAAGAAATAAGCGTTCAATTTTAATATAAAAAGACGTTGAAAAAGTACAAAAAAATAAACGTTCAATTTTAATTTAAAAAAACGTTGAATAAGTACAAGAAATAAACGTTCAAGTTTTATTTAAAAAGACGTAGAATAAGTACAAGAAATAAATGTTCAATTTTAATGAAAAAAACGTTGAATAAGTACAAGAAATAAACGTTCAATTTTAATATAAAAAGACGTTGAATAAGTACAAAAAAATAAACGTTCAATTTTAATTTAAAAAAACGTTGAATAAGTACAAGAAATAAACGTTCAATTTTAATATAAAAAGACGTTGAATAAGTACAAGAAGTAAACGGTTAATTTTTATGTAAAAAAAACGTTGAATAAGTACAAGAAATAAGCGTTCAATTTTAATATAAAAAGACGTTGAAAACGTACAAGAAATTAACGTCAATTTTAATATAAAAGACGTTGAATAAGTACAAGAAATAAACGTTCAATTTTAATGAAAAAAAAGTTGAATAAGTACAAGAAATAAACGTTCAATTTTAATGTAAAAAACGTTGAATAAGTACAAGAAATAAACGTTCAATTTTGATATAGAAAATTGAAAAGTACAAGAAATACAAGTTCTATTTTGATAAAAAAAGGTTCAGTTTTGTATAAAAAAAACCAACAAACAAACGTATGTTATTTTACATGACGTTGAAAAATGCTGAAAAATAAATCGTACTGACATTTTAAGGATGTGATGTAAAGTAGTGATTATTGTTAACGTTTAATAAATAACGAGTAATGAGGAACCCTTGCTTTTTGAATTGTTGGTAACTGAACAATTGTTAGTTGCTTTCTTGCTTTTAAAACTCATTTATAAAACCATTAATAAAAAACACTCGCGGCTATAGCGCCTCGTGTTTCGTGATAAAACACTGTGTATTTCAAGTATTTAAACTGTGCTGGAAACACTTTTTTCATAGAAACGAACTGCAAAAAATGCCGAATTTTTGAAATCTAAAGTCTAAAACTTAGGTTGTAAACTATATATAGTTTACAAATCCCATCAAGGAGCACGGGTTGTTCTTATTTTATTTGAATAGAATGACATCTAAACACCAGAATAAGAAAGTTTACGTTATACGTATACAGTACAATACGAGCCAAACTGTATTTGAGATTTTCAAGGCACGTTGTCGTGGATCCCATACAGTTCGGATGCTCTATTGTATCTGACTTATCATTTATCAAATTCGCACATTCAATTGTTCAGATTCATCAACAATCTTTAAAAGCTTGCGGTCTAAGCTGACAAAATTGGTCGGAAAGTCTGTAAAAATAAGGCCGACGAATCTGTGTCCAATTTACACGTATTGATTACTTATTTAACTTCTTTTTAATTTTCTTTAATGAGAAGTTGATAACTTTTGATATTGAGAATGCTTAATTATAGTTGTGTGAGCTGGCTAATGATAGGTTCAATAGCTATGCAGCATCACCGAAAATAACTTGGCATTGTTACCAAAAATACGAACAGGTTCTTAATAGAATACTTGTAAAATACTCTGAAAGCAAATTGCATAAAGGTATTAAAAATATTCTATATTTAATAAACCTTATATGCAAGTGAAGAATTGAAGATTTAATCTTGATTTTGTATGAACAATCAGAAAATTGTACTACTAGTAAACTACTTTTTGTAAATAAATTAATAATTGGTGCTGTTTTTGTGGCAGTGATGTGCATCGACGATGAAAATTACAATCTCAGAGTTTGTAAAGCATCTGGTTAGAAAACACTGTTGAAATTATATATTAGCCTGATATGTTTATTACTTTTTAATGTACACCTTTCTGTGTTGTATTAGTTTGTTTCGTAGTTCTGTAGTTTTATTATCATGTTTTCTTGAAAAAATCTTCTCCAGTAATAATAAAAATGTATTGTTTGTAAATTTTTGTGTTTGTTAATGATTTCCCAGCGTTTGTAACTCGCTATTCAATAATATTTGCATCAATAATATAGTTTTAAACCATTTGGTACTAACTGAACTTTGCGACATTCCAAGTTAGCGATATTTCTTGATTCCAATTTTGCTTAAACATTTTTTTCTTTACTCTAGCTTTATTTTGATATTTTGTCTTGCTTTGGCTTTACTTTAATATTTTCCCTTCACTCCATTAATTTGATTTCAGTATTTTTTTACTTAACTTCAGTATTTTTCTTCACCCAACTTAACTTTAACATTTCTTCTTTACTCTGATTTTACTTCAACATTTTGTCTTTATTCTGAGAGGGTCTATTATTATTGGGGTCCTGAATTTCCGAAATCCGTTCTATTTTGGCACTTTTAACCGCAACCGCTTTTCTGTTTCACTTAATCGCGTTTTTGAGAAATCATTGCCAGTTCTCCGAAAAGTGCTCTACATTCTAATAGATAAACGTATCCGATGAGGACACATTCAAAGTTTCCCGCAACCAAACGGTTCTCAGTTAATATTTCAAATCAGTATAAATTTAACCCTTTAAAGCCTGGAGCTTTCCCGTTGACGAGTAAAATTGTCTGGCGTTAGCCAGAGTAAAATAATAAAAGTCGTGTTCAGGTCTCAAAGGGTTAAAGCTAAAACTGGAAATAAATACTTACTTTTAATATTTGATTTGTGGCTTTCAGATCAGAAGCGCAGTGACTTGAAAGCCGTTCGATCGTTTATATCAGCGAATTATTTAAGCAACAAATAAACACAGAAATATTAAAAGCAAGTATTTAATTATTTCCAATCAGTTTTGAAATTTATACTGAATTCAAATATTTTAACAATAAAAGCCGTTGTGTTGTTCGCTGTATTCAAATGACTCAAAAGTCCAGTAGTAGTGTTGGAATACGTGTTGCTAATTGCTATCTAATCAAATCGAACACATCTCTCGTATACTCAGTGTCTTCTTCGACAAGCTGGAACATACAATACTTTATAAACGAAAAGGAAATCAGTGTCTGTCCTTGTACAGATCAATTTTGAAACATGGCAATGAAGCTTGTTAGTCATAAGTCAACCTCGTCCCGGAAGTATCCACTATTTAAATGTAGAACTAAACGACTTGAAAACAGTTTTATACCATATTGTGTCAGAAAATGGGATTTACTTGATAACAGTGGCGTAAGGACGTAAGAATCAAATTGATGTTGCCGAAGGGGCATAGCTTCAAAAGGACATTTTGTTTGGGGGTAGAGCTTCAAAAGGACACTTTAGGCACACGTTTCATCATAAATAGGACACTTTTCTGTTGCAAAAGGGCACTTTACGACTGACAAAGTTGGATGGGTGGCACATGCCCACCTCTGCCGCCCCCCGGATACTACGCCCCTGCCTGACAAACACCAAAATTAGTTCTAGATTCTACTATAAACCATTCTATATAACTTAATCACTTAACACCATTCTTTTTATATTTTTATATTTTAACCATTCGCTTCTTGTCATTTCAAGTTTTTCAGATTGCTGACTATGGCATGCAATCTGCGCTATTTCAGTGAAAAATTTTAAATAGACTGATGTTTTGAAATAGCTAGCATCTCTTTTAACATCTCTATTGTAATTAATTTATTAATATTGTTGTAGATGATCGAAGAGCCCATGTAACATTGGAAATTATTATTATTATTATTATTATTATTAGAAAATTTTTCATGATTTCTTACACTGCTATTATTAGTATTAGTATTGGTATTGGTATTGGTATTGGTATATATTGGTGTTAGTGTTGGTGTTGGTGTTGGTGTTGGTACCGGTACCAGTAGTAGTAGTAGTAGTAGTAGTAGTAGTAGTAGTAGTAGTAGTAGTAGTAGTAGTAGTAGTAGTAGTAGTAGTAGTAGTAGTAGTAGTAGTAGTGGTAGTAGTGGTAGTAGTGGTAGTAGTGGTAGTAGTGTTAGTAGTGGTAGTAGTGGTAGTAGTGGTAGTAGTGGTAGTAGTGGTAGTAGTGGTAGTAGTGGTAGGAGTGGTAGTAGTGGTAGTAGTGGTCGTAGTGGTCGTAGTGGTCGTAGTGGTAGTAGTGGTAGTAGTGGTAGTAGTGGTCGTAGTGGTCGTAGTGGTCGTAGTGGTAGTAGTGGTAGTAGTGGTAGTAGTGGTAGTAGTGGTAGTAGTGGTAGTAGTGGTAGTAGTGGTAGTAGTGGTAGTAGTGGTAGTAGTGGTAGTAGTGGTAGTAGTGGTAGTAGTGGTAGTAGTGGTAGTAGTGGTAGTAGTGGTAGTAGTGGTAGTAGTGGTAGTAGTGGTAGTAGTGGTAGTAGTGGTAGTAGTGGTAGTAGTGGTAGTAGTGGTAGTAGTGGTAGTAGTGGTAGTAGTGGTAGTAGTGGTAGTAGTGGTAGTAGTGGTAGTAGTGGTAGTAGTGGTAGTAGTGGTAGTAGTGGTAGTAGTGGTAGTAGTGGTAGTAGTGGTAGTAGTGGTAGTAGTGGTAGTAGTGGTAGTAGTGGTAGTAGTGGTAGTAGTGGTAGTAGTGGTAGTAGTGGTAGTAGTGGTAGTAGTGGTAGTAGTGGTAGTAGTGGTAGTAGTGGTAGTAGTGGTAGTAGTGGTAGTAGTGGTAGTAGTGGTAGTAGTGGTAGTAGTGGTAGTAGTGGTAGTAGTGGTAGTAGTGGTAGTAGTGGTAGTAGTGGTAGTAGTGGTAGTAGTAGTAGTAGTAGTATCACTCTATTAATAACTTGTTACCAACCTCGTACCCAGGGTATTTTGCCTCCACGTCGGGAGGAGAAAATTGGCGGGTGTTATGGCAAGAAAATTTGTGCGGTCTTTGTGTCGTTTTTGTATAATTAATATCTATGAATATTATAATACATGATAATAATATTTAACGCTTTGCCGACTCACTCATGTGAATCCTTTATCGTAAAAGCAACTGGCTAGCATTATTCATCATGATATTCCCCATGATTATCTGGGATACATGTAAATGTCATGAACAAACATATATCTAATGTTGTTCTTGACTTTAACCAAAGCTATCGTTTCTATTCTTTGTGTAAACTTTGCAGAGTGGATCTATTGCAAATTTTCCAGGCCGTATTTGAGGTGGGGCAGGGGGGCATGCCCCCCCTGATATTTGCTCAGAAATAGTATGATAAGGAACAGAGAAAAAAATTCAGCTGGTTTACAATGTTTTACCTAAAACATCACGATGGTTACTGGACTGTTAGCTTACAGTGTCTTACTTAATAAGAAAAATACCATGAAATAAAAACATTGGATGTATTCAAATATTTGAAATAATTATCTTGTCTTTTGACTGTTTAAAATGACGTTTCATAACCTTCAGAATTCTTTAATATATCGTCTCTAAACGCAGGAAATAGCATTTCAGAGACTCTGTATTTCAAAATGTTCCCGGGGGGGGGGGGCATGCCCCCGAACCCTCTAGCAGGTTATCGCGTCTACGGCGCCTGTTTTCATGAATAAATTTTGCTCTATCTGAATTAATCGAGTTCTTAAACCGGTCAATCAGATTATAGAATCGACCAGCTGATGCCAGATCGACCTCCCAACGTGGAGGCAAAATGCCCTGAGAAGATTATTTGACTATAATTTACTTCTAACAATCCATTTCAAAGAGGCACGCATCTGTGCACAGCTGACTTTTTATCCAATATCCGGGGCTTAGCTAAAATTAAACTAAATTAAAAAGGCGTCTCAGAGGGGTGTCTCTTGCCAAATTTCTTTTTTTGAGGAAGGGAGGGAGGGGGGGGGGGGGGGTAAATAATACCTCTAACTTTTTTCAGTACTCGGCGCTCGCAACCAGTGCTCGCAACTTGCAAACGTGCATTGGTTCTTTCGGAGATCGGAGATTTCGGGAATCATCGGAGATGTATTGGAATCGTCAACACATCTCGTACCTTGCGAAACCACGGAATATAATAAGGATCAACCAGAAGTCCAATCTCGTACCCAGAGCCTGCGATCTTTTCCAACTCGCGGAAAAAAAGTGTCGATCCCATTATTTTTATGCGCATGCGCCAGTCGGCCATATTGAAAGTAAGTGCCCCCGGAAAATTAGCCTTCTCGTCCTTGCGACCACAGAATAAGGATCAACCAGAAGTCCAACTCTCTGTCGGCACCTTTGATGTAAGCGTCCTCGGGAATGTCGGCCTCGCGATCCCGGCGCCATTTTGAAAGTAAGTGCAACCGGGAAATTATCCCCCTCGTCCTTACGACCCTCGGGCTCTTGTAGTCAATTACTCTTGGCCTTCTTGTGACTTTTTAATTAACTTTATATTGTTATCTATATATATAAATAATATTTAGTTAAGTAAATAAGTAATTTACTTTAGAAAACGATTCTTTGGAGTTAGAATTCTTTGACCACGACCTTATTAAAACTTCAGTGAGCGGATACTACGGGTAAAAGTCCGTGGCAAAAAAGTCCTGCACTCATGAAGCGGGGTTTACATTTCTCGATTTTGCCGACACATTTGTTTATAGAAAAAGATTGCTAACAATTTCGGAACTACGCATTGTTGAAATACATCGGGTACGTATGTTGTTAGAAATTTTATAAGCTTTCATTTGGTATATAATTCAAGTTTTAGTGTTACCTGTAACTTTTTAAAATGTTCAAAATGTTCTCACCATTGTTCGTAAAATAAGAA
Organism: Corallium rubrum; assembly: GCA_964035015.1. Taxonomy (NCBI): domain Eukaryota; kingdom Metazoa; phylum Cnidaria; class Anthozoa; order Scleralcyonacea; family Coralliidae; genus Corallium; species Corallium rubrum. The sequence goes on along the minus strand of OZ035998.1, from coordinate 46,900,988 downwards.
TTGTATAATGGGAAATGGACCGTCCTCACAAGTGTTATAGAATTTTGGATTTTGTTTTTAAATACTAAACGCACAGCCCTGAACAAGATATTAAACAAAGGGTACTGTCAAGTGCTATTCATGTCAGAACTTTCAATTTTCTTGCTGGAAAGTACTTTAAAATATGAAAAAAACATTATTATTTTGACGTGGATCGTCTGAAATGGATGAATTTCTTAAGTTTGTTTTGCCTTTTGTTGCTTTGGTGTTTGCTATAACCTCAGAAAGACTTCTGGCATGAACCTAAGATATTTCTTGAACAGAAGCTAATTCAAATACGAAAGGAGTGGAAACGTTTGCAGATTTCTAGTCGAAGCTGAAAACGTTTTTGGTGCAAATTAGTGATCATACCTTTTGAATATATGAAAAAATATTAAAACTTTTATGGTCAATGGTCAGAACATTTTGAACATTTTAAAAAGTTACAGGTAACACTATGATTTGAATTATATACCGAATGAAAGCTTATAAAATTTCTAACAACATACGTACTCGATGTATTTCAACAATGCGTAGTTCCGAAAATTTTAGCCATCTTTCTCTGTAAACAAGTGTGTCGGCATCATCCAGAAATGTAAAACTCAGCTTCGTGAGTACAGGACTTTTTTGCCACGGACTTTTACCCGTAGTATCCGCGTACTGAAGTTTTAATAACCTCGTGGTCAAAGAATTTCATCTCCAACGAAATATTTTCTAAAGTAAATTACTTATTACTTAATAAATATTATTTATATATGTATAGATAACAATATAACGTTAAATAAAAGGTCACAAGAAGGCCAAGGGTAATTGACTACAGGAGCCCGAGGGTCGTAAGGACGAGGGGGATAATTTCCCGGTTGCACTTACTTTCAAAATGGCGGACTGGCGCATGCGCATAAAAATAATGGGACACTTTTTTCCGCGAGTTGGACTTCTGGTTGATCCTTATTCTGTGTTGCGACCCTCGGGTCAATTACTCTCGGTCGTCTTGTTCGGGCTAGGTTTTCCAACCATTGTTTCCAAGAATATCTGTGTATCTTTTGTGTATCTTAAACAACCACGGGGAACGTATCTACAGAGTTCTTTGGACCCCGTTTACACCAGGGTGCGTATAAATAAGGTAGTTTGTGAACTTTTTTCTATCGTTATTATAATCCCAATTTCAACCCCCTTACTTAGTACGCGTTCACGTTTGGTGGTTTGATCAAATTTTTATATTTAGTACTATTTAATTATATTTAATAAGCCCTTGTCCTTCAGTTCATTTCCCTTTCTTAATATAAAGTTATTAACTAAAGTCATATATTTTTTTTACAATGTCGGAATCAACATTTGTTGATATGCGAAGTACTGTAGTCTGTAAGCTCGTGAAATTTCTCGAAAATTTCCATTTAATAATTATATTAAAATGCAATTCACGGTTGGGAATTTTAATATACTATAAAGACCTACAATTACCATAAAGTTGAATGCAAAGCAGCAGGTTTGTCCTATAACAGGACAAAATACTGAAACAAATGCCTTGTCATTGTAATCAGGTCTTTGTGTTTATTTATTTATTTAGTTTTTTCTCTATTTTTTCTAGTATTGTAGTTTTAATGTACTTTGTAACATGCATATATGGTATGGGAATTTATATTATTTTATATGGTATAAGTTTGTATATTATATATAAGAAAATATTGATCATTGATAACTATTATTTACTGGATCTAGCCTTGAGATTTTTCGAATTTTTTCTAATCCATCACTGTTCGCCTTGACTAGCCTTTGCTAATTGCGGACAGTGATTGTTACTGTATAATTTTTGATTTCAATAAAAAATGATGATGATGATGATGATGAGTTACTGACAGTTATTAGGGACCTTAAGATCTAGGACGGCAACTTCGAGGATGATGTCCTTCAAACAAAAGCATCTTGCAAGACAAAGATAATGAATAATTTCTAGTCGCAAGAGTAATCTGAACACCGTCCTCGCTCTGTATACAACGCCACTCAGACCATTTTCACGTCTTCAGGACGACGTTGACTCATGAGGTGAATGAGAACTGTTGACTAAGATTGCCTTAACACAGACACTGCAACCGCTTTAACACTTTGAAAAGTATAAAACAAGCTTCAAGTATTGAATACAGTAGTCAGTTAACTGTGACTTCTTTTTAATGCTAAAATTTGAACTGCTTTTTAACCGCCGTTGTCGTCCTAGCATCTTAATTAAGGTCCCTATTGGATCAGGTCAGGGTTGCATGAGTTCTGACTTTGGGTTGAGATTGGCTTTATTGCCATAGATATTCAACTTTGCTTTTGGAAATAACTTTGTTTCCCAGTGGGTTGTGTTTCGGTTATCTGATTTTTTTTGGGTATTAGGTCATGTTTGAGTCAAGGATTTGAATTTGAATTATTTTTTAAATTTAATAAGAACAGAGGTGGTGGTTACATTTAACCATAATGCTTTGTGACCTCAAATCAGCTCAAATAGCAGCTAAACATTGTTTATCATGCTAAATGGATTAAATAAGCAAGAATTTCATTCCTACCAAAGTTTACCCTTTTAAGACCCTATCTTCTGATTATTCTGCAAGAAACAATATTTAATGTGCGCAAAGGATTGTGGTTAAATGTACAAGATGCCATCTTTTTTGGTATGGTCAATGATGGCTCTCTAAAACTCGAGTTGATTGACAGCTAATATTCAACCCAATGTACACATCTAGTTCATTGATGTCAATTTGATATTTGTATATACTTGTTGACAGGTACTGAAGGAAACATCGAGTTTAGCCCTCGGGAGACATTGAAGCCTTCGGGTCTGTAAAACTCAATGTTTCTCAAGGCAAAAGTCAATAAGCATTTTGTTATATACCAAAGATTTTTAAAATACAAAATACCAAACTGACTTGAAACTTCCAAAAGGCAAATTAAAAGACTTACCAAAACACTTTGACTTTGTTTTCGTATTTCAATTCAACAAATACACCAACAAGTACAAAGAACAGCTTTAAATTTCTCCAGGTTTTCTTCAGACCTTCTTTGAAGATATCTATAGATATTCTAATAATATTCTAATTCTATTATCTAACTTTTAAAGTGCATATCAATAACACATGTTGGTCAGCTTCTCTTGAAATCAATGCATTAAATTGGCAAAATAAGAAAATTTATATCACAAGAAGATACTGAATGTCTTGTTCATGCTTTTATTTCATCTAAACTCGATTACTGTAAGGGGTGCTTCACCGTCTTCCTTCTTGTGAACTACAGAAGCTTCAAAGAGTACAAAACACTGCTGCCAAATTAGTTGTTAAAGAAAAGATATCTGTGTATATCACACCGGTATTATTCAATCTTCATTGGCTTATAACCTTCAAACTCCTCTTGGTGACCTATAAAGCCCTTAATGGCCTTGCCCCTACCTATATCAATGATCTTCTACATTATTATACTCCTGTTCGCACTCTACACTCCAGTAACCTCAACTTTTTAACTGTGCCAAGAACAGAAGAACAGAGACATATGGCGACAAATCCTTCTCTTGTCTCCCTTCCTGAATTTATTAAACTAAGTTTAACTGTCGAGGAGTTTAAAGCAAAGCTGAAAACATACCTTTTTGAAATAGCTTTTACTGACTAATTAATTTTATGATTTTATTGTAAAAAGCATTGAGACATTTGTATAATGCGTTTTTAAGAACTATATTATTATTATTATTATATATAATAATTATTATTTTTGAAAATGGACTATTTCGTACCAAACAAGCTCGAAACAAGCTCTTGTTTTCAAAATACTCTGAAAGAGTCCAAAATTTTTGATCTGATGCAATAATCATTGTGTATTCACGTGAACAACGCATTGTTAAAGCTGATATCAGAGGGGAAACATTGCACTGTTTCCTTCTTCATTGCTGACATCAGAGGGCAACAGTGCAATGTTTCCCACGGTAGAAAGAGAAAGAAACATTGAGTTTGTTGAACAACACGTGACCATGATTTGACCAATAGCATTTCATCTTTGCCAACCGAAAGTCTTTGGTATATAACAATCATATTTAACTCTTTGTCTACGCATATGGTTCGTTTTTTAACCAAGCAAACTTTAGTATTTTACTCTGTCTAACACCAGATGATTCTACTTGCAAGTGGAGAACCCTTGGTAGTGTAGGAGTTATCTCCAACTGAGACCTCCACTGTGCAATTTTTAGTTAATCTGAACACATGAAACATACAAATCTCTGTTGTGCACTTTACAAACAAACTTGGTATAAGTGTTGTTGAGTTCTTTGTTTTATTACAGTCTTCCTATAATTATTGTGGTTTTTATAGAGGTGTTGGTGGCTTTATGACATGTTTTATAGAATACATGTACACCCTATTTGTTAGGCCAAACAAAAAAATGTTGTACAGTAACTGTACAGTAACAAGCTGAAAAAATCCAGTAGGTTGGAAAATTATTTTATTTTGAGATTTTTTTTTTGTTTTTAATAAGATCAAAAATACTGTAGTTTTGTGGTGTTTCATACAACATTTTCTGTTAACAGACGTTTGGTGGATGTTCATCAAGCTCCATTACTCAGAAAAGATTTCTGAGCCCCAGACATATATATTGGTTCGAACCTGCAACCTTCTACAGTTGCTTGCACCTAGTAAGTGGAAACACCGCCTGATAAAACATGTTATTATATAGATGTGAGTGTTTTACTAAGAAATATGCAGTGACAGATTTTCCATATCCTCAGTAGTGAAGATATCAATCACGTGATTAAACATTTTCCCACCTTTTGCATTGAATCTACATTATATAATAAAAAGAAAATTACACGCTGGCTTGAAGATACGAATTTTATCTTCTCGTGGTAAAAACGATATTTTACGAATGAGCATCGATATTTTACTCATTCGCTACGCTCATTCGTAAAATATTGTTTTCACCACTCGAAGATAAAATTCATATCTTTGCACCACCGTGTAATATCCTCTATTTCTATTTCAACGTCACACATAAAAGTTTTCCTTGGAAACATATAATTATGTTTCCCTTTTATTTTATTTTTTATTTACAAGCTTTGCCAAAATGACAGGGAAGTCCCACAGAGCTTGTGGCTCCATTACGGGATCCCCAAAATACAAAATTAATATGGAAAACATTAAAACATAAATATTAAAAGTAAGTTCTCACCTAAGACTCGTGAATATACATAAATTAACAGCACATTTTAACAAGAAGACCGGACAGAGGACGGCACGAGTGACATTTAACACAGACGGTTTTAAAAGTTTGTGGAGTTTCAACATTGTATACGTGTTCGGTTGCGTGTTGGTAATATTCTAATAATTTAGATTTAAATTGACTAGTAGAGAGGTTGACATTTCGCAAATGTGATGGCAAGGAGTTGAAAATTCGCGGTGCTCTACAATAAAAGCTGTTTTGAAAAGTTAGAGTGTTTACTTTAGGAATATTTAGAATAATTTCATTTTTTTGGTTAGAGCGCCTAGTTACACGGTTAGAGGACTTAACAGAAATGTAAGGGTCACTTGCAATACATAAACGTTTAAAGAGGTATACTAAGTCAAGGTACTCTTGCCAGTAGGACAGAGGTAGAAGTCCTGTTTTTACGAGTCTATCCTGATAGGTGTTGTCGGATCTTAATGGCAATGACAGAATAAACCTTGACAGAATAAACCCTTCGATACGTACATGTTTGTGCTCTTAGCCAATCACGTCTTGCCAATCCGTTTGAACATATTTTGATGGGTGATGTTTCCACATAGGTGCAAACGACAGTAATGACCGGTTAGACACTCTAACCAATGATCCATACTGCATGGGGCTCAGATGGAGAGCTAAGGTTGCAAATTCATAGTCATATGCGATCCTAAGTGGTAGCGTTTGCATATGAGATGGAGTTAAAGTGATACCACATGTATACGTACAACTTATCATATTTTCTGTTAAGTACAGTACTGCCTTGAAGTAACCTAACAGTGCAGTTCCGGTCGATTAGCGGTGAGGTTGCGGTCGGTTAGCGGTGAGGTTGCGGTCGATAAGCGGTGAGATTGCGGTCGATTAGCGGTGAGGTTGCGGTCGATTAGCGGTGAGGCCGTTGCGGTCGGTTAGCGGTGAGGTTGCGGCCGATTAGTTGATATATCACTGCAATAGTCAGACAAACTACGGTTGTCCACATGAGTCTTCCTCCTTCCTCCGATGATATTAAAGCAGGTAGCGAAAAAAAGATGACAATGACCCCAAGGAGAAAGTGACGTTTATGAATGATTTTTTCCATCCAAATTGACAAAGGAAAAGTGTGTTTTTTAATTTCACGAGTCCCTTTGAAGCCATTATTAGTCTATGTGCAACAGTTTAGTCAAACGAACCTACGCGTATCAGATAAAATGTTAATACCGCCTTTATCACGACTTCTGCATGTATTTTACTTATCATTATACACTTAAAGATGTTCTATCTGTTTGTGGCAGATGGATAGAACGTCTTGACAGAACCAAATAGAATGCGGAATTTTTGTTCGACAAAAAATACTGTTATAAATAGATAAAGTCGTCCGCCAATGAACGTAAACTAACAATCTAATGAACGTGATTTGTGCTGTGATTTAGCAGCATCATGTAAATTATTATATGGAAAACAAGTTTGCAAGTAGCAACGAAGGTTCGTATTTATTTTACAGCATGAACTACTGTAAGGAAACTATACAATTAAGTCTGTTTTATTCAAATTAAGTCTATTTTAAAATCTAAATATGAGGAGAAAATTTCAAGTTGGAGGAAAAAATCCAGGTTGGTCGGGTTACCGGAAACACAACATCTTTTTTTGTTTGACCTGGCTTGAAAAACAAAATTGCTAGAGATAGGGTTTTTGTTTAGGTTACGTCATTTATATAATCCAGTTTGCAAACAGGTTTATTACTTACAAATTAAGAGGGTGATTGATTGTTTTTTCTTGTTGACTTAGGGAATTCCTTTTGGTGAAGAATGTCTTGCAGTAGTTATTGTGAATTTGGTGAAACGCTGTCCGACACATATAAACATGGGCTTCCAAGATGTCTTTCCGACACTGTCTCCTCCGTGATCCTTGTACTTTTTGTTTTGATTGCTGGTGTGCCTCAGTTGCTTTGGATTGTCCATAAAAGAAAGCAAGCAAAGCATCATTATCAGTCAATCCAAGGTGGTTTAGAACAGTCCATTGATACCACAGCTAGCGATATTCTTTTGAACACGGACAACCCAGCTTTTTTGGCGCCAGCTAAATTTTTGGACAACCCAGCAGGGTTTATCTACGGAGAGAATTACCGCACATCTTTTTTTTATACTTGCGAGCTTTTTTTCCACATTTGCCAAATCCTTCTACCCTTGATTGACTTAGTGATCAAGGCTTCGATGGATTCATCTCGTATACAAGGTGTGACTATAGTTAAAGATGCTCTGATGTTCAGTGCTTGGTTCCTCGCTTATCTCAACGTTATGATTGAAACACAAAATCGTTATCGCGCAAGGCTCTCTCGATACTCTGCCCCGCTTCTTTTGTTTTGGGGTTTTGCCTTCATCAACAATAATCTCGCATTGATTTCGTGGAACAACAATGACTGGTGGTTTCAGAGAAAAACGACGGTTGAGAGGGCGGAGTTTGTATTGTTTTGGTTGAGGTATTCTTTTTCTGCGTTGATATTACTTCTTGGAATGAAAGCTCCTGGTTTGTATAAGCAAAGCTACCGTTTGGCGGTGGACCAGGATGGTGTAGCTGGATCGTCGAATGTACCTGTGAGTAGTATGCTTGTAGTATAACATTTTAGAAACTTTATAATACATGTATTTAGTATAAACATGTATTTAGTATAAATACACAGGTGATTATAGAAAATCTCGCGCGCTGATTGGTCGAGCTACTTCGGACTAATTCTCGATAATCACCTACAGCGTTTATTCAAGATGGCCGCCAGTCAAATGTCAATAATTCTCGATAATCACCTACAGCGTTTATTCAAGATGGCCGCCAGTCAAATGTCAATGCGACCGACGAGGAAATTAACAATTTCAAAGCACGTTCAAAGAAAATGATGTTTCCAAAAGTAGAGAAATGTGTATTTATACTAAAACAATTATTCACCTCAGGCTCAGTGAATATCGGTAATAATAACCTCGACTTCGTCTCTGTTATTATTCACCAATATTCACCTCGCCTTCGGCGAATAATTGTTAAATAAACTTTATAAAAAGGGTTTAGGTTCAGATACAGGCCATGGAAATCGTTCATGGAAACTATATCATAAGTATACACTGCCTTACATTTTCTGCTAGGCTGACATTTTGTGCTTACATTTTAATCGTACATTTTATAGCCCTAAAATGGGTCCTCTGTGCACAGTCCAAACTGCTCTAATATGCACCGTATTCATAAAGATGGCCGCCAATTTATATTCTTCTATATGTATTCAAAAAAATAAATATAATTGATGAGGGAAACACAAAGGAAACCAGACACAGTGCTAAAAAGCGGTGGCGTTCAAAACATCGCGTTAAAAATGTCGCGTCAAAAATGTCGCTTGCTATTGATTCCGAACGAACGAACGAACGAACGAACGAACGAACGAACGAACGAACGAACGAACGAACGAACGAACGAACGAACGAACGAACGAACGAACGAACGAACGAACGAACGAACGAACGAACGAACGAACGAACGAACGAACGAACGAACGAACGAACGAACGAACGAACGAACGAACGAACGAACGAACGAACGAACGAACGAACGAACGAACGAACGAACGAACGAACGAATGAATGAATATATAAAGCGGTCTGAAAGTTAGCTGCGCGCGTAGCTAATTTTCAGGGCACCGCAATCAGTACCGTGTCGGCAGAAAGAATACTAATGAACATTTACAATTTTATATATAAAGAATACTAATGAACATATAATTTTATATAAAGACTACTAATGAACATACAATTTTACATAAAGAATACTAATGAACATAACAACCAGTAATGAAACGTATTTTTAAGCCGGGCTACGCCCTCGTGGTTTTAAACCTGATAAAACACTGATGCTCGTTCATTGAACATTAGTTAAGCTCGCTTTCCGAACCTCTTTGTGTTTATGATTGAGAGAACCTTTACACAAGAACAAGGCTGGAAAGGCTAATTTAAATGCATAAAAAATAATATGAATTAGCGGCTACTTTATGAATACGGTGTATATGCGAACCGCTAATTAGCCAATTAGACGCCATGCATGCTTTTCTTTGCTTTTCTAGGATCCGGGGCGGGTAAAAATAGATTTACTTATTATATTTTTAAGACTTCACCAACATAGACATGTCGCTTGATAATTAGGTTTGACCTACTTAATTATTAGAGGATGAGTACCTATATACTAATATCAGCTTCTGTTCTTATTGTAAAGGAAACCAGTGCAACCCAAGAGTCCACATTCAAAGGAATCTGGTTAAAAGTGAAAGTTATTTGGCCTTTTTTGTGGCCAAACCGTCGGTATGTTATTAATTACAAATCGAAAAAATAGGTACGCAATGCGTACGTGCATCTACGTTCCGGGCTATTCGCACAACCCGATTTTCCTCGTGATGTATATGATTTAATAATAACTAGTAATTTCGAGAATAAGCGAACACATAGCCCAATACTAGTAAGTAAATCCACATCACATACACCGGGAGGAAAATGGAATCTGACTAATCGGATCGTGTGAATTAAGATAATCATAAAAAACACTGGCAATGTAAGTAATAGAGCACACAACAATATACTAAATTTCGCTTCGTATTCACTTTAAACTATATACTTTTAGATACATTTTTAGATACTTTTTAGATACTTTTATTTGAAGTACCAAATAATAAGTAAATACAAAATAAGACTGGCCCACGGGTACTGTAGCTTTAGCTAATCTAGGCGGGCCAGTCTATTATACAAATTATCAGAAAAAGAAAACCTCTTTACAGAAAAAAGTAATAAATTATTACGTAATGATATATATATATATATATATAAAAGTAATAAATTATTATGTAATGATATATATGTGTATATATATATATATATATATATATATATATATTTGTGAAATTCATTAATAATTCATGAGCGTTGCAGCCAATCCAATTTCAGAAATTACATCACATGTATACCCCTGTAAACCCCATACAAACTAAAACCAATGATGCTAATTAGTTACAACCACTAGTGGATGTATACTCTTCTGATACAACCACTAGTGCTTGTAGCTAATTAGCATCTCAATATCCCAAAGGGATTTTTACTATTCATTCATTTCACAAGTTGTTTACAACACTTGCGTCCTTGTTGTATTGAATATACAATCACTCGCCTTCGGCTCGTGATTGTATATTCAATACAACACGGCCGCTCGTGTTGTAAACATTACATATATATATATATATATATATATATATATATATATATATATATATATATATATATATATATATTTATTTATTTGTTAAAACTGAATATACAACTAACGGATTCCAGAGATTGCCTACGGGCATGAAACTTGAAGTAGCAATGTATATTCAGTTTTAACAAACAAATAAATAAATATCTGCTCTACCAAAAAGTATTGAGCACTCTTCGAGCTATACGCAACAAAATCTGGTTTATCTGGTTTATATATATATATATATATATATATATATATATATATATATATATATTGAAATGTTAAAAGGTATTATTAACTTTCATATGTAGAGTGCTCAATACCTTGAAAGATAGAGCGTATTATAGATAAACTTAAAGTTTAATGTTGTTACTCAGAGTTTCACGTCTTACGACGATCTTCAGACAACTGGTAGAAGTTCCGGTTTTGCCATTCTCTTATAGTAAAGTCCCATACAGTTGCATGGAAAACATGAAGAACGTCGTGAATAAGCACAACACCCGCATTCTCAACAGAAATAAAGAAAACACCAACGATAATCGCTGCAATTGCAGAAGCAAAGAAACCTGCCCACTACCCGGAAACTGCATGACCCCAAACGTAATTTACAAAGCCGAAGTCTCACAACCAGAAAGCCAAGATAATAAATTTTATATTGGTATGACAGCCCATCCTTTCAAATCACGCTACAACAATCATATGAAATCATTTCGTGACCAGAAATATTCGAACGAGACTGTTCTATCGAGCTACATTTGGAAATTAAAGAATGAAGGAAAGAATTTCTCAGTGAAGTGGTCTATTGTGAAACGCGCGCAGGGATACAAAAGCGGAGCTAACCGATGCAACCTTTGCCTCGAAGAGAAATTGTGCATTATGAAAGCTGAACGGAAAGACCTACTAAACAAGCGAACAGAAATATTTTCGAAATGCCGCCACAGGAATAAATTCCTCATAAATAAATTTAAAATCCGCAAGCCATTATGAAGATGAGACCTCCGAACTATAATTAACCGATGACGTATGGGACTTTACTATAAGGGAATGGCAAAACCGGAACTTCTACCAGTTGTCTGAAGATCGTCGTAAGACGTGAAACTCTGAGTAACAACATTAAACTTTAAGTTTATCTATATATATATATATATATATATATATATATATATATATATATATATATATATATATGGATATATATACCAGGTGATCTGACCGTGAGGGAAAGGCCTGGAACTAGCAACCTAATAGAAATCCATTTTGCTGTATTGAATAACTTATTTCTTTCATTTTCCTTTATCAAACTGGTTGACACTTTGTATTTATGCTCAGTGTTGAAAATGATAAGTCTATGCTAAATTTGGGAACAAAATAAAGTATATTTCACGAGATATTAAATAGTTTAATTCGAAAAATGGATTTCTATTTGACAACTAGTCCCAGTCCTTTTCCGTGTTTTCAGATCACCTGGTATATATATATATATATATATATATATATGGATATATAAATCATAATATATAAATACGCATGTATTAGGGAGCTTAAGCAAATACAACGCGAACGTCAAACGCATCGCCCTTAATACAATACAATTTTCCTCACACAACGAATAAAATGAATAATTTTTGGTCCCAAGAGTAATCCTAACGCCGTCCCCGTACGTTCTACATACAACGTTATTCAGCTCATGTTCAAACGGCGAAACCTGTTAGTTGAGGTTGACCTCAAACTATGCGACAAAATCCTTTTAGAACTCTAAAGCTTTTGGATGTCGAAAAACATATTTTAGGATTTCAATACTACGTTAGATACTGAACTTTAGATTGCCGTCGTTGTCCTAGCTTGCTTAAGCTCCCGATTATATTATATTATATTATATTATATTATATTATATTATATTATATTATATTATATTATATTATATTATATTATATTATATTATATTATATTATATTATATTATATTATATTATATTATATTATATTATATTATATTATATTATATTATATTATATTATATTATATTATATTATATTATATTATATTATATTATATTATATTATATTATATTATATTATATTATATTATATTATATTATATTATATTATATTAATATTGTATTGTATTGTATTGTATTGTATTGTATCATATTGTATTGTATTGTATTATATTACAGTTTTCAGAGGCAAAGAGTGCGGGTTTTTTTTCATTTACAGGTCTTTGCAGTTACGTGTCGTTGTTTGCTTCCTTATACTTGGTGGTGGTCGTGCAGTTAATCTTTTTATACCAATTTATTATCGTAATATTGGTAGGTTGCTTTTTTAACATTTGTTTTAATGTGCTATGACTTTGATACCTCTAAAACAAGTGCAAATATTTTATCAGACCATTCATAGAAAATATTAAGATTTTTTAGCAATTATTTTACAGTCTAGCATGTAACACATAGTAGTCAAAGAAGTTTGAAGAGATATTAATTGTGTGTATTTAATACGTTTTCAGTTAACTATCTCACTCCTGGCAAAGATGGAGAAGAAGGGAAGTCGAATCCATTGGATCTCATTTTGATCTACGTTTTTTTAAGGTTTTTACAAGGAGGAGGAACTGGTAAGCTATCTTTTTTTCTCCATCATACCAATCCTTATTAGGATGTATCTTAAATGCATTTTGGGAAAATAAATCGCATCTTATGTGCGCTGAATGTGATTGGCCAGTCATTATGAAGTTATGACGTCAGAGCACATTTTTTAGGCTGCTTGTTTATGTAATGTGATTGTTACAAACTAATACATGTGGTTTGAGTTCGCTTTTAAAGTGCCTATATCACGATTGGAGATTTTACATATTCATGATATTTGGAGCATTCTGAGAAGATTTGTAATATATCTTCATTTTCTAAAATTTCATCTTCATGGACTTTTTTGCTGTTAAAGTTGACGGAAGTGACGTCTACGCAGGAATTTGTCTATATAAAGCCACTTTACAGACTGCCAACGTAGGGTATGGTGTTTCATGATTCAGTATAGGTCTCTATCTTTTTAAAGTGCATAGTCATAGAAGCGAAAATTAAATTTATCTTTTTGAAGAAACTCTAAAAACAGTAAAGAATATCAAAGTTCTTCCATATCTCACTTCGTTCTTTAGCTGACATTGAGCCCTCTGAATAAGCTAGTTGCCGTAGCAAGGTTCGAATTAACTATTGAAAACTGGTTCATGAATTTAAAAAAAAGTTTCATCAATGTAATGCCTGATTTTTACCGCCATTTTAAAGTAGCCATCACATTTTCCACTCCAACACCATGAAACAGACATGGAACAATGACATGAATAAATACAGGATGACCTAATTTACATAACAAAGAAATGTTGATTGATCCACAGACCACTGATCTGGTTACCTCGCTATTCTCGGCCATGTTTTTGACACACCAGGCTGTTGGCTTTGTCCAAAATGGTGGATATCCACCGCACTGACCGCAGTACCGCTGCCCCCCGCGGGCTGATTTCATGTCACGAAAATCGCATTACGACTATTTGAGAAATGAAAAATGACACAAAAAAGAAAAAAATTACCTTTGTTTTTGTGTAAGTATACCACACAAGATAGTTTAAATCTTTTTGAAGCCATAGAAAGATTTACGTGACATAATAGGGACCTTACGATGTTAGAACGACGAGGAACGACGGCAAGCAGCATAAATTTTATGATTAAAAAAAGTCACGGCTAACTGACTATTATATTTGTTATTTGAAACTAGTTTAGTGACTTTCAAAACGCCCCAGTACTGCTAAAATGATTGTAGTGTCAGTATTGAATGAAGTAAATCTTACGCGCCTTTGGCCAAAGTGTTGGTAGGTTTTCCCAGTAAATTGCTTACATGGTTGATTAGTGATGTGCTTGACACAACCACAGAAAGGAACATGATTGTCGTTCAGTTTCGAAGTGATCGAAGTCTCGCCTCCACATATGGGAAGTATTCCGCAATTCAATTTTGGCATTTTGTGGAACCCCCCCAAAAAAAAATAAAGCCGAAACCTAGACTCGGCCTACCATAGGTAGCCCGAGTAAATAGCACGGTTGAGTGATTGAACTGAAACGTTGCTATTGGACAATTCGTTCATTATACTGAAATACAATGTGTTCAGTGACCGTGCACCGTGCACAAAAATGCATAAAGGCGAACAAAAAGATAGACCAAAGACTTTAGCTAAGTTTCCAGACCATATCTCGATTGACTATGGTTCACATGAGGCCAGCCTTGAAATTATGTAGGCAGCTTGGTTCCCCTGTTGTTTCAAGATTCGTGTCAATTGTCGTACAGCTCGTGACCGCCATAGAAGCATTATTTCATGTGGATTTGACACCAATCTCATTTAAAATGACGTATTGAGTTAAAAAGCTATTTTTCGTGGCCCGAATCTGTCCAAATTAGGCTTAGATTCTGTTTACATTGGAAAGCCGGCCTGGAGGTGGGCCGGCCTCAAAATTTCAGTTTGGTCTCGGCAGGCGACCTGAGATTAGGCTGGCGTGAACTGAATCTCAGGCCGGACTCATGGAAACGATCTATAGTAAAAACACTACAACATACGTAAAGTCAGTCAGGTCTGAGTTTCGAGCGGCCTCATGTAAACACCCCCTACAATTGTGGGATTTGACTTGTGAAATGTGAAGTAATTGTTTGTCTTTTGTTTTGTCTATCTCAAGGCGGATTGGGACTTCTGAGTAATACACGATCGTATTTGTGGATTAAAGTGCAGCAATACACCAGTCGAGCTGTGCAAGTACGGCTTTTCCATCATTTACATAGGTACGAATTGTTTGCCATTCATGGTGGCTTCTTGTTGTCATTCTCAGTTCTTAAACTGCGAGCCGTCCCTCTATTTTTCTTTGTTTGAGCGCCGAGGATTTGAGCTAGGGGGGGGGGGGGGGGGGGGTCGCAGTCTAGCCAGTTTTCTTGAAGTAAAGCCGGGTTTCCATATTGCCGTAAGAGCCGGCGGCATGGCTGCGGCAAGGGGCAATGGTTCCAATCGCACACAGCTTTTTATTGCTGACTAATTCAACACTGTCTATGATTGGACCATCGCCCCTTGCCGCAGCCATGCCGCCGGCTGTTATGGCTATATGGAAACCAGGCCTAAGCTCTTTATTAAAAAGACTTGCACACTAAGTAACAGACGTTTGGTAGACGTTCGTCAAGTCCCTGGATAATAAGGACCTTACGATGGTAGGACGACGACGGCAGTTAAAAAGCAACGTAAACTTTGTAATTAAAACAAGTCACGGAGCTAGTTTGATGACTTCCAAAACGCCCCAGCACTGCTAAAATGATTGTAGTGTCACTATTGAAGTAAATCTTACGCTGACGTCGTCCTGATACGTGAAAATGCCGTGAGTGGCATTGTATAAAGAACAAGGACGCTGTTGAGATTACTCTAGGGACTAAAAATTATTCATTCTCTTTGTTCCACTACTAGAATCATTTTGTTTAGAAGACGTCGTCGTTGAAGTTGCCGTCGTACTTCGTAAGGGCCCTAACTGAGCTTGACGAACGTCTACCAAACGTTTGGTGATTACACCAAGCTCGCAAACGTACCATGCACATGCACATGCACTACGTGTATGCGGTACGTATACAACTTATCATATCAAGTTTGCACACTCTTACAATTTGTTGGTTTGACAACTTTGGATATTTTTTTATTTATATATTTTGGATACTTCTTTATGTTGCCATACATAGCAACAGGACGACAACTATGTACTAACATTGCTCAAATCTTAACTAAATTTAGAACTCTTAAAGCGGTTTCTAATATTTTTGAGCTATCTAAACAAAATAGCGGACGATAAGATGTCCATCTTTAACGACCACCCATTTTCTTTGACCATGAACACCAGACTGTTTTGACTGATTTTTTGCTTATGTTCTTTTTCTCAGTTTGTCGTTACGCTGGCATCTTAGTCGCAAGACTGGGGAGGTATTGAGAATGGTTGATCGTGGCAACACGAGTATTAACAACCTTTTGAGGTAAAGCCAATGCGCAGGTCTGAGTTTAGAGCCGACTACACCTTTTTCAGGTCAAATTCAGAAACGTCCAAACGAACTTCAGATAATTCAGATCAATTTCAGAACTTTCCAAGTGAATTTCAGATAATTCAAGTGAATTTCAGAAATTTCCAAATGATATTCAGATTTTCCAAATGATATTCAGACATTTCCAAATGATATTCAGACATTTCCAAAATGAAGCGAGAGGCTTGCACAGTAAATAGTTCGGATCAGCTGAGGGAACACATATACCTTTTTTGCCCTGCATTACTCAATAAAAAACATTCAAGTGCACTTATTGAAATAAAAATAGCACTTTATGTAATCAATGCTATTGATATGTTACAGAAGCGGTATTGAATGTCGTTTCGCGCTAATAATAAAGTGATGTTGTTATTTCAACGAGTGCAATTGAATGTTTTTTATTGAGTAATGCAGGGCAAAAAAGGTATATGTGTCCCCTCAGCTGATCCGAACTATTTACTGTTCAAGCGAACTTTAGCCTCTCGCTTCATTTTGGAAATGTCTGAATATCATTTGGAAATGTCTGAAATTCATTTGAAAATGTCTGAATATCATTTGGAAAATCTGAATATCATTTGGAAATGTCTGAAATTCATTTGGACAATCTGAATATCATTTGGAAGTGTCTGAAATTCGTTTGGAAGTTTCTGAATTTGACCTGAAAAAGGTGTAGTTGGGGGAACTGACATGCATAACCTGACAATACTTTGATGGAAAATGCATTACAGTACAGTACAGTACAGTACAGTGCAGTGCAGTGCAGTGCAGTGCAGTGCAGTGCAGTGCAGTGCAGTGCAGTGCAGTGCAGTGCAGTGCAGTGCAGTGCAGTGCAGTGCAGTGCAGTACAGTTACAGTACAGTACAGTACAGTACAGTACATTACATTACATTACAGTACAGTACAGTACAGTACAGTACAGTACAGTACAGTACAGTACAGTACAGTACAGTACAGTACAGTACAGTACTTGAATGTTTTGACACACAAATAAAGCGCACGGGAAGGTGCTGCTACGACAAGTATCCACACACTAACTACACAATTTAGAAGTGGAAAACGTTTTCTATGTGTCCATCAAATTATAAAAACTCCAATGACAGAGTGAGAAAATGAGAAATGGCGATGCATGGTACACTTCGGTACAGGACCAGGTCCCACCCCATCTCTTTCTGCGCGTTATTGTAGCGCTTCGCGATAATAAAACAACTCAAAAGACTTTATGGACGAGAGAGGGCAATATACCTCGAAGAAATCGGAAATATATAGTTCGCTGTCTGCTAAAAGGGTTTATAGTAGAAGGTCTAATGTTTTGATCGAAAGCCTTTCACGTTTTTCTCTGAAGAAACGTCGCTTTCCGTTTTTATATGAGGAATGGCCTTCGTTTAAAACGTTAGACATTCTACAGAATTTAAGAAGTACATCCACCTTTATAGTTTTATTTGAGTTTCTATAGATCGTTTGCACATGACGTCACGTCTGCCATCTTGGTTTTTCGGTTGGCAAACACTTAATGGAAATCAATCAAGATGGTGTCCAATGTCACGTGATTGCAAATGATCTATAGACTGATTACGCACCTGGGTTAAAGCATTATTAACATTCAATTCTCGTACACCAACGTATTTTGTGAGTTCTGATTGGGTAATTTGTATTATGTGACACTGTCAGCCATGCTTTATTAGTCATGCTTTGACCTGGAGAAAAGTGGGATCTCGGGTTAACAGAATCCTGAGGAACATTTGTTAAGAGTCTATAAGATTGAGGAACATGTTGGGTTCTTCAGTCATTTGATTTTAGAATGTGATTTGAGTGTTCCTCAATCCTCATATCCTGTTAATAGAATTGGAAGATTTATTTTCCCCCTCATATTAACAAGTAACAGACTTTGGTAGACGTTCGTCAAGCTCAGTTACTCAAAAAAGATTTCTGAGCCCCAAACAATAGTCATATGACTTTAACTACATCTCATATGCAAACGCTACCACTTAGGAGCACTGACTATGAATTTGCAACTTTGGCTTTCCACCTGAGCCTCATTGGCTCAATGGTTAGAGCGTCTAACCGGTCATTAGAAGGTTGTAGGTTCGAACCTTGTGTATGACCCAGCAATCGTTTCTGAGCAATTGAGCGGACGAACGTCCACCGAACGTCTGTTAAGCCGGTTTTCCACTAGGCGATTTTTTTCGCGCGAAGCGACTTTCTTTTGTTCGAATTCAATAGATTTCTGATTAGTTCCAGCTCAGAGCTCATGAAACAAAAGAAAAAGTCGCTTCGCGCGAAAAAAGTCGCCTAGTGGAAAACCGGCTTTACATTACAGCAAGCTCGCAAACGTACCACATGCACTACATGTTTACGTACTACTTATCATCTAACAGGCAAGTGTCCTCAACCAACACTGAGGTCCAGATTTTGTGGATGTTCCTCAGCTAAAATATTATTTTTGCGGATTGAGGAAACGTATTTGTGTAGTATGCAGAGAGAAACATTAATAGGCGAGTTTCAGGGTGTTGCGCGCGCACCATTTTTCAAGAAAAACTAGCCAGCTCTCAAAGTAAACATGCTGTTTAAAATAAACAAAGTATAGATACAGTTTCTGGATGTTTAACACTGTTTTTCTGCTGTTGTTGGCTCGCTAGCAAGTCTGTTTGTCATCGCTTACTTTGTGGAGAGCCCGCCAAGAGCCCGCCAATTTCTTTGCAAAACGATGCGCGCGCAATACCCTGAAATTCGCCTATTGTGCGGTGAGGAAAATTCCGGATCCGAGGAACATTGAACACTTTTTCCAGTTCTTTCATCGATGATAAAGCACGGTTGTCGAATTTTTGAAATTTTGTAATTACCACAAGGAATATAAAATATCAAAGAGGTTGGAATATTTTTATGTGAATATG
Source organism: Corallium rubrum (assembly GCA_964035015.1). Classification (NCBI taxonomy): domain Eukaryota; kingdom Metazoa; phylum Cnidaria; class Anthozoa; order Scleralcyonacea; family Coralliidae; genus Corallium; species Corallium rubrum. The sequence goes on along the minus strand of OZ035998.1, from coordinate 46,881,563 downwards.
AACTTGAGACTCGTTTTTAGTAGCGAGGAAACTAAATGAGGATTATTTCTGTTTTAGTTATATGCTGTTTAACATCGTTCCTGTTATTGTTGACATAATCATCGCCATAATTTTTTTCATTTTGGCATTCAACGTATATTTTGGACTTATAGTTTTTGTCACTATGGGTCTATATTTATGTAAGTTTTGTCACTGTATGGTACATGTCATATATTATAAATTTATAATTGTAATTATAATTATCATTGTCGTTATCATTATCATTATCATTGATGATGACGATGATCACCATTGCTATTGTTACTAAACTGCGCGTACACGCATGCACTCGTATAAGCCCTAACGTATATGCATTTTCTGTTGTTGTTTTAGCAATGACAATTGCTATTACGGAATGGCGAACCAAGTACAGACGTGATATGAACACGAGGGATAACCTTACAAAAGCTAAGGCGGTTGATTCGCTTCTGAATTTCGAAACAGTAAGTATTTTTCTAAATGTTCTTATCCAATAAGCTCGCCAGTCACCTAATCGTGTGCGGTTTTCATTGCTCTTCGATGCATACCAGTGACTCATGCACTTATTCGACAGCCAGCGGCTTTACCGCACGAAAGTCAAATGGCCGGAGTCCAAACAAAGGACGCAATTTTTATTTGTAATAACTTTTATCGTGCGATTGCTATCCAGTCGTTTAAAATGCATGGTGGTTTCAATTATCGTATAAAAACCAAAACCGCAGACCTTTGCGACAAACTGTACTGCAACTCAAAAATTAAACTAATTTAATTAGAACGATGTTTACTGTATGCATGCAATAAACGTTTCATAACAGGTTGCAATCATCTACGGTTTTATCGCCTGCAGCTAAATGTCGATACATTTACGACATTGTCGATTATCGCCCATCATCTTCGATTAGATATTTTACGCGTTGTTATTAAATAAATCAAGAATATTAAGCGAATCAGATTGGCGATGGTCGTCGATGCTATCCGACATATGAAATGCTTTTAAGATACGTTACGCCATATAGAAATTTAAGAATACCAAAATATTTTTTTTCCTAATTAGCTGCCTTAAGCCAAATGCTGAAAGGTTTTGAAGAGTTTATTTCGTTTAAAGCAAAATTCATTAAGATATTTAGCGATGAAAATTGCAAGCAGCTCTGTTTTCCCGCGAAATTTAAATGTTCCAAGGCTTGTTTCTTCAGCTTTAAATTTCAGCTAAACTGCCGTATTCAAAGACTTTTGTTGAACACGGGTTTTGGCCGATTTTTCTCAAATTTTCACAATGTATCGGAGACAATAAGAGCTTCAAAAGTGTGTGCGGTAGCTATACGATTTTGTTTTCATTTCTGAGTAATCGACTACGATTCATGGTATGCACGCAACTTAACTGAGGTTGCAAAAGAATGCTTTATATCTCAAAAATAACAACAACAAAAAACGTAGCTGCCGCACACACTTTTGTAGAACAGCTAGTTGAGTTTCAATTAAAACTATTTTTACATGATTTGACTGAAACTCGGTAGTTCAACAAAAGTCGCGGCGCAAAGCGAATGCGTTTTCAGAATTTTGTCAAAACAAAACAAGTTTAAATACTTTTCAAAATTGTAAATCAACTGTCCAATTCTACAATCATTTTGCTATAAACTGTAAAAATTTTAATTTGATTGCTTTTAAACTCAACGCGCAGTTGCATATTGCGCAAAGCACTACTCAAGGTGTTACGTAACCTTAATTCAAACTAAAATGATCGTTCTTTTTCAGGTAAAGTATTATAACGGAGAGGACTTCGAAGTTGAGCGTTACAGCGACGCCATTGTAGATTACCAAGTACGTTTTTTTGCATATATATTGATCGAATATTTGTTTGATGTTTCCGCAACTAGCGCGAGTGAGGAAATATCATATTGATTATCACTACTAAAATAAACCATGAGTAAGAGGGTTAGATTGCCCAATACTGTGGGATGACATTGCAGGTTGGAGTTAGAATTGGAGTCGGAGAGATGGAGAGATGGAGACATGGAGACATGGAGGCATGGAGAGATGGAGAGATGGAGAGATGGAAAGATGGAGAGGTGAAGAGATAGAGAGTTGGAGAGTTGGAGAGTTGGAGAGATGGAGAGTTGGAGAGATGGAGAGTTGGAGAGAGAGATAGAGAGTTGGAGAGTTGGAGGATTGGAGAGATGAAGGATTGGAGAGATGGAGAGTTGGAGAGATGGAGAGTTGGAGAGTTGGAGGATTGGAGAGATGAAGGATTGGAGAGATGGAGAGTTGGAGAGATGGAGGATTGGAGAGATGGAGAGTTGGAGAGATGGAGGATTGGAGAGATGAAGGATTGGAGAGATGGAGAGATGGAGGGTTGGAGAGTTGGAGAGGTGGAAAGTTGGAGCGATGGAGAGATGGAGAGTTGGAGACATGGAGAGATGGAGAGTTGGAGACATGGAGAGTTGGAGACATGGAGAGATGGAGAGTTGTAGAGTTGGAAAGATGGAGAGTTGGAGGATTGGAGAGTTGGAGAGTTAGAAAGTTGGAGAGTTGGAGACATGGAGAGTTGAGAGATGGAGAGATGGAGGATTGGAGAGTTGGAGAGTTGGAGAGTTGGAGAGTTGGAGAGTTGGAGGATTGGCGAGTTGGAGAGTTGGAGGGTTGGAGAGTTGGAGAGATGGAGAGATGGAGAGTTGGAGATCAGTCAAAACATGTACAGCCGCATTGGTGTTCATTGTCTAAGATGTGAAAGGGATGTATTTTTAGGTGGTTTATCGGAAGTTTAGATATGTTTCTACATTGTGATATCTTTTCGTTCCTATTTTTGCTTTTTGATGTTATTTTTCTTGTCAGGACAGTGAATGGCAATCTTTAGCCAGCCTCAATCTTCTTAACATTGTACAGAACATCATCATTACCATAGGTCTCTTGGTTGGCACGATCTATTGTGGCAAGTTGGTAGTTAATGGAACGCTCAAGGTAAAAAAAAACAACCTTTAATTTTATAAAATTGTTATTAATGTTTTGACAGCCTAATGATCATATTTACTTGTTGTTACCATAAATTAAATTGTTTTAACTGATATAAAAACTGAATCATGGAGAGTTAGATCATTGAATATTTCAAATTTGGAACAGATCTAATTATTAGGTACACGGACATGTTTTAGGTAGTCACGATGCCCGAGAAATGCAGTTTTGAGAAAATTGCCTTTTAACGTTTTACAAAATTTTATCACACATATACAGCTTAAAAAGTGGCATAAAAACTGAATAGATTATTCGGATGGTGACGTTTGATAGCATTGTGATTATAACTACCCGAATATTGCCAGTACCTTAGGGAGTGTTCATATGATCCAGGTAAGCGGGCTGACCCGGTAAGCGAGACGAAGTCTGTCTTGTGTTCATATGGTAGTTTTCATCCCACCTAGCGAGGAGAAATCATGAATAAAATTAGCTTGTCTGACGATCCGTGACTAGATATCAGCCATCAAAGATCACAATTTTGTCGTATTGCACCGGTTTGTTTGCTTCAAAATCAATCCTTTTATTATACAATTGAGATTTATATTCCAATAAACAATAAAACTTTCAACTATCCTTAAATCCCATCAAAAAGAAGTCGGGACAATGTGTTCATATGGGAAAATTTCATCCCGCCTACCGAGATCTCGGCACACCCTGACAGACATCTCGGCAAGCGGGCCAACCCGGTTTCTCATATGAACACAACGAAATTTTGAGATCATATGAACACCATAGAGATCGTATAAATACTAGAGGGGGCATCCTATCTTAGTTTCAGTCAACGGCGGGTGACCAATTGAACGCCGCCATCTTGGATTTTTTTTGGAGGCAAACATTTGACGCGTTGGTTTGCAAAGGACTGGGTCTAGTACATTTACTACCAATTGACTGAAATATCATAGGTAAGCTTACCAAATTTGCCCGCCAATGCCCCCTCTAGCATTTATATGATCTCTATGAACACCCCCTTAGATATATCCAACATATAGATATAGATATAGATATAGATATAGATATAGATATAGATATAGATATAGATATAGATATAGATATAGATATAGATATAGATATAGTAGATATAGATATAGATATAGATATAGATATAGATATAGATATAGATATAGATATAGATATAGATATAGATATAGATATAGATATAGATATAGATATAGATATAGATATAGATATAGATATAGATATAGATATAGTGGGTACTAACAAAGCATTCTGGTAGTTATAATTATGTAATTACTGACCCTTATCAAATTCCATTGTTCTCTGTCTGCATTATATCAACGATTTCAGCAAGCACACTGCAATATTTTTAATATTGCAGCCAGCACACTGTAATATTAAAAATAGGGACTTTAAGATTCAGACAACGGACTACGGCTACGGTAGAAAGTTTAACAGTGGTATTAAATAGTGGAGTATTTAAACATTCAAATTTTAAGACACACAATCGCGCGGACTCGTTTTGTTCTTAAATTCTTGAAGAAAAACACTTGTTCAATCTATGTTAGTTACGAGAATACGGCTAAGCTTTTCCAAGGCTTCTGTAGTGACTCGTGCAGGTTCCGCGTTGTCTGTACAACGTAAAAATGCTTTTTCTACGTTGTCAACAGTCATGACGGTGTAAAGATTACTCTTGGGACCGTCATTCGCAAAAGATCTTTATATTTGACATAAAATTCTATTGTTCAAACATGTTGCCGTAGTCATAGTCGTTGTGTTTTCTTAAAGTCCCTTTTATTGCACCCAGCACGTTTACAAGCCTTTCGTTTCTCGTTTACAAGGGTCTAAAATCAGCTTTTCTTTAATATTGTATTGATGACATTTGAGATTTAATTGATTTTACCAGACAGAAACTATGATAGGGTCAGTAATTATAATATAGATAATAATTTCGACCAAACGGCATTATTGAATATATTGCAGCCTATGCCCTCAGCTAGCTGCAATATATTCAATAATGCCGTTGGCCTCAGTAAGTATCTATTAAATAGTCACATGTAAATGGCCTTTTCTCAATTGAGTGCTCTGTCGGGTTTATTAACGGTTTTCGAGCCGTACATTCTAAAAGAATACATGTTTTCCTAAATGTAATATTTAAAGTGTCTATGAAGTGAAAAATTCGTTGGCATTTTTGTTGTTTTATTGTTACAGAGGAGCATGACAGGAGCACTCACTGAAAATTTCAAGGAAATCTGATGCGTAGTTTTCGCGCTATCAACTCTCAAAAGTTGCCATGGATAGTTTGTTTTGGGGAAATTTGGGCTTCTTGGTAACAATGCCTTATGACGTACGCAGATGGATCATTAATAGTGAAATCTATTGTTCTTATGCATTGTTGTCCATTTGCGTACGTCATAAGCATTGTTACTGAAAGCCCAATTTTTCCCCAAGAACGAACTGGCCATGGCAAACTTTAAGAGTTAATAGCGCGAAAACTACGCATCAGATTCTCTTGAAATTTTCAGTGAGTGCTCCTGCCATGCTCCTCTGTACAATAAAACAACAAAAATTACCAACGAATTTTTCATTTCATAGACACTTTAAGTATAATATCTTTTAATTTTTTTATTTGGCATTTTAAAAGGGATATATCCCCCTTAAGGATCGCTCGTTCTCATTGGATGCCTATAGAAGTGATTATCAAATGGTATTTGAACTAAGGCTGACGCCAATTCCCTAACGTATGGTATCTTTATTACGATTCTTTCTTTCACGGGATATAGGTTGGAGATTTTGTATTATTTATCACTTATGTGGTGCAGCTTTACCAACCATTGAACTATTTTGGAACATATTACAGGTAAAATTATGTTGCATGCGCTCGGTCATCAAGTTCGCCACAAAATCTCACAAGTTAATTGTTTCCTGGACAATTATAGACTAGGAAAAAGTTTCCGGTGTATGCGGGTTCTGCCTTTGAGGAAGGTTCGAAGAGAAAACAAGTCATAAAACCATGGTTGAGTCTAAGGAAGTTATTGATTGATCAGGTTGTGTGTTAACAAAGGATATTGCATCCATGTAGTTTATTCGGGAAGATTATCCCCGAACAATGAATGGAACATATCTTGCACGAGTGTCCGAACTTTAGCCCCCCGCATGTGGTACAAGAACTTGTTAACCTTGATGATGAGACTGCCAGTTGGTTAAATACGGTGGATTTACAAGTGTAATTTTAATTGTAAATTATTCATTCAAAAGAAGAGAGAAGGTTTGTTTAGAGCTGAGCGATAGTGACGATGTGTTCACTTCTTATTTTGGTCCTGGTTAGTAGCAGTTTGGCAAAGGTAAAAATCAGATTCATTTGGAAATGTTGTAAAAACCAAGGTTTGAAATCCTATGCGGAGGAAGATTAAAAACGTGATTTCAACTCTGAGCAATTCAACCACATTGATATCATGTATGAGTCACATTGTTGCATGGACCAACACTATTGTTAGACTGTCTAAACAACAATGCTGCATGGGCAATGATAAAGCAAACATTTTTTCACAATTGCTAGAATAGACAAACTTCTATTGATAGAATAACTATGTCCACTATCATTGACGTGCATATGGGTGGCATGGATGACACGCTGTTTATCACCGCTGAAGTGAAGTAACTTGGGTGGGTGACCAACTTAGCTTCTTGTGAGTAGAGCTGTTGGTTCTCTCCTGCGTTTCGAAGGGGTTTTTTCCGAGTTGATCAATCATCATACTGTTTGTTACCAGATGGTTTTTTTTCGTTCTCCCGTGTAATTTATGGAGAGAAAATCTCTCGAACCGGGGTATCTATTTTGCCACGATATTGAAATATGTTCTTGAGATTACGGCGGCGTTCGGACTAAGTGCCCGTGCCCGGGAACGGCACTATTAAAATGCACTGGTGTTCAGACACGTTCCCAAACCCTGTATGCTTTTGGTGCTTCCTGGCGCCAAAATATATTTTGTCGATGTGTTTCCACTGTTTGCTCCTATTAGGAATGTATGTTGGCTCAGTTTATGTATGTTGTTTTGGTTAAAAGTGCTGGGCACCGTTAAAATCCTGTTCAGATTGGTGCTCGTGCCCGGCACGGTGCGCGGGTATACTACCTCTCGAGGTAGTACCCATGCCCGGGCACTGTGCCTGGTTTTTCGCTCGGGTACGATGTTCAGACTAGTGCCCAGGCACTAAGGAGTCTTGATATACTGAATGACATGAACATATTACTATACACTGTAAAATTTGTTGCATATTACATATTTTGTTACATATTTTATTTTTATATTATTTCTTTTATTATATTTTCTACATATTACATTGTCATGCAGTGACAGCGCTAGTATGTAAATTACATATTACTACTATGGCACTGACAATCAGTAAGTTACAGACATATAGTAATAATGTTTAAAGAATCACAAAAGACATTAAGGCGAGCGGATTCTGGTCACGTGGAATTACAGCATTTTTCGTGTTAGAGTGACGCATTTTAACTCTGCAAGTAACCAGAATAAAACAACGGCACAGATTTTCAAAGAACAAGAGAATGAAAAGAAGAGACAATATTTACGAAGAGTATTGGAAGTCGAACATGGATTTTTTACACCTCTTGTGTTTGGAACCAATGATGGGATCATAGTCATTCAAAGTATGGTCTGGAAACTCAGCTAAAATCTTTGTTCTATCTTTTTGTTCGCCTTTATGCATTTTTGTGGACGGTGCACGGTCACTGAACCCATTGCATGTATTTTAGTATAGTGAAGGAATTATCCAATAGCAACGTTGCAGTTCAGTTCAGTTCAATCACTCAACCGTGCTATTTAAATATTAATAAACCTAATTTTTATAATGAACTTTTAAAAGTTAAAACTTTTTAGAACATATTTTTACAATTTACTTTAATTCGTCGTATTATTTTTTATTGTAATTTAATCATTTTTGTGTTAAAACAACTAGAGAAGATTTTTAAATATTTAATCAGCATGTAAATTAGAAAGAAGATATTTTAATAAACACCGCTTTTACTCATGAATTACCAAAAATCGCTCAATACAATGTATATTGCGGGATGGCATCTTTATAGCATCTGTTTATTTTAGGCTGATACAACAGTCGTTTATTGACATGGAGAATATGTTTGATTTAATGAAAGAGAAACAAGAGGTGAGTTAATATATATAGGGCGCGTTCGTTTGAGTTATTCCGAAATAAGAATAATTTCTTAGATTTTCTGAAATAGCCTGATCTCTCGTTCTCCTGTATAACGATAAGTTATTCTGTTTAACACTTTGGAGCCTGACGACGAGTCTAACGCCAGACGATTTTATTCAGCACAGGGAGAGGTCCAGACCTCAAAGTGTTAATCTAGAGACCTTAACGTGTGGTATTTGGAGTATTCCAGATTAAGAAAAGCTCTTAAAGTGGCGTTTACGTACGTTACTACCTATTTCTGAATGGCCCCAAATGAACGCACCCATAGAATCATAGTCAATCGAGATATGGTCTGGAAACTCGGCAAACTTCAAAGCGCCTATAATGAGCTGTGATTTTATGTTGAACCGTACCTTACACCGTGCACATTCTTTGTTTTAGGTTTATTAATATTTAAATAGCACGGTTGAGTGATTGAACTGAAACGTTGCTATTGGACAATTCGTTCATTATACTAAAATACAATGGGTTCAGTGACCGTACACCGTGCACAAAAATGCATAAAGGCGAACAAAAAGATAGACCAAAGACTTTAGCTGAGTTTCCAGACCATATCTCGATTGACTATGATAGAATGGAGCTCATTTTAATATAGACTTCTTGCACGTGACGTCAAAACGGTGGATCTGGAGGACAAATGTTCCCGACGTTTAACGAAGCAATAAATAAATATTTCACCAAGGGAATGAGTGCAAATGTCCATAGAGATAGAGATAGAGGCAAATTCAGTCAATACTTAATATTTACTTTATTAATAATTCGTGATGTACTGTTTAATAAACGAGCAGGAGTGTTTTATCAGATATAAAGACACGAGGCGAAGCCGAATGTTTTTATATCTGATAAAACACGAAATGCGGGTTTATTGAACGGCTTCAAAAATGAACCACTTGTTAAGTTCATCAAAGCTAAACTTTATGTAAATCAGGAGGTATCTTTATCACATATAAAGACACTGATTAAACGTTAATTTCTTTTTAATTTTCCTCATGAATTATTAATGAGTTTTTGAAGAAAACTTAAAATAAATGAATATTTAATCAGGTGTTGTGTTAAAGAACCTAAGACCCCGTTTACACTAGAGCAAAAGTATCCGGATTCACATTGTTTTTCATCCTCATGGGAATAAAAAACAATGTGAATCCGGAAACTTTTGCTCTAGTGTAAACGGGGTCTAAGTATACGTAAGGTTTTCTGTGTTTGGATCCAGGCGAGTATTTGTTGGCTTTTCGTAAGTCGATCAATATAAGAGCTGACACTGTTTAATCCGGTAGAATAACTGTACACTGAGAACGGCATGGCTTTTATACAGTTTGGACTAGATGATATGGTGAGAAGAAGTGATTCGGTACAGTCAAGCCGTATAACTGGGGTTTGTATTTCTTTCTTTCTCAGGTTAGTGATATTCCTAACGCACTGCAGTTAAGGGTCGTCCGTGGGTTGGTGGAGTTTCGAAACGTTCGTTTTTCCTACGAAGATGGGTACAGTATGCGTTCCGATAACCATTTTTCTAAATAAGGAATCCTCTACGCACGCTCTGGTTGGCTGGGCCCCGCATTTATAAGAGTATGAAGATCATGCATGCAAGGGCGTCAGGTGGCCGGAAAAGCCAGACAAATTTCAAACTTGTCCAGCTTTTAGCTTGTTTTTCCCCTTCTTATTTTATAAAACAAATAAAACATACCGCTCCTGTGCATATGTACTCTTACAAAGGTTCTTTGAAGTGTGAAGGCACTCGTTATTGTCTCGTGCCTCTACTCAACTTTTTTCGTGTTCAAATGACGTCAAACGTGCCTTTATAAGAGTACGTATGCACGGAGCTGTATGTTTTATTTGTTAAATAAAGAAGTTTGGGTTATCAATCCATATCCAATATATCACCCAACCCTCGCCCAGAAGACTTCTTGCATATGACGTCAAAACGGTAGATCTAGAGGATCTATTGAGTCTTTGTATTATGCTAGTGTCATGAGATATAAAGCAAATTGTTATCTATAGACGTCTAAATGTTCATTCCCTTTCCTCAGGATTTTGTCAAAGCATTTGATTCAAAGTTATGACATCTTGCGAGATTGCAAGAGAGAAGCGAGCTATTGGAGTTCATAAGGAAAGGACTGCGATTGGGGGGAGTGCGGGAGCAAGTGGCTGAATTTCGAAGGGCACAGATTAACGTGGTCATCATTTCAATATTAGTGTATTCAATCCCTTCTGCTTGTATATTTTATATAGAAAAGAAATTATAAAATGCTTGTATTTTTTTATGTAGAAAAGAAATTATAAAAAATGTATCTTTTACAGTCCAACCTGGTGAAACCCTTGCTTTCGTAAGTGAAATGTGTCAGTATACTGTAGATGATGACACTGTTACAGCTTTTCTTATATATTAATCTATTCACCCACCACCTATCCACCCTTCTTTCTTCCCTCCCTCCCTTCCTTCCCTCCCTTCCCCTCCATTTCCTTTCCCTTCCCCTCCCTTTCCTTTCCCTTCCCTTCCCCTCCCTTTCCTTTCCCTCCCCCTTCCTTACCTTTCCCTTCCCCTCCCTTTCCTTTCCCTTCCCCTCCCTTTCCTTTCCCTTCCCCTCCCTTCCCCTCCCTTTCCTTTCCCTTCCCCTCCCTTTCCTTTCCCTTCCCCTCCCCTCCCTTTCCCTTCCCTTCCCTTCCCCTCCCTTTCCTTTCCCTTCCCTTCCCCTCCCTTTCCTTTTCCTTCCCCTCCCTTCCCCTCCCTTTCCTTTCCTTTCCCTTCCCCTCCCCTCCCTTTCCTTTCCCTTTCCCTTCCCCTCCCTTTCCTTTCCCTTCCCCTCCCTTTCCCTTCCCCTCCCTTTCCCTTCCTTTCCTTTCCCTTCCCCTCCCTTTCCTTTTTCTTCCCTTCCCCTCCCTTTCCCTCCCTTTCCTTTCCCTTCCCCTCCCTTTCCTTTCCCTTCCCCTCCCTTTCCTTTCCCTTCCCCTCCCCTTTCCCTTCCCCTCCCTTTCCTTTCCCTTCCCCTCCCTTTCCTTTCCCCTCCCCTCCCTTTCTTTCCCCTCCCCTCCCTTTCCTTTCCCTTATCTACCTCCCTCCTCCCTTCCTTTCTTTCTTTTCTTTCTTCCCTCCTTCTTTCCTGCTTTCCCTTCTTTCTTGCAGATGTTATGCTAATTCTGATAAGTATTCTTTGTTAAAAAATACTGTACATTTATACAATTTTTTTATCAAGGTTGGACCATCCGGAAGTGGCAAAAGTACAATCATCCGATTATTGTTTAGATTTTATGATATTGACTCTGGCTTGATTCTCATTGATAACCATGACATAAGCAAGGTATTGTTTACAATTCCTCGAGTTTATTATTTGTTACGCACATCGTCTATTTAAGGTGATTCGACATTGTTTCTTGAAAATTGAAAAATACAAATTTTAGACCTAAATACATGTACATAAATATTGCGGAATAAGAATAAAACCACAGAGGAAAACATTCTGTACATCAGAAATTGTTACAAAATAAAGAAGTAAAGTGGTTGTTATGCCAACAGTGACGCTGTAAAATGGCTGATAATTACCGTTCAAGCTAATTTATTTAAGAACAATTCAGTTACCTCTTATGACCTATATGAATGGGGGTAACCAATAGGCTAATTTTAAAAAAAATGTTGATGCAATTTTTTTTCAAAAGCAAAAAACGTAATTTTCAAAAAAAAAAATTAAAATTATTTATTGGTTTTTTGAAATCAGTCTATTGATTACGCATTCACGTGGGAAGATTTTAATCAAAATGTTTTTCGAATTAAAGTAGATTGAACGGTGATTATCACTTATATTGAAAAATAGTATTTGTTGATGCTCAGAATGTTTTTGTTCATAACATTCAGTTTTATTCCTATTTCAAAATATGTATGCCCATATTTTTAAGTTTCAAAGTTGTACATGTATTTTACAACAACGACACGAGATTAAAATATGTGACATCTGATCTGTATAAAAACTGCAGTTTTATCTGGGCAAAGTTTGTGTTTAATGACATAATTTGTCCATGTTTTCGTGCCTCCGTTTCATCGCCGTGGTTTAATCGTCCGTAAGTTTGTCCGTTGGTTTGTTTCTTTGACCGTCCGTCCGTCCGTCCGTCCGTCCGTCCGTCCGTCCGTCCGTCCGTCCGTCCGTCCGTCCGTCCGTCCGTCCGTTCGTTCGTTCGTTCGTTCGTTCGTTCGTTCGTTCGTTCGTTCGTTCGTTCGTTCGTTCGTTCGTTCGTTCGTCCGTCCGTCCGTCCGTCCGTCCGTCCGTTCGTTCGTTCGTTCGTTCGTTCGTTCGTTCGTTCGTTCGCTCAGATAGGTGCACATAAAACAGTATTTAGAGTGGCCATTATGAAAGTGGTCTATTTAATAATAGAAAAGAATAACACTATTTTGATTTTTTTTTTGTTGAGGTAACACAAAAGTCTTTACGTCAGTGTATAGGAGTCGTACCGCAAGATACTGTATTATTCAATGATAATATCAGGTACGAAAGTGTATATTTCTTTCAAAAATCATAAGACCATAGATTTTTTCTTCAAAGTTGCCAGTCTATATCCGCAAAACGTATTGTACGGATAGGTAGCTAACAAGCGTTCTTCTTTTTTTGTGAAGACTGACTATCAAGCCTCACAATATATAGCCTGCGAGCAGGCTTTTGTGCAGAGGGAGAGAGGAGAGGGGAATGGAGATAAGAGAAAGCCTGCACTATAATGATACAGATATTACATGTATTTAAATATCTGTGATCTAAATCGTTAAATGTATTATTCTCTCGTATTCATCTTATTCATATATAATTATAATGGTGGATTTGTGTATAGTAAAGTCTCAAGATGCAAAAGATTGGTTGTTAGAATCAAATTCGAAACTGCAGAAAAAGTATACATGAGTCAAAGCTTTTATCTAGGCTTGGAGAAAAACGAATTAAAGATGTAGGATAAGAAAATCGCCAAAAATATCAGTATGCAAACATAGTAAAGAATAACAATGACAAAATATTCAATAATGATACAAACAGTGGAAATTTTCAAGATCGATCAGTTTCTGGAAGTCGACAAGAAAGAAATGCTATTTTATTGTTTGATTAGTTCAGTTACTGACTTGAACGACCACATATCTGGATTAATTGGCTTTATCTCAAATGAGGGAGGGTGTTTAAAATGTGTGCAGGCTTTCTCTCTTCTTCAATCTCCCATGCAAAAGCCTGCAAGGCTACGCCATATAGTGTATACAATATTACAGTGACTCATGCATGTACACTTCAGAGAAGTCGTATTGTCTGTACAGTCGACTCTCTTTTAACGGCTAAGCCACCGCCTTTACAAATTCCTGTTTTATTTCTTAGTCAAACGCTGTGTTTAGCATCTCTCATAAGCGACCACTCCCGTAAGCGACCGCGATCACTTTATCTATTTTGTATTTTATTTATTCAATTTATTTGATACAACTTTGCAATTTCTGGTATTCACAGTTGCGCACTCTCTAGCCCTTGTTCACAAAGCAATCCTCCTTTTGGAACGTGTGTAACTATAGAGCCTTTTATAAGTATAAACGGTCATGTAATCAATAAGCCGCGATTAAAATAAGCCCAGGATTGAAGTTAGTCCAAAATAAGCCGCAGCTTATTCAAGAACTGACTGTTTTTATTATATAGATGCGAGTGTTTTACTAGAGAATATGCAGTGTCGTATTTTCCATATCCTCACTAGTGAAGATATCGATGACGTCATTAAGAATTTTACCTCTTTTTGCATTGAATCTATATAATAAAAAGAAAATTACACGCTGGCTTGAAGATATGAATCTTATCTTCTCGTGGTAAAAACGATATTTTACTCATTCGCTACGCTGATTCGAAAAGTATTGTTTTCACCACTCGAAGATAAAATCCATATCTTCGCACCACCGTGTAATATTCTCTATGTATGAGCTGTTCGCGACTTATTTAAGCCGCAGCTTATTTTGCCCCGTATAAAAGGCCCTTATGATTCTGTTAAGACATCATATCCAAGTTTTACAACGTTTGATTGTAGCTAGGGTATAGATTCCCTACTGTCTCCATAGTAAATGTATATAGACCATATCCAACGCTACGATTTAATCACTTCCATCATGAAACTGAATTACAATAGGTTTGGGCCACTTGTGGTGAACATTCTAATCGACCATCTCTCGCAAGCGACCACTTACTGCCGTCCCCAAGGTGGTTGTTAACGAGAGAGTCAACTTTATAATTATTTCACAGATATAATGTTCGTTATGGCCGGGTGGACGCAACTGATGAGGAAGTTGAAGATGCAGCTGCTGCTGCTGATATTCACGAAAGAATACTCACTTTTACAAAACGTGAGTGCTTCAGTTTCTTGTATGGAATTTAATGCTGCGGCACCAACGCTGTAATTCAGTTCTATCTATAGCTTATGTTTACTATGTACAGAAATGGAACGATGTGATTGTGCGCCATATTACATTTTAGAATTATGAACAATGAATGTTAAACTGAGTAACAGATGATTTTTGGCCTGTCTTTTCCATGAAAAGAATCTTTCGGAGGGAAAGGGAATTAATGCATATAGTTTATCGCATCTTTCCTGTCCGTATATAGCCATACCCTTACAGTAAAGTGAATTAACGCGTCTGGTGTTAGGCGGTTTCTTTGCACTATAGCATGCAGCTGGACACAACTCGAGTAACAAAATGAGATACTTTCAAATATGGATTTCGAAAAAATCAAGAAATTTTGTCTTCATTTTTCTCTGAGGATGCATGATATGGAAATAATGTGGTTGTCGTATTTTATGCTTTGAGCACTGTGATTTTGAGTTTGCATAGCTATTCAAGTTTGAGGTACAACCAGGTTTGCTTTTGGGTTTTTTAAATGTTGGCGGAGCAACACCGCTGCCAAACGTCCGAGCTCGTCCTCGGAAAAAGAGCGGGAAAACACTGAATTATTTGAACTGGTCCGAGAGTCTGACACAAAAGTTAAAATTATAGGCATGCTACTAAAAAGATAAGTTACTTAGTCTTCACTGTCTGGTTGTTGTCACCACGGCTAGTTCCCACTTCTCTTGCAATGTTTACTCAGCGAATTCACGCATGCGCAAACGTTTGGCAGCGGTGTTTGACGGGGCAACGTCAAACTCTGATCAAAATTGACGTTGTCATAATTAAAAAGAAAACCCCGCTGTTTGTCAAAATGGCGGTGTTTATACAAGCATATATCGAAGCAGATGTTGTAAAACTATACGAAACTATAAAAATATTTTTTTTAACATTTGAAATAAATATTTAAATACTTTTAACAGAGTATCAAACATTGGTTGGAGAGCGAGGACTTAAAATTAGCGGAGGAGAAAAACAACGTGTTGCTATTGCGAGAACTATTTTGAAAAATCCGCCATTGGTGCTTCTTGATGAGGTGAGTGTTAGTATACAGTTAAGGTCATCGTTCGTTCGTTCGTTCGTTCGTTCGTTCGTTCGTTCGTTCGTTCGTTCGTTCGTTCGTTCGTTCGTTCGTTCGTTCGTTCGTTCGTTCGTTCGTTCGTTCGTTCGTCCGTCCGTCCGTCCGTCCGTCCGTCCGTCCGTCCGTCCGTCCGTCCGTCCGTCCGTCCGTCCGTCCGTCCGTTCGTTCGTTCGTTCGTTCGTTCGTTCGTTCGTTCGTTCGTTCGTTCGTTCGTTCGTTCGTTCGTTCGTTCGTTCGTTCGTTCGTTCGTACAGCATTACTTGAAGCTACTAATAACTGGTCAGTCAATATAGACAAGGGCCTTCTTAATGGAGTTATTTTCATTGACTTAAAGAAGGCCTTTGATACTATTGACCATGAAATTCTACTTCGTAAACTTGCAAACTATGGAGTCGATATAGATGCCCTCAGGTGGTTTAATTCTTATCTAAGCAACCGGAGCCAAAAATGCAGTGTAAATGGTTGTTTGTCTAATGCTAGTGAAATTAGCTGTGGGGTACCTCAAGGGAGCATTATTGGCCCTTTGCTTTTTTTGATTTACATCAATGATCTGCCGAACTGCCTCTGTAAGGCCTCAGCTAATTTATTCGCAGATGACACAAATATAAGCCTCTCTGCTGGAAGCCTAGGTGAACTTGAGCCTGAAATAAACTCGGAATTATACAATCTTAATTGTTGGCTGAAAGCAAACAAACTAAGCTTAAATATAGCAAAAACTGAGTTTATGGTTATAGGCTCAAGGCAGAAGCTTCGCACAGAGGAAAATAATCAAATTCACATTGAAATCGAAAGTAAAAGGATTGAGAGAGTTGGTCACACCAAATCATTGGGACTTACTATTGATGAACGACTCTCTTGGTCAAATCATATTGACGAAATGTGTAAGAAAGTTTCCTCAGGTGTTGGAGCCCTTAAACGAGTAAGATCGTTTATCTCCACAAATACTGCAGTTCAAATTTATAATGCATTAATTTTACCATATTTTGATTGCTGTAGTCCTGTATGGGATGGCATATGTAATCAATTTAGTGATAAACTGCAAAAACTACAAAACCGTGCTGCCAGAGTGATTTTGAAAACTGGTTACGAAATTAGCTCAAGTGTGGTTCTAAATACGTTGCATTGGGACACGCTTGCTACTCGTCGTAAAAAACAAAAGGCCACGATAATGTTTAAGTCTCTAAACAACCAGGCCCCGGAATACCTGCAAGACATGTTTATTCCTCGGAGCACAGTTTATTCCTTAAGAAATTCGGAAAGGCGACTCACATTACCCTTGCCACGTACAGATTATTTGAAAAAAAGTTTTAGCTATAGCGGGGCTGAACTATGGAATAATCTGCCTCAGCATGTAAGGAATATGACCTCGTTTCGAGAGTTCAAAAAAGAAATAAATTACTTATTCTGAACATCGGATTTTCACACGGCAATCACGTAAAACAGTATTTTTTTGTTTAACTTCTCTACTTCTTTTTAGTGTAATATAATTGTAATATTTAATTAGTCTTATTCTTGTTAATTTCCTTAGTTATGTAAATAGTTATACTGATGATTTTACCGTGTATAAATAAATTATGTATGTATGTATGTATGTATGTATGTATGTATGTATGTATGTATGTATGTATGTATGTATGTATGTATGTATGTATGTATGTATGTATGTATGTATGTATGTATGTATGTATGTATGTATGTATGTATGTATGTATGTATGTACGTAATTAATGTGCTTCATTATTGCAGGCTACCTCAGCCCTGGATACTCAAACTGAACGTAATATTCAAGCATCGTTGAGCAATATGACTTCAAACAGAACCACTATCGTTGTTGCACACAGGTAAAAATAAATGCAATGTTATTTTTTTTTTTGGGTTTGTTTTTAGATTTATTACTTTTTCAAGGAATTTTTTAACCTTCAGCTTCTTGTTTATATTTAAACTTCTAACTTAATTCGGCCATGTTAAAAAATGGAGTGTTTTTCCTTACATGCACAAGTGATGATGTAATTTTTTGGAACATAATTAAATGTTATAATTGTTTGTTCTAGGCTTTCCACAATCGTCAATGCAGATCAGATTATTGTATTTAAAGACGGCGAGATTGTGGAAAAAGGACGGTAAAGTTCTTAACATACTAAAGCCCGTTCTCCACTAGGCGAATTTGTTCGCGAGAATCGAATCGAAATACCCGTTCATGCAATGTAATTGGTTGGTGCTGCTAGTTTTCGCGCCAATTTTCTTACTTGCCAATCATATTGCCGGAGAATTCGCTTCGCGCGAACGAATTCGCCTAGTGGAGAACGGGCTTAAAGCTCGAGATTTGTTTGGATGTAAAACTGTATGTTACGTATGGGCAGCGGGTTAAAAAACTGGGGCGCGAAACAAGCTGACGATAGTAAAGTCAATGTAGAACCATTGCGCTACAACAGTCTGCTTTCATAAAGCTCAGGCCTCCGGCGTGCATATATGTAATCTTATAAAGGCACGTTTGACGTGTACGGACTAAAATCTTAGAAAACACAAGAAGTACTGTGTAATGCAAGCACCTGGTACGCCTCGTACCCGGACCTACGCGTGGAAAAACTAATTACTCTACCTCTGCGGCTCATGCGCGCATTTCCGGGGTAATTAATTAAAAATACATCGTGCAGTGTCTGCAAGTTTTACCTGATTTTAATATTTTATCGTTTTACTTACTTCATTTTGTACTTTAAAGTTAAAACACACTTGTTATTGGAGTTGCATGTGATCTTTAACTGGTTGGTGTGACTCCTGTATGCGTGCACGATGTGTTTGTGTGTCCCTAGTTATTTGTGGTCGTTGTTAGCCTTTTGTAACTCTTCTAAAATCTTGATGTAGTGAGGTCGACACTCAGTTTTCTTACTTACTCTTACAGACACCAAGATTTGCTGGACCAGCAGGGAATGTACGCCAATATGTGGCAGCAACAGCTTACAACAGAAAATGGCGGCGATAACAACGTGTCATCGTAAAAGTAAGAGTACAAACTGCCAGTGAAACGTTTTTTCGTTTAGATTCTCCAAAACAGTGAACCACCAGACTCTTTTGAAGAGTGTAGTTAAAAAATGGTTCTTATACAATTGAATATTTGTGAAGTATTCATTGCTTAACTTAATTTACGTTGATTGCAAAAAGAAACGAATTGCCGAGTTTTCAAGTATTGCGCACACATCATTTTTCCGGCTCCACTAAGGCACTATAACTTGACCAGTAATGTCGGATAAGGAAGAGAGGATCAGCAAAATAACACTATTTCAAGTAAATTTTCCGACACTATACAAGAACTACAATAGAGCCTGGTAACCGTGAATTTCTTCTGCCTGCCCCTGCTGGCTTCGAGTGGAGCCCACTGATTTGCAAAGACAGTCGAAAAATGAAGCTTGCGAAACATCGAGTTGGTCTCTTGCTAATGGCGCTGGTCTGGCTATTGTGTAGGTAGTAGGGAGGTGGACAATTTGGGACATAATGCATGCTGTGTTTTGAGTTGTAAAAAACAACAAAAAAGGAGAAAACGAACGGGAACAAACTTCGTATAACGACATTTCACGCATGCAGTTGGTCTCTTAGTAATGGCGGATTCGGGCTTTATTTTCCAAAAGATAATTGCTCGATCCAGTCTTCTTTTAGAGATCAGTGGTAGATGAGCCTGCTAAAATGATGTGCGAGAATTTGGTTGACTGGTTTTTACAGAGCCAGAAAACATGACGAACAGCTGCTGCTATATCAGATATAGCTGCATGTCAGCATGTGGATTGTATTCCCACAACAATGAACTGAAATATATGAATTAAAATGTTGAGACTTTAGGTGGGAAATATTCTTTGGCTGATATTGAAATTTGGCTTAAGAAACTGCTCTTTATATATAGTAGTCGTTTGTTATAACATCATGTTAGCATCGAAATCATTCCTTTTCGTTTCCAAATCCTTTTTATCGTCTATCATAATATAAAGCATTAAATTATTTATGCATTAAAGCACTCAGCATTTGAATATGATGATGAAAATTTGAAGTTAAAATTATTTTCGCTAGTTTTAGGATTTCTATTCCTGTCTAAGTATTCTAAAAAGTCGTGCTAATGTAGGAGTCTGGGACTAGCTAATCTGTGACATAAACGGAGGAACCTGCATGAGGAATGAAACCACAGAAATCGTAAATATAGCGACCTTACCCCCCTGAGTAGCATATTTTAAGGCATACTGTAAATACGTTTTGACGGTGTTTACTTCAGTTGACTGTGAAAATGTTCTCCGTTGCAAATTCCCTATTCCCAGGCTATCACAGCAGGAGGAGAAGTTAAAATTGCTTACATGAAAAATAAATTAAAAGAAATATTACTGTATTGCGCCTTCTTAACGTGTTAGCAGCGCATTTATATTCAAGTGAAATCGTCTAGGACGTCAAAAGATTTACCAAAATTAACATATTAGAAAATCTTTATATATTTTAGATTATTAAAGGATATCACTTGAAACTTACCCTTAATGTTTCGTTTCACGAGCTGCATACGATTATATAATCTCCCTCGATGAGCAAAAGCTCTTGCAGAAAATGTCGAAAATAAAATATATAGTGTTTTAACTTTCAAGTGCATGTGGTTGTTCCCTACAGGTTTTTGAAATATATTGAATTATCTATTGAGACGTTTTGGGGTAACTTTAATTGTCGATTTGTGAGTAATAAAATTACGACACTAGCAAGACTAGGATAATTTTCGACAAATGGAACGAGATCTATATATGGTTTTATAGAAAGTACAGCGTTCTATGAAGCATTTGCTGATGTAAACAACAAGCCCGTTTTTCCGAAAAATAACGGACCTTAATACTCTCAGTTATCATTGCAAACGATCATTTCGAAATAGAATTTATTTAAAGCGGACAAACAGAAAATATTTAAACATGAGTTTGAGTTTAGAAGTAATAGATCAAACACAAGTTTGAGTGTTTCATTGCATGGGTTCTAAACACGAGAAAACAAATGAAAACCGAGAGCGTGTAGCTCCGAGGTTTTATTGTTTTCGAGTGTTTGGAGTCCCCTGTTGAAACACGATAAATGTTTGATGTTGCTTCTCAAACGAGTATTCGCATCGCGATTTGCGGTGTTTTTTTCATTGATTTCAATATGCAGATTAAGAAATGTGATCCAGTTCACTAGGAAGTTTCCTACAGGTTTTCATTGGGTATCAAAACTCGTACATGTGATGTGGTATGCGTTCATGTATTAGCTACGATAATTCGTGAATTATGAGAGGCACGTTTCCAAATGTAGTACAACAGTAACAACACATATAACATAAAATCGAGACATGCAAACTGCTCAATATATTCGTATACTGATTTAAGCATTGCAACTCGTCCAATCTGTCTCTATAATTATAACAAACCTTCTTTAATTGTCTTTCTCTGATTTTGGAGAATTTTTGCAATAATTTTGCAAATTTGGAGTCATAGATAAATTACCCTTTTTAGGAAATCATGTTAAGTTGAACTTGACTAAATCTACAAACTATACAAGTGTCTGAGCAAGGTTACACTGAAGAAAAACCTTTTAAGATAACTGATGACAAGATGATATTACTATACTATGACAAGAATTCAACATTATTTGACAAGAGGCATGCACATTTACTCCCAAAAACTAGTAAATGAACTATGTATGTATTATAGAACTATATATGTATTATTATTATATGATAAAGTTCATGGCCCATATATGTATATTTAGTTTTATAGTGGCGCGATTATAACCACAAATTTACTATATCTCTCTCTCTCTATATATATATAGTTTGGAATTATTTTTACTGAGATGTTCAGAACTGTTGCATAACAAAAGCGGCATATACGGCACAAGCTGTCGACTCTTCATCAACACGCACTGAATGATTTTCAATAATTGTTTTGTTTCTACACAGATGCAGCAAACCTCTTATTAAACTTTTAATTAACATCTTCTGATAAAAAAAACAACAAGGTACACATACGCTTGCCAGCTAGACGTAAACAAAAACCACTGCATGCGATGAGTATAGTACCCCAAGGGTACTTGGTTATTACCCAAAGGTATAATCCATCGTCTATAAAATCTGTTTCCCATATGCAGCAGTATTAAACACGTGAGTCTTTTTTCCTGCCATCGCAGAAACTAGTTCGCAGCTTGCTGTGAGTACTTGCATATAATAAAAAATAACTCACAACCAAAACTCCAAGCCTATTGCGGGTTCTTTTTAATTCGCAATGAGCTACGAGCCGGTTTTGTAAGATTATTTTAATGATAGGATACGGAAAATAAATAACACAGAAAATGGTTTCAAACAGGATCTCAAACAACTCATTTTTACGCTCAAACGTAACTTATTTCCTTTTCATGTAATTGACCACGTCATTCGAAAATTCAATGATAACAACGTTTCCAACAAAACCAATGCCGTGACAGCCGATGAAAAACAAAAACCACGCTATTTCCAACTTCCATACATTGGCTTTCAGTCCAAAATTACACAACGCAAACTGAGATCCCTTATTCAACGGTTATGCACTGACTTAGATATCAAACTTGTTTTTTCCTCGTATAAAAGTAAGAACCTCTTTAGTTTCAAAGACCCAATTCCCAGTGAACTTAAATCCTCTGTGGTGTATCAATTCACTTGCGCGGGATGTAATTCCCGTTATATTGGCGAAACCACTCGCCACCTTACCACTAGGATGAAGGAACACACTCATACCGACAAAAATTCACACATATTTAAACATCTCGAACAATCATCTTCTTGCAAAAATCAGTATAACTCCTCTTGCTTTAAAATCTTAGACTCTGCTAACTCTATTATATCTCTTAAACTTAAAGAAGCTCTACACATTAAGAAACTCAAACCTGAACTTAATATTCAAGTCCATCATTTGAACACGATTTTTAGTTTATAATTCACATATAGTCGATTATCTTTTCGCTTTTTTTTTTTTTATTTGTAAGATTATTTGTCATACTGTAATTAGCATCTCTATATACCTTGTTTGTGAATATTGTCTGGATTTATCAACTCTGTAATTAGCATCTCTATACCTGGCGTAACACCTAGCAAATCCATTAGATGAGTCATACCTCTGTATTTTTAATTAGCCTTAGTTAGCATATAAATATCACTTGTAAATATTCTATAATTACTCGTACTGAAGATGGCATAAGCTTTGCCGAAACATGTATACTATTAAAAATTTTGTCGTTTATTTGAAGATTATTTTAATGCTTTGCCATGAAAATAAGCAAATGACATGGGGCCCTACTTTGGGAACTCTACGGTATGACATTGCTGTTTCCATGCATGCAATCAGTTTATTCGATAGAAATGAGTGGCAATGGCTGGTGCAGGTATTCTTGGTTTGCACTAGCTTGGCCATGGTGAACATGTTGGAGCAGCTATTGTATTTAGAGTATGTTTTCCTTTAATATGGCTGCCGTATCTTTGTCTTCTAAGTCTCAAGGGATTGATTACAAACTACCAATAGTAGAACAGCTCTTCATAATACGTCAAATTCAATCTACTAGCTGAATCAGCCTCGGGATGAAAAATAACAAACATTGCAGCTCGCCAATCTACTTTAGTCTCAACTATTTCTTGGAATTCGTGAGCGATTAATTACGGGCCATCTAATTAAGCAATTTCATGTGAAGACAATCAGATGAACCTTTGGTGCACTTCAATATAAATTCCCAAAATGACGTCACATAGGGGTATATAGTGAAATACAAAATTGAATACGACTGTTTTACTTAAAAAAGAGTATTATTGTGACAGGGTTAGGATTGGATTAAGGTCAGGGTTAAGGTTGGGATTAGGATTAGAAGTTTAATGATAATCGTATTTATTATATAAAATAGAGTGCTTTAAGTAGTATAGTTAAAACATGAGAAGCACTAGCGGCAGTGTTTTATCAAATTCCACAATTATACGACCACCAGACGCGACCACCAACGCCAAAACCTTAGCTACGCCTGTCCCAAATCCTAACCCCACTATTATATTATATTACATTATATTATATTATATTATATTATATTGTATTGTATTGTATTGTATTGTATTGTATTGTATTGTATTGTATTGTATTGTATTGTATTGTATTGTATTGTATTGTATTGTATTGTATTGTATTGTATCGTATCGTATCGTATCGTATCGTATCGTATCGTATCGTATCGTATCGTATCGTATTGTATTGTATTGTATTGTATTGTATTGTATTGTATTATATTTAACAATTAGATTATGAGCTCGAAATTTCTATTATTTCAAAAAACGAAGCATAACCATTGTTTCTGTGCGAAAACCAAGGCAAAACAATCTTTCACTCCTCGTGTCCTCCATGTTGTTTTACTGCATGGCCGCGCGAGTACTGGTACTCAATTTGCTACTCGCTATCTATTGACGAATAGATATCGAGTAGAGTAGCCAATCAGATTGCAGCATTTGCAATAGAATACTAGTAAGTTTCTACTAATATATTATATTGTATTGTATTGTATTGTATTGTATTGTATTGTATTGTATTGTATTGTATTGTATTGTATTGTATTGTATTGTATTGTATTGTATTGTATTGTATTGTATTGTATTGTATTGTATTGTATTGTATTGTATTGTATTGTATTTTATTGTATTGTATTGTATTGTATATGGGAGCCAGAATATGGAACTCTCTTGATGATAATGTTAAGTGTCTCATGTCTCTCTGTACTTCTCAATTTGTATAGGCAATCGCATGGGGCCAAGGAAAATTAAGGTTTAATTTCACGAGTGTTTTCAAAATTTTACAAAATTACCCGAGTCACGAAGCGACGAGGATAATTTGTGAGATTTTGAAAACACGAGTGAAATTAAACCTTAATATTACGAGAACTCATGCGATTAGGTGTTAATAGAATAGCGGGCAAAATTATTCAAGAGCTATGTTATGGCCAGAAAATGTCAAAGTACATGAAGAGGGGCAGTGCTGGCTCTCCAGAGAAACTTATATAGCAGCTACGCCACTGCTAAAATTAATGTGACAGAATAGTTAAGAAATGGTCCATGGTTTGGCGTGCTCCATCGAGTTATGGATGCACGCGGGAAGTTTGGAGTGTACGAAAAAAGCGTAACAGTTGCATGGTCGAGGCGATAGCTCTCCCAATTTCCCACAAGTGCATCCATAACTCAATCTCTTTATGATAAATTTTTTCATGTATATTATTAATAAGTAATAGCATGATTTCTCGTGCAATTTGAAAAAAAATACGCACTCGGGTGTTTTTCAAATACCTCAAATAGTACTCGTCCTTCCGACTCGTGCAATTTTGATAGTCTTTGAAAAACTCACTCGTGCATGTTTTTTCCAAATTGCACTCGAAACCATGCTATTACCTATACTAACAGAGAATCAGATACAAAACAACGAAAAACAAGATTTCGTTGCACGCATGGTAGCCATGCAATCAGAAATGCCGTTATATTACTAACAAATATACAAAATTACAGATGGCAGCAAAATGTTTGACAAGTTAAATAAGAGTAGGTATCCTTCCATAGCAATCCATATTTTGAAGAAAGTCGTTACGATATTCAAAAAACAAGCTCAGGGACTTAAAGCACAATGATTCTTCCAGGCAACAGACCAGAAAAACAAAAGTATAATTATTTTTTTCTCTTCCAAAATTTAGGGTCGACTGCCACCTCTTAAGTAATCAAATATCTTTAATTTGCTTGTGACATTCAGTGTAAATTGTGTAACAATCGTCTTTTTCCCTGAGCTATAGGTCAGATTTTAATTACTTCTGGTTACTTCTAATATCTTTTTACAGATCGCATGCAAAGAAGAAAGTGCATAAATCCAAATACTTCGAATAGTTCCGCGCTTAATTAGAGAGGCCGATTTTTGTTTCTTTTCTGCATGGACTGGACTGGTGATGAAAATCTCAGCGACACAAGTTGATTTACTCACAATTATATATACTCACCGTTAATCGCTACCGGTTTATCTTTTAAACGACAGCCCAGTGATAACCACCGCATAGGATTGCGATTTTTTGGTATGTTTATTTTGTAAAGCTAAACTCTAGACGAGCTGGAAAATATAAATCAATCAAAATTAACAAGGAAAGCAAATGATGACGGCAGTGGCCTAAAACTGTCTGCCAATCCATGGGGAGAAAATCGTAAAAACATATGGAAAGGTCCGACGAGCCGGCGTCCCTACGAAGTGTGGAAAGCTGCATTGTCTCAAGGCGGTCTTTCATTTGGTAATTAAATTTTGTCTTGGTCTTGGTTGCTTTCCTATCAATTAGCTCTCCCTAAAAACATCACTTTTAAACTTATCGCATAAAAAGCCAAAAGAGTTCTTATAAAAAGCTCATAATTAGACCTCTTCAATGATAGCTAAAAAATTTTAAAAGATTTTATATGCCTTTCAAAAGGTTTTCTCGGATCGCGTTTGTACTTTTGCATTTCAAGAATCTTTCACTTCCAAACGAGGTTATAGAGAAATGTATAAAGCATATTCAAAACGATACAATATACTACCGTATATTGCGGTACCTTGGCGAGTTGGGCAAGCGACGTTTTTGACGCGACGGTGACGTTTTTAACGCCAAACAGGGCATCGCTTTTTAGCACTGTGCCATGAAAGGAATCTTTAGTTCGAATTAACACGAGTTAGTAACTAGATTTCTTCCTTAAGTTTCAAAACGGAAACGACAATTCGAGGTGTTTGGAAATCAGTGACCTTTACATAATATATAGACAAACTGTATATGTGCAGGGGCCCTTGTGCATGTTACATAATTCTAAACATATTACTATTTCAAGCTCTGCAGTTTTGTATTGAGCACTCTCTCATTGGGTGATTATCTCTTCAAGACAAAAATATGGGATATACCACACTGCTCTATAATTTTGCTTTTGTCTTGTTCCACCTGACAGCTTACAAGCCAAAAGAAAATGTCGCTTCGTGCGACATTTTTCGCCAGGTGGAGATCCAGCCTTTATTATGGGCCGTTCATATGAGGGCTAGCTAGACTCCTCCGCATGCAACTCTGTGTCTTCCCAAACGGCAGCTTTTCAATGTTTTGGCTGATCACGAAGGGACAGCAAGGGATTGGGAGCGGTAGAGTGGGGACTATAAGGGAACTGAGGGGATAAAGCGCTTTTACTTTCCCCTAGCACTTTTACTTTTAACCTCACGCTCAGTCTCCCGCGTGAACTCGGTCAATATAGCGCCCGTGCCACAGAGTTACCTGCGGAGGAGGCTAAGGGCTAGCCCGGTTACCACGGGCTGATTTTATGTCAGGAAAATCTTTTCTTTGTAATAAAGAATTAGAATACCCTGTGTGCTTTACTTACAGAAAAAACGAAGCCAATTTTGCGTTATGTCATTTTGCATTTCTCAGATAGTCGCGTAATAGGATTTTCGTGACATAAGACCAGCCCAGGTACTAGGCCACCTCATGAATGACCCCCAAGTCATTTGACCGACTCAGCGATCCCTCTGACGAGCCTCAGTGAAGGCGCGAAACGGTTGCCAAATGACCTATGGTTATATATGCTTGATCTATCGTCAGTCCATGCTCAGTCAGACTCGTCAGAGTCGGTCAAATGAGTATAATTTAATTGCCTATTATAGCATATATATATATATATATATATATATATATATATATATATATATATATATATATATATATATATATATATATATATTTAACAAATAGATTCCATTTTGCCGTTGTCTATTCAGTTTTAGTATACACCCAACCATCGTCTATTACAAATCCTGCGTTCTGATTGGCTACTCAACCGTTGTCTATTCGTGATGGACAACGTTTGAGAAAAATGAAAACAAACCTGAAAAAATATGGCAGTAAACTCTCGTTTTGCAGACGTTTCGGAGGAATTTTTTGAGAGTTTGATAGAAAATTCTATCCCTGAGAAAACTAAAAACGCCACAAAATATGGCATGAAGATTTTTAATGGTAAGGAACGAAATACAATTAAACCGTATTTTATTAATTAAATCTGCTTTTACTTGCCGCTCACGAGTGGTTAAATAACACAACATTTTCGTCAGTTTGCACTAGAAAAACTGTATTTTTTAGAGTAGGTACAGGGTGTATACTAAAACAATTAGACAACTCGTCCTCGTTGTCTAATTGTTAAATAGATGCACAGATGACGTCATAACGTGGTAAGAACAAAAAAGTGGCCCACGAGACGCAGTCGAGTGAGTCACTGATGTTCTTACCACGTTGTGACGTCTTCTGTGCATCTATAACTGAACAGACAACAAAAAAATGGAATCTATTTGTTTAAAAGGTTTTTAAAAAAATTTAAAAGGTTTTTCAAAACTCTTGACGGATTTTGGGCATGAAGAAAGAAAAAAGCGAGTCAGCTGACGTGATCTGACGTGATCCATGGGCAACAACCAATGAAAACACGCATAGCAACCAGAGTATTGTATAAATATATATATATAAATCCTGTCAAGCAATTTGCACGGTGCCCCATGTTTAGCCTGTAAAATTACCGCTACCATCCAAATACGTAACCTGTGCAGCTGCATTTCTAATTCAAGCTCTATTCCTTGTCGTCACTTTTACCGTGAAACGTAAACTCATTTACTTGTTTTTATTGCAGCTAGTCTTAATTACATAAGGTAAGCGTGTCGACGCAAGGAAATCGATACAGCGTCTCGAACTTTCTTCGTCTCGTGCCCGTTTTGCAAGAATGCAGTGTATATATGTGTTTATCTGCTTGTCTTTCAGTTCCATAATACCAATACGTGCTAGTACGTGCTAAATAAAGCGCTTGTCTCCACAAACTTATGCCAAGAAGAAACATAACAAAACATGGTAACATAGAAACAAAATCAACGAAAACCTCTGTCATATAAGCATTAAACTTTTATTATATGAATACACCCACCTACACCATTCTCGATATATAAAGAAAAACTTGTTTGTTTAGAAAATCTTCTCATTTTTTGTCCCCTTCAGACACAATTATTCTTTAACATGCAAAAAGCACTACGTCTAGTGTCAACTAAAAACCTGTCAGTAAACAGTCGTTATTAAAGTCTCGGCATTGAAATGCCATGCAACAATCTACTACCAAGTCTCGGGTCTAATTGTATACATTTCAGTTCATTTTCTCTCATATATATCAAAATTTCCCAACATCTTAAGATTTTAAGTTATCTTCTTGTGCTTAGTTTTGCATCTACGTCGATTTGGACTGTAATATTTAATATACACACGCATACTTCCCAAGTTATTAGACATTACTGCATTCCTTCGGTTTGACCAAAATTTGAAACGCTCTACAAGTTCTACGTGATATTCACATAATGTACTGTTATTTAGAAACACCCACATGAATTAACGACCATGTCTTTAACTTGAGAAAAGTGAACTTCGCCGTTTTCATAGTATATGACCGAAATGGGTGCGAGCTGTGTTGGAACGCAGCATGGTTTTCTTTTCTTTTCAAGTTGAGCTAAAAAAGTATACGGCACACGGGTTCGGTGGAGAAGTGGACAGTCCCCTTTACAAATCCGAGCTTGAATATTTTTAGGCGTCATTATCCATGGCATCTGCATTGACAAGTTTAATGTCATAGTGTGTTTGCAGCATAGGTTACGCTTATTGACATCACTCGAGCAGTCGTCAGGCGTGGGCTTGATGTTAGTCGATCGTTTAAGCAGTCGCTTCTTCACAGGACTTGTCTGCAGTTGCAGGTGGGGCTGCATTTTGGTGGTGGACACCACATTGTTTATCCACTCGATTTCGAGATACAGTTCTTTCCAGGGAGTTTTCATCCACCCCTTGCTTGGCCTGAGCTTAAATGTTTGCCATGACGAGACGAGCGAGTTCACGGAAGCCTTCAACAGAAGGGATTTCCCACCTCTCGCTTTTTCATACACTAGAAACCGATGACTTTTCGTGCTGTTTATGTGAGACGGCAACCATAGCTTCACGTCACTCACCTCGTATGATCCTCTAATTTTGGAAACCACTTTGAACGTATAGGAATACGCGTTGCTAGCAATTTTAACACCTACAACAAAAGGTAAAAACGTGTTATTTCCTCCCAACATATACCTAATTGAATTGAGTACTGCGGCGAAGTAACATAATGGTCTTATATGCCGCATGTGTAAACAAGGAACAACATTGAAAGATTAATCTAAAGAGTAATGGTGATAGTTCGTAGCTTACAGATTATCTGTTTTACACGATTAATCAACGGTAAATGTTTACATTTAAATGACACCTGCTATGATATGTTCTGCACGTGCGCATACCGTCAGCCTTGTGGGATTTGGCCGTTGACATCACTTTGATTTGCGTTTAAGACTTTGCGTAAGATATATACTATAGCTTGCAGTATTTAGCGCAAAAACAAAGTTGTACTGGATAGGAAAGAGAAGGGAACGTTCATTTCTTTTTATCGCATTTAATATCACTCAATATATATATATATACGATTGACTATAGAGTAAACTTACTGTTAGATGGTGTGATGACGATACTTTTTATCTTTTTCGTTTCCTCCTCGTTCGGCCTTGCTTGATCTGCTGCTAACGGGGCAACAATCGAATTGATGATCTGCTTTGGAAAAACTGGTGCGCCCTTTGGTTCGGTTTTCATTCCGAGCTTTTTCATCAAACGTTCCTTGAAATCCAAAGTAGCGAATTTCACGATGTCCTTTTCCGTCGCATTTAGCGGTAGACGACAAGCTAGACAGACACAGTTAAGTTTGCGCACAAATACGCTGACAAGAAGCGTGACGATAATCAGGGTTTTTCTCAATGCAATCATCTTCGTTCACTGTTTACACTGTTTAGTGTTTGCTGTCAGTGGCACGGAAACACGGATAACACTTGCAGTATTAAGTATTTCTTGATTGATTATACCGCTGGAGTGTTGCTTGACGAATACCACTTCGATTTGAACAGCTCACTTATATACCCATGCACTGTGACACGGGAACATCTGTTCAGAATAAAATTGCCCAATAAGACAATATAACGGCATTCACAGGTAGATGCCAAAGAGCTATTCCCTTGCTTCAAAAAGTAATTAAAAAACAAAACCTTGTTCAGTCTTGACTCAATGAACAAAAATATACCGTGTTTTTTTGTTTTTCTTTTTGTTTTGTTATTCAATAGTTTTTTTGTACAAATTCTCCTGGACCTTGTGCACAATCCCGATAAGGTCTATCAGAAATTGCTAAGAAATCAACCCAAGCTGCTCCAAACATATTTGCGACTGATGATAAGCGTCTATAAAAAGACGAAAACTTTTTTTCAACAGTATGGCATGTGAATTTATAAACACAAATGATTATCATAAATGATAAGAACGTTGTAGCAGAAGTAACTTGTATATAGCGGCCAAACTCTTTGTTTGAATGTGTTTGGTTTTGAACTCTAGGTTATTGCAATGGGAATTTGCATTGTTAAGCGATATATAAGCTTGCATGCCACGCGCGCCGTTAAACAATTTATTCGCAATGTTGAAGGTTTCTTTATGCAGACATATTAACATTTGCTATACTTTGCACAGTCATGCAATGAGCATAAAAAAATGACGTCAACTGTATCATGAATATGGCAATTAAGATTGATTGCTTGCCTCACTATAATATAGAGCGATAACGGTGGAAGGCATGCATATTTTAATTATTGGCTATTTTTTGTACTAAATATACCACATATATATGGAGCTGAAAAGGGGCGGTAAGTTATACCAGTGAAAAAATACAAGAACCTTGATAGTTTTCCATCAAACACATTTAGCTGCTTTATTTTCTTGTTGGCGACCGGTCGGACGGGAAGTCAAACAACATGCCCGTGTTTTCGCACACAAAATACTGTTGTTGAGACTTTTAACCTAATTACTGCTTTGCGGACGTTGGTCCTTCTTTGTTTCCATCTGTTCTCAATACGTTTATTGGTTCCTTACGGCGAAGTCAACAATTTCGAAGATAACTGAACTTATTGCAACCGTTCTAAATATTCGTTATTTATGCATCTGGTGGAAAAAATAGCGCGGCCTTGCGTTAGTTTATCCAACACACATATAATATCATCGTCTAATCGCTTGGCATCGATTCACACATGCCATACTCAATTGCCGAAAGAATGAGGAAAAGACCACGACCAAGTTGACATATCCAGCTGAGAATAAAGGAGAATTTCGTTTAACGTTTTGCGCATCCTTTCATGGCGTTTGTGTCATTCCTAATTTCGGCACTGTCGAATTTAATACGTTTAGGAAACAAAACGTCGTTTCCTTACATTTTCTTATCAAACACGCAGTTTCTATTCTGACCACGTGCGCTTTACTTGTTTATCACAAGTAAACGCGCGTTTTATTGCAACGCGGCAGGACATTTGTTTCCTTGCATCAATTTACTATGGACTGCATTAACCGCGCGGAACTGTTTCATCTTTAGGAGCATGGAATCCTTGGACGCGCGAAAACAGAACGACTGTCAGCCGACTTTTTATAGGTATATTTTTCCTACGAGTCATTTACTGGCGGTTGTGATGCTCTTCTATACTGTTCTTATGGGTTTGCAAGGCTGCATGTGTAGCTCTCATTATCCCTGGTTCATTGTTAAGCTATCGTCAGTATCATCATATCAAATACTTATTTATAAACACATCATCTAAATACTTGCCCTTTTACCACCTTATCATGTAGTGAAACATGCGTCTTTAATTCGATGCAATGGTTTATTATAGAGCGCACCAAATACCCAATATACACGCCCTTGCAGCCCAAGTCGCAAAGGTAATCTTGAGAATATCTATAATCTACTTCAGCCCAGGACTTCGCGGGTATTTTGGACAGGCACGGGATGCGTGTAATCACCTCTACATGCTGCATATATAATTATATCGTGTTTTTAAGGCTGGCGAAAAGCGGTTCTTTGTTTCGGCAAACTAAACAGGTTTGAGCGACGAGGTTTTTTACACGTTGTGCTAATCATTTCATTGTGGGGGACAAAATTTCGAGTGCGTAAGATGAGGATATATAATTATAGGAATGAGCTGAATTGCACCTTTGCGTAAATTTGATTTTGTTTATCACCCAAGCGGTAAATTAATTACTTCTGCGTAGATATGGAGAAAACTGAACAAAACTCGTGCATGACTTTCAAAACGTAGTGGAAAGTGTTGTTAAGTTGTGTTTCGAGGCAAGTTTGTCATCGTTGGGATGCGGACCAAAATTTCCCACACGTCTTTATCTGTTTTCCTTCGGCTCGTTCTTCATTTTGCAAGTTTGTCAAATTTGCGCCCCATTAACCGAGAACATGTTGGCGTCACACCTTGCGGGAAGGAACTTGCATGTACACAACTATGCTGTAAACAATGTCATTATAAATAGTCTTGGCATATAGCTCAGTAGGTATTCTATATGCGCTGAACTATATTTCGAGAGGCAAAGTAGCACCAAAAATGTAGTACCTTGTAAAAATGTTAAAAAAAAGGTATTTTTTTCAATTGGTCTGAGTTGGGTCTTGATAAGGATTTAGGTCAGTAGTTCACATTCAAAATCTCACGGCACTTATACTCTTTAACTCAATACTGAGATAGTCTGCTTATCTTACGATACGGAAAACAACACTGAAGTATATATAATTCATATGCATGCTGGTGCATAATTGCTATTGGAGCAACGTTAACGTACTAAACAAAACGAAACAAACCAAAACAAAACAAAACAAAACAAAACAAAACAAAACAAAACAAAACAAAACAAAACAAAACAAAACAAAACAAAACAAAACAAAACAAAACAAAACAACGAAACAAAGCTAAGCTAAGCTATGTTAAACCGAATAATATGCTAAGGTATATACCATACAAGAAGAATATTAAATGACAAAAATTTCGTGATTATTTACAATTTGATACTATGCGGTACCTGTAAAATATAAATAGAATATTCTTGCGCTTTATAATATAATAATTTCTTATATATACATACATATACATGTAAATAAATACATATAGTATAACATAATTTGTTTGGAATTATATACGCTCTAAATTCTTTGTGATGTAAATATTTCTTTTAAATTTTGTCATGAATTATTGAGTTTAACACAGTTCAATACACTGGCAGAATATTTTGCGTCGACGTCTTCGCTGAGTATAATACACGATGTCGATCGGTAGGACAACGAGAGCAAATGGTATAACTGTTTTATTATATAGCCAAGCACCGTACTAGGGGCAAAATTACAGCGACATGTTTGAAACAACAAACTTCCGGCATAGGCAACTAATACTTCCGCCATGCGTAATGATACATTCACATAGAGTTTCTCGCTGAGCTGTTCGGTAAACGGCTTCGAAATGTTGTATAAATGTTGCTCGAGAGGCAAAAAATGTGTTAAGCAGATCAACAAAAAAGATTAAAAGGTACCTTTATGAAGTCAAAAAGTGGGTCAGTTGTTTATATTAACGTTGCTGTCGTGAAAAAGGTTTTGATTTCATGCAAAAATGAAACTGAAACACCTTCGGCAGTGAAACTAAATTACTTAGTTGGTTGTTTTTGAAAAAGAACATGCTTTCTACTGCTCCAAATGCTTATCTAAATAAAAAAGTCTCTTTACTGGTAATCTGATACGAAATGTGTGTTGTAATCTTGATTTTAACCGTGAGTTTCTTTGTTTGGCAACAAATTAATATCAACCCGTTAATTTAGTCGGGTTTTTGAAGTAAAAAGACGTAATTTTTAGGTGAATTTTACCATTTAACATGCTAAATTGTGTATTTGTTAATCTATTTTCACACAATGTTGTTTTTTTATACATTGGTTTGAGGGCGTTGATGTTTTTCTGTATAAAAATCCGTCAATTTCAACTCTTCGGCAGTTTAAAAAAAAACATGTCGCCATCATGTTTTTCCTCTACTAACAGGATATGAGCTGATAGCCTGGTAGTAGGGAACCAATCAGATTACGCAAAAGCTCATCCGATAGCATGATATATAATAATTATGCTGAGTTATATGGCACCCTAACTGAGTAAACTGTAATTTAGCATTGCAAATTACGGTAGATTGCAATTTAGCGGACACCATAGACTTTATTCCAAAATCGTCGCCGAATTAAAAATTTTTTATATACATATAAATTATCCCTTATGAACTCGTTTTCATGTGGGAAATTCAAAAGAATTTTTACTTTAAAGCGAGGTCATAAGGACTAATTTATATGCACATAAAAGAATTCTAATTCGGCAGCCATTTTGCGGAATAAGGTCTGGTGCACTCGTCGGCTAACCGCCTAAGAAGACATTTAGGATTAAGGATTATATGTTTGCATTGGTTGAGCCGAAACTGCAGTTGCACCAAACTGTCTAAGAACTTATTATCTAACTTATTCTATGATAACTTTGGTTTCTTTACTTTTTCGATTTTCTGCAAACGTTTGGCAAAGGCTTCCAAGATGATCGAGCAAGAGGTTTGAATATCTTAATCAAGGGCCTTAAATAATATTGTGGGCTCATTTACATTTCAGCATTTAGACATGCATTACTGACGGTGACCTAACTCAAATACCTTGTCATTCCAGTAGGTCGCTAGCAACTTGTCCAGCCCGCTACGTGCATGACGATATCTGTCAATTTATTGTTTCATATTCGTGTAGATTGTTCCAAATATACATTCTCCATTGCTTATAATTGTTTTACTGCATGGCTTCATTGATCTTATACTGGCCATATAGTAGGGAGTTCCGCGAATTACAAGGGAAAGACCAAGCTATCACAGCTCGAGCCGTCATTGTAGGTAAAAGAGACTGGGGGTATGCTCTACGAAAATGTTTGTAAATATATAAAGAGCATACGCTGCATCCTGACACGTATGCGTTTTCATAGCGTTTTTATATTGTTCTCGGTCCTCAGGGGAGCAGAAAACAATGGTCTCATTACCTGAAACAATATGAAAACGCTATGAAAACGTATACGTGTGGACGTGGCCTTAATGTTGGTGCTCTGCGGATATGTGGTAACATTTAAAGTATAGTGTAAATCAAATAGGATACAGTGATCTATTGGCTTCGCTTGGTTTAATTTTAGGTTAGTGTTTCTGGAAAGGACTTCTTATAAACCTTGATGTGCGCTCGTGCATGCATGCGGCAATCTAGAAGTTAATCTAGTAATTAGACCTTATTACCGACAGGAGGAGCATAGCCCCCATTTTGAACAGTTTGAGGTGGTTGGGCTCTTGAGCCAGCCCTACCCGTTCATTATATCAAAATAATATTTAAGCTTTTATATGGCGCATTTCTACAACTCCATGCATCGATGCGAGACAGATTCAATGACTGATACATAAATGAGCGCATAATCGTCAACCTTTCTGTCCGCCATTTCTGGTCATGATTCGTGGAAACAAAGTGGGATAACTGATGGGAATATAGGGTTGTTATAATAGCCAGAAACCACACTGATGGCGATGCTGCAGCAGCCCTCATTTGTGCTCCTTCCGGCAAATTGATTTTGCTTGTCCCGTACAGATCACGGCGTTGTAAAACTTAACTTTTGTTTTTGAGCTTACTACATGCACTGGCAAATCTTTCCATCGAACTGCTTTCTCGCTGGAGCGCTTACGCTGCAGAACTATTGCAAAATGTACAGCATAGAAGGGTACATTCTTTGTAGTTTATGCACTGAAGATAACAAAAGTCAAAACATATGCAAGAGATACAACAACATTAACATTGAATGAATGCCAAAAAAACATTAAGTTATCTTTCACAAATAAGGTAAATACGGATCAACATCATATCAAACATCCATTTTTCAGGCTTTTCCCCCTTAGGCTTCAGAAAAAATTACAGACTTATATATCAAAAGCCAGATAACCCTTGTGGCTCAACACGCGGTACTGTTTTAAAGAGTGTGTGAGCCGTATCGATAAGCCTTGACTTAAACATACTGATTTGGGTATTTACGAACTTAGAGATAAAATTGTCTATTTTTCTGGGGGGAAAAACAACAAAAAATTTTCAATGATTTCAGTTTATTATGGGCGTTTGCATACGCCTGTGCACCCAGAATAAAAAGACCGTAGCCAAAATAACGTACGTGCGTGCATGTCAACATGTCGGGTTTCCTCGTGCATATATGATAGTCTAAAGTGTACACGCTATACGCAGCCTTCTTTTCGAGGCCCACGAAAGACATCTTTAGACAATTAAAAATGTTGATGAACTGAGAAGTTTGATCTTTAAAAAAATACTTTATAAACATTTACAGAACCTTCATTGCGTCAAACAGTTGCGTTCTATGCAGTCCAATTTGGCAAATTACTGTGAAGCGTTTCTCGATGTGGTGATCGTAAGCTTGCATGGTAAAGAGAACACACGTGTTGTTAGTCGAATAGTCGGAGAAAAAGCATACGAATAGCAATCGTGTGAGATTTCGGCTGGAACAAAGTTTAAATTATTTCTATCATATCGTGCATATATGGTCATATATCTTTCAGCGTTAAGTGTTTTGTGGCCGGCATCCAAGCCGCATTCATCCATGCCGCCGCAGTAGTGATAGCAAAAAATTGTCCCAATTAAATGAGCAAAGTGAAAAGCCCCATTTTACTAGGCTCATAAACTTTTCATTGTATGAATTATATATATGTCTCTAAATCATCACGGTTCGCATGCATGCATATAACTGGGTCTGTATGCAACCGTTCTGGCATTTGCATGCTTTGCAGGTGTTAGCTTCGATTATCGTTCATTCCAACAAGGTGTGATTAACTGAGTGTTTAAAATTTCATGTAATCCAAATGTCATGTGAATCGATAAAACCCCTGCAGCTACGAGTCAAGCAAACCGAAAGCAATATAATGTGTCTGGTATGTATTTGGCTAGTTCTTCCGCTAAACAAAAACACATGCATGCATGTGGAAGCCAGCAATGCATGTATATGCGTCTATTAATGCATCTCAGGATTCTCACTAAATCAGTCCTTTTTGGCCTGCATGGTCTCTATTTATCGCGACGGTCTCTTAAGAGGGAAGGGTTGCAATGTATTTCTATTGTTATGAGAAACGAAACACGTCGCTACACTTCGCTTTCTAATACCGTTAAGATGGTTAAGACACCGTTACGGCTGAATGAAACCACAAAGAAGGCTTTATACTGCGTCAAGAGTTTTTGTTGGAAATGGGTGAAGGACTGTTGAAAGTCGTTCATACATTAACTCATTCCTGTCCAGGGGCTTCCCCAGAGGTGAATAAAATCGTCTGGCGTTAGCCAGAATAAAATACTAAAGACAGATTCGGACAAGAAAGAGTTAAAGAGATAGTTTTATAACTCATTCCTGTCCGGGGGCTTCCCCAGAGGTGAATAAAATCGTCTGGCGTTAGCCAGAATAAAATACTAAAGACCGATTCGGACAAGAAAGAGTTAATAAGCGATCCAACTCAGTGGATCAACGGACTGAAATTGATTCCATACAGTTCGCTTGCTATATTTGTTAGTTCTCCAAAAGGAAAGACACTAGCTCAGGCCATGCACAACAAAAATCTACCACACATGTCTGCTTCTATCTAGGCCTTACATTCACTTTGCGCATGCAATACGCCAAAAGATAGCGTAGAAAATTCGCAATTTGAAAATACAATTACCCGAGCTAGCCCGCTTTGCCAAGATGATTTTTATTGTGTTTACACGAGAAGGGCTAGCTCGCCTAGCGGGTTGGCTTGCTTGCTTGTGCTAATTGAGTAATTTATCAGTTCTGGTAAGACACGAAGTCTCATTGTTTTAAGGTGCTGTTATACACGATGCGATTTTTCTTGCAACTTGCAACAAATTTGCATATGGAAAAAAAATCGCAAGTGGCAGGAAGGGTGTTACACGTTCAGCAACTTGCGATTTTTGTTGTAAGTTGCATGCAGCAATACGGCAAAAATAACAAAATCGCAATTTGTACGGGGTGTTACACGGTGCGATTTTTTATGCAACTTACAACATTCAGTGATTTGTTGCAAGTTGCAAGAAAAATCGCATCGTGTAACAGCACCTTTAAATATGAACTGTACATGAACAAACAGAACTTGTGGATTGTTAATATGTCGAAAACGCTGATAAGGCCATTTAAAAAAATATCCCGGTTTATCATCAGCGCCCGCATCAATTTTTCGTGCCGCACGGGATTTTTTTTTATTTTCTGTTATTAATAAAAACCGGTTATTTTGATTATTAATATGTCGGGTATTGCTTTTCAATAAAATGGACTACTAGAAAAAGTTAAAGTTGAAGGTTGCATTTTCCTACTTTTTACGAAACTATATGGAGCCACTTTAAAAATAGCCTGTAGGCACACATTGTATTGTATATTGCTAAAAAGTGTTGTATTTTGATCATAAAACCTTGTAAATGTTGTTTTAAAATCGTAAAAATGTGCTAAACTTGTTGCTTTACAAACTCGTTTCCAGTCCACTTTTGGGTTGACCGTGTGAAAAATAAAAAAAACAACCCGCCCGCCCGCACCGAATTTTTTCCCAGCCACTGATGATAAACCGGGATATTTTTTTAAATGGCCTAAAAGCAAATTTTGTCGCGTGTACGAAGCTTTTAATGCCAGCCCGGGTAGGCGAGCCAACCCAGTCAATCGTGTTTACATGCATCGGGGGGAAACCAAGATCTCGGTCTCACAAAGCGAGATCTCGCCTATAGGCGAGCTGGCTCGGCTCTCATATAAACACAAGATGAAAATTAACAAGAAATAATAGCACAAGCACGATCTTGGCAAACCGGGCGGGCTAGCACCCGGGTACCCGCGGGCTGACTCGCCTTCATATAAACACCCTCTAAATGTAGTATATAAGCAATAAAGAGAAGGTTCGGAATAAGTCGAGTCACTGATATGTGGCCAGTTTCATTTAATAATGCACATTGAGTCAGACTAGTGAAGTAATACAAAGCGCAATATAATTATAACGCATAAAAATAATCACATTTAAATTGTTTGTGCACAGCTTTAATCCTAAATATGTACATATGGTTGCAGACAAATTTGGAACCGTACCGAAACTTCCACGGTTCCTGCACCTGTTCACACGGAACCTTACATCTCTGGAACCGTTCGAGATCTGTGCACTGACTGATAGGCGGAACCGTGCAAGTTTCGGTAAGTCTCCAACTAATTCGTCTGAACGGACCTGTGGCCGTGCAAATTTCTGAAATAGTATAACTGAAAAACGCGATAATGCATCGGAGAAGCTATATTTCCTTTGCCAAAGATAAATACGTCCCAATATACATGGTCATGCATGTGAGTTAAGCATAGGTTTGTTCTGACTCGCTAGTTTCAGGTATATAGACTTATTAATTTAAACCGATCTCAGACCCACTTTAATATACATTTAGCGTAGATTGTCAGATTTTGACTCTGATCGATTTTGGATATAGTGCGAACTGTGAACGAATTATAGGTATAATGGCTATATATATATATATATAGTTGTAAACAGCCGACTGAGTATATAATTATAAAGCTAGATTATCGCGCACTCGATTTTCCTATTGTGCAAACTGAATATATATAGTTTTCTTCTTCGTTCCACATGGAAACTCACACTGAAAATAGTCGAGCGCGCGACATTTACGCTTAGTGGAAATATAGCTTATTAAAGTTGAATTTCCACTGTTGGAACAAGCTTTATATTTCCCGACTGAACGCGCACCTAACGATGCAATGCCAATGGCATAAAATCTCGTGCGCTCGACATTTTTTTCTCTTATCTTGTGAGTTTTTATGTGATATAACTATGAACATGTATATAAAAAGAATTTTGCTTGCATTAGCAATGGCGATACTGCATGCATGCTCTGCCAGTTGAATTGCAATATCCCGTGAAATACTTGTCAGTTTCGCAAATACATCTATAGGGAGTTATTCTGTGGGTTATAGAAGCTATAGCTAGTAGAATTAGGAAATGATGAACGCTTTCAAAAATGACAAATAACCACAAACGTATCATTAAGACCACGTTTACACTAGAGCAAAAGTATCCGGATTCACATTGTTTTTTATTCCTATGAGGATGAAAAACATGTGAATCTGCATACTTTTGCTCTAGTGTAAACGGGGCCTAAAGCCCCCGGTCAAACGAGGATGAGAGTTGATGAGAGTTGACGCGAGGAACGAATTTCGAGGTAAACAAAGTACTAAACTCTCATCAACTCTTATATGC
This sequence comes from Corallium rubrum, assembly GCA_964035015.1. Taxonomy (NCBI): domain Eukaryota; kingdom Metazoa; phylum Cnidaria; class Anthozoa; order Scleralcyonacea; family Coralliidae; genus Corallium; species Corallium rubrum. Next base: position 46,840,627 of record OZ035998.1, on the reverse strand, counting down.
CAGCTCTCATGACCGGTCAAACGAGCAAAAACTCTTATCAACTAGCTCTCATTAAAATTTGAACCAGCTCAAAGTTGATGAGAGTTGATAAGAGTGCATGAGAGTCGATGAGAGTTGGTCATCAACTCTCATTTGACTGGGCCTTAAGTTTAGTGAAACGACAACTTGATGTTAACAAATTAAAGTCTACATCTCGCGATTATCTGCGTTTCCAGCTGCATTCGTGTGACTGCCAGGCGTGCATGTATTCTTGGCCAAAGCTATAGCCGACTTGTTTGGAATTTATTTAGTTGTAAATTATCAAAATAAACATTTCAATCTTTTTTGCCTAAAATTGTTCAAGATATTGGCGTTTATTTATACAACTGATAACGGTGCGTAACTCGAGTTATTGACATTGCAAGAATACCTTGTAATTTATAGAAAACGAAGATGTATTAGTTCTGGGGTGGTTAAAGTATGGGTACATCCCTTCTAAGGCCAGGTACAAGTAGATGAATGTACGAATGTTTTTGTTTTTAAATAAAGACTATCATTGAGAACTAACTCAGTTTTTTGGCTGCATCTCTGAGACGCGCCCTAGAATATTTCCTAAAATAACAGTTATTTTAGGAATGAATAAACATGCATTGTCATTGAACAAGACATTTATATGTATATACGTAGATAATTAGTCATCAGTCAGTCGAAAGACTATTATAGGGGCTTGTTGACAGTAGTTTAACGAGAATTTAATTTTTTTAACTTTAATTTTAGCCCGAAATTTTTCTCTCTCTCTCTTCATTATTTCAACTATGTGTGAACTCTTTTAACATCTATACATGTTTATTATTGTAATACTGTTTATTTACTTTAATCTGCGTACATATAAACGCACTATTTTGTATTTATCTATTTTGAACTACATCGGCTATAGTTTCTACATATATATATTTATATATTTATAGCGGCAGTCACTATACTATTATACCCTTATCTTTTTGGTATTCGTAATTGGAATTTTTATATTTAGCACAATCTGATCTTTACTGTGTTCAAGTGCACTACTGTGTTTTATACGCTCCAGCCACGATAGGCTTGATTAAGCAACACACACACACACACACACACACACACACACATATATATATATATATATATATATAAGTAATTGATGGAATTCATTCAGATTGTTCCAAGCTACACTGATGAGCTGTAGTACAGCGAAACACGTGTCTGTAGATTGAACTATATATATATATATATATATATATATATATATATATATATATATATATATATATATATATACCTGCATGCGAAATAGAGTAGCACCAGCATATAACTAAGAAAACGTAAGGCCTATGGTACTCTATTTGAATTAATGTATTTGCATGGCTCTGTGGTTAATAGAAGAGTTCGACAAAAGCAGAGGATCATAGGTATAATCGGCAGGATAAATTTGAATCACATGTATTTTTAAAAAGAAATACTTGACCCACTCCACGGGTCAACTATATTAGTTTGGTATGAGAAAAATCATGCGTCAGGTATGAGAAAAATCATGCGTCAGGTATGAGAAAAATCATGCGTCAGGTATGAGAAAAATCATGCGTCAGGTATGAGAAAAATCATGCGTCAGGTATGAGAAAAATCGCAGCAAGATTCGTCAGTGTGTAAACCAGGCTTTGGATTTCAGAGTTCAGTTTGCAGCCATATTGATTTTCATGAGGAAATGAGTTCCCGCAATTGGCGTAGCAATTGCCTTCCCAAAATATTTGAAAAAGGAAAATTCGGGGACTTTCTTCTAGGAATTTCGGGCAATTTTGATATGTATTGCTGTGAAATGTTCAAGAAAAATTCATGCGTTAAGCTAAGACTGAAAAATACGATTTAGAAATCAATAGTTAACCCTAAATTTTTCGGGCAAAAATCTCTGCCCTGCCCCCCCCCAAACATAATTGGGCTGCTACGTTCCCGAGACCGAGCAGTTGATGGTAAATTGGTACTGAATAAAAAAACAATACATAAATTAAAACAACTTTTACTTCAAATGTTTGTTGAATACTGATTCGTTTGATATAAGAAACGGTTTTTCGTGTTAATATATTTCATTTCGTATAAGCAGTATTTGTGAAACAGGTGATGTACGTCTCATGTCATCAGAAAGAACGAAAATTAGAGCATTCATTCACCTGAGTAAAGCTTTCCTTTTTCCTGTTCAGATTAAGCACGCTTATTTTTGTACTTATGCTTTAATATTGATCTTGCATGTGTTTTATTCCATTAACACTTTATTGGGTTTGTTCTTGTAATATAATATAATATATTATAAAATAACATTTTGAAAACAAGCGCGGCGATTGGTTGAAAGCCATGTTTCTATTTAACAAATAGAAAATCGCTTGCGTGTCTCTGTACTGTGATACAAACACGAATGACGTGATTTCAACCGGAAAAAATGCCTAGTGGAAACACGAGGCGAAGCCGAGTGTTTTCACACATTTTTTCCGGTTGAAATTGCGTCATTCGTGTTTGTATCACAACAGTACAGAGTCACAAAAGCGATTTTCTATTTGTTTTATAAAATAACTAACCGTTTTACGAGGTAAAAAACCAAGGAGAAGCCACCAAAGTGACCGAGACTCAGCTGACGAATGATGGCGTAATCAAATAAATACGCCAGTGATTACGTGAGATTTAACCAAACAGAGCATGCGTTGTACAATATAAAATGAAAATGACGTCAAACGTGTCTCTGTACCCTGAGTGAAAATGGCTCTCGTCCAATCAGAGCGTGCGTGGCATACCTGTTATTTTATAAAACTTTATGGAAACACGGCAAGGTCCACGCCATTCCATACGCCATCATTACGGTGTAGGATACGCCATTATGAAGAGTAAGGAGAATTTACGCTTTGATGCAGTGATTATTTTTACGTTCTATACCTATTTTCGACAGGTTATTTTATAAAGGAAATAGAAAACATTTTTTCCGTGTTCCCATAGAGTTATAGAAACACTTGTGGAAGTTTGGGAGAACTCGAAATAGCGTTTCCACTACAATTTCTCGTTCTCCCAAACTTCCACTCGTTTCTATAACTCTATGGAAACACGGAAAATGTTTTCTATTTCTTAAATATAATATAATATAATATAATTTATTATATGTCTTGCGAGTCCGAACTGGCGTATTGAACGCTGATTGGCTAACGTGCGAGTCCGTACTTTACCGTACGGACTCGGTGTACGGACCCGCACAAAAACAACAAACTACAGCGAAACAATTTGTGAGCAAAATTAAGCGAAATAGCGAAAAATGGACGGCCAATTCTATTATCCGGACGAACTAACCGACGAAGATGATATATTAAATGCTACGGAGACAGAGTACATTAGAGAAAAAAAGCAAGCCATTTTAAAACGCTCAGCCTCCGCTTGCGCTGACGTGCAGGAAGACGTACTGTAGACGATAATGTTTTCTCTAAATTATTTCTCGTTGTTGTGGAGACATATAATAAATTCCTTATTAACCTCACAAGCTCGGTCCGTACGGGAAAATATTTTGCTTTCGATCTTTTGAGTACAGACCTCGCCCTTCGGGCTCGGTCTGTACTCAAAAGATCGAAAGCAAAATATTTTCCCGTACGGACCTCGCGCTCGGTTAATAAGTACTTAATAATATAATATAATATAATATAATATAATATAATATAATATAATATAATATAATATAATATAATATAATATAATATAATGTAATGTAATGTAATGTAATGTAATGTAATGTAATGTGATGTAATGTGCTAAGGATCTCCTCCGCTGTTGAATATAGTTTGTTGGGCGGAAGAAAAAAATAGAAAAATTGATTGAAACTTCGACGAACTTTTGGTCCATCTCTGACGCAAAATTGTTGAGTTTCTAGATAAAATTATCATTGTATATGTTTGAGGATATGATGCTTCAAGTTGCCGTTTACTCGATGTTATTTGCCGTTTTTTGAGGCTCTCCAGACTCGAGAGAGACAGAACTCGTGGAATAACTGAGTTCAGGCGAGGTCTGCATATTATTAATTGTTATATAGCCAGAGTTTTGCTGGATAAAACGATGACTGTCATTGGTTGGTTTATGGTCACATGACCTTAGCTAAATTTCAATGTGGACCGAGCGGGCAACAATTGAGAACTTATTGCTCAGTCGGTCAATAATATTGCAATTGTTGCACGCCAGAACTCTTCACGGTATCCTATATATAAACAAAAGCTTGTTTGGTACAAAAAAGATAATTTATCGGTCTTTAACTCTTTCTTGTCCGAATTGGTCTTTAGTATTTTATTCTGGCTAACGCCAGACGATTTTATTCACCTCTGGGGAAGCCCCCGGACAGGAATGAGTTATAAACTATCTCTTTAACTCTTTCTTGTCCGAATTGGTCTTTAGTATTTTATTCTGGCTAACGCCAGACGATTTTATTCACCTCTGGGGAAGCCCCCGGACAGGAATGAGTTATAAACTATCTCTTTAACTCTTTCTTGTCCGAATTGGTCTTTAGTATTTTATTTCGGCTAACGCCAGACGATTTTATTCACCTCTGGGGAAGCCCCCGGACAGGAATGAGTTATAAACTATCTCTTTAACTCTTTCTTGTCCGAATTGGTCTTTAGTATTTTATTCTGGCTAACGCCAGACGATTTTATTCACCTCTGGGGAAGCCCCCGGACAGGAATGAGTTATAAACTATCTCTTTAACTCTTTCTTGTCCGAATTGGTCTTTAGTATTTTATTCTGGCTAACGCCAGACGATTTTATTCACCTCTGGGGAAGCCCCCGGACAGGAATGAGTTATAAACTATCTCTTTAACTCTTTCTTGTCCGAATTGGTCTTTAGTATTTTATTCTGGCTAACGCCAGACGATTTTATTCACCTCTGGGGAAGCCCCCGGACAGGAATGAGTTATAAACTATCTCTTTAACTCTTTCTTGTCCGAATTGGTCTTTAGTATTTTATTCTGGCTAACGCCAGACGATTTTATTCACCTCTGGGGAAGCCCCCGGACAGGAATGAGTTATAAACTATCTCTTTCTTGTCCGAATTGGTCTTTAGTATTTTATTCTGGCTAACGCCAGACGATTTTATTCACCTCTGGGGAAGCCCCCGGACAGGAATGAGTTATAAACTTTCTCTTTAACTCTTTCTTGTCCGAATTGGTCTTTAGTATTTTATTCTGGCTAACGCCAGACGATTTTATTCACCTCTGGGGAAGCCCCCGGACAGGAATGAGTTATAAACTATCTCTTTAAAGCATGTGTGAAGAAATGTATTGCTGCTCTTTTGTTCTGAGACTCATATTTGTTTGGTGAAGTGAAATTACGGAGCCAGGCGAAATGTTTTAGTAAGTCTTTCAGTTTGTCTTTTGTTTTACACTTGCTATTCTACTTCGGCTCAAACTGAGACCAATAGATATTTGGGAAAGCTTCTTGCCCAACCAAGATCAACATCACGGTTTCAAATTAACGCACCATAAAATAGAACGATGCGCACATGCAAAAAACGAACAGAGTGTTGTGCTGTCTCGGTACTATTCACCTTGCGAGTATGAAGACAGTTGAATGGATGAGATTTCGATTTTTGATGACTTTATATAGTTTTTGGTTCATTTTTTCAAGTCAGGTTGAATGCTGCTTTCTTCTTCGGATTTTGCCGTTCCTTACCTCACGTTAGCTATAATTTTCAGTTGTGTCGCTAATTCTTGTCTATACAACAGCTTGGTTCTTATTTTCATTCTAGGCAGCATCTGACTCCGATTAAGTCTTACGTATTTACGGTTTTACTCGTCACAAACCGACGAGACATTGGGTTAAAATTTTAAAAATATATCTTGATTCTTTCTAAAACCACTGCATAAAAGAGAGGAAGGTACCTGCAGCGGTTAAACTTGAAAGTAATTCAATCTTATATATTCTAGCGTAAAAAATGTATTGACCTGTGATGGTTAGGTGATTCTTTCATGTAGACGTAAACAATGCCGGACGCACACGAGTACTGATGGCAAAAATATTCCAACCAAAATTATCAAATTTACTAATAATTCATTAAGAAAATTCAAAAGAAATGAGTGTTTAATCAATATGTTATAAATAAAACATGTTAATAATATCAATGTGTTATCAACGAGTGGCTCAAATTCATCCTTTTCCGAGTTAAAATGATCTTCTCTAACCTTTTCTACGACTCCTAACCCTCTTGACTACCAGTGGTCTTCTCTTGACGAGTAAAATCGTCTGGCGTTAGCCAATTAAACGGTAGCCAATTTAACGGTTGCGCAAAAGCTAATGAGACCCCGTTTACACGATGCCGGTACAATTTGAAAACGGAACAAAATCATGCCGGTATGCAAATACAGCATATAACATTTCATGTTATTTTTGTGCCGGAATCGTGTAGACGCAAGGCCTAAACGGCATGATTTTGTTCCGTTTTCAAATTGTACCGGCATCGTGTAAACGGGGTCTGAGACGCTCGAGTACAATAACAAACTTCCTAGTTCCTTCAGCCTTTGATTATTATTTTACACCAATATCAAAAACGCATCCTTATAACACAAGATTGGCATCAACGTCATATTATACATATGGTAAATTTAATCTAAAATATACCTCGAAATATACTGTTACTCAGATTTGGAATTCTATCCCTGAAAATTATAAAATACTCAGTAAAAAATCGTTTAAACGTACGTTATAAAACGTCGATTCTTTGAGAACTACTGAAACACCTTTAGCTTTTTTTTTCTCTCTCTTGGTATTCCCACCAAATTCACATAGCAATTTACTGTATCTTGATTGTTTCAACATTTTCCTTTGAAATCTCTTGAATATTTTCTTGAATTAATAATTCTTCTCAATAAATTTCAGCCATTCATTATTATAAATTATTGGGACTGCTGTACAGTATATTTTCAAGATGCTATTGCGTACAATACTGTACATGTTCATTTCAGAATATAAACTACACATTTGGTTTCAATGATGGATACACTGCATCTTTCTGTAATAAAATTACATCTCATGCAGCACCTGTACATTGAGTCTGAGAAGAAATGGATTATCATTTCACTCAAAAGACTCTCAGAAAAGTGTGATTCACTTACAACAGAAGTATTAGTGTCCCATAATTTATTACACGTTTCTCTCAGAACATAAGCTACATGTTTCAATGAATATCATGGATTGCTACACAATAATTATGCGGAGACATCTTGAAGGAATGGATTGTCATCATTGACTATAGTAGTGCATTCTTACTAGCAACTAATAAAACTCAGGTATTATAAATAATGGGCAACTCTAAAATGCCAGCCCACATTTTAGTTATACCAATTCTGCAAAATAATTTGATGGACTTGATGGTATATTGCTGTATAATTTTTCAGCTTTAGATTTGTTGTAACATGAGACCACTTGGAACTGCATTGATAGTTTTGTCACAGCAAGAGCCATGGTGATTTATTACTTGTATACTAGTGTTTACCCTGTCAAAACCCTTGCCAATTATATCAAGAGATATAAGTCATAGTAATGTTTAATTCTAAATCTTATGACTAAAAAATTAAAAAATAAACTTCTACAAGGATACCCGACTCCGATTAGCTTTTATAGTTATGGCAGGTATTCGTGTAGTCTAACTTAGCTTACTTTTTTAAATATTCTCCATTTGTAATAAATTGTCTTGATATAGAGTGCAAATAAATTGTTATTGTAATTGTAGTCTACAATATTTGTAGTGTGATCATGTAAAGGTTTATGTAAATAGCTCCTAATACTCGAGGTCGACAAATTCGGTTTTAGCGGGTTGGGGTTTTTTTTCTGTGCGACACGCACAGAAGTGGACGTGACCTATTATAGTATTAACATCTTTGTTTTGGTCTAACGCTCAGTCAAAAGCGCAATAAATAACTAGGCGTGTTTTTTAATGCCGCGTAATTAACCCATTTCAAGTAAATGTAAGAACATCTGTATGTTAGACCCAATACTTCCTTTATCTTGCAGTTATAAACATATGATATAGAGTGCAAATAAATTGTTATTGTAATTGTAATTGTAGTCTACAATATTTGTAGTGTGATCATGTAAAGGTTTATGTAAATAGCTCCTAATACTCGAGGTCGACAAATTCGGTTTTAGCGGGTTGGGGGGTTTTTTCTGTGCGACACGCACAGAAGTGGACGTGACCTATTATAGTATTAACATCCTTGTTTTGGTCTAACGCTCAGTCAAAAGCGCAATAAATAACTAGGCGTGTTTTTTAATGCCGCGTAATTAACCCATTTCAAGTAAATGTAAGAACATCTGTATGTTAGACCCAATACTTCCTTTATCTTGCAGTTATAAACAAAATAACAAGAACATCAACATCAACAACGCTTTATTTTTCCCAGTAATTTAAGTAAACATGATTACGACATGATAAAACCATTGCTTAACTGTAGCGTGCTGCGTAGGCAGTATTGAAACAACAATCGAAATATAGTAAGGTTAATTAGATATATATACTGCCAAAACAGAGAGCGTAGTAGTTTAACGTTCCGAGCGAAACGTGGCTTCGCTCGAAACGTTAGACTACTACCACAGAATAAAGACTATACAGAAGGGCCACTTGGCGGTACAACGTGTCCTCGTATTTTTATGCAAAAATATGCAGTTTACTGGCTAGGACAGCCAGTTCAGCGTGCTTATTGGTCAGAACATGCAGTTTACTGGTTGAGCAACATGCGTAATGCGACATGCGCGGAGACAAAAACTTCAAAGGTTCCGACCCGAGTGGCCCTTCTGTATAGTCTTTATTCTGTGCTACTACGTTCAGCACATGAAAATTGGTCGTCATGATACGGTCTTGTAAAAGGCTACAGTACTAATAAACTTAAAAATTGATTGCCTTCCACAATGCCAATAAAGAAACGATTACACTGTTAAAAGTAGAGAACCCTGTAGTATCAGTATACCTCTCAAATGATTAATTCGTGAAGAAAAAACAAAAGAAATCAGTCACCGAGTCTTTGCAGTGAAAACTTACAACTTCTGCCTCGACACACCTCTTGGTGTTTTCAAATAAGAAAAATAAAGACTTCTCGTGTATGATATCTTACTTCTTAATATCGGACTATAAAGTTTGTTAAAAAGTTAGCCATGGGTAAGAAATTAATACAAGTCAAATTTACGTATCAACTTTACATTTATGCCGCCGAAAGTTTGTAGAACATCAACAGGCGTTCTGTAAATGTCGCTAAATACCACGGTTTTGTATTGACTTAAATATAACTTCCGCGCTAGTTCACTTGGATGGAATTAAAAATATTGAGAAGGCGTTAATTCAGGCATATATAGTTAATATAACTATACGGGAAAATAATAAAAACACAAACTTTTACTTGGCATCGTACAGTTGGAGTGACTGACAACCATGCATTTTCTGCATGCATGTGTTGCGTCAAATACAGTTTGGGATTTTTATCAAACACTGAATTTACTTTTTTAGAACATGGATTATCTACTTCACTTCGTTTTATCGATCTATCATGAAGCCGCTTCCACGGAATTACTGAGATTTGGCAACAGATGGACCATTAACGATAAAAGGGTGTTGATATTAGGTGTAATTTAAAGTGCTTAATTGGTATTATTGCTAATTCCTGTTATAGTGACAGTAAACAACACACTTGATGTGATCTCGTGATCTTATGTCGGAACATCTATCGGGTCGGAATGTAGCGGTTCTGGCTTGATAATAATAAGTTAGTGCGAGCCATTGTCTTAAATAAATAATATATTCTACTCAGATACCCCAGTATTCATGAGTATTTCTTTTTCACCGAATCGTAATTCTTAAATGTTATTTTAATACGGGCTCACTTTCCGGAAGCGCAATTTGTACTTGGCATGCGCCGATATAATGTGATGAATCACGAGCTGAATTAGATTAAAAGAAACGACAAGTTTCGTTAAGCTGAAAAGCGCACCAAAAATGTTGGACGGCATTTGAAAAACAACACGCGCATCTAATTACTACATTAGATAATATAACAGAAAACTCTCACCTACCACGCGCAGCAATAATAAAGTTTAAAAATCCGCACGATAATTGCACCGATATGCTTTCAGTAAATCTAATTTGCACCAGTCATAACTCAAGTGCATGTATTAAAATGCTTTCAGGAGATTAGTATTGTAGAAATATGTGAGAAAAAAGTTTCTTCCGTAAAGAACGCGTGAAAAGGTTGCCCACACTATTGTTAACAACAGCAACCAAAGTAGGAGCTCTCAAAACGAACGAGAGCAAAGGGAAAACACAAAGCTGCTAATTCACGTGCATGAGCACACATCGTTTTGGCGGGCGACGTGCATTACTTTGGCGGACCACATGCATAAAAAAACGAGGCGTAAATAAATGAAATTCCGCAGTTTTTGAAGAAATGAACTTGAAAACTTAATGTTTTTGATTTTGGAATTAATATTTTTAAACTAAACAGTTGAATTGTGTTTAGTTTTGGGAAAAACATTAAACCACGGAAAATGCATCATAACATCGTGCCACTGACTGATTTATAATCAGCTTGCCAGGTGTCAAGTGTAGGACAATGAGGCGTCGCTGAAGATCATGCGGTGTAAGAATTTAAAGAGACGCCTTGTATTTGTTTTTGTTGGGGTTTCTTTGTGAAAACATTCTTTTGCTGCATGGAGTTCTTGCCGTGTTATATATGTAATCCGTCCTGAACGAGAGCTATTGTAAGATAATGTGAACTAATGAAATAAAAGAAACGTTCTCTGACCAAATGATTTTATTACGAGCTTTCGGCTACCAGTCTGTAGCCTTCGACGGCTGAAATAAAAGTGGGATAGTGACAAAACAGCGCGAATATATATACATATGATGACGTAGACTGCGTTCACACGAGTCCAGTGTAGAAGATAAACGGTAAAATGTGGTTACGTTCACACGAATCCGTCATAATTTGACGACGCTTTGAAGGCGTTCACACGACACCGGAACCTTCTGGCGTATATCCAGTATTTCAATGCTGTGCACTGTTTAAATAGCCATATCTCGTCAAAAGTAAATGAAACGAGAAGCAATTCAAAGAATATTATCCCCCAAGGTGTATAGTGCATTCTAGGTTTACAATTTTAGTCTTTCCGTTAGGAACTCACTTATTGACTTCATCTTCTCCTATTTACACTGCCTAGTCATTGTTGTAATAATGTTATAATTGTTCAAACAGCAGCACAAGTTCTTGGCAGAAGCTTTCCGAAGTCGAGAAGACAAATAAAATTTTCCATCCCTGAAAAATACGCCAGCCGTTTGGTTAGGAGTCGAAAATTTAGGAACTGGGTACTAAAGCGGAGCGAAAAAGTGCCGGATCTTGTGTTCACACGACACCGCCAAGGGTTCTGTTTCATTTCGCTCCGTCTAGAAATCGTTTTCGCTCCGGTTAGAGCGCCGTTTTCACACAATTTCGATCCGGTGCCGTGTGAACGCAACTGCGTTTTGTGACTTTTTAGCGCCGTTTTCACACAATTTCGATCCGGTGCCGTGTGAACGCAACTGCGTTTTGTGACTTTTTAGCGCCGTTTTCACACAATTTCGATCCGGTGCCGTGTGAACGCAACTGCGTTTTGTGACTTTTTAGCGCCGTTTTCACACAATTTCGATCCGGTGCCGTGTGAACGCAACTGCGTTTTGTGACTTTTTAGCGCCGTTTTCACACAATTTCGATCCGGTGCCGTGTGAACGCAACTGCGTTTTGTGACTTTTTAGAGCGCCGTTTTCACACAATTTCGATCCGGTGCCGTGTGAACGCAACTGCGTTTTGTGACTTTTTAGCGCCGTTTTCACACAATTTCGATCCGGTGCCGTGTGAACGCAACTGCGTTTTGTGACTTTTTAGCGCCGTTTTCACACAATTTCGATCCGGTGCCGTGTGAACGCAACTGCGTTTTGTGACTTTTTAGCGCCGTTTTCACACAATTTCGATCCGGTGCCGTGTGAACGCAACTGCGTTTTGTGACTTTTTAGCGCCGTTTTCAACTCGCTCCGGACTCGTGTGAACGGGGTCGTAATAGCAGCTAGCTGGCTTGCGTAGGAGAAGCGAGTATTGTTTTGGTAATGGCTTAGAATTTTTGTCAGCTCCATCAATTGCGGCAGTGTGCCAAGATTCTAATGTCTTTCTGGTACGGTTGCGTTGCTAAAGTCAATTTTGTGCGAGTTTGTCCAAGCATGGTTGGCGATGTTTGAATTTTCGGCAAAGTTTTTGACGTTTCTAACGTGTTCTTTTTTCCTGGTTTCAAATGATCTTCCTGTTTCCCCAATATAACACCACGAGCAGTCCGCGCAAGGAATCTTATACACGAGATTGGTTTCTTTTTCAACAAGAACTCTGTATTTCGGCGATGGAAAATGTTGAATTGTCCATATTGGTTGATTGGTGACCTTTGTGTCTGTTCTCGTAAAATTCTCGTCAAAGGTTCCGTGATGCCCTTTATGTATGGCAGTGTAGCAAAACTCTGACGTGGGTTAATTGGATGGCTCGACCAAGTCAAAAAACATCTTTACTAGTTCTTCGGGCGCGGGTGCTGAATTAGATTCCGTGGATTTATGTATTTTTGATATGACAGGTTTTGTGTCAACTGTTGGCAGTTGGCTTGTAAAGCATTTGTTAGTATACGGTTAAGTTCTTCGGTCCTTCAGATGTGGTAGGTAGGGAGATGGCTCGGTGGATTAATGACTTGGCAGTGCTCAGTTTGTCATGGTGTGAATCGTAATCTAGGTATCTGTCTGTGTGGGTAGGTTTTCTATAGACGGTAATGTGGATCGTATTGTTAATTGTTTCGTCGCGTGGTTAGCGTGTCGAGGAATGGAAGTTGACCGTTGGTTTCATGTTGGATAGTAAATGATATGTCAGGGTCAATGGAGTTAAGTGTGTTGTGAAACGTGTTTATGGCGGACTTTTTATTATACTGTAGCATTTGTCTACGTAGCGTTTCCAGAATTTCGGACGGGTTGTTGCAGTGTTATGAATGGCTTGTTCTTCGATTTCTTCCATACATATAGGTTTGCGACCACATTGTTAGAGAGGATGAAATCAAAGAGTGATAATGTTGTCGATGTTGAGGTTCGTTCTTGCAGGTAAGGTAGGGTCTTGCTCTAGTTTCTTCCGAATGTAGCCGCATGCTTTTTTGACAGGGATGGCGGTGAAAAGGGATACGACATCGAAGGAAACCATGGTTTCGTCAGGGTCAGTGGTTATGTTGGAGATTGCCGCCGCGAATTCAGAGGAACTCTTCACAGAGAAACCATTTTTATTCTGCAGCGGTGACAATTATATTGCCTTAAGAATTTTGAAGTGTTGTAAAAGGCTGTGCCGATGCTTGTGACGATTGGTCGGAGTGGGTGGTTCGGTTTGTGGTGTTTGACAGAGCCTCTGATTGATGGTGGTAAACCGTCGGGAACGTAGCCATCGGTACGTGGAATCTTTTAATTTGTCTTGTTGTTTTAGATTTAGAAGTCGTTCATTAAGTTGTCGTTTAAAATGTGGTTTGTTGACTTTCTCGTACGTGTTGCTGTCGTTTAACAAAGCTTCCATTTTGCCATCATATCAGTATTTTTATATAATGTGAACTGATGAGGAGACGTGCACACAGAACAAGGATCAGTAACTTATTTGTGCCGATCAGTCTCCGTCAAAGTTGAACCGGAGTCGTTGCTCGAAAATGTTGCAACTTATAATTAACCAATTAATTATCTTTGCTAATTTTAGACAAAGCAAAATCGATCTTCTTTATAATGCTTTCCTCCCTAAAATAAGCTGCACCTTTTACTCAATTTCAAGTTCAAAATACTGACAGAGCTTTAGAAGCTTGGTTTCACAAATGGCCCCTCGGTTCTACACGTACGAACTACGGCGTACGTTAAGTTGACTTGAAGCGAATCTTCTTTATTTAACTTTCACTTTTTTAATTCAGTTTCAAGTTCTAAATCAGTAGCGACAGACAGTTTTAGAAACTTGGTTTCAAAACTAGCTTCTCGGTTTCTGAGCATATAGTATACGTTACAAGATGAAGTAAAGCGTGTTCTTGAGGGGGGACAAATTTCCGAAGCTTTACAGCATTGAGTTCCACAGCTACAGCATTTTCTCTTCTAAATCAAGTATAGTATTAATGGAAATGTCACTTTGTACTATCTGAGGTTTTTAGCTGGGTAGCTGGTCCATTTTCCGCCAGTATTCCTGCACTTCAATACCCTCCCAAGTCTTATTTTCCAATTTGTTAAAATAGCTGAAAAATAACAACAAACGTTTCAGCATGTAGATAAAACTTTGATGTAGTAGCCATTATTTATTGTTATACATCAAGTATCAAAGTCCGTTTTTCTAGCTCTCTGATTGGGCGAGCGGTCCTCGCGTGGCGGTCCGAAAATCGTGATGTTTCCCGCGTAACCCATGGCAGTGGGTAACAGTACATTTATTTTTCCCTAGGGAAAAATATTCAAACCGGAAGTAGATGGTCAGGTTCAGTTTGTCTTTGTTTTCTCCAGTTTTTTTCCATTAAAAACAATGTCTGAAGGTTTTACTCCACATTTTTGTTGTCATTTGACACTTGATTTATAACAAAACACTTACTTACTGGCACCTCGGGAAAACAGTGTGTTTTGTGGCCCCTCGACTGCTCGTTGTTGCCCTCGGCTTCGCCTCGGGTAACAACGGCAGTCTCGGGTCCACAAAACACACTGTTTCCCTCGGCGCCAGTATAAATAAGTGTTTATCAATAACGTATATTAGCATATGGAATTCTAAACGACATTTATTCAATTAATGATTCATGCCAGAAACAAAAGAAATCAAATCGAATATAGCATCATCTTGATTTACTGTACTTAAATTTCAGTTCAATCTTCTCTGCTAAATAGTTTATATTTAAATGCCTAAAATACTAGAATAATTAGAACTCTTGAGAACGAGAGCAGTTGTTATAAAATACCCGGACGAATTTTCATCGGGATAAAAATTCGTACGGTCACGTGTAAACGGGGCCACTTTATTGTACAGCAAGATTTTCTTCACCGCAATTTTGACCCCAAAATATCGTAATTAAGGCAAAACTGACGATATGACGCCAAAATTGAAAACAACAATTACAGTACTGATTTCAATAGATATGAATTGTTCATAGATAAAAGGTTTATACGAAATTTAAAAAAAAACAAATAAGATTTTCAACGTGAATTTTCAACAAAATGTGAATGACTAAAACCGCAGATCAAATAAACATTTTCTGTTTTTAAAGCTCACTTTTGTCCGTGCTCAATAAACCTTTCCTCATGAAATGAATGGATCACGTGATCTTTCTTTTTGACAAATCTGATTGGCTAATGTCCAATGTTTGTCCGAAGTTTTGGATGTCCGAAGTTTTGCGAGAGCCAGTCAAATCTCTCAACGCGTTATCCACGCACTTCATGCGGAAAGGTCTATTATTCTTTAAACGTTTAATACCAACGTTGACTCTGGCTAAAATAACAGGAATTGGGATTTTTTAGTTTGTGTGCTGTAATATGTCACTGGTTTTCATTTTCAACGTCGTCCCACTTGCATCCTTTGTATTAGGTTTATTAATATTTAAATAGCACGGTTGAGTGATTGAACTGAAACGTTGCTATTGGACAATTCGTCCATTATACTAAAATACAATGTGTTCAGTGACCGTGCATCGTGCACAAAAATGCATAAAGGCGAACAAAAAGATAGACCAAAGACTTTAGCTGAGTTTCCAGACCACATCTCGATTGACTATGCTTGCAGTAATCCCACTGTAAAGACATCCCAAATTTAACTTCTATAAGTAACCTACTTTTCTATGATATGATTCATCGTTGTCTTCTCAACGTCAGATAATTCTTCAGTAACGGCATCGATGTTCTTTTTAAGGTTCTCTATGCTCGCTGTGCTAACAAGTGTGGTTGCTATATCTTCAATTCCCAGAGAGAAATGCATTGCAAGTTTCGAGATGTCTACATTCTGGCTCTGCATTTTATAAAAGGGACAAAAAACACAGTTATAAAAACTTCTTTAATTATTTTATTTTATTTTATTTTATTGCTGGTATCACAGGAAATTTGTCTCACCGGGCCAAATTTCCTAGGAGACATGTTCCATCCATAGGCATACGGGCACAAATTTATATGGGGGGAAAAGAACATTTTGCCCGACTGAAACGGAAATTGCCCGACTTTTGATATAAAAAACCCACTAAGTGCCTGTTGTTCAATATACTTTTTCTCCTACAATACACAGATATTAAATTGTTTTGATTACTTTTCCTTATTTTCATCCTATTTTTTCCCTATATTTTTTGCCCGACTTAGCTTGAAAATTTGCCCGACTTAGCAACGTTTCCATTCGGCAGCTGCCCCCTCGTACGCCTATGGTTCCATCAGCAACATATTTCCTAGAAAATATGCCCTACGCCCGCGCTGGCAAAGTGGACGTAATGA
The DNA here is from genome assembly GCA_964035015.1 of Corallium rubrum. Lineage (NCBI taxonomy): Eukaryota > Metazoa > Cnidaria > Anthozoa > Scleralcyonacea > Coralliidae > Corallium > Corallium rubrum. Next base: position 46,824,108 of record OZ035998.1, on the reverse strand, counting down.
GAACAGCCTTTGGGCTCTCTACTGTAGATCCAATTTTTTTATCAAAGAAAAATTATGGTTTTCTATTTTTCAAAAAAATTGGATCTACAGAATTGTTTTTAAATCTTCCTATTGATTACTTAAATTTAAAGAAATGTTTTCATGCAAAAAAATTTGTGGGTCACGGAACTCATTTTTGAAATAAACTGGATTAAATGTAAATTTACGGCCATTTTGACTGTTGTCATAGCAACGACTGAAACACTTTACCTGTTAACAGTATTTGATGCCTTGAACGTTATTCTATGCATAACATCAGTTTCACTCTTTTCCAAAATATCAATGGGCAATTTCTGAGGTTGAAACTTGCATTTTTTCAACTTTTGAAGAAGCAGTAGGCATGTTATTGAGAGCGGACAAATTTCCAACAGCCCAATTCTGTTTGGAGGGCAGAGATTTTTGCCCAAGTCGTATTTTTCAGTCTTAGCTGAACGAATGAATTTTGCTTAAACATTTCACAGTAATACAACCTCATCCCCAGGGCATTTTGCCTCCACGTTGGGAGTCGGCGAAAATGGCCCTGGCATCGGCTGGTCACGTGACACCCAGAATTTTGGGGTGTTTTGGCAAGAAAATTTATGCGGTCTTTGTGTTTCGTTTTTGTATAATACGTATACATGAATAATAAATAAGAAATAAGAAATATTTAACGCTCTGCCGAATCACTCATGTGAACCTTTATCATAAATGCAACTGGCTAGATTCCCAGCAGGAAGTGCCCGAATTTTCGTTTTTCAAATATTTTGGGAGGACGATTGCCCCCCTGCCACCACCCTCCCCCTAATACGTGACGAAACTACTCTATTTAACAATTAGATCATAAGCCCAAAATCTTTGTCTCCGGGACAGCGCATTTTTACAGACCGTGCGTTGACTAGTCAGAACTCAGCATAATAGAAAACCATATAATGATAGTGGTTAAATGTCCTTGACAACTGTTTAAACTTGTTTTGGGAATCAGAATATTTTTTGGTTATTAATGGTTGCCTGGTGCAAAGCATTGATGACGAAAAAGAAATTGGAAATTTCTCTTCTTTTGAGGGAAGTATGTGTGCTGTTCAAGGAATTTAATGCAGTTAAATGCAATTTAAGTAAGTTAACAACAAAGAGCGGTTAGCGTGGTGGTAGTATGGTCAGTGAGTTCCAGCATATCAGCATGCGCATACGTGGTATGCCCATACAAGCATGGCGGTTGGCAAGGTCAGTGGTTTCTAGCGCATGCGCAAACGTGTGTTCTTAGGTTGTGGGATTACCTCTAACGTGGCGTGTTTGAATTGGGGTTTGTACTGGATCATTTTTCTTCTTTATTTTTTTTTTTTTTATTATTATTTTTCATTTATTTATTATTTAGTATTTTTTTTTTCTCACTGACCTAGTCAGTGTGACGGGTGCCTCGGTCTGGTGTGGGGGCTCATGGCTGGGTTGCGGGGATTGGCCAGCCATGAGAGCGGTATTGTATCTAGGGGCTGGCTTTGGAAGTGGAAGCCCCTGGATGACCCAGGCACCCATTACCCACAAAGCGATGCAGTTGTTAATTGATTAAATATCTGCGTGAGAACAATAGAAATAGAGGTAATTATGATGCTACCAACTTTATTGGAATTTATATTGATACCTGACAATAGTCTGAGGCCTGCTTGCAGGCATTTCGTATCTCTTGAGTTGCAGGATGCCAAGACGGTGGCCCTCTGTTTGACAATAAGCCCATTGATATAGGAGATGCGTTGATTACCCCAACATCGTATTGCTTTAGGAAAACATTAAAGAATAAAAAGTATATCAACCGCAAATCGCCATCTTAGAATGTGAACATAAAATTATGAAAAATACAATTTATATAGGGATGTGTGTTAAAAATATGCCACGTATATACATGTATAAGGATACCTGGTAGGGCTTTAAGTAATAGTTTAAATACGAGACGGAGGGCTTTACGTAATAGTTCAAATACGAGACGGAGGACTTTTTAATAATAATAAGTATAGGTAATCATATGATAGCGAGTGCAATTAATGATTTTACACTACGAGTGATATTTGAAAATTGATCCAAAATTGCACGAGCCGTAGGCGAGTGCAATTTGGCTCAATTTTCAAATATCACGAGTAGTGTAAAATCATTAATTGCATGAGCAAAATCATATGATTACTTGTTTATTATATGCATGACAAAATTACGATATCTATCTTAATTACAGTCAAAAAGTTTGTCTTAATTTGAATGTTTTATTGGCCATACAACCACAGACAATCTTAAAAAGTTATTCAAAGCAGTGAATTAATTTTTCTTTCTGGCAACTAACTATAAGTAATCACAAACTTCAAAACCAGTTTACAATTACCTGAAGTGTCAATCCTTGTCGTACGCTTCGTAGTAATTCGCACGTTTGAAAACATCTTGTTTCGTTACAACTGGACAACAAACAGTTTCACTTGAGCAGATGTTACCTGTATTGATCTTCAAATATTTACATGAAATTTTCAGTTGAAAGTGTTCCACAAGTCGTTGGAAAAGTCAAAATCTTTCAATTGAAAATACGCCGCCATTTTGAATTTTATTTTTTACCACTGTTACCATGGTAACATTAATTTGCAATCCGGAGAGCGCAATTAACGATATAATTGCACTCCTCTTAGCCAATCAGATTGCAGTAATTTTGTCATGCATATAATAATAATAATAACATCTTTATTTAAACTGATAAAAAAACCGATCAGCTAATAAATATTAGCTGGTATAAACCGGTGACCAGTATACAATAAATTTCAAAGTATATCTAAATTATTTAGTAATATATCTGATCTATATTTAGTAAATATACATGGTTAAAATGTTTAATAAAAAGGAAATGTTATATGCTACAGCGATGTTCGTGAGCATCCGTGAGCTTACCGGGATTTCAAAGTCCGAGTGCTTTTTGAAAAGGCGAGCCAAAGGCGAGGCTTTTTAATGCACGAGGGCTTTGTAATCCCGGTAAAGTCCGACATCGAGTAGCCTGTAAACAGACTGTGTTTTCGCTCGGCTCCCCCCGAAAGAACGTCTGCTCGCAGGCTAGACATCGAGTATTTGAACTGACTTCTCAAACTCAAAACTCCGAAGAAACCTCTGAAACGTAATATACTTATTTCAAAGTCCCAAGACTTTGAAAACGTATTTTGCATAATTTCAAAGTACTAGTACTTTTCCTCCGATTTCAAAGCACTGACCAAACATTAATTACTTTTGTTTTTGGTTCATGAATTATTAATGAGTTTGAGAAGTGTATAATTTTATTTAGAATTAAAACACTAAATAATGTAAAATATAGCTTTTACGTATTAGTCTCACATCAGACATCTTCGTTTTTCAGTTATTACGCTTTTTGTGATTTGAGCTTTGATGCCACAACTAGCTTTGGCGTATTTCCAGATTGCTAGGACTAAAAGTATATTAAACTTTGTAGACTTTATATACTCAGTCAACAAAGCCATACATTGCTCTACACAAAACTATAGTTCGTATTGGGTATAACTATAAGAACAGATTAGTTGCGAGTTAAATGCGATAAAACGAAATGAAATATATTTAGGTATAAACGTAAAAATGGAAGTGAAAGGGGAAATAAAGTGAAAGTAAAAATGGAAGTGAAAATGGAAATTAAGTGAAAGTAAGAATGGAAGTGGGAGTAAATGAAGTAAACTGACGCAATATAAAGCAAAGCGAAGTGAAGTGAAGTGAAGTGAAGTGAAGTGAAGTGAAGTAAAGAGACGCGACGTATAGTGAACTGAAGTGGGGTAAAGTAAAGTAAAGTAAAGTAAAGTAAAGTAAAAGTAAAAAAAAGTAAAAGTAAAAGTAAAGTAAAGTGGATGGAAATAAGATATACTCGTGTCAATAAAACAACGTTCTGAAATCAAGTATAAATACCTTAAATTCCTCAATACACTGTAAAAGTGTGTGATCATTCATAGAACAATGACAATATGATAAAAGACAATCAACAGGTACATGACTTTTCTCTAACACTGTGCTACAAACAGGAGAAAATATTGCTATGCATAAATGCCATGCAGGCCATCTATAAATCCAAATAACTTGATGTTACATTTTTAAAGTTCATGAACCGTTCCTGCAAAACTGTAGCCGTTCTTGGACTACGAATTCTTAGATTAATCTAACAAACAAGTTAATCTAATGAATACTGGTCATGCCAATTTTCTCCACATTGAATAGATTGTGAGCAGACCTTATCTATGCGTATTCCACGACTTTCTTGTACATAATGTTCGAAAAACACACCACAGAAAATTGTTGATCAATCAGTCTACTATTTTATTTGATTTTCGTTCGTTCGTTCGTTCGTTCGTTCGTTCGTTCGTTCGTTCGTTCGTTCGTTCGTTCGTTCGTTCGTTCGTTCGTTCGTTCGTTCGTTCGTTCGTTCGTTCGTTCGTTCGTTCGTTCGTTCGTTCCTTCGTTCCTTCGTTCCTTCGTTCCTTCGTTCCTTCGTTCAATTCGTATTCTATATCCTATCCAACATTTAAGTATAAATCATGCATTAAAATTAAACATTTCAGTAACAGACTAAGTGTTACTTAGTCTATTACTGGAATAGTGTTACTTTTATTGCAGGAAATCTACAATATCATTTTTGTTCGAGTATAGTATACAAATGTTTAAGTGTATTTGGGTTTAGGTATTATTTTAAAACCACGTCCTAATATAACATGGCAAAAGCTTGTGTCGGACATCGAGCTACTTGATAAGACCAAAAACTGTTGGAACAGTTGGTAGGAAAAATTTCCCGAGTCTATTAGCCTGCCAAGTTCAGTCGCGTTCTACATGCAACCAATATAGAGAACGTTATACCTTGCATGCTAAAGAGATGCCAGTATTTAGGGCGTTTGCGCTCACACAGAATACTGTCGATCAGCACGACTCCGTATTTTACCAACTTATTGAAGTACCTCCAGCCCACCTGTTCCTCCAAGTCTCAAACCGCAGATTTAAAATGGTATGAAGTTTTTGTATGCTTTTTCGTAATACACAGACGCATTAACAGTAATTGAGTTATCATGGGTTATAAAAAGTATTTAGAATCGACTTTTTTGAACGCCTCTGTTCTATTAAATGCAGTTTCATTTCATTTCATTTCACTTCCAACGTATTTATATACTATTTAACCATATGACTTGGGGTTTTAAATTCGCATTTCAAACCATTCAATAAACAGTATGAAGCTATTTTAAGCTTACTCACCGTAATTGATATAGCTCTTTGATTTTCTATGATTTTCCCTACCTGAAATTCTTTAGTGGATACCCTGTAATACCAATGAATCTTACTTTTCCACTCTCTTTTAGCTGAAATTAAAATATAGATCTTGCAGCACTCTGGAGTATACCTGTACAAAACATTTCTATGGTTCTATAATAATTTACAGAAACACGACTCTCTATATACTCTACCAATCAAAAATACATATATACAATCAAAAACTCCATATCGGGTTACCTTCTGTAATGCAAGAAGGGTTTCATTAAGTATAATATCCAGTGAAGGGGCAAACTCCATGTCGTGAACCTATATGAGAAAATAATATTGTTTAAATAAAATCTATATATATAATGCAAGGATCTGAAGGATGGAAAACTGGGATAATCAATAACGGAAGTACAGTACGTAAGTTCAATAGTAAGCTGGGGATAAGTTGAGTAATGGTATATGTATTTATAAAACCTGATCAACAGGCAAGACAGTAAAAGCCAAGACGATATTTCTCCATGTAAACATTCATATACTGTATATTAATCCGGTTGAACAACAATCCTCTATAGACGCGGCTTTTCCATCTTATATAGGACACGAAAGGTTTCACTACTTATTCTGCCGTTATTAGCCTCTTGGTAAGCGACCTATTCCTAACAAAATAATCTCACATGCAAGTGATCTTGTAACTGTAGGGAAAACGCTACTTGACGGTGGCAAAGACTTCAACCTACATATTAACGGCATCGATTTACAAGTCTGGTATATATAGCTAGTGTATGGTCCATTGCATGTCCAAGTTAAAAGGGCAGGACTGAGGTTGACCGTAAGACCCCGTCCATACATATCCGGATTTTTTTGAAAACGCAACTTTTTTTGTTTTAATACGGATTGGCCTTCCGTCCACACATAAACGATGAAGCCGTTATAAAAAAAACTTGCTTTGAATTTGATTATTTGTTTTTGGCTCACGCAGATTCAACTATAGTTGATCAAAATTTAAAACTAATTAAATTCCAAGCAGAAAATTCAGGTTCCATCAAATTAATTAGTCAGGAACAGAAACAGGCCAGGAATTGTCACGACAGAAACATTATTTCAAAAATGAATCTATATTTTTTCAATGTCAGCAAACTCCTTAATTAAAGATGACAATAAAATACTTACCTGAAGTACATCGACATAATCTAGTCCAAGACGTGCCAAACTTTCTTCAAAACCTTGAATGACTTTTCCACTTGAGAAATCAAACATTTTTTCGACTTCTGGCAAATACCTGCCAACCTGTGTTTATTATAAATAATATTTTGGAAACACTATTTCCCGACTTTTCAGCGAACGTTTTTAAATAATTCTATGCCACGAGCGGTTGAAATTATTCACATAACAAAATGAAGCCGTCGTAACAACTAAACAACACTGTAAAATGTGCAGTGCAGGCGCTTAACAATTTTAGAATAGCACCGTATGTACCGCTAGCGATATTCTGCATGGCGACTATATCAGGCGTGCAACTGGGCGGGTTGGGGTTGGGGGGGGGGGGGGGGCTTGTAACCCCTGCCCTTTTTGTGAGACCTCTAACACTAGGTTAGATATTAGATAAACAGATAATTAATCATCTGTTGTAGTACGCAATACAATTCTCAAATCTGGCGAGACTCAGAGGCTTCTAGCAGTGGGCCCGGGCGTCAGCTAGGCTGAATATAATTATGATAAATTTTAAATAATGCAAGACCAAAATAAAAATTTCCGCAACCGAAAATACGAGAAAAGCGTCCTCAAAATGCAGGAAATGCCGTTTCAGAGACCCAAAATTCAAAAATTTTCCGGGGGGGCATGCCCCCGGACCCCCCTAGAATCTCTGCTTCCCATGCCACTGGCTTCTAGTCCCAAATTGTTTAGAATACTGAACGACTTTGTCCTGTTTTGGCGTTCAACCCCTGCCCTCGAAATTGTCTAGTTGCGCCCCTGAATATTATTTTGATGATACTAGTAAAGGTGAAGTAATAAGAGCAATAAATTGCTGCAACATTGTTGCGTTGCAAGTTGAAAAGCGTTGTCGCACGTATTACCTGCACCTACCTCGAACATTGTCAGTCGCGCAACAATGATTTCGTTGCAATGATTTTGTTACAAGTTGGAACAGCATGTTGCAGTAGTAGAACTGGAGTGAGTCTACTTTTTTCAACAAATTTTCTCAACTTACAACAAAAACATTGCAACTTAAGTTGCGTTGAAAGTTGAAGAAAAATGTTGCCCGTATTACCTCACTTTAAAGGTTCGTTTACATAGGCGATTTTTGCTGCAACTAGTTTTCTAATCCTGATGCATATACGATTGAATAGCAGTGAGTTATACTCACTGCTATTCAATACGATTAGCCATATAAGCAGTGAGTAGGGACCATTTGTGGAAAGCTATATGCCCTATGCAATATGCACTATATATAGTTAGGGCCTGTTTATATGATCCCGGTATACCGGGATGTCCTGGCGTACCGGGATCTCCGCTTGTAGATAACTTACTGTTATTTTCCAAGTTACGTTTATATAGAAACCGAGGCGTCCCGCTTGACCGGGGTCTCGGTCTGGTTGAAGCAACCGGGATCCCGGTCAGACAGACGGGACAAATGTTTGTCCATACAATATACCGGTAGACCGGGATGAAGTTTACTGAACTGCAATGCTTGTAACTTTGAATATTACGGTCAGAATTTCGTCCAAACGGTCAGGTCTAGAGACAAAACACTGAATAAAGTGAAATAAGTTCTAACATAGCAGAATTATGGCGAGTTTTGGATGAAATTTATCCCGGGTAACCGGCGGTATACCGAGATCATATAAACAGGCCCTAGAAAGAGAGAAATTTCCGCCAAAATCGTCTGGTAAACTAGCCTTAAATCATACTAGCATATGTAACACTTATAAGAGTAACTAGATTTGTTAGTAAATGACCAACTAAGATATGAGGACATGCCTGTTTGTATAGCTACTAGCAATAAATGAGAAACCTATGCAAAGTTTGATTTCCACAATGTCTCCGTCGCGCTTGACTTATATTACTGTATAAATTGATAATAGTTTACTACAATAAGAAAAACGTCGAGTCACACAACATTTTACGTCAAGTGGAAATCCGACCGAACAGAACTGTTGAAATGCAGGTTCGCTTCGTACTGAGCGTGAATTTGCGCTGACTGCATGTTTTGTAAATTTGATTTTTTTTACTCAATTCATTATTTCGAGACGACTGCCACACCAATCAGTGTTTTTAGCCATTTTAGGGTGTGTTAATCCCGTCACTTTGGGTTTCGTCCCTGTCAGTTTTTAGTTCACTAATGTTAGTTACAAAAAGCAGGTTAGAGTAATACTGATGCCAATAATACAATGACATACATGCATGTATATGAAACTTTCCCCATAATGTTTTTATAGTGCACTAAAACGTTCTGTGATGGTGTGGTAATTTTTGTACAGTGCAGCGTAGTTTTTGTCTGAATTATATGTACGTCACCAGCTTACAAAACGTTTTGACCTGCATGGTGCATACCTTTGTTGCTATAAAGTATGAACTTCTTGGGATATCCTTTAAAGCCTATCAAAGATACAATATTATTTTTGTGTTGTGAAATGTAATTTACATCAGCCGTGAGCCCTGATTACTGATAATAAATGTCTGTTAAAAGTGAATTAAGTTCTTAATTTGCTGTGAACTGTGATTTTGCTTTACCAATTTCATAATTTATAAGCTTATGAAATTGATTTGTTGTGACTTAGGACTTGAGACTTGCAAAAAAATAAAAGATGCACCATTAAAGTTTCCTGGTGAAACTAGCCTCCTCCAAAGGAAACTCTGTGGCAAGCTTCCTAAACGAGATCCCTGTGGAGTGTACGGGTGGGGTAGGTTTTGCAAGGGTGGGGGCCAGAAAAATATGGATTTTTTTTTTAATGTCTAGAATAGCTTTTTCCATCTTCTCAGCATGAAATTATTGCAATAACCAACAAGCTGTATGTCAGGATTTATTTTCAAGGTACAATAAAGAAAAATCTGTTGAACACCTAGCATGGCCATTAAGCCATTTTCATCCAATATTGCAGAAAATGGAATTTTGGCTTCTACATAATATATACCTTATCATGTGTTTCTAACGGAGTTTTATTTCATCATTAAAGCATTTAATTACTGACTTGTCTGGCTTAAAATCAGTTATAAAGAGTTCTTTGACAATTGTTAAAAATAAAATTTTTCTTCCAGATCATTCCCTGACAAATCTGTAAATTTTCCCTAATAGTGGGGGGAGGGGGGGGGGGCATGGGCAGAGGGGGCTGTACCCCCTACCCCTTCTGGCACTACCCCTGATATGGACCCCAGTTGGGAAGGCCACCCATGCCACTGCCCTGGTTTAATCCAACAATTTGACATAGTACTGTTAAAGGAATTGAGGCAGTTTTTTCAAAAAATTCAAAACTGTAGGTGCACTGGCACATATTCTTTAAATAGTAAAAATAATAATGGTCTGCAAATTAAAAGTTCACTTCTTGAATATGCAAAAATGATGGAATTAAATTATATACAGTACAGTAAGAGTATCCAATGTACATTTTAGAAATAATACAGGTGCAGTAATCATATTTCTCACTTTTTAAAGCCTAGGTAACTTTCCATTTAAATTGCAACACCTAACCTTGCCCAACAATTTCTCAGCCTTTCCATGCCCATACCATGGTGCAACATCAATATAATTTATTCCACTCCTTAAAGCTTCATGAACAACTTCTATAGACTCAGTTTCTTTAGTGGGATGGAAAACACTGCCCAGTGATGAAGCACCTAAGTTAACAATATTAAGAACCACAAATACAGACAATAATTATAACAATAATTATAATAACAAATATAATTTTGAGTGTTGACCAGGATATCTCATGAGTGAGTGAAATGTTCTGTTTATTATATAAAAAAATTATCCTATTGTCATGCAAAAATTACATTAACTATAATGCTGATTCAGTGATAATCATCAGGTGCGATTATCATAAATAATCGCACATGTGAGATTATCACTTTTATTAGTGGTGGAAAAATCAATAAAACACTCTATTTTATATAATAGCTAGTAATAAATTATTATATTATAATTTATAGCCAAAATATGGGAGAACACCCAGAGGTCTACATTTGGTGCAATTACAGCCCCTTGCAAATCCCAAAGAACAACTGGTTGACATAATGAGAACTGTCTGGTGAAATGATGTGTGGAAATCATGTCAGCCTGCATATTTCATGAATCAATTGCACAAAATGTTGCAAACTGTTACTATTCGCAGTCACATACATCTCAGGGAGAGGGGTGCACAAATGGTTTACCCCAGGCTACAGGGGCCTGAGCCCCCCTCCCCACACAAGTTTTTAAATAGGGGGGGGGGGGCATTTAAAATTGACTACAGCTAACACAGTTATACATGTACATATTATCTGACTACTATTATTAATAAATACACAAATAATAAATACACATGACATGTATACTCAAAAGGTTAAAGTACTCACCAAAACTGAGGATGGACACCTCCATTCCAGTTCGCCCAAGTAATCTATACTTCATAATGTATTTTTTATCTTCCTTTATTATCTAATATTCTTATGGGTTATTCTGTGGTATTATTAAAGTGGTAATAGTAACTGATATAGTAAAATACAGAAAGTCGGACTGATATGAATGAAATCATGAATGAATGATTCGTGAAAATTAAGCGTCTCAGCGGTCAAGTACAATAGCATTGTTACTTCGTGTAAGGTCCACATAATAGTTTGGTAGTGTTACGTAAACTATTTTGGCTTAAACCTGCTTTCCATAATGCGGGTATCAGCGGCTTTCCCGAGGGGGCGACCCCCGGGGACCCAGGGAGATTTGTCAAAGTACCCTTGACAAAAGGATGCTAAAGCCCCTGGGTTGGGGGGGAATATTGTGACAAATACCCCCACCCCCTGGGGGAAATTTGGGAAACAATGTTTTCCAAAAGGAGATTTTCCAATGGTCATTTGCAAAGAAAATGCAATTGTGCTAATAGAAAGTACACAAGAAAGCTTCAAAACTCGAAGAAAAGCCAGTTTAATAAAGAAATTTAATTACTACAAAGTGTTTCACATATTAAACCTTTGATTTATTACACCTAATTTACTGACCACAACGACAACAATATATATTAATATCAATAAAGTACAGTGTGCAATTAGGCTCTTAAAATGACCACTTTTTTAATTGCTGCTCGTACAAAAAAACCCACTTTTAGTCATTACTGATATTCACAAAACGCTCCAAGCGCGAGATTGCTTCTTTGAAGTGTTTCCCGACGAATCACCGCTGACCCATGTAACAGCAGGAGATGTGCAAATCCCGGGGGTATGTCCCCGGGGGTAATTTGACAAAATACAAAAGTAGGCTAAATCCCCTGTCTCTGGGGCGTGATTTTAAAACAAATCCCGTGCCATGCCCGTGGGTTGCCCGTGGGTTGCCCGGGGGTCGCCCCCTCGGGAAAGCCGCTGATACCCGCATAAGATCGTCTCGATCGCCTGAATCCATCCAATCAGAAATAGAATGCGCGATTCAAGATATCTCTCGTCTGATTGGAGAGATTTCGGCAACCGGGGCGATCGAGACGATCATACCCACATTCCACAGCAACGGGAGGGCGGGAGGGCCTGCCCGCAGGCTAACGGAAACCAGGCTTTAACGACTTTAAAATAATACAGTATCTAAAATGCAGTTACGTTCAATTTGAAGGACTGGATTCTATACAAACTAAAGCTCTGGTGGCAGTCGTGGCACAGCATATTCTGTCATCTAGAATTCAGTATTATCCTGAATGGTCGTAAACCTATTAACTACAACCCCTTGCGAAATAAAGTTTTATTCTATTCTATTCCCCATTAATCCATTCCCTCCCTTGGTAACCTTAAACCTAACCACAACCCCCCGGCAACCTTAAACCAAATCACATTATCACAACCCGACCTTTCAGATCCGGACCACTTCACGTCGACACGTCTTCACCCCTGCTTATTAGTTATATGCTTTTGAGTTTAAAACATACCGTATGTAGGACAGAGAAGGGTTCAGGATACTCCTGAATTCTAGACATATTGACAATTCAGGATAAAGCTGAATTGTTTGACAATTCAGGATAAATTGAATTGTAAGCGAGAGGACATGTTGGGTAACACTGACCTGCGATCAAAGAGACTACAATTCAGAGGCTGTTTACAAGTGGCTGCATGAAGCGGGACGGGACGTTGTCGAGACGAAAAGGCGTCGCCGTAGCATATACGCTCATAGGCGTAGAGTATGGGGGGCTGAGGGGCTTTAGCCCCCGGAGAAATCTCAATTGGGCTGAGCCCCCTTAAATTATGCAGCAACTGACTCATCAATCACCATTCACAAATTATAAGTTACCCGTTAGGCTAAAGTAACTGTCACACCCTCATTCTCGTCAGCCAAAAGCACCCATATAGAGAGGATAGTACAACGTTGGCGCGAAGATATGAATTTTATCTTCGAGTGGGGGAAAACAATATTTTACGAATGACTGTAGCGAATGAGTAAAATATTGTTTTTGCCACGAGAAGATAAAATTCATATCTTCAAGCCACCGTGTAATGTTATTTTTATTATATAGATTCAATGCAAAAAGCGGTAAAATTCTAAATGACGTCATCGATATCTTCACTAGTGAGGATATGGAAAATACGACACTGTATATTTCCTAGTAAAACACTCGCATCTATATAATAAACAGTGATAAGTCAACCCAGTAAACACAACATTCGAAAAATTGTTGAAATGTGTTGTACTTTAACTAACTAGTTTTTTTGAAATTTCATGACCTTCAGTGTTCTTAAAAATCACCCCTCAGAATGCAGGAAATGGCATTTCCAAGACTCTAAATTTCAAAAATTTCCAGGAAAATTCTTAGAAAGGCCCTGTTCAGTACTTCAGCCCCCTAGACGAAGACAAAACTCTACGCCTATGTATACGCTAAGCGGTAAACTCAGTTTCTGGTTTTAAGGATTTTGTCAGAGTTGGGTGACAGTTAAAGTTTAGAAAAAACCCACCTAAAACAAGTTCATAAAAAATGCTCGATACGCAAGATAGACAGCAAATAGTAAAACACGGAAAACACCCATTTATTTCATTAACTTTAGCCATGTAGACTCCCTTCTTCGTAGTCCTTTTTCAAAAATTTTAAATGTACATAATATACTGTGGACAGGGCCTTCCTTATTCTACGACACCGAAACCAAACCACATTTAGAGTAACATCAAAGAATAATTGCGTCGATATGCATTTTAATATCTGTTAATGCCAAACAAACGGACCTTGTGAAGTTGCGGCAACTTTGGTACCAACGCAGAAACAAGTGCGCCAGTGTTGATGATAAAGTGGAGTAAATCGTATTTGGTGTAAAAGCTGGCCAATATAAATCTAAAAAATCAAAAAATAAAAGCAATGAGCATTCAACGGGGTCTGAGATTAAGCTATTCTCGGTTTTCACTCACGTGATTGGTGGCCCCCTTGGGGTGGTGAAACAATACGAAAGGTTTGAATAAAAAGAGTTAAATTCCCATAGGATAAAGATTGTGCACCAACATTTGTTTTATTTTTTTGTTTTTGTTTTTTTTAATTAGATTCGCCATTATAGTGTTATAGTATATACATGCATTACAAAATGAATTCAAAATATAACGGCATGGTCACCGCAACAGCAGTAAGCCAATTACTGCGGGCCCAAAAATAAACTAAACTAAACTAAATAAACTAGTAAATAGATATACTAACTACAAAGTCAAATCTTAGCTACAATTAATAACAGCAGAATACTAATTAAACTAAATATGTTAATAACAACAAGAAATAGGGTACCTAAGGCTACGGGAACAGTTACATTTTAAGCAGATTGTTTTAAATGTACGAGGGTTTTCACAGTCATAAGTAGTTTCCAAAGATGAGAAATAATAATCAAGCATAACGGATTTAAACAAAGGAAGGTTGTCCATAGTGAGGTTAAGTTCATTTGCTAAAGTATTCCATATTCTAATTGATCTTACAAAGAAAGATTTCTGGTATGTTGATGTTTTGCACTTTAACATGGCCGCCATTTCACTGTTTCTGTGCACCAACATGGCCGTGACGTCAGATGAAAACCAAGAATTTCATAAATTCGTGTATCGTGTTTTCCCAGTGACAAACACTCGACAACAACAAAAATCACTCGGCCTATTACCTCGTAGATTCCAATGTTCTCTCGTGTTTGTAAATGTAATGTTCTCTCGTGATTTTCATTCTCTCATGTTTACAAACATTGAGAACAATGCAAATTACTCGGTTAACAGCCTCGTGATTTCACTGTCCTGGTGTGGTCGGCTCGGAGTTAACGATTTTCTCCACCTCTGTATCAATATATATTATGCGTCGGTATTGAAGTATAGCATGCATGTAGAGATACTCTAGTTTTTAGGATTTCAGCAATTGTTTTACCGTTACAGTACTGCACATTCATATAAGAGGCGCGCCAGTGATGGGTGGAATTTCCAGTCGGTTCCATGTTTGACAAGGTTCTGTTCAACCTTATTTTAGTCAAGGCATTTCCATCTTTCACGCATACCGTATTACTCTTTCGGTATACCAACAAAATTCACTTTCTGGTATATCTGAGGTGATGGTTTTTGTCATATCAACAACGATTAGCGAAGTAACAAAATTCAGGAATGCAACACCTCCTGGTGATCTTACCTCTAAATGGAGGTCTTTTAATTCGGATTCTGGTTGTGTCACTTGTGTGATGTTTTAACGTTTTTAATATTTCTTTAACATTTTTCGATTTGGCCTAAGCCTTTCAAATACGGAAGATTCGGGAACAGCTCCGGAAAGGAATTCTTATCTTCCTGTATTTAAAATTTTAAACAAACTAAATAAAGTCCGAAAATCGCATAAAGAACGTTAAGATTCGATCTAACCTTAGTTTGAGAGAAATTTTAAAAATATTTCATTACTCTTCCATCCAATCCTCGATTCATGAAAACGAGGCTTCCAGGCCAAAGTTTCACAATTTTGATTAATATCATGGTAACCCCGCCATATTTGTTTATGGAAGAAGATGGCTAATAACGTCCAAACTATATATGGTAGAAATAGTGTAATAAAAGTAGAAACAACAATCGAAATATAGTAAGGTTAGATATACTGCCGAAACAGAGAACGTAGGAGTCTAATGTTTCGAGCGAAGGCCCTTTCTCTCTGACGAAGGGCCTTCGCTCGAAACGTTGGACTCCTACGTTTCGGCAGTATATCTAACCTTACTATATTTCTATGGTAGAAATACATCGTGTACGTATGTTGTTAGGTATTTCATAAGCTTTCATTTGATGTGTATTTTAAGTTTCTGTGTTGTGTGTAACTTTTTAAACTGTCCAAAATATTTGCACCGTCTGCGTGCAGACGCTTGTATTTCCGGAATCCCTATAATTACCCAAGGTCCGGAAATACAAGCTTCTGCACCCAGGCTACACCATATAATTATTGCTCGTCAAGTAATATTAAATGGACTTCTCACAACTGTTGTAGAATTTCGGATATTGTATTTAAAATACATAACGCACAACTTTGAAACATATATCAAACAGAAGATACTGTAAAATGCTATTTGCGGTAGAACTTTCAAGTTTCTAGCTTAAGGGGAAGTATTTTAAAAATGGGAAAACGTACTATTATCTCGGTCTGATGGATATTTGTTAAGTTTGTTTTGTTTACACCTCAGAACCAAGATAATATTACGTTTTCCCATTTTTTAAATACTTTCTCTTAAGCTAGAAACTTGGAAGTTCTACCGCAAATAGCATTTTACAGTATCTTCTGTTTGATATAATATATGTGATATTGTGCGTTATGTATTTTAAAACCAATATCCGAAATTCTACAACAGTTGTGAGAAGTCCATTTAATATTACTTGACGAGCAATATATGGTGCAAACCTTTTGGACATTTTAAAAAGTTACACACAACACAGAAACTTAAACTATACATCAACTGAAAGCTTATGAAATGCCTAACAACATACGTACATGATGTATTTCTACCATATATAGTTTGGACGTTATTAGCCATCTTCTTCCATAAACAAATATGGCGGGTTAAACAATATAATCAAAACTGCGAAACTTTGGCCTGGGAGCCTCGTTTTCATGAAGCGTGATGTAATTATCGAAAAGGTGTATTCTATAATCTTTTTACTCAGTAACAAACCTGTTATCTATGACGTTTCACCTAAAACGTGCCCTGAACTGAAGGTCTAGTGGTAACCTTACATGTAAGCTCTAAAATAAAATGAAATTACAGTATCTAATTTTATAACTTACATCACAACAGGAACAAGAGTCATGAACTTTTTGGTTGATGTATTTTGTGCACCTTGGTTTATCTGTTCCCAGTGTGTCAATCTGCGATCTTTACCCTGTGTACCACCATCAACTGAATTCTCAAAAGGATTTCCTTTTAAGTAATGTAAAAAGTAGTAGGTTGCCTAGAAAGGCACAGTGATTAAATATTTAACCTCAAAATGCAATATTTCCTAACCCATTCACTTTCAAACCAGTCAAAGCAAAACAAGTTTGACTTCTCTCTGTTAAATGTAAGTACTGTACTCCAGGGACGTAGCCAGGGTTTTGAAAGGGGGGTCCAGGGGCATGCTCCCCCGGGAAATTTTGAAATCGAGAGTCACTGAAATGCCATTTCCTGGCTTTTGGAGGAAGATTTTACAGACCCTAAAGGTTAAAAAACGTCATATAAAATACTCAAAACACGCAAACGTCACATAGATACTCAAAATGCATACACTCAGTAGATTGAATATACTGTTTACAGTTTATTTCCTGACACAATTCATATTGCATCAGTTTTGTAGTTACATGTCTGTTGTTTTATATCAAAAGGGGGGCTCCCTCACGGCTCCCCCTGGCTACGTCCCTGCTGTACTCTGACTTACATTCCAAATACTATAATTGTATATGACACAAATACTTATTTCAAAGACATTTTCCACTCTATACAGCATTATTCAGAACTGTACAGTTATTAATTTCAGGCATTTGCCACTGACTCTATACAAACCTTATTTGGGTCTGCACAATTATTAAATTTAATAGGCATTTCCATTAGTTCACTACTACATACATGCATTACTGGGACAATTCTTTGTACAAATTATTTTTCAAATCTTTCTAAGTGAGAAATATGCTGATATTCACTCCAAGATAAAAAAAAGTTCACTTCGCCATCTTGCTTAGATCATAATTTAGGTGTATTTTTATGCATAATTTAGTTCAAGTTTCACAAGGTTTTGTCTTTATCTGTATAAAGACATGAATAGTGTACACGTATACCTTGATTACATGCATGGATTACTATACCTATCAGTACAGTAGTACATGGATTGGTGAATAATAATAAAGAAAGAAATATATATAATTTGTAGTTGTACTCCCTCGTGATCATATTCTACCAAAACATAGGATAGCAAGAGATAGCAAAGAAGATTACGTACACTATAAATACGTTACTTGCACTGGTGATTGAATGCAGAGCGAAAGTCAAGTCCTTCACTTACCAGACAATGAATAATACTTGTCAAGGTCCATGCCGTTGCCGTATCAAGAAATGGTATGCTTAGAATGGAAAAATGCGTCAAACAAACCAAAAGTCCATATGTTAGCCACGAACCTCTGCCTTCTAACCAAGACTCATTAGGATTAAAACGACTGTGAGGTGCCTTTTCGGCCATCTTCACTCTAAATGACAATGCATACTCGCATCAGCTTCCGGTGGCAATTTCGTTCGCGAGAACTGAGCCTGCATTACTGGTGAGCGATTCCGGCGAATCGCCGAAATCGGATGATATCTTTTCCGTTCGGATCTCTTCAATTTCTTCTGAAAATGTTTTGTTTTGGGTACAAGTAATGAAGAGGAAGCAAGAAAAGCTTATAATCTTGAATAAGGTATCAGTATATATTTTTGCAAATGGAGAACTCGCATCTAGAATTGACCGTACCGAAAAAGATTGCGTGCAGTAAATATTGTTTCTTGCAGAATTATTGGAAGGTATGGTTTTAAAAAAGATCAACTTTGGTAGTTCAACAATGTTTTATAGTGGTTATTTGAGCTGATTTGAGGTCGCAAAGCATTGTGGTTAAATGTATCCTCTTATCAACGATAACGAGTCCCGCCAGTGTTGTAGCCAAGGGGTGGGGTGGGTGAGGGGTGGTGGTTACCCAATGGTCCCCAAGACCGTTCTTGTGAAAAGTTTAAATCCGTGGAGAAACTTGTATAGGGGGTACAGTTTTATAAGTCCAAGTGAGGCATGCATATGCTATAAATTACAATACTTAGGGTCTATATACAAAATGCCACCAACCGACTTGTTTATAAATAAATCTAAAGATATTCTGATCTGTATCATTCTATGTTCTGGTCTGATTTCAATGAAATCATGTAATTTATGGCTTTCAGATTACTCTTAAATACTTGCCTCAAAATGCAGGAAATAGTGTTTCTGAGACCCTAGGAATCCTGGGGCACATGCCCTGGAGCCCCCTAGGAGATTGAGGTTCTTGCCTCCCCAAACCCAAGACCGACCTGGCTATACCACTGCATCCCCCCCCTCCCATCCCACTTCCAATGCCCCTGACAGTATATGGCTTATATTATAACAAAAAGTTTGATTTTAATTTCTTGGCTGACAAACTATTAAATTCATGCATGTTTTGTGCAACAAATAAGCAATTACATATTTAGTTCAACAGCAAAGCACAACCAATTAAAATTTAAAATGCGCATTTAGCAAAGCATGATAAAATGATTCAATAAATCATTTTTCAAACCTTTTTTCGAGCCTTTGCAGAGCTCAAGACTGGTGGCTGTGTAAAAAATATTTTGTGGGAGACTGAAACCTACCTGCAAACCACACAGGGGCCTGGAACTTTGCCTCACTTTTTGCCCCACAAATGACTGGGCATTATTGTTCCAGTTACCACTGCATTCTAGCTAACTTATACTGAGTTCACTGCCTAGGCTTTCCAAACTTGCACCATTGCATGTATTAGTCTTGCCATCCTTGTCCTATTCTGTGTAGCCTGTGAGCAGACGTTTTGTGAGTTTAGATAGTCCAACAGGCTATATTCTGTGTGCTTGGTGTTTCTGCTGTGGCCCACCCTCTGTGCTCGGAGGCCTTCATCAGTAATTGATCATGATGCATGCCTGGCCACCAGCCAACCAGCCTAAGCTGCACCACAGGAGCCCACTCACTAACTTCTGGAGGGTTGTGACTAGGTTTAGGGTCCAGGGGTTTTTGGTTAGGTTTAGGGCTACTGGGGTTTTTTGGTTAGGTTTAGGGTTACCGGGGGGTTGTGGTTAGGGGTTGGGTATGGGGGATGAGTTTTCATTTAAAATTAAGGATTATCCTTAATTCTAGGCGAGTTGAGAATTAAGGATAATCCTTAATTTTGGATGTGAGGTCGACCTGACTGCTAGTTATATCTATATGCTCCCGAGGCGTTTTTTGTAGCCTGCGATCAGGCGGTTCAGGCCTCTTGAGCGCAATATGATGCGTCGTCAAAGAACTACTGAGTGCTTCAGATCAGCTGACGGAAAAATGAAATAGACCTGCAATATGTGGCATTGGCAATTTTTGTTCATTTTGAATTTTGTCTGGGCCTCCTTGTGCTCTGCAAAGGTAACTTATGGTAAGTTGATTGTCTTGGTGTGTGTGCAGTTATATAGTTTGATAACTTTGATTTGTTCTACCGTATATAATTTCTTGCGCGCTTACCCAAAATTTAAGTGATTCGCGGTGACGCGTATTTATATGATCTTTGCATATATTCCACATTCAGTATTCAATTGAATGTTTATATTTGATTTACGAGTTGAAGAACTAGTTGAAGAAGCCTTTATAATAGTTTTAAGGTTGATTTGTTAAAAATTGTACTGTGGTCAGCAGGTAGTGGTCTTTTGAAACGCACAAGTTGTTTCTGTTTGTGTTGCGGTATATATAAATAATTTTGCACTTATCTAGCTATTTCAAGACCATCGCCCATGGCGCTACTATATATTGCTAAAAATCGTTGTGGTTAACAACATAAAACTTGGTTTCAACACAACGAATCGCAGTTGGTTGTAAATCAACACGCCGTTTATTTATTTGTTTTATATACTGATAGCCGCAACGTTGACTTTATCGCTTCTCTTGGATGCATCACAGCCCAGATGCATTGTAGCCTACATGTACGTAGCAAACATTCCAGATTTTAAAAATTTATAAATTAAGCAAACTTTTACCTCAATTTTCTATTCCCCTCAAACTTCCCAGTGTTTGGACATATTCTGATGAAACACCGTCCTTGTATATGATATTTAAAGAAATAGAAAATGGCTGCCCGTGTTTATATAGCCTGATGCAAACACGAGAGTGAGTTGAGTTGGGAGAATTCGAAACTTTATGTTAACCCAAGCCGTAGGTGATGGTTTACATAAGTACTTTCGAATTCTCCCAACTCACTCGAGTGTTTGCATCAGGTTATATAAACACAGGGCATCCATTTTCTATTTCTTTTATGAAATAAGGCTAAGAAATGTGCCGTGACATATCACAACCGTGTTTACATAGCCTGATATAAACACGGTAATTGACCAATCACAGCGTACGTAAGACGCAACCTATTTTATGGATTAAAATAGTCAATAACTCATGAGAAAAGACAAAAAAAGTTTCTTAACTGCTGTAAGTATGCTAAACCTATAAATACTAGGGAGTAGGTGTTCAGTATTATGATGAGCTTGATGTTTGAAATGATTAAGTTTGATGATTTTAATTAATGTCAAACCTAATATTAAGTTCACAGTAATGCATTTAGTTCAACCCTGGTTAGCCTGTGTGCATCTGGAACTGCACACAGACTAAACCCTGGTATGATGCAGTTTTAAATATTGAAGTTATGATGTACTGAACCTAATACATTTGGCTAACACTGAGAAAAACTAGGGCAAAAGTTTGTTGAATCTAGAAAAAACCTGAAAACTAGCCATCATCATCAAATGGACTAGAAAGTTTGTTGCAACCCTACCAAAAATAATGTAAATATATAATATTGGTATTTTATATAGTGTTTTATAATCTTCAGAGTTCATAATTCTATAAATTTCCTCCCCCAAAATGCAGGAAATGACATTTCAGAGACCCTAAATTAATTGGGAGGGGGAGGGGGAGGGGGGGGGGCTGTATCCTCCCTGGCTATTTTGGCCCACTTGGCTAACCCTGGTTACACCACTGTATAAAATGTCTGCAGTGTATGAGGCCCAACACAATGCTGCCTGGTATTGGTTTTGTTGGTGGTTTCTGTACTGAAAATTATGCTCTATTATAGGTACTTGGGACACTTTTTTAATTTTGGTTATTGGGGTGGTAACATAATATTACCAAATGATTTAATTTAGCACATGGGAATTATAAGGTCTGGCCTATTCCAGTTGGCCATACTGTACACAGGGGTGGTGCCAGAGGGGCAGGGGGGCTAGCTAGCCCCCTGTTGGGGAACCCTAGCCCCTCCCCCCCATCCAGGAGGAGAAACTCTAACTGATTAAGCCAGACAAGTCAGTAATTAATGCTTTAATAGTGAAATAAATCTCCTGTAGAAACAAGAATAAGGTAAATGTTGTGCAAATTTAACAGTGATAATCACAACACACAAAATTCCATCTTCTGTCTTCAAAATTGTACAAAAATGGTGAAAGTTACCACACTAGGCACAAGTTACCATAAACTACTTAACTACTATAACTATGCCCTTAATCATTTCTTTGTGACTGATAACCCTAGGACATGGAAGTCAGTATGTGTGAAATGTAATGTAGCACGTGGTCTTGACCGCCCTCTGACCTGTTGTTTTTAGCTAACTAATTGTATTCCGGGCCCACAGTAATTGGTAATAACTGTTGTGGTTACCCTGCCTATATACTTTTATACCATTGTTGATATATATATTTTTTCCCTCTGTAAGTTGTAGGCAAAGTTTAATAAAATAAAATAAAATAAAATAAAAATACTAGGTGTTCAAAGGTATTCAATGGATTCCCTTTATTGATACCTGGAAAACAAATGCTATAGCTTGTCAATTATGATAATTTCAAGTCAAGAAGACAGGAAAAGCCATTCTAGATGTTCAAATTTTAAAACTTTTTTTGGGGGGAGGATGCCCCCACCCCCTACTAGCCCTTGTTGGGGACCTTAGGCCGTGTCGGGGAATTCCTGGCACCACCCCTGACTGTACGTTTTAGTCTGGCTATATTTTTTTTAAACTAGTAGCAATTTATTGATTTATGTGTTGGTCTTGTGAACTACTGTAGACTGGTGGGTGGGATGGCTCACCTTCTTACAGTATAAACATCTAGTAACCCATGGAGGTGAAGGTACTATATAATCAGTGCAGTCTCTAAGTGCCTATTTCTAGTTACATATAAGGTAGCAATACTGAAAAAATACAAAAATATGAAGAAAATTTGTTTATATTAATTTTGTAACATTAATAACTGATTTTCTATCAGTGAAAAAAGTTTGCATTGAAATAGGTACAGTATTTTATTAACAATGTGAAAAATAAGATTTTTGCAGGACAAATTACTTAAATATACTGTATCATCATTACTAGCCTGTGCACATCCGGAAAACCCGCCGGAATTTCCGAAATTCTGGCGGGTTTTCCGGAATCCGGATGTGCACAGGATACATCATTACATATTAAGTCGTTTTTCTCTTGTCAAAAATAAATTTTAAAAAATATGTAATTTTAGAGAAAAATATTAGAACATTTTGAAGTTGTAACTTTTTAAAAAATACAATTTCAGTCCAAAAAATTTTTTTTGCTTTTTACACGGATAAAATAAGTCATTTTGTTACAAAATTGAAATGAAAATTTTTTATTCATATTTTTTTATTTATTACTACCTAATATAGTGTAATGCTTTAATATGTGTAGTATATATGTGCAGTATAACGAGTGAAATAAATTGAAGATTGATACCGGAGGATTGATATCATCTGGTACCGGAACATCATTGTGACATTGTCAGTCTGTAATCAATAAGGAAAGGCAAACGCTGTAGGGTAGCTAGAGCTTTTCTGGAAGAAGAAGGTAGCTGTTTGTTTGGAACGAAACAGTTAGAAAGAAATTGGAGAGAAAATAAGGAACGCAAGGCAAAAAAGAACGAAAAAAAACAGAAAGAGAGAAGAAAAAGAAAATGAAAACGAAATGGAGAGAAAACTGAAAAGAGAAAAAATGGAGAAGAATGGGAAGATTTGTAGAGAAAAGCAAAGGGAGAAAATGAAATAAGAAGTAAAAAGGAAATGATTACAAACAAATGAAGAAGATGAAGAACAAAGGGGCTAAAATATCTCATTCGATAACACACTTCCTTTAAAACGTAACTTAATTGTACTGACTACTGTGCGTCGCAAAGCATTTTCTTTACGCAACTGTCGTTTTTAAGAAATTGTTTACTACTTTGACACGAAAAAATGAAATGTTTCCTATGAATTTTACAAGTAGTGCATGTACTGAGTGTCTGATTATCTGATTATCTGAAGTACCTTACATAATGTCATATTTTTATTTACTCACTCTAAATTTCTTAAAATGAGTTAATTCAACAGTAGTGTGCTACTTGATTTTTACCGACTTTGAATGACCATAAACACAGTGTATATATGCAAATTGACTGGATTTTTTTGCGGAAGTATTGTCAGTAGCAGAAATTATCAGTCTAAAGATTGGTTTTGGCGTTAGGAGCACTTTTAACACACGCAACTTATCAGACTTGCAAGTTGCAACAATCCTGTCGCAAATGTATGTTGCAACAAGCCTGTGAGATCTCTGGCCATTTATGGGGGGTTCATGGGAATGCCTCATGATTATCGCGATTCGAGACAATTTATGAATTTTATAGGCCCAGAAGGTTTTAATCGTCCGTACTGTACATGTATCTTCTGACAACAAGTAGCTTTTATTTGCGGCGGGTGGGGGTGGGGTGTTGGCAAGTTGAGTTGAAAATTTTTGGCTACGCTAAGCGTTATTCTTCGCGCGACATTTTTCGCCAAGTGGAAATCCAGCCTGCATAAACACGGCTGTCAAACGTTTTGCGCATGCGAGACGTCCGAGCTCGCACCTCAAAAAAGAGCGGGAAAACACTGAAATATTTGGACTGGTCCAAGAGTCCGACACAAAAGTTAAAATTATAAGCATACTACCAAAAGATAAGGTAGGTAATTTGTGCATGGTTTCCTTGTCGATATTGTAACATATTCTGAATTTACCCCTTCGTAATTTTCTTTACCCTTTTTTTACAAATGAATAGTCGAGTCTTACTTAGTCT
Source organism: Corallium rubrum (assembly GCA_964035015.1). Taxonomy (NCBI): domain Eukaryota; kingdom Metazoa; phylum Cnidaria; class Anthozoa; order Scleralcyonacea; family Coralliidae; genus Corallium; species Corallium rubrum. The sequence continues at coordinate 46,799,355 of OZ035998.1, read as the reverse complement.
TCGCTGTCTGGTTGTTGTCGCCACGGCTAGTTCCCACTTCTCTTGCAATGTTTGCTCTAGCGAATCCACGCTTGCGCAATCGTTTGGCAGCGGTGATCTCATACAGTTCGGCCACGATTGTATCTTACTTAAAATACGGAATGCATCTAAATAACCATATTTAGCGATTATTTGGAAATTCAAGCCACTTTATCTGAGTAAATCAATGGACTCATTTTCTTTTGTTTTTTCTTCACGAATTATAATAAATGATATTTTAATCACACATACATGTATGTAAATGTAATATATACGACATGAGTGACAGAGTACTGAAATGTCCATAAAGTTCGGATTACCATTTCATACATCTGTTTTTAAGCTGAGAAAATCTATCGGAAAGTTTATGTAAAGGACGAATTTGTATGTACATATTTGTTTACAACATTTAATTTGTATTTGTATATATATATATATATATATATATATATATATATATATATATATATATATATATATATATATATATATAACAATGTCTCAAACATTTTCTCAATGAATGAAACACTAGGCGGGCCCAAATAGTCTATACGTCTAGTATATACAGCGTATACATGTATGGACAATAACGACATGTACAATAATTATATATGCACATACAGTATACTTGTGGATTTATGAATAGAATTATATATTGATGATAGGAAATATATATATATATATATATATATATATATATATATATATATATATATATATATATATACAGTATATATATATATACAGTATATATATATATATATATATATATATATATATATATATATGTATATGTATATATATATGTGTATATATATGTATATATATATGTATATATATATGTATATATATATATATATATATATATATATATATATATATATATATATATATATATATATATATATGCAGACTGAAGTAACAGCCTTCTAAAAGTTCTATTTCCAGATTAAATAAACTTGTCTTTTACGTTGTGAAACTTCTACTCGTATACTAAACTTAAATCTTAACTGTTAGTTTTTGTAGATTCTTCTGAAGAGCAATGTAAAGGATGCATAAGTGATGTAGCAGTTAATCAAAGCTCACCACACTTTATAATTGGAGATAACAGCACGCATTTTTCTTGTCTTAAAGATTGTGTACTGCAAAGGTATTTATTTATTTATTAGCTTTGCCATCAAGATGTATACATAAAAATGATAACATGCACTAACTGGATGATGGCTGGGTATCCGCAACAGCATGGCTAATTACTGTGGGCCCAAAAATACAAAATAAAAAAATAAAATTTAGAGAAAATGACAATATATAAACATTCTAATAGCACTAGCAGCAGCTTATTGGGTCTGTTAGACTTCGTGAGTTGTTGCCTCTTGACAGTCATATAAGTTCTGTCATGCTTAAGTCTAACATCTCAGCAAGTGTGTTTCCAGTTCTAATTGTTCTTATCCAAAAGAATCTTTTGTGAATCGTCGTTTTGCTTCGTGGAACTATGTACTTAGCTGTGCTGGCGTTGCTGGATGATCTAGTGCACCTGGTAGTTTGGGGTTTTTTTTCTTAGTTTTCTTTGGTAAGGCTGTGTTAAGTTAAGTTATCACATGTTTCATGAAAAGTTTATTGTTTTAGACCCCGTTTACACGATGCCGGTACAATTTGAAAATGGAACAAAATCATGCCGGTATGCAAATACAGCATATAACAACATTTCATGTTATTTTTGTGCCGGTATCGTGTAAACGCAAGGCCTAAACGGCATGATTTTGTTTCGTTTTCAAATTGTACCGGCATCGTGTAAACGGGGTCTAAGAAGTAGAAACTGATTGCTCACGTTTACATACTGGTATTGAGCTCTTGCATGTATTCCCAAGCTGGGTGTCAAATCCATATAAGCAAAAGGATTACCATTCATTATTTGGTCCACTAAATGTCGGTACTTTGAAGTTGCCACCCAGCAGGGCGACTTTGACGTCACCTGCAAGAGCCCAATATATAGTCTGACGCAATTGACGGTACCGAAGAAGATGGCGGTGGTACATTTAAGTTTTAACCACAATGCTTTCTGACGTCAAATTAGCTCAAATAATAACTAAACATTGTTTATGATGTTGACATGGATTAAAGGCTCTTTTCCAGTCATCGCAAAAACCAGCTCGCAGCCCTCTGCAAGCGTTTGCATGTAATTAAAAACAACTCACAGTCCTTGTTTTTCTCGTTGTGAGGTCTTTTTAATGAGATACAAGTACTCGCAGCAAGCTGTGAACTAGTTTCTGCAATGAGTGGAAAAGAGCCTTAAGTAAGCAAGAACTTCATTCCTCCCAAAGTAGATCCTTTTAAAGACCTATCTTCCAATAATTGTACAAGAAACAATACCGTAAAATCCCGGTTATAAGTCCTGGGCTTATACCTGTTCAAAGGCCGTTTTTATGTGAGAACAATAGGAAGAACAATAGAATCATGTAATAGTAGGCTTATATCCAGGGGGGCTTATAACCGGGATTTTACGGTATTTACGGTATTTCCATGACCAGAGTGCAGCAGCATATAATTCTGTTGGATGAAAACTTATTGAAAAGGGCAACCTCGCTCCCAGGGCCTTTTTGAAATTCAGAGGGCGGGGAAAGGCCCTGGCATCAACACCGCTGCCAAACGTTTACGCATGCGTGAATTCGCTAGCGTAAACATTGCAAGAGAAGTGGGAACTAGCCCTGACGACAACGACCAGACAACAAAGACTAAGTAAGACTCGACTATTCATTTGTGTTTTTAAAAAAGGGTGAATAAAATTACAAAGGGGTAATTTCAGAATATGTTACAATATTGACAAAGAAGCCATGCACAAGTTACCTACCTTATCTTTTTGGTAGTATGCTTATAATTTTAACTTTTGTGTCGGACTCTCAGATCAGTTCAAATATTTCAGTGTTTTCCCGCTCTTTTTTTGAGGTGCGAGCTCGGACGTCGCGCATGCGCAAAACGTTTGTCAGCGGTGTTCCTGGCATCGGGTGGTGGACTCTTAATTTTCATTGGTTGATTTCTTTTCTTAAACATTAGTTTCGGGAAACATAATTATGTAACAGACGTTTGGTGGACGTTCGTCAAGCTCAGTTACTCAGTCCCACACAAGATTATAATGACCGTCTAACCATTGAGCCACTGAGCAGATGGGGACTAAGGTTGCAAATTCATAGTCATACGTTTTATATGATCTGTAGTTACTCGGGCAAATGCCGGTAAGATATCAATATGTTGAACATGTTCAGTGCATGTCTAGATATCGCGTGTCGTATTACATTTGGAAACGCGTGTTTTAAAACATGTTTAAATATTTTCTGTTTGTCCGAATTTAAATAAATTCTATATCAAAATGATCGCTTGAATTTGCCGAATCCGACATAGGTTTTGTCTACTAAATATATTAGATCCGTTGTTTAATTTTCAGGAAAACGGCCTTGTTTACATTTATACTACATTGGCAAACCTTTGGTGCTTCCTGCACCGCAGCAGTTCACATATGACCATAGATTCTATTTTTGAAAAACTATGCAATTATGCACTGCCATTGTCATATAGTCTTGCTAGAGTACGCACAGGCTACGCGAAGCGTTCAGAAATCAGTAGCCCGAGTGAACGCCTGAGCAGGCGTCTTGTTAAAGTGGTAGTATAAATTGTACGTGTTCATGTAGTGCACGTCCACTAAACGTCTGTTACATTACACCAAGACTTGCTCCAAGTCTCTCTCTCCCTCTATGCTATTGGTGCGGCTCGCAAAAACAAAAACACGGGGGGAGATAGGACATTGTGCTTTGTTAGTTAGATGTAAAGAATGTATTGACGCGTGTTTTGCTGTTGATTCATTTAAATTCAATTTGATTCAATGAAATTTACAGTTGTATGATTTATAAACGTAGATTATCAAGTATCTGATAAACTGGCAAATCTAACGTTTCAAGAAAGTCTAACTACATGTATACGGTACAACTTACCATAAAACATAATTATGCATAGTTTTGTGCCAGTTATGGTCAAAGCTTCAACGGGACCGCCATTACAGTGAACTTCTCCCACGGGACTGCATTACTCAGAATGATTTTCCATACTAAAACTAAATTGCTAATTTATTGCACCCAATATTTCTGGGTGCTGTGACCAGCCAGGGAACACCACTGCCAAAAAAGAGCGGGAAATTACTGAAATATTTAAACTGGTCCGAGAGTGGGCCCACACACAAAAGTTAAAATTACAAGCATACCCCCAAAAAGGTCATGGCTTCTTTGTCAATATTGTAACATATTTTAAAATGCCTCATTTGTAATTTTCATGCAAATACAAATGAATAGTCGAGTCTTACTTAGTCTTCACTGTCTGGTTGCTGTTGCCACGGCTATTTCCCACATCTCTTGCAATGTTTATTCTTGTAAATTCACGCAAGCGCAAACGTTTGGCAGCGGTGTTATGCCAGGGCTTTTTCCCGCTCTCCCAATTTCAGAAAGGCCCTGGAAACGAGGATGATGAAAAGTCTGTTTGCTATGGATCGTTTTCACTCACGTGATCGGTGGCCCCGTTGGCAGGTCGACCTCACATCCAAAATTAAGGATTATCCTTAATTGTCAACTCGCCTAAAATTAAGGCTAATCCTTAATTTTAAATGAAAACTCTCCCCCATACCCCCAACCCCTAACCACAACCCCCCGGAAGCCCTAAACCTAACCACAACCCCCCGGAAACCCTAAACCTAACCACAACCCCCCGGTAGCCCTAAGCCTAATCACAACCCTCCGGAAAAAAGTCCCACCTCTCAGACCCCAACCACAACGCCCCTCTAGGATTTTTAGCTTTATGTGTTCAAGTTTAACATCCCGCTTGTGGGACAGATAAATTAAGGCCATGTCTTAATTTGAGCCCTATTTTAAAATTAAGGCCATGTCTTAATTCTAGCCCTATTTCACAATTAAGATATACGCTTAATTTTGGTAAGAGATCGTGTTGCCGTTGGAGTGGTGAAACAATACGAAATGTTTGAATTGTTTCGATGCACCAATATATGACCGCTGTGACGTCAGATGAAAACTGAATACATGGTATTTGTGGGTTATCACGTAGATATAGACTTTAGTAAGAAGGTTTCTGATTAGTTTAGGTCACGTACATAAACAAAAACCCAAACCTCAGTTCACCCGACCTCGGTATATACACAAGTATAGGAACAAAGTCTTTGTGCATGCTGGCACAAAAACTGTTATCTGTCTTCACATTGGTAAGAATGTGGTGAAATTGGTTTGATTTAGTATGGTTTTAGAGCGTTTTTTTAAGGTTTTAGTAAGGTTTTAGCATGATTAGATTTAATGCAGACCGAGCAGTACAATGGAACAAAATTTTTGCATTGGTGAGTAGAACAAAAATGCACGGTGAATGACGTATATATAAGAGGCAGTGTGAAACAAAAATATGGTGAAGTATGCATAATACAGACTAAAGTATGAAGTATGCATAATACAGACTACCGGTCCAATGATTACTAGTTTTTGATTACAGTACTTGCAGTAATTATTAAATTACTTGCAGTAATTATTAAATTACTTGCAGTAATTTTAGTATTTATAGTAATTAAATTACATGTTAACTATTTTGCAGAGCAAAAATTGCATTATATCACCCAGCAGGAACTTGTTTTTGTGTCAATGACACATACACTGAACAAGGCTTAGAAATTAACAATACATGGTAAGTTTAATTTCTCAAATATCCTGTAGCTAGCCCAAATTTAATATAGCTATATATATATATATATATATATATATATATATATATATGTAGTATTTACAATATGAGTGGCCGTGTTGTATTGAGTATACAAGCTCGAGCCGAAGGCGAGAGTAATATTTGTTCAGATTAATTCAGAAAAAGCTCATTTTCAATGTTTTAGAGCGGAGATGGAGCTAATATACAACCACTAGTGGTTGTATATCTGATACAACCACGTGTGGTTTGTATCAGATATACAACCTCCTTCACGGTCATGATTTCTTTTGTGTTTTCTTCATGAATTATTAATGAGTATTTTAAATATATATATATATATATATATATATATATATATATATATATATAATCTGTTGCTATTATACATGAAGGGAATATCCGACCCTGCAGTTGGGGGAACGAAATACACGGAGAGCTAGTTAGATATGACATATAGTCTCTAGAATTACAACGTTTGGAAACGCTGTGCTAGCGTAAAAGCTCTAGTCTCCAGGACTTACTGGAGCTGTTCATATGAGGCGGGCGAGTCCGGTAATACCTGGTTGATTTTATGTCACGCAAATCTTATTACGACTATTTGAGTAATGCAAAATGACACAACAAAGCAAAATTGCTTTCGTTTTTTTTTGGTAAGTATATAGCACACAGGGTAGTCTAAATCTTTTTTGAAGTTCGTGACTTGAAATCAGCCTGCATGGTAACCCCGGGTTAGCCCGCATCATATGAACGACCCTTTAATAATGGGGGGGGGGGGGGGGGGAGGGGTATTAACAGAATCAGTGAAAGCTCAAGACTGAAACACAAGACAAGTAGTTTGAAATATTTTTCTTCTGAAATGCTAGCTTTAAAGTGCCTATGAAACGAAAATTAAGTTTGTCTTATTTAAAAGAACACTTAAAATGACAAAGTAACATCTTTTGCAGTTTTTTTGTTTCCTTGCTTCGTTGTTGAGATATTTCAGTTTGTTTGATTTGCAAATTTAACTTACAAGACAACTTTACGTCACTCTTTGCATAATGAGTTGTCGCAAAAGATTATATATCTTTGTTATTGTCAAACAAAAACACTTAAAATTTACAGACTCTGTTGTAAGAGAAACACTCGCACATGGTCCCTAATTCGCCAATAACAAAGATGTAGAACACTTTGCGGTAAGTCATTATGCGAAGTGTGACGTAAAGTTATCTTATAAGTCAAATTTAGATATCAAACTGAAATATCTCAAGAACGAAGCAAGGAAACGAAAAACTACAAAATATGTTACTCTATCATTTCAAGTGTTCTTTCAAATAAGATAGACTTAATTTTCGTTTCATAGGCACTTTAATAAGCATTGAGCTTAAATATCAAGCTCCGCTGTAGGATATCAACAATCCTTGTTGACTGGCATTAGGCACTTTATGTTCCTGAAAAAGTGAGATTTGACTGTACTAATAACAATGGGGGTTTTTCCTCTTGTTTTATAGTTGTTTCGAAAGTGGCGAGGAGAGTCTTCGTAACCAAACGTTGAAGGTTTACAATTTGACAGGAATTATTTTACGATTGCAATTTAACGAGTTCATTGAGCTAGACAAAACTGCGACCGTGGAGCGTGAGATTTTGCTATGCGACAAGGGCGAATTTGTTAAGAATCGAACAACATTGCAAAGATTCGTGACTAGTCATAACTGCACAATTTACCCTCGTCGAACAAGTAGTTTGAATGGTCCGAGTAAGAAGAAATTACTTAATGTACCATGCTTTGCGAATTTGACGTTCAAAAATTTGGGAGAGAACACGATCTGTATTGGAACGGGAAATCCTGTTAATCATGCTTGTGGAAGCGTACAAGTCTTAGCCCCAATGAAGATATTGAAACTTAGAGAAATTTTCACATTGCCTCACTTGCCTGGTGAATCTGTGTTTCGGTTACAAGTAAATGGAACAGTATTTAGACTGTCGTATAAATTTAGCGATCAGAGTAGGGCAACCGTACATGAATTTCGAGAATCTAATATCTACGATATTTGTGGAGTTGACTTAATAATCAAGTATAATCAAACTACGTTTGCTCGTACTATCTACCTAACTGTTAACGCAAGCAATCGCCTTGGCGAAGTTCATACTAAAGTTCCAATTACGAGGAAACGAGTGGGATTTGCTATTTCCAACATGAAATCAGTTGACGGACAAAGGAAGCGGTTTTCGTTGGTAATTAATGCTGTACATCCTCCTGTGAGAGGAAACGTAACGTACAAATGGCGTGTCCTACCTGTAAGATGTTATAAGAAAATAAAGATCAGTCAGAATGAAACGTCTGGTAAGCAACGTCTAGTTATTTAATAGTTGAGGAGGTTTTCCTTGTTCTTTCTAGAGATGCATATCTATATACGATACATGCGGCCCCTCGGGCTGTATTTGGCTAAAAAGCCTCGGTTCTCGGTAATTAACTCTTACTAAACGTCTGCACAATGGAAGTCAGGGGGACTGGCTTGTAGCTTTTTCTTAATTAAACCATAGTCAATAGAAATATACATGTCTGGAAGCCCGAATTGTTTTATGTTTTTGTTCAGTTTTTGCACTTTCACAACCTGGCTCATTGGATGACTGAAGCAGTCATCCAATGAGCCAGGTCGTAATCTCGACTGCGCATCAAAATGACGCGTTCTGCGTCGGAATAAACCTTATTTCGTTAGTTTCAGAAATTGCAGCTTGATGTTAGTAATAATTGTCAGTTGTTTGCTGTACAAGCTGTGTCAGTTAGTAATACTCAGAAAAACTCTGAGTTCTAAGCGGGACTCGAATCCACAACCTTCTGAATGCTAGCCAGACGCTCTAACCATTGAGCCACTAGAACTCAGATAGCGGAGCAAGGTTAATTAAGGTAATTATACCTTAGACTGCGCCCAGTCCTCCAGGAACGAGTCTTAACCGCTAGTCTTAACCGTTAGTCTTAACGAGTCTTAACCGTCTTAGAACTCAGAGTTTTTCTGAGTATTACTAATTGACACAGCTTGTACAGCAAACAACTGACAATTATTAAACCTTATTTCATTCCATAACATCAAGCTAAGGTCACAGGATTCATTTGCACTTCATTCAGATTTGAATGTTATGAATTGAAATAAGAATTATCCCGGCGCAGAACGTGTCATTTTGATACGCAGTCGAGATTACGAACTGGCTTTGCTGTGCGCCGGAAACGGTCAAAGGTCTGGGTGTGAATGTTAAATTTGCATGAAAGTGCTTGGCCAATTTTTGCGAAGCGCAGATATATTGCTGTCGTTGTGTGTGTGTGTGTGTGTGTGTGTGTGTGTGTGTGTGTGTGTGTGTGTGTGTGTGTGTGTGTGTGTGTGTGTTAGCTTTTTTGTGTAACTCTAACCAATGCGTGACGATTAAATCAGGACCAATTGTTAAATATATTTAACAATTAGATTATGAGCCAGAAATTTCTATGAGTGAATAGTTGACGAGAGCGGAGCTCGAGTCAACTATCATCTCATAGAAATTCAGATCGAATAATCTAATTGTTTTAGTAGAAACTAACTTGTGTACCTTAGTTCTTCCAAATTATTTTAAAAAACGAAGCATAACCATTGTTTCTGTGCGAAAACCAAGGCAAAACAATCTGTCACTCCTCGTGTCCTCCATGTTATTTTACTGCATGGCCGCGCGAGTACTGGTACTCAATTTGCTGATCTGATCAGATCTGATCTGATCTGATCTGATCTGATCTGATCTGATCTGATCTGATCTGATCTGATCTGATCTGATCTGATCTGATTTGATCTGATCTGATCTGATCTGATCTGATCTGATCTTGATCTGATCTTGATCTGATCTTGATCTGATCTTGATCTGATCTTGATCTGATCTTGATCTGATCTTGATCTGATCTTGATCTGATCTTGATCTGATCTTGATCTGATCTTGATCTGATCTTGATCTGATCTTGATCTGATCTTGATCTGATCTTGATCTGATCTTGATCTGATCTTGATCTGATCTTGATCTGATCTTGATCTGATCTTGATCTGATCTTGATCTGATCTTGATCTGATCTTGATCTGATCTTGATCTGATCTTGATCTGATCTTGATCTGATCTTGATCTGATCTTGATCTGATCTTGATCTGATCTTGATCTGATCTTGATCTGATCTTGATCTGATCTTGATCTGATCTTGATCTGATCTTGATCTGATCTTGATCTGATCTTGATCTGATCTTGATCTGATCTTGATCTGATCTTGATCTGATCTTGATCTGATCTTGATCTGATCTTGATCTGATCTTGATCTGATCTTGATCTGATCTTGATCTGATCTTGATCTGATCTTGATCTGATCTTGATCTGATCTTGATCTGATCTTGATCTGATCTTGATCTGATCTTGATCTGATCTTGATCTGATCTTGATCTGATCTTGATCTGATCTTGATCTGATCTTGATCTGATCTTGATCTGATCTTGATCTGATCTTGATCTGATCTTGATCTGATCTTGATCTGATCTTGATCTGATCTTGATCTGATCTTGATCTGATCTTGATCTGATCTTGATCTGATCTTGATCTGATCTTGATCTGATCTTGATCTGATCTTGATCTGATCTTGATCTGATCTTGATCTGATCTTGATCTGATCTTGATCTGATCTTGATCTGATCTTGATCTGATCTTGATCTGATCTTGATCTGATCTTGATCTGATCTTGATCTGATCTGATCTTGATCTGATCTTGATCTGATCTTGATCTGATCTTGATCTGATCTTGATCTGATCTTGATCTGATCTTGATCTGATCTTGATCTGATCTTGATCTGATCTTGATCTGATCTTGATCTGATCTTGATCTGATCTTGATCTGATCTTGATCTGATCTTGATCTGATCTTGATCTGATCTTGATCTGATCTTGATCTGATCTTGATCTGATCTGATCTTGATCTGATCTTGATCTGATCTTGATCTGATCTTGATCTGATCTTGATCTGATCTTGATCTGATCTTGATCTGATCTTGATCTGATCTTGATCTGATCTTGATCTGATCTTGATCTGATCTTGATCTGATCTTGATCTGATCTTGATCTGATCTTGATCTGATCTTGATCTGATCTTGATCTGATCTTGATCTGATCTTGATCTGATCTTGATCTGATCTTGATCTGATCTTGATCTGATCTTGATCTGATCTTGATCTGATCTTGATCTGATCTTGATCTGATCTTGATCTGATCTTGATCTGATCTTGATCTGATCTTGATCTGATCTTGATCTGATCTTGATCTGATCTTGATCTGATCTTGATCTGATCTTGATCTGATCTTGATCTGATCTTGATCTGATCTTGATCTGATCTTGATCTGATCTTGATCTGATCTTGATCTGATCTTGATCTGATCTTGATCTGATCTTGATCTGATCTTGATCTGATCTTGATCTGATCTTGATCTGATCTTGATCTGATCTTGATCTGATCTTGATCTGATCTTGATCTGATCTGATCTTGATCTGATCTTGATCTGATCTTGATCTGATCTTGATCTGATCTTGATCTGATCTTGATCTGATCTTGATCTGATCTTGATCTGATCTTGATCTGATCTTGATCTGATCTTGATCTGATCTGACCTGATCTGATCTGATCTGATCTAATCTAATCTACATGTAATCTACATGTAATCTAATCTAATCTAATCTAATCTAATCTAATCTAATCTAATCTAATCTAATCTAATCTAATCTAATCTAATCTAATTCGATCCGATCTGATCTGATCTGTTCTGATCTAATCTGATCTAATCTAATCTGCATGTAATCTAATCTAATCTAATCTAATCTAATCTAATCTAATCTAATCTAATCTAATCTAATCTAATCTAATCTAATCTAATCTAATCTGATCTAATCTGATCTGATCTGATCTGATCTGATCTGATCTAATCTAATCTAATCTACATATAATCTAATCTGCATGTAATCTCATCTACATGTAATGTAATCTGATCTGATCTGATTTGATGTTATCTGACCTGACCTGATCCTGATCCTGATCCTGATCCTGATCCTGATCCGGATCCGGACCCGGACCCGGACCCGGACCCGGATCCGGACCCGGACCCGGACCCGGACCCGGACCCGGACTCGGACCCGGACTACATCTACATCTACATCTACATCTGATCTGCATGTAATCTGCATGTAATCTGCATGTCTAATCTGATCTGATCTGATCTGATCTGATCTGACCTGATCTGACCTGACCTGACCTGACCTGACCTGACCTGATCTGACCTGACCTGATCTGATCTGACCTGACCTGACCTGATCTGACCTGACCTGACCTGACCTGACCTGACCTGATCTGATCTTGATCTGATCTGACCTGACCTGACCTGACCTGACCTGACCTGATCTTATCTTGATCTGACCTGACCTGACCTGACCTGACCTGACCTGACCTGACCTGACCTGACCTGACCTGACCTGACCTGACCTGATCTGATCTTGATCTGATCTGACCTGACCTGACCTGACCTGACCTGACCTGACCGGATCTTATCTTGATCTGACCTGACCTGACCTGACCTGACCTGACCTGACCTGACCTGACCTGACCTGACCTGACCTGACCTGATCTGATCTTGCTCTGATCTGACCTGACCTGACCTGACCTGACCTGACCTGATCTTATCTTGATCTGACCTGACCTGACCTGACCTGACCTGACCTGACCTGACCTGACCTGACCTGACCTGACCTGACCTGACCTGACCTGACCTGATCTTGATCTTGATCTGATCTGATCTGATCTTGATCTGATCTGATCTGATCTGATCTGATCTGATCTGATCTGATCTTGATCTGATCTGATCTTGATCTGATCTGATCTAATCTAATCTACATGTAATCCAATCTAATCTACATCTAATCTAATCTAATCTAATCTAATCTAATCTAATCTAATCTAATCTAATCTAATCTAATCTAATCTAATCTAATCTAATCTAATCTAATCTAATCTAATCTGATCTGATCTGATCTGATCTAATCTGCATGTAATCTGATCTAATCTAATCTAATCTAATCTAATCTAATCTAATCTAATCTAATCTAATCTAATCTAATCTAATCTAATCTAATCTAATCTAATCTAATCCGATCCGATCTGATCCGATCCGATCTGATCTGATCTGTTCTGATCTAATCTGATCTAATCTAATCTGCATGTAATCTAATCTAATCTAATCTAATCTAATCTAATCTAATCTAATCTAATCTAATCTAATCTAATCTAATCTAATCTAATCTAATCTGATCTGATCTGATCTGATCTGATCTGATCTGATCTGATCTGATCTGATCTAATCTAATCTACATATAATCTAATCTGCATGTAATCTCATCTACATGTAATGTAATGTAATCTGATCTGATCTTATCTGACCTGACCTGACCTGACCTGACCTGACCTGACCTGACCTGACCTGACCTGACCTGACCTGACCTGACCTGACCTGACCTGACCTGACCTGACCTGACCTGACCTGACCTGATCTGATCTGATCTGATCTGATCTGATCTGATCTAATCTAATCTAATCTAATCTAACATGCTATGAAATTAAACTATGGAACAAGAGGGCTTTTTGTACTTTGTTTAGTTCACTCACATTCATGTTGACCTGCACTATACTGGTACACAGAAACAAATTAAGATTTAAGGTGATAACATGGGAGACAATGATTACTTTCGGTACAGTTCAGACACGTCTTTAAATTATGTCTGCATGTTTCACAACCAATCAGAACGTTTGATACCTCAAATTTATTTTGTATAAACCTCTTTTATTGTTTTTCAGTTTCACAAATCACAGTGACATATGTAATGGGCAACGACACCATCCCATGCCAGATCGAGAGTCGTGTGTTTGTAGACGGAATTGAAAGCGGTAAAAAACGTCTAAGATTGTTTAAAGGTACTGTATACGATAGGTTTGTGCTGTAATACATCAACTTCTTATTAGCCGAGAGTGCGGTCATTACGGAGAATTATCAAACTAAGGGGCCGTTTACATGAATCCGGATTGAGTAGTTCAATCCGGATTGAACTCATTCCGCTTCTGATCAAACCCCTTTATCTGTTTACATGAATCCGGATTGAGATTAGCTGATTCCAGATTGAGTTCAATCCGGATTGAGTAGTTCAATCTGGATTGAACTCATTCCGCTTCTGATCAAACCCCTTTATCTGTTTACATGAATCCGGATTGAGATTAGCTGATTCCAGATTGAGTTCAATCCGGTTCTCCGCATTCCAGATTGAAATCTCATTCCGGATTGAAATTTCGTTCCGGAATCATGTAAACGCGGTGCGAGTTTCATTCCGGAATGAAAAACGTGACAGAGAGGACTAGAACAAACAATGCATGCGTGTTTTCAAATATTTACGGATTTCAGATTTCAGGCGGATTTCAATCCAGAAACCCAATTCCCATGTAAACACGGATTGACTTCGCTTTTCAATCCGGATTGAAACTCAATCCGGATTCATGTAAACGGCCCCTAAGGTCTTGAGACCGAGCTCGTAGAGCGAGATTCGTACATAAAAGATCGAGGTTGTATATAAGAAGTTTATTATATGGCTATTTGAAACAACATATCTCATATAATAAGTACCGTACATGATACGTACAGTACTTATTATATGTAATAGCATAAAAAGAGGTGTATTAGCTATTAAACGTCCCGCTCGATGGGGGTCATTCAGTAAAATTCTCGTGGGCCATAATATCATGTTTGCGGGAATTTCTTTTGTTCTCACAGCATTAACAACTAATATACCTCATTAAAATTCATTTTTACTAATCCTATACCTCCGTTGACGTCAAACCAGGTCTGATTAGAACTAATCATTCCCGGTTTGACGTCAATGCATGGACGTGACAACAAAAGAAATTCCCGCAAACATGATATGGCCCTCGAGAATTTTATTATATGCATAATAATATACATGACAAAATTACTGCATCCTGATTGGTCGAGAGGAGTGCAATTTTAATGTAATACAGTGCAGAAAAGGTGTAATACAGTGCAGAAAAATGAAATACAGTGCAAATTTCAATGAGTATTAAGCATTCTGATTGGCTAATAAACAACTGGAAACTACCGGAAAGCCAATGAAATGCCTATGCGGATTTTGAAGGATGTTTTTTCCTTCACGAGAAAATCCAATATGGCGACCAAAACATAAAGTTGTCGAAGAACGTTTCGATGAAATACAGAGTGAATTTTGCTTTCATATTGTCATAAAAGTTCCTACAAGAAGACTAGAAGAGGTTAGATGCTATGAGTAAAACGTTTGACGTATTTAGTGAACAAAATGAAGCAGTTTTCAGCCATTAAAGCTTCGAGAAGTGGAGCAATGAGTGGTATGTAACTTCGTAGCTGGAAGAACATTTTGTCTAACATTTTCATGTATATTATTAATAAGTAATAGCGTGGTTTCGAGTGCAATTTTGAAAAACACGCACTCGTGAGTTTTTCAAAGACCTCAAATACCTCAAATTGATAGTCTTTGAAAAACTCACTTGTGCATGTTTTTTCCAAATTGCACTTGCAACCATGCTATTACCTATACTAATATCACCGCGCACGGCGCACTTAATGCAATACGAAAATTTCAAAAACTATAGCGTAGAACTACAAGAAATTTTCGAAGAATTGTATTTCGATTATTTTCTTTCACTACGTACGCGTGCAGATAAACGCTAATAAGAGGGTTTCTCCCTCCTTTAAATAATTTTTTGTCAGTTTTGAGACTTTTTTTTGAAAGAAATAGTTTTTATTTGTATATTGTAGCAAAACAAAAACACCGGCTAGGGTTCTTTATCTGACCAATAAAATAGAAACACTATAGCCACTCGATTTAATCTTTCGTTCGCCGGTAGATTTTCTCCTTGACGAGTCAAATCATCTGGCGTTAGTCAGAGTTAAGCCCATTGCCGATTACGAGAGATTTTAGTTAGGCCTCGTTCACACTATACCGGATACGTTTTTGTGCGGCACAAAAAATATCCGGTATAGCGTGAACAGACTCAGTACGATATTGTGCCAAAGTAAATGCGATCTGTTGTTATTATTGTTATTTTATAATTATGCAACCATCTATTAAAAGGCCCCGCCTCGTTCACTATACCCGGATATTTTTTGTATCCGGTATAGTGTGAACGAGGCCTTAATTTACTTCCGAAACGATTTCGAACTCCATTCACACTGTAGCTGGAACGGCACAAAAAGCTATCCGATAAAAGATGTACCTCTTTCGAGATCAGAGCGGCGCAGAGGCGCTCCGACACAGAAATTGTGCCGGAACAGGCGTTTTGTATGTGCACAGAAGGCCTATCCGGTATAGTTTTCGTGCCGGCTCAAAATCTATCCGGTATAGTGTGAACGGGGCCTTTCAATTAGTTGTATGCGATGATAATTGTATATGATTGTACCGTGTGCGGCAACCTGTTATGACTTCTTTATTGATTAATTGAATGAATGAATGAATGAATGAATGAATGAATGAATGAATGAATGAATGAATGAATGAATGAATGAATGAATGAATGAATGGATGGATGGATGGATGAATGAATGAATGAATGAATGAATGAATGAATGAATGAATGAATGAATGAATGAATGGATGGATGGATGGATGGATGGATGGATGGATGGATGGATGGATGGATGGATGGATGGATGGATGGATGGATGGATGGATGAATGGACGTTTAACTTTAAAAAATGCCGAGACTACACTAATAGCACTCTTTTAAGAGCACCCTTACCCTAATTTTCGATTTCTTTTAGAATTGGTCCGAATTCTTTCTCCTGCTGAATATATACGGACCAACCAGCCGGCTACTTTCAGATTAATTCATTCTCTGGGAATCGTGTTGCAGCCTATTTGGAAGATAAATAGTAAAGAATATTCCAGGAATCTGACGTTTACTTACATTTTTGACACAGCTGGAAGGTAAGAAGCGCGTATAGAGCAGATATCATTCCCAAGTAGCAATGCTAAACCATGCAAGCAATTCAGTTTTTCATATCTAAACTTTGTTGCTGCTTGCCCCAGAAGTCGAATAGAAGAAATGTGAGAACTATTGATCCATTTTAATGGTCTGCATCATTCTAAATTGTAGAGCTATAAACGCACAAAACTAATGCGGCGCTATTACGGAAAAAATCAATTGGTTATGTGGTTTAGCTACATATGTCGCACTACATTGTAATTTTTGACACAGAGTCTAATGAGCTATATAGGTACCTCGTGGCAAACTGCATACAATCAAACCACGAACTATCATTAATTGTATAGACCTTATGCAATACCCCCACCACAGTAATGGTTTCGACCGTTTTGGTAACATGAAATCGAGGCTGGTAGGTGCTGGTTGTGTGTTGACTTCAGCTTCAACAAGACTTCGAGATAACATAAAGCGAACACTGCATGAATTATCCTACACTGTAAACTGCGAAGCCAGTGAGTTAACTTGGAAAATAGAGTTGTCCAAACATGATTTTAACTCGCACCTTTCGAACTGCTGCTTCACCGATAGAGCTATACCACCAAGCGAATGCGAACTTATTGGAACGAAATGGTCATAAATTGCTGTCTTCCTCTTTGAACAACAAAAAGAAGTCACCAATATGGGGAGAAAGTATCACACTTAACAGGGAAGCACTGTGTGTATATGTCGTTTTCGTCAGGGTCAATAATATACGTTTCCAGCCCTCGGCTTATATATTGTTCAACCTATAAATTAACGAAACAAGTAAGCACCTATATTTATAGGGTTGAGGAATATATCAGGACTGGAAACGTATATTATTGACCCTGACGAAAATAACATATACACAAAAAGAAAGTTACACAGGCTGGCTTCTAACTTCAAGTTTAAACTCCAGTGCTGTCTTGTTCAGTGTGATAGTAACTGACAGTGTGATACTTTCTCCTCATATTGGTGACTTCTTTTTGTTGTTCAAAGAGGAACACAGCAATTTATGAAATATGAATTAATCCTAATTGATCGTCGATAGAATGCACTGCCGAATATGTCTTCTTGTCTTAAATAATACGGACCAATACCACAGATTGTGGTGAACTAGACAAAGCCATTTTGAATTTACTACCAGTCTCGATTTCATGGTGTCAAAACGGTCACCCCAGTACTCTTGCATGTGGGGTATTGCATAAGGTTGATATCACAACAAAATCCAAAATTTTTAGAAAGAAAAGTATTCTTGCTTTTTTGTTGTTTTAACCAACAAAATACTTGAGACAATCCAGTTAATAATTACTTAGTAAGAATAATAATAATAATAGAAGCAAGAATTTGTGGTAACACCACATTTATGAACGATATTACAGTAGGTGCTACTCAGTGTGACGAATCATACCGAGTGGGATTCGAACCCACCAGTCTACTGGTCATTACTAGTCTACTGCTCTACTGACTGAGCTGAATGCATGGTCAAGTTGGGAGCAGGTCATGGAATGATGGTATTTATATTTGATATTTCAAAACTTGACCATGTTGCTCAGTTGGCCAAGCGTCGGATTAGTAAACCAAAGGTCACTGGTTCAAATCCCATCCACGGTCGGGGAGAGTTTTCTCCACTCTACACTATACACTTAATGTCTGCTCCTGAGGGAAACAGTTAATTTTGTTTTCCCGAGAGTCTTGATGTTTCCCGAGACGAAGTCGAGCGAAACATCGAGACTCGAGGGAAAACAAAACTAACTGTTTCCCGAGGGCTCAGACATTAAGTGTTTTGTTATATAGCTTGAGTTTCGCTGAATAATTTCGACGTTTATCAAGGGAAAGTACACAAAAGACAAACGCTAAGACCGTACCAAAACGTTTCGCCTGGCTCCGTAATTTCACTTCAACCAAACAAATATGAGTCTCAGAACAAAAGAACAGCAATACATTTCTCCAGTTAATCTTCACACATGCTTTGAAGACCTATAAATATTCTTTTTTTCGTACCAAACAAGCTTTTGTTTGCTGACAATTGAAAACTTATTGACTGACTGGGCAATAAGTTGTCAATTATTGCCCGCTCGGTAGACATTGAAATTTAGCTAAGGTCATGTGACCACAAACCAACCATTGACAGTCATCGTTGCATCCAGTGAAACTCTAAGCTATATAACAATTGGTATGGTTTGTCACTCGGAGTAGCACCTAATATCATTATTCTTCACCTGAGTTCCCTGTCCCACAATAATTATTCTAACCACGTTTATTGTTTATTGCTTATACCTTGTGAGGTTTATCACAAATTCTTGCTTTTAACTCTTTACAAGCATTTTTACAAGCAATAAATTCTTACAATTTCTCACCATACAAACATACAATACAATGTCACCAAACAAACTAACAATATGTTCTTGGAACATAAAAAAATGTAATAATACCTTTATGTAATATTTAAAACACGAGCAGGAGTGTTTTATCAGATTTAAAACCACGAGGGCCCAGCCCGAGTGTTTTAGATCTAATAAAACACGTCATGCGAGTAATAATAACTTTGTTCTGTTCTGTTCTGTTCTGTTCTGTTCTGTTCTGTTCTGTTCTGTTCTGTTCTGTTCTGTTCTGTTCTGTTCTGTTCTGTTCTGTTCTGTTCTGTTCTGTTCTGTTCTGTTCTGTTCTGTTCTGTTCTGTTCTGTTCTGTTCTGTTCTGTTCTGTTCTGTTCTGTTCTGTTCTGTTCTGTTCTGTTCTGTTCTGTTCTGTTCTGTTCTGTTCTGTTCTGTTCTGTTCTGTTCTGTTCTGTTCTGTTCTGTTCTGTTCTGTTCTGTTCTGTTCTGTTCTGTTCTGTTCTGTTCTGTTCTGTTCTGTTCTGTTCTGTTCTGTTCTGTTCTGTTCTGTTCTGTTCTGTTCTGTTCTAATCGTTTCCTACCGTTGCCATACCATAACTTTTCTAGTTGCAATATGTTTTACCGCACTGTACTTAATGATATATATTTTTTGGTTTTTTTTTTGTGTTTAGATATAGTATTTCTGTAATTTCTGCAAAGAATCATACCAAATGGGGGGATAGTGTACAGAATGTAGATGTTATTGTACAAGATGAAATAAGTTTGGTACGTTAGAATATAGCAAAGCTTATAGAATTCGGACATGTAACCATATACAACTTCTGGAGGCTAAAACAAAATTAAATACATGTATAGACTATAGAGGATAAATTAGCTTTACCACAATCTTGAGAGGGTTGTTCAGACCACAGTCTATGGGAGAGACTCTCTTCTGTCTCATGAATACTGGATGAGGGTGTTTATAACTAAACGTCCCTCCACCAGTAAATAGCGAAGCGCGGTAATCTTAATTATAGACCAAAACTCAGACAAACAAACCAAAATTGAATCTCGAGGGATTTTTAATGAGCCATTTTCTTTTGTTGGAAATGCAAGAATAAATTATAAACTCAGACAGACATGAATTTGACGTCATTACCGCGCTTCGCTGTAGGAAACAAAGGATTTCAAGGTGACCATGTAAGTAGTACTATGACATTCATGGAAATTAGTGATTATTTGTCCCCAAAAGCTGAGGGAGGACTTGTGGAAATCCTGAAGGCCATAGGCCTGAGGGACTTTCACAAATCCTCCCGAGGCTCGAGGGGACATTTAATTACTAATTTCCCAACATGTCATGGTATTAGTTTGTAATACCATGATTATCTTATACGGTAATAATGCATTTCTTTATTGTGTAAAAGAGTACTGTTTGGATGTTTGGTCATGCATACTAATGAGGGGGAAATTAGAAATTTGCCCTGTTAGAGGGGAAAATTAGAAATTTCCCCTGTTTGGGGAATTATAGAGATTAAATTATACCCGGTGCTTTCTTTTCTGCCTGTGAGCTTCTGTGACGCAGGCTAGACTTTCACTAGTTAATACAACGTGACAGAATTCCTGAAATACCTTTTTTCGATATGTATACAGACTATAATAATAAAAATCCAATAAGTAATAGAAAATGCTTTACGAATGAGCAATAGTCAAACCTATACTCTTTCTTCTCTTACAGAAATTCAGTTTCTTTCTGTTTATTAATTTGATGTTTTCTTCTTTGATAGCTTACCCTCCAAGCATCGTCGTCTCGCATTATTGGGAAATCGGTCACATTTCGCGCATTTGCGAATTCTTCACTAGATGGCGTGAAGTACCACTGGGAATTCGGCGACGGTAGAAACGAAATCACTTCGGATAGCACAGTAGTACACACTTATAAAGGGTAAGTCTTATCTGGTGGTATAGCAAGAAAATGTTGTTTCATAGATAATGAAGGGGAACTGGATAGGAAACTTAAAACGATCTTACGAAACCGGAAACGATGTTTGCACACCTTGCTATGGTAATTATACATTTAAAAGCAGCTAATAACGCACCTAATGGTGGTCCCACATGGCCAGGATCAACCATTGCTGAAATTAAACAGTAGTGTAATATCACTTAAGTCAGTAGTGTCTGATTTTAGCCATGTGGGACCACCCATTAGGTGCATTAGCCCGTTATAAGCGTATAATTACCATAGCAAGTTGTGCAAACATGGTTTCCGGTTTCGTAAGTTTCCTATCCAGTTCCCCTTCCATTATCTATGGTTGTTTCTTTTGATTTTATGTAATACGGGCAACGGAAAACGTATTACGTAAAATTACATATGAAAAATTCCAGCCTTTCTTTAGAATTTTCACCAATAATAAGTGAAGTCCACCTCGAATACAAACCCTTTCCGAAAATGAGTCGGCTAAAAAGTTCAAGTTTTGGAAATTTGCTTTGGTTAATTCATTTAAAATTTGGCAAATTAAAAAATTATGATACGTAAAACAACGTAATTATCTACAATTTTTTTTATATATCAAACACAAAATTTTAAATCTAATAAATTTATAGCAACAAATTAAAATTCTCAGTTTCTTTAATGGGTTTCCGGTTTTTTTTAAAAGCATTGAATTAATGCCAAAGTTCTAACGTTTTTATTGCCATGGTAATGATAGAAAGTATGTTATTTATTACAGTTAGATGAGCATAATATAATCGCTTAGTTTCACTTAGAAGGTAGAAATTACCAAAGGCTTTGCTCGAATGGTAAGGAGCTGTTGAAAATTCTGTGTTCGCTGCGTGATGAAGTAAACCGAGTCTTATTATATATATACATCAGCCGAATGCAAAATATTATATATCGCCATATGTCTATTTACCTCGTCATTGTCATTGGAAACGCGGTGAACACCAAAACGGCTAACAGTGAGCTGTAATTTATGTTGAGGATGACCTGAAAGTGCACAAATCTTTTGTTCAGTGCTGGATTAACCTTCCTGGGGCAGGGGCAAAAATATTTTAGGGCCGGTCACAAACTGAGAGCCATCCCCAGAGTATGAACTGAAAGCATAGGTTGATCGGATCATCGGAAGTTCGTACTTAGGCTGCCTCAGGCGCCACTCCCCTCCCGCTTTCAAACAGAAGGGGGCCCGTGACTAAGATAGCGTGTGATTTTCTCAGGCTAGTTCAGACTTTCAAAGAGAAACTGCATAATTTTTTTATTCGCTCATTTTTATGGGGGGCGGTCAGAATCTGGGGCCGGGGCAATCTGGCAACGCTGGTATTGATGATTGCTTCATTATACCAAAAATGCAACGTGTTCAGCAAGCGTGAAGGTGCACAAACGTGAACAAAAAACAGAACAAAGACTTTGGCTGCGTTTCCAGACATTTTTTTTTTCTATAGAGACTATATGTAGTTTACGCACCGATTATTTTTGTAGGAAAGGCGTTTATGAAGTTAAAGTTATTGCAGAAAACGAACTGAGTAGTAAAAGTGCGTCAATGAACGTTACTGTTCGTGTGCTGTGTCCTGAATATAACGTAGAAACCTCATTTCAAAATGAAAAGGAGGTAGGTCATTAAAAAGTTGAAAAATATTAGGGGGTAATTACATGGACCGGGCTGATCGACCAGTTAACCAGCTTGCCCGATTTGCCAGGATGAGTTTTAATTGCGATAACATGGAGTGGGCTAGCCCGGTAAGCCGGGATGAGTTTTGAATTGACGTGGATGATTTCAGGTCGAAATTTGCAATTATCAAGTAAATAAGGGCAAAGTTACGTTAGTTTTACTCCAGTTTTACACTAATTAGTCTATTATTTATGTCGACGCAATCTTTTGTAAGCCCATCGTTAATAAAAAATTGTTATAGTCTTAGCTAACCCACGAAAGCGTCTTCACGAAAACTAATTAATTTATTAAGTCTTCGCTATGATCACGAAACACACGAACAACGTTTTGATGTTCTATTTCAGTTTTTTTTAGCACTATATTTATTCACACAGTCAAGTAAACGAACGCGTATCGAAGTGAGTTTAACATTTTTTCAGCCCGCTTTGCCGGAAACGAAAGGTTGAAAAAACATAAAATTTATGTAGGAGGTGGGTTAGCTAGGTTTACCGAGCTGGTCCGGTCCGTGTAATCACCCACTTATACTCCTCCAATTCTTGCATAAAGCAATAGATCATTGCGTATTTCTATACTTGAAAAAACAGAGCTCCGTACGTGAACATGCACCGCTGTCAAACGTTTGCGCATGCGTGAATTCGCTAGAATAAACATCAAGAGAAGCCGTGGCGAAACAACCAGACAGCGAAGACTAAGTAAGACTCGACTATTCATTTGTGTTTTAAAAGAAGGGTAAAGAAAATTACGAAGGGGTAATTTCAGAATATGTTACAATATTGACAAAGAAGCCATGTACAAATTACCTACCTTATCTTTTTGGTAGTATGCTTATAATTTTAACTTTTGTGTCGGACTC
The DNA here is from genome assembly GCA_964035015.1 of Corallium rubrum. NCBI lineage: Eukaryota > Metazoa > Cnidaria > Anthozoa > Scleralcyonacea > Coralliidae > Corallium > Corallium rubrum. Next base: position 46,775,722 of record OZ035998.1, on the reverse strand, counting down.
TCGGACCAGTCCAAATATTTCAGTGTTTTCCCGCTCTTTTTTTGAGGACGCGCTCGGACGTCGCGCATGCGCAAAACGTTTGGCAGCGGTGTCCCGTACGTACGTGCGTGTTGTTGGTTGTTAACATGTTTGAACAACGTTGGGCTAACCACTGTAACTATTTAGCAAGAAAAAAAAAATGAGAACAATGATAACAAGTTGTTACAATTATTCTTGTCAACTTTTGTGAACGTTAATTGTTCTAGATCGATAATATTTTTTTTCCTGTTCCAACAAACATGTTGCTTCATCCTTGCTGAAAAATACTGTTGAAACAACCTCGCATCCTCGTTCCCAGGACCTCTTCAGTGTACCGAGGAGACCCTGAGAACGAGGATGGTCCTCACAACACCGCTGCCAAACGTTTGCGCATGCGTGAATTCGCTAGAATAAATATCAAGAGAAGCCATGGCGACAACAACCCGACAGCGAAGACTAAGTAAGACTCGACTATTCATTTGTGTTTAAAAAAAAAGGTAAAGAAAATTACAAAGGGGTAATTTCAGAATATGTTACAATATTGACAAAGAAGCCATGCACAAATTACCTACCTTATCTTTTTGGTAGTATGCTTATAATTTTAACTTTTGTGTCGGACTCTCGGACCAGTCCAAATATTTCAGTGTTTCCCCGTTCTTTTTCTGAGGACGAGCTCGGACGTCGCGCATGCGCAAAACGTTTGGCAGCGGTGTTGGTCCTCACGGTGTTCGTGGCAAAGGCTGAATATCACGTGACAAAATATTCCAATATATTTAGAAAATTTTCCCGCCAGTTGAAAACATCGAGTCTGTGCAAGCGAACTGTGAAAAGCAGACAAAGTATTTTACTCTTACTGAGTCTCTGATCCTTTCAGCGTGCTAAACTCACTGGAAAATCTTCTACATGTACCGAAAATGTCTTTGATCCCGCCAAAATCCAGCTTTTGCACGAACACCCTGGGGACGAGGTTCCTGTTGAAACTGATGAACAATAATTTTAGTTCAACAATGGGGAGATATTTTATGGTAACAACCCATATGCTCTTTCTATGGATCGTCTTCACTCGCGTGATCCATGGCTCTATAACGAAGCGCACAGATGACGTCAAATTCATGTTTGTCTGAGTTGATTATGTATTCTTGCATTTCCAACAAAACAAAATGGCTCATTAGAAATCCCTCGAGATTCAATGTTTGTTTGTTTGTTTGTTTGTTTGTTTGTTTGTTTGTTTGTTTGTTTGTTTGTTTGTTTGTTTTGTTTGTGTGTGTTTGTTTGTTTGTTTGTTTGTTTGTTTGTTTGTTGTTTTTTGTTTGTTTGTTTGTTTGTTTGTTTGTTTGTTTGTTTGTTTGTTTGTTTGTTTGTTTGTTTGTTTGTTTGTTTGTTTGTTTGTTTGTTTGTTTGTTTGTTTGTTTGTTTGTTTGTTTGTTTGTTGTTGTGTTTGTTTGTTTGTTTGTTTGTTTGTTTGTTTGTTTGTTGTTTGTTTGTTTGTTTGTTTGTTTGTTTGTTTGTTTGTTTGTTTGTTTGTTTGTTTGTTTGTTTGTTTGTTTGTTTGTTTGTTTGTTTGTTTGTTTGTTTGTTTGTTTGTTTGTTTGTTTGTTTGTTTGTTTGTTTGTTTGTTTGTTTGTTTGTTTGTTTGTTTGTTTGTTTGTTTGTTTGTTTGTTTGTTTGTTTGTTTGTTTGTTTGTTTGTTTGTTTGTTTGTTTGTTTGTTTGTTTGTTTGTTTGTTTGTTTGTTTGTTTGTTTGTTTGTTTGTTTGTTTGTTTGTTTGTTTGTTTGTTTGTTTGTTTGTTTGTTTGTTTGTTTGTTTGTTTGTTTGTTTGTTTGTTTGTTTGTTTGTTTGTTTGTTTGTTTGTTTGTTTGTTTGTTTGTTTGTTTGTTTGTTTGTTTGTTTGTTTGTTTGTTTGTTTGTTTGTTTGTTTGTTTGTTTGTTTGTTTGTTTGTTTGTTTGTTTGTTTGTTTGTTTGTTTGTTTGTTTGTTTGTTTGTTTGTTTGTTTGTTTGTTTGTTTGTTTGTTTGTTTGTTTGTTTGTTTGTTTGTTTGTTTGTTTGTTTGTTTGTTTGTTTGTTTGTTTGTTTGTTTGTTTGTTTGTTTGTTTGTTTGTTTGTTTGTTTGTTTGTTTGTTTGTTTGTTTGTTTGTTTGTTTGTTTGTTTGTTTGTTTGTTTGTTTGTTTGTTTGTTTGTTTGTTTGTTTGTTTGTTTGTTTGTTTGTTTGTTTGTTTGTTTGTTTGTTTGTTTGTTTGTTTGTTTGTTTGTTTGTTTGTTTGTTTGTTTGTTTGTTTGTTTGTTTGTTTGTTTGTTTGTTTGTTTGTTTGTTTGTTTGTTTGTTTGTTTGTTTGTTTGTTTGTTTGTTTGTTTGTTTGTTTGTTTGTTTGTTTGTTTGTTTGTTTGTTTGTTTGTTTGTTTGTTTGTTTGTTTGTTTGTTTGTTTGTTTGTTTGTTTGTTTGTTTGTTTGTTTGTTTGTTTGTTTGTTTGTGGCTTTGGTCTGAGCTTTGGTCTATAATTGTAACTGTGCTTCGCTATAGATCGTTTTCACCTGACGTCACGGCGGCCAATTGGTGTATCGAAACAATGAAATGGCGGCCATATTGGTGTACCATTAGTGTACAGCGCTATTCTTATTCAAATATTTCGTATTGTTTTACCACCCCCATGGGTCCACCGATCACGTGAGTGAAAACGATCCTTGAACAAGTTTTTTGATTGGCTAGAAATAACCAATCACATTGTCAATTACCAATTCGTTTCCACAACTCCTTGCTGATTTGGGTTCGGGGTTTTGTTTGGGTCAGGGTATCTAAACCAATCAGAAACCTTCTTAGTATAGGTATAAGTGTCGACCTAAACAATACGAAAGGTTTGAATAAGAACAGTCGCTCGACCGTCTAAGTCGCTCAACAATTTATTGGTTTGTGTCAGTTTCGACACTTGTCTGGAGCCAATAAAGCTTTTCTAACAGAAGGATTTACATGATTTACATACTCGTATCCTGTAAAGTTCAATATATTGTTTTATTAAATAAGTCTTACAAAGCTTTTACCTTGTTCATTTTGTACAAAGCATGCACAGCGGGAAATTAGCACTTTGAATTGTTTCTTCGTATTAAATAGTTTATATCAGAGTTTATACTCTTGGTTTTAATTGGCATTTTTATTATTTAAGGTTGACGTTTTTCGTAGTCGACCAATTCACTTGCAAGTAGGAATGAAGTCTTTGAGGTGCGAGGAACCGGTTACAGTAAAATACATTTGGAAGGTATGTCTGGTTATGATGTGCCCCTCTTAATATAAAGTAAAACAGTTATATAATCATCGGAGCCTGCCCCCTTCTTCGACTTCTTCTGACACCTTTAGGAAACGAAAATCTACAAAATATGTTATATTTCCATTTATAAAATAAGGTGCCCTCTACCCACGCTCTGATTGGCTGGGCTCCGTGCATTTATAAGAGAACATAGATCATGAATGACGTAGAATGGCGTAGAATGGCGTCAGCTGGCCGGAAAAGCCCGCCAAATTCCTAAACTACCTCACTTTTAGTTTGATTTTCCTCTTCTTATTTTATAAAACGTCAAACGTGCCTTTATAAGAGTACATATGCACGGAGCTTTATGTTTTATTTGTTAATTTTAGTGTTCTTTCAAGTAAGACAAACTTAATTTTCGTTTCATAGGCACTTTAACAACTGAATTAAGGACACCTATCAAAGGCCCTGTTTACATGAAGCGGATTGACAGTCCAATCGGATCGAAAAACGCGAGTGAAGTCAATCCGGGCACATGTTTACATGGAGAATCCGATCTGCTTGGAACATTGTTTTCGGTTTTGGAACACTATTTTCTGTGCTTCCCATGATGCGTATCAAGTCATTTTCAAGTCAAACCGTGTTTAGATGAATCAGATTGGAGATATTCAAGTCGTTCCTTGCTTGAGTCTCAAGTCACTCCACTCCACTGCGTGGATTGACTTCAGCCATCCGTTTCGATCAGATCGAAAACTTTCAATCTTCTTCATGTAAACACAAGAAGAAGAAACAACATGCGAGATTTGACTTGAACACTCAATCTTCTTCATGTAAACACAACAAGGAGAAACAACATGCGAGATTTGACTTCAACACTCAATCTTCTTCATGTAAACACAACAATTAAGGAGAAACAACATGCGAGATTTGACTTCAACACTCAATCTGCTTCATGTAAACAGGGCCGAAGTGTTTGACTAAAAAAGCTGAAAAAGATGGTCTGGGCTTGAAACGTATAAAATATAAATGACATTTATATGCCTATGTAGCTGTTACTTTGCTTTATGTTGAGCGGGAGGGATATTGGATTCGGATTTAATAAAGTTTTCATGAAAATTCATATGTTTTAAAAAACTAATTGATGGAAACAAATATATTCCCAACGCAGCCAGGTGAAGAGTTCGACAGTTTAACACTACTTTGGCTTAAACGTTTTAAAACACAACTTAAAAGCTTAGTTACTGTTTATGACTCAATAGCTGGTGGAGTTAGCTCATGAGGACGAAATCATTTTTTGAGATGGAGGCTACCGCGCGTGAGCAGAATGTTATTTGAAGTAATATTGTGCACACGTCTGACTATTATTTGTAGAAACTTCACAACCATCAAAATTGCGAGAAAAATACAATATATATTGAAGAATAATATCTTTATTTTGGCAATGGATCTTTTCACCACTGGCGGCGCCATCTTGAATTCACAATGCATTGTGTCTATACAGGTTGAAAAGGGTGAAAGCAATCACTCTTAATTCAGCGTGTTACCCTGGATAGACCACAATGCATTGCGAATTGAAGATGGCAGCGCTATTGGTGAAAAAGTCCATTGGTCCCGCAATTTTTTGTCTTTACTTACTATTCTACCATTTTATTTCAGATATCTAGGCTAGACAAACCTGCAGTTTGGAACAATGTGAGTTTGGAAAACCACAATGTGAATAAGACAACGTTTGGTATTCACATTCCTCGTAATGTTCTTGAATATAAGAAATACCGTTTTCGAGTCATTGTAAGTATAGTGGCACACTACGTAAGTATGTAATAAGCTACAGCATTTTTTATAGACTTGATTCAAGTCTGTTTCCTTTTGAATGGCACAAAATCGCGCATTACCTTTAATAGAAAACTATATTCAATTCGTACAATAGAGAAGCAGAGCGCACGACTGGATTTCCACTAGACGTAAAATGTAGCGCGCTCGACTTTTCTGTTGTACAAATTGAATATGTATAGTTTTCTATTTCGTTTCACCACGGTTTCACATGCATTGGAACTAACAAGACAAAAGAAACAACTTGAGCGCGCGACTTTTACGCTTAGTGAAATTTGGAATGACCTAGCTAATATAAATGCGTTTTCTTATAAATAACTACTGTAGCTGTTCCAGCAGAATACATACCCTTCTTCATCTAAAGTGTTTTGCTTTCAACCATTCTGTGGTCTGGGTTAACAGTCTATTGGATGTGTTGTTTTCAAATATGTATGGGTAATGTGTTGTTTTGCTTCTCCGTGTCAGTTCTCTGATTTTCTTCCTGCTATAGATACATTTGACACTTAAATAACGTTTTTGATAAGATACGATCTCACTCACAATGTAAACTATTTTATATAGCCATTTGTACAACCATAAAGTAACTATTTTTGGTTCATGATCACCTCGGTTTTCTTTGATGTGCCGCGGTTGTTTAGTTTCTAATAATTACTCCCAACCGCGCATAAATCAATTAATGCCCCTGGCTAATATATATTAGCCCAAGGCAATTAACTTGATTTATGCGTGGTTGGGAAAATAAGGGTTAATCAATGGTCACGAATGTGATAAAGGATTTACCATCGCGACTGAAGTGTTTTTTAGACAACTTCTGTGATAACGAACTCAGTATCTCAGTTTTCTTAGATTGAACTAAGAAGGTTAGCTACCTCAACCTCGGTAACTACGTAAGTTATTTACCTCGGCCCTTTGGGCCTCGGTAAACAACTGACGTAGTTACCTCGGGTTCGGTAACTAACCTATACTTATTGTTGCTAGTGTAAAATGGTGGTAAACTGCCAAGAATAATTTTTGTAACGTAGTACTGACGTTGTTAGCGGAGCCTTTCATTATCACATTTTACTGTGGTCAAGGGCTCTGTTCGAAACGTCAGTATTTTGTTATAAAAACTATTTTTGGCAGTTTACCACCTTTTCACTTTGCTCTGTCTAAAACACTGCCTGCGCATTGTTATTTATATTATCCACTTCTTCAATTCTTTTAATATAAAAGGTTACTGTGTCTGTTATTGGCGATCCAGAACGAAGTTATTTTGAAGAACTCACCACAACAATCGACGTTATTAGCACTCCTTTAAAGGTGGTTATTCGTGGGGGGTTTGCGCGGTATATTAGCAATGGAACAGGTTACATTAAAATGGATGCATCGATGTCTGTAGATCCCGATGATCCAGAAAGTGATCTTAAGTAAGTACTAGTGTTACGATCTTTCATACGGTATATATTATTCCAATGTCTAGGTATTATCATGGTTTCGGGTGCAATTTGGAAGAAACATGCCCAAGTGAGCATTGATAGCCTTTGAAAAACCCGATAACGAGGGCATGTTTTTCTCTCAAATTGCACGAAAAACAACGCTATATATATATATATATATATATATATATATATATATATATATATATATATATATATATATATATATATTTATATACCAATAACAAGAGGTCACCATGCGAGACTGCATACCTCCGCCAGCTGGTTATTGAGACCCCAATTTAAGTTACACTATACCGGATTGCTTGCATATTGGTAATATAAAGCATAATAATAATAGAAGCGCAATCAAGCATTTTTTCAATGATTTCTTCTACACAGAAAAACCTTTATGAAATTTTCATCCAAGTTTCAACCAAATTAAACCAAAATGGAATGGCTTTGGTCCATAGTCTATATGATCAATCTTTCCACAAACTTTTATGAAAACCTGTGCAGTACATTTTGAGATATCCTGCAGACAGACAGACAGACAGACGGACGGACGGACGGATGGACGGACGGACGGACGGACGGACGGACGGACGGACGGACGGACGGACGGACGGACGGACAGACAGACAGACAGACAGACAGACAGACAGACAGACAGACAGACTCCACTTGTTGTATATTTCGTTGTATAAAAACGTTTTTCTCCTTTCAAAAAAGCACCAAGACTCCTCTAGTCTTCCTGCAAGTGCTTTACTTGACCACATTAAAGAATGATGAGCTTCAAATTTGAACGAATTGTCCTCCACTACTCGAATTTTGGGCGCCATATTTGTGTAGGAAAAGCCTATGCTGTTGAACGTGATTGGCTCTTTTCGTCAGTTTTTATTATTTTTGATTGGTTCTTTTCAGTTTTGATTGACTCCAAAAATTTGCACCGTGTTTACTTTTTAGTGCAAAGTTTCACTGAAACTTTGCAGTATTGTGATGAGGGGCGAAAATTCACACGATAGATCGATAGTGTAAACTTTCCGGGGGGTAAACTTACCAGGTTTAACGACATGTATGCTTCGTAGTTAAAGGCTAAAAACCCGTGAAAATGTGAAACACTAGTATCAGTCTTTCATATACAACAAATATTTATGTCGCTTAAAGCTCGTAAGTCCTAAAGAGCGATAACAGACAGGTTTGTACCTTATCTATGGGTATTTCTTGAAAGACGTGTAAAATCCTGGTAATATCTTAATACATCGAGAATGAAAGAAGTTTCCCCCCGGAATATATTAGAATAGCACTGCGCACGCGTGGTTTTGTTTATGACTGCGAATGCAACAATGGCGGAGAAATGCGAAGGGAGTGAGTGGAGCGGTCAATTTTCTTCTCAAAACAACGACTTTCTAGGCTTAGCTGCATGGCTAATTAAATATGGTCTGGACGAAAGGATTTATAGTCTGCCTAGCGGAAGGTGCGAATAAATGTTAAAAGCTTTATATTCAACTTTAATATCGTCTGGCATGTTGACGATGTTGTGAAGTCAGTTTGTAAAGCTAGTGTTATACACGAGTGACGCTCGAGCAGTTTTGCACGTCAGCTCAATAACAAATTCTGTATACTGGAGATTGTAGACTGTCTTCACATTTTGATTTGGCGTTTAATAAACAACTATACGAAGATTAAACATGATTTGTTTAATGCACCGATCAAATCGAAGGTGTAACATCCCCCCCCCCCCCCGGGCAAGGGTCGGGCATTTGCCGTTGTTCTTGTTCCCAAGAGGAGGGCATTTGGTGTAAGCAAAACGCATGATTCTAGGGGAGGGGGATTTGACCGGCCAGCTGTTTACCAACTGTTTACCAAGTGCAAACTATTTTGTGGACCTAGCATGAAGTACCTATCTCCTCGCATTCGCTTGCCGCTGGGCAAAAGAACCGCAGGCTCTGGTTACGATTCAAAACGTACTGTCAACGTTGAAAACACGCTTTTAGTGAGTTTTGGCCAGGTTTTGGCAATGGCGAAAAAGATGGAAATACGTGATTTTAAAAGCAAGGATGTGAGTTTTGTTAAGGATTGGTTATACGAGGAATGGGGCATTTGACCGCTAGTTGGACTTGAAACGTAGGGCATTTGAACAACGGTTTTAGCAGAGGGTGGGGAATTTGATCATCAAACCGTCCTAAAAGTCAAATGCCCGGGTATGTGCCCGGGGGGGATGTTACACCTTCGATTTGATCGGTGCATAAGTTTTACATGTATCTGTACCTGCGTGAACTTAGCGCGTGATTGGGCAGGCGATTCGCAAGGCTACATAACTTCAAGCTAGTAACATAATCATCAGACGATCGTAATTTGTAAAGGCAACAAAAACTTTTGTATCTTTACATCCACTTCGCAGATTTTAGTCAATTTTGATCTGGATCGACCACAGGAACCCAACTGACGCCTGTGATGGGTTTTTTATATTAAGCTTCTGACTGAAAACCGAGGCCGCTTAACAGTTGTGTAAGCTGGGATCATTGGTAATATATGTGTGTGTGTATGTATGTGTATGTATATATATATATATATATATATTGCAAGCAAGCGGATTGCAAGCGCGCGGTAATTTGAAACTCGAAACAGCTGTGGGCTTCTGTGCCACGTGAATGGCGCGTGACGCTCACTGAAAGCTGAGACAACTAAACATCACACCGCAGGTATGGTGTTCTGCCAACATCAATTTGTTGGAGCTCAAATTACTAGGACGGTAGGACACAGAACGCCGCACTTTTTGGTCGTCTCAGCTTTCAGTGAGCATCACGCGCCATTCACCTGGCACAGAAGCCCACAGCTGTTTCGAGTTTCAAATTACCGCGCGCTGTAATTTGCATATATATGCATATTTTACCAACTGTTAAGAGAAGCGCCGCGATCCCAGCTTACACAACTGTTATGCGGCCTCGGTTTTCAGTCAGAAGCTCGATATAATAAAACAAAAAAAAGAGGAAGGACCATCACAGACGTCAGAGTTGGGCTCCCTGTGGATCAACTGGACATCACACGATACATATTAGTATCGGAATTCTTGTGATGCGCCAAGCTTTTTACGCAAAAATTTCGAGGAGTTCAAAAAGAACTTGTTATTAAACAGAACCGGAAAACAATAGCGAAGGGCACAAAGTATTCATGTTTGTCAGAGTTTATAATTTATTTTTTTGCCTTCTTGACAAGAGAAAATGACTCTAAGAATCCCTCGAGGTTCTATTTTGGGTTGTTTGTCTGAGTTTTGGCTTGTATTAAATTAACTTGGGCTTTGCTTTAGAAAATGGGCTGGCAGACTGCGGGGCTAGCAGCTCTGCCACGTGGCAAAAATTGTTATCTTTGACTAGAAACTTTGCACTATCCTTGGGATCTAGTTCTGCACTAGCTGTGTTTCCAAATTGCACTTCTCTTGGCCAATTAAAATTGGGAATTTTTTCCCTGTATATTATTACGAGAATTATAGTAAACTTATTGTTGTTTCCAGATTCAGTTGGACTTGCCAAAGTATACCATTGAATTCACCTTGTTTCAAGAATAAAGACCTTGTTAAAGATGCAGGCGCCATCACAAATGCTATCCCCGTATCAGAGTTGAAGGAAAACGGCTCTCCGTACGTATTTAAAGTCGTTGTCAGTGGCAGTGGAAACCAATTAAAGATTGGACATACTTTTCAACTCATATTTATTGACGCTGATATTTATAACGAGTAAGTTGATCTAAACTGGATTGTATTTGAAAATTATCGACGTGTTGCTAATAATGCCGCATTAATTTAATCAAATGCTGTATATCAATGATTATACACCTGAAGAAACATCGCGTTTTGCGGTCAAAACTCTTGGCCGAAGTCTGCAATGTCAATTCGAAGGCTTTAGCCACGTGACGGGGTGATATTATGACCTAAACGACCGTAGCACACAATGTTTCTCGAGGCAAAAGTTAAAGTGTTTTGTTAATATGCATACCGTTTTCCAGTATGCAAATAACCAGATGATGGTTTACCGTTTTCACCGACTTTAGGATGCATGGTTATTCATATTTAGTAACTTTGACTAGAAACTTTGCACAATCATTGGGATCTAGTTCCAATATATATAGTTGCTTGCCAAGGACAATTATACTTTTTGTACACTTAAAACAACATGAAAACGTTATGAGACAATGTAACTAAAATATAGGCACACAATGTGTGCATGTGTCTTGTCATTATGATGACTTGAAACCAGTGGCGTAGCCAGGGGGGGGGGGGGGGAGCTGTGGGAGCCGCGGCTCCCCCCTTTAGATATAAAACAACAGACATGTAACTACAAAACTGATGCAATATGAATTATGTCAGGAAATAAACCGTAAACAGTGTATTCAATCCACTGAGTGTATGCATTTTGAGTACCTATGTGACGTTTGCGTGTTTTGAGTATTTTATATGACGTTTGTTAACCTTTAGGGTCTGTAAAATCTTCCTCCAAAAGCCAGGAAATGGTATTTCAGCGACTCTCGATTTCAAAATTTCCCAGGGGAGCATTCCCCCGGAGCCCCGTAAAAATGTATTCTGATTTTGGCTCCCCCCTTTCAAAATCCTGGCTCCCCCCTTTCAAATTCCTGGCTACGCCCCTGCTTGAAACCATCTCAGGTTTGATAGATTTACTTATATAAATGTAGCTACTGTACATATAAAAACCATTAACATTCAATAATATTGTTCATAAATAATGTGTCCAAATGGTAACAGCTACACCACATACACATTGTTTTCTAGAATAAGCATGGCACATATACATTATAGCACCATGAACCACAACATATCTGCTTTTCCAGATTCTCTATTGCTTAACCAGTTGTTTTAGACATGGCAAATAAAATATGCTATTAAGATAAAACATAAACAGCATTTCACTTCAGAATTTACCTCGGTGACACGAAGCTTCTTGCTTTCAAGAAATTGTTTGTATGCCACAACATTATATCACATGAATACAACAAGTAACATAGTATACTGGGAGAAAAACAGGACTATCGCCCCAGTTGACATTTCCCCCCAAATAAGTTGAGAAGCGGTAATATACAGTGCTGGATTACAATTAGAAAGTTATAAATTTAAGAAAATAATTAAATAAAAAAAAATCACTGTCCGCCGCCGGTAGCATAATTAATGTCCACGTGACCTTAAGGTCAGTGGACACAAAAAAGGAAGACGAAAACAACAAAAATGAAAATGTACAAGAATCCATATAAAAAATTATGATAATTGACTATAGTGCGATGCAGGCTGTACAGACCGTTATTTTAGTTGCCATTTCCATAGGCAATCTTTTCTCACGAAATTAACGAAAACATGCATGTATCAGTTAATTAATTGCCAACAATACTTGTGTGGTGCAGTTTTTTTTATGATTTGTTGATCGTCAAACATTCTTTTAAAATTTACAGCACACTTTTGGATTGTCCATCTTGTAACGAAGGATACTTGAATCCAAGTAAACCTATCGTCGTAGTTCAAAAATGCGTAAACTGTGTTTCCACGGGGAAACTGTCGTGGAAATTCCTTCAATTAGGAGTTGCAGGTGAAGACTTCACCGAATTCGAAAAGACAAAGTGCACGAAACCAAATTGGGTTGAATATGGGCAAGCAAAATCCGGTGAGTTTACTACAATTTTTAATTTAATATGTGTTTCTAAAAAAGTATACACAATAAGAAGTTGTATTAAAGAATAACAGCGGCTGTGTTGTACGTGATATACATGATATAGTCATAGATATAAACGTTTGTATTTGTCGAAAATAGTAGAGATAAGAATGATTTTTGCTGATGTTTCCTTTTTAGTTTTATCTTTCGTGTTTGTATCGGACTTTAGCATAAATTTACGAATTTATATCACAAATCTTTGAATTTGATTGGCTTTTGCAGAAGTTTCTATCCGCCAATGAAAAGCATTCTTTCAACTAAATTGACCAATTAAAAAAAGCGTCAGTAAAATATGATCAGGTGAAATAGAGGTTGCTCTGTTAAGCAACAACAATGGCGCGGAAATATGCTGCGTAAAGAAAATGACTGAAGAAATTGAACATTTACTTTTGTTGGAGAATTTATATTCGCCGAGTTGACTATCGCTCATCAAAATTGAGGATGAATTGTTTAATTGCTAAATATATAAGAAGTAGAACGTTATATCTTCACACGGTGAATTATCACATGCACATTATTTCCTAATCGTGTTTAATATTTTATTCTTTGTAGCAAAATTTCCATACGTTACTTGCCAAAGCAGTACAGCTAGTGCTAGGATTAATGATGTGAAGGATGCAATCTGTCTGAACTCGTTTTTCAATGGAAAAGTATGCGATGTCAATAATCTGGGGGAACGTGATTTACCAACCGAACACGTGCGTGACGGACTAGATTCGTCGGTATTGGTAATCAACAAAAATATTCTCCCTAGAGATGCAGTTATATTGCTTGAAAGTAATGACGAAGCTGATAATATCCTGGCAATGCGTTTCTTTTTTGTCCACGATGGCCCTCCTTTTCTCGCCTGCAAACTCAGCCCGATAAAGGGAGTTGAACTTCACCAGAATTTTAACTTGAGCTGTGCGCGTAAGGTACAGTACAATTGATTTTGCTTTGGGGGTATTTTATAACGGGTTAATGTTATGAGCTAACGAGTGATGCACACGTGTATTCTTTAAGTGAAACAAAAGCTTATGTATATTTCTTTCGAATAGTTTTTGAATTTGTTCACTAATATTTTTTACGGATTTATTTTCCAATAATTCTACGAAAAACAATTTTTTTGACAAGACTTCGACGTCACACTATTTACAAACATTATTTTAAAAACAAGAAACAAATCAAATCTATGCTTGCAGCCATTTGGTATCGTTTTTGTTTCAGAGCGAAAATGAAATCTCAATTTGTTTGTTCCGAAATCGGAACAGTTTGGTGTTTGCTTTCTTTCTTCTCCACAGAGGCTTAGCGTGAATACTGTAAGGTCGAAAGGACTAACATGAGGTTGTTACGATACCAACTGCTGACTGGACCTTCCACCACGTTTTTACCATTCAGTGGTTACTCTTTCAATATCGTAAGTACTTGATGTTAGACTTTAGTATCCACGTGAAGCGTCCACTAGGAGGGGGTTTGCTTTGTCAAAGATCTTTTGGCATTTGATCAACGATTATTTTTTTTTAAATTAAGTTGTACTAATTTTTCGTGTTCAACCAGTTCTGTTATAGTTTTGGTTTATTGTTAATTTAATTTTGCCAGAGGTTCATGTTGACTTGTTTTCAGTTTTTCGAATAAAGTGACCGCCTGACTGTAGTAAAAAAGTTCCCGTACTTCTGTGAACGAAGTTTATTAAACCGCCTCTCCCTTTAAAAAGAGATTAGTTGATATGTTGCCTGTTGACAATTGGACAAGACATAACGTTTGCAAATCAAGCGTCTGTTTCAGTTAGAGCTTCGGTACAAGTGAATCTGACAAGTTAAAAATATATTCCTGACATTATCCTTTAAAGGCCTGGCCAAACGCTTTCAACATCGCATTCAACATCATTCGACATTGTTGAACGATGTTGAATAATGTTGAAAGCACGAGTGGCCAAATGAATTCAACATCGTTCAACATTCATGAATGACAATTAATTGAACGCGGGCTACCACAAAAGCTGGAATCGACAATATCCCGCATGGCGCATGTCTCTGTTCAACGAAGTTGAATGAAATGTGGCCAAATGCGTTCAACACCTTTCAACATTTTGAGAACAATAGAAATGTTGAACGCGAGTTGAACAAAAATTTGAACATGTTCAAATTCGTTCAACGTCATTCAACACCATTCAACAGGGGTGGTCATACTCTTTCAACATGTTGAATTAAACAATGTTGAACGATGTTGAATGAAATGTTGAAAGCGTTTGGCCAGGCCTTAAGATGGCCGCCAAAAGTATTTTGTCATTAATAGACCTTTTCACCAATAGCGGCGCCATCTTGAATTCGCAATGCATTATGGTCTATCCAGGGTAGCAAGCTCCATTAAAAGGGCGATTGCGTAGTGTTAAGACACAATGCGGTAATTTTTTCTTTATAATACTTTCGTGGCAACAATATCTAAATATAATAATTGTCATATTGGTAAAAGCAGACAAATGTATCCTTTTATTATACAACTGCATTAAAAACTGTCCAAATAACGCTAAAAATGAGTACAAATGTACAGCGATATTTGGATAGTTAGTTATTTGGACAGTAGAAAACTGGTTTGACAGATTTTGTTAGACAATCAAATTTATCACTCAGGAACTACTTCATGTACCAGGACAAAATAATGAGCATGCAAGTCACGCTACTTCTCTGGCCTTTTTAGAGTTTTTTTTTCCATAAGTATTTGTTGATCAGAGCAGTTGTATAATAAATCTCTTGTAAGATGTTTTGGTGTGTAGTATCGCTGTATATTTTTACGAGTTGTGCCGTATTTTGACAAGCCCTGTTGTAGCCACATAGTTAATCTTGACATGATATTTTTCTGTTGTAGAGTGGTCCTCTGATGTACAAAGTTGTCTTTACGAGGGAAAACGATGACGACACCAAGATGTCACCTATTATATTACAAGGTTCTATTTCTTCTCTAACATTCCAACTTCCTTCTGGCTATAACAATACAGGTGATGTAACAAAATAGTGTTTACAAGCGTTTATTATTACTGCACTCATCTGAATTCTATTTTCCCCGAGCCCGGGCGTAGAGCCGAAGGCCCGGAGTCCGGTGAGGGTGCTAATCTCGGCATGCGTGGACACCATTTTTGTTTAAACAACGAGACCGAGTTTTCTATGAGCTGATAGGCAACGAGGCAAAACCGAGTTAACTATCTGCTCGTAGAAAACGAGGACGAGTTGTGTAATTGTTTTAGTATCGACCATAAACAACGTAAATAAGTCTTATCAAACATTGTTCTAAATTTTCAGATAGTTTTACCTTTTTGTTTGCAGAAGTCTCCCCATACAAAATGTATATACTGTGGAGTAGTTCGACGGCATATGGTAAACAATCGCTCACAACGAGATTGTAATTACTTTGCTTCAAATTTGGTGTAGATATACTCCATAGGCATAAGCGAATTCATTTTCTTATTCGAAAATGTCAAAATTTTCTTAGTCGAAAATGTCATACTGAACGAATTTTCATTATTTTCGACCCAATGTTTAAACTTCACTTGTACAAAAATTGTAGCAAACGCCATGTTTGATTTTTTACCCTAGTTTCCAGGTTTTGATTGCGGCGTGAATAGGTTGTGGCTTCTGATTGGTCAGAATAAGAATATTTCAGTTACAAGAAGGTTTGTCATTGGATAGCGCTACTAATGGTCTATCACCAATAGACCACTAGTAGCTCAGCCAATGAGAATGCCGGATTTGTAATAGACCACTGTTTGGTTTATATATATATATATATATATATATATATATATATATATATATATATATATATATATATATATATATATATATTTATTTATTCGGTAGACTTGCTGTGCTACTCGGAGTTTCACGCAGTAAAGCGATCGTTGCCTGACGATCGCTTTACTGCGTGAAACTCCGAGTAGCACAGCAAGTCTACCGAATAAATAAATATTATCCGCTCTACCGGTAATGGTATTGAGCGCTCTAAAACCATTGACAAGTTCTGTAATCACTTTGTTACAGTCAATTCTCGGTATATATATATATATATATATATATATATATATATATATATATATTATCAAATCCACAACTTACCTGACTAACCTGTTAAATTATTCAAATTATTTTAATTTACGTCAGCAAATTTTAATTTATAAGTTCGGTTGGATTACGAAGTAGTTTTTCAACGATCATGACGAAAGAAATCTTTGCAAGAAAAAATGGTTTCAGCTAAAATGTACATTAATATTACTATGGAAAACGACCAAAGAAAGAAGGCTAACAAAAGATATGGCAGCGAGAAGAGACAACAATAAATACGACTTAAAACCACTGAAAAAAGCCAAAATTTACGATAAAGACCGAAAACGATGCCGATCGAAATGTAACTGAAGAACAAGGATGTGTCCTGAAACTGTTCAAAGCCGTAAAGAATTTTGCTCTGGTGTATTCTATTTAACTCGAGAGCGAACGATGAAGAAATTTTGACACAAACGGCTTTTTAGATCATGAAAAGAACTGAGTGATGCGAACGAGAAAATGCAAATATAAAAATACAAAAATGCATATATAAAGCGGGCGAGGGGCTGTTGCGTTCATGTATTTCTAGTTTATGTATATGTTAAAGTTTCTTGACATGTTTAATATTTTAAATCTGCGAATAAAAATATGCTATAAAAGTAGCGTGCTGCGTAGGCAGTGTAGAAACAACGATCGAAATACAGTAAGGTTAGATTAACTGCTGAAACAGAGAACGTGGGAGTCTAACGTTTCGAGCGAAGGCCCTTCGTCAGAGAGAAACGTAAAGAGTGTAAACAAACAACGAGTTTATATACGAAAGGTAATCATGTGACCAAAAATATGCTATGTTGTTTGAAGCTTGTCTTCATTCTCTCTGAAGACGGCCCGAGCACATGGGTCGAAAGCTCAGAAATTAATAAAAAAACTCATAACATGGTGTAAGACTACAAACTTTCTTATATAAAAATATGCTAGTTAACATGTTTAGGTTGATTTCGCGACAGTCAGTGTAAGAAAACGGTAAAATTTTCACGTCATGCTTTTTTAGGATGATTTTGAAATAGAATATCAAAATAGTTATAGAAAGTAGCAGATGAAAGGGTAATGCTAGAAATATGTATAAGTAGATAAACATACAGAGTATACAGTGATGGTCAGATCATGTTCAAACATTTTTTTATGTATTTTCAAACGTATATTTTAAACAGTTAAGTACTCGCTGACCTTGTCGATTGAGAATGAAATGGGTGTTTCCAGAGAGTATTGTGCAATCAACGTGAACGTTTTGGCCTTTAATCCTGCCCCAAGTGTAACAATAGAAGAGTTTCTGTAAGTATTAAGATGCGTGATAGTTTGCAGTAGAAGCTATAGATACAGCTCTTTTTTTTATTTACATTTGCGCATCTATATTGTTGCGTGTCTATATTGTTGTCTACATGTTTTTTTCTGTAGATATAATCGATCAGTGGCCGCAAAGGAAATGTTTCATGGTCATAAATACGCTTACCACAGTTTATCGTTGCATAATGTTACTATAATCGCCGACGTCTTAAACAGGTATATAAAGTGACCTAACTTTTGCCCTTGTTGGGGGTCTTTGTTAAATTCGCATGGAAGCTATTTTGATGGACTGTGCGTTGACAATTAGAATTCAGGATATTACAAATCCATAGAATAAAGGTGGATTTCCATTCAGTGCTTTTTGTCGCGCGATCGACGATTTGCGATCGCTTTCTTTTGAATTGTGGGCTCTCGACTGGATCCGTTCCACCCGAGAAGGCATGAAACAAAGAAAGCGATCGCAAAAAGTCGCTCGCTCGACAAAAAAAGTTGAATGGAAATCCGCCTTAACACATATTTTATTCAATTCTTTTTGCTAGACAACCAAAGACTTTTATCAAGACGAGTATATTCCACTTGCGAACTCAAACCCGAATGCATCTTTTAGATATCCTAAGTAGGGTTGAAGTTGTTGGTGAGGTATGAATATATTGAAATATTAATATTGCTGGGATGTGTGGGGTGGGGTGGGTTCAACACTAAAATGACGCATGAAAAAAACAAGCAGATCTCAGTGGTTCCAAGATGTCAACAGACGTGAACAATGTTGTGCTGGAAACTGTGGACAGTTGTTCTGTCGTACACCTGTATATGCCCCTGTTCCAGCAACAATGAAGAGCCGTTGTTGTTGATCTAGCAATGTTCAGCAATGATAGCCGCCTTGTACATCTTTTGAAGTTTAAATATTACCAGGGTTAAGTCACGTTGGCCTGAAAAACAGAGAAAAATCTTCTCGATGTTTCGAGCGAAGGCCCTTCGTCAGGAGAAATTAGTAAACAACTCACATGTGGTCACGCGTATTTATAGCAGAGCTACAATGGGAATCACGTCTATAAATACGCGTGACCACATGTGAGTTGTTTACTAATTTCTCCTGACGAAGGGCCTTCGCTCGAAACGTC
>OZ035998.1:46319530-46752030 GCA_964035015.1 Corallium rubrum | reverse complement strand
TCAGATATAAAAACACTCGGCTTCGCCTCGTGTCTTTATATCTGATAAAACACTCCTGCTCGTTTATTAAACAGTACATAAAGTATGTTTACATTTTATATACGTTTCTGAGATTTTAGTCAACGAAATGCTGACCTTTTAAAGTAATCCACTCGTCAGCATAATCTTTTTTCTCTGTTGTATGGCTATGACTCGATACGTCAGTATTCTGTTGTATAAAGTCTCGACTCTTCGGTACGTTTTTTAGCTTTTTATATACGGTTTATATATTAGTTAGAAACAAAGATTAGTTTTAATGGGGGAATACGACGTTCTCTGACCAATAAATGTTACTGGAACGAGCTTACGACCACCAGACCGCAGCCTACAACAAGTTAAAAATGAATGAAAACAGAACAACTATATTAAACAATTATTGGATGAGGCTGAACATGATGTCAAGAATTATCCAAACCTTTATCTGCTAAAGCCGAAGCCGAGGCGGATAAGAATGACCAAGGTCTGGATAATTCTTGTTATTATATATTCAAACTTTATTCTCGTTCGTGATTGGCCAAAACGCCCCCGCTAATTCTCCGTATCTGGAAGCTGATGCGTTATTTCAGCTGCTGACGTGATCAGCGTGCAATAATACCTTGTTTTGGATCGAACTTCGATCCAAAACAAGGTATTATTGCACGCTGTCGAACCCAAGCCCCCAGCGCGGTCGGCAGCTTCCTAAAAATCCCACCAAAACTAAATATTTTTGAAGAGTAAACAAAATGGCTTTTAACCGGTTTCCATCGTTAAACGAAGAAGAAATTTCGACGTTGCTCTCAGAGAAAGATAGTAAAAGCACGAAGAGTATAGTTTTTGAATATATAATAAAACAATTATTGGATTCGGTTTTCACATGATATCGAGAATTATCAACGCCTCGGTTTGTGTTATCCACCTCAGCCTTCAGCTTCGGTGGATAACACAAACCTCGTCCTTGACAATTCTCGATATCATGCTCAACCTCATTCAATAATTGTTTAATATCATGCGTAAGCCGAATTCAATAATTGTTTTATTTTACATTCAAAACAGTACTAACATGCAAGCAAAGTGTGGCAGTAAAAAAGAGTTGCCTTCGTCAACAGAGACAAATCTACTGCAAGTCATTTTGCTATTCTGTAATTTCCGCGCGCTTTGAGGTTGTGACGCCATAAGCGTCCGCTAATTTACAGTATTGGACGGAATTGACGTCACAGTCATCCAATAATTTGGAATATTCGGTGGAAATGACGAAACAGCTGTCGGACATTGAGAATTAACTGGAGTATGTTGACCAATAACAAACGAGAATTAAGTTTGAAGGTATAATAGCTTGTGTTATCAACGCCGAGGTAAGTGTTATCTGCCAAAGCCGAAGGCTGAGGCGGATAATACAATCCAAGGCTTGATAACACAAGCTATCATGCGATAACCGAATTCAATAATTGTTTTATTATACAATCATAAATGTAGAAGCCTTTAGAAAGTTTTATACAAAGTTAGATATAAAAATAGTGAATTCATACCGTCATCAGTTTGGTTACGTTTGTCTCTTTCAAATACAATTTTCTCTTTCAAATACTGCTTTAAACTCTAACAGCTGTATGTGTAGCCCGCTTGGTTTTGGCGTCAACAAAACGTGACAAATCCCCCGGATTAACCCGATTCTGATCGTCACTCCTAAAGACGGCCACCATGTTTGTTTTGTTCAAACCGCTGACCCGCTCGTCATAGCAAGACATCGAGAATTGTCTGTAGGTTTTTAGCCAATCACAGTCGAGATTGTATCAGTATTGTATAATAAACACATTTATTATATAGATGCGAGTGTTTTATTAGAAAATATGCAGTGCCGTATTTTCCATATCCTCGCTAGTGCAGATATCGATGACGTCATTAAGAATTTTACCTCTTTTTGCATTGAATCTATATAATAAAAAGAAAATTACACGTTGGCTTGCTTGAAGATATGAATTTTATCTTATCGTGGTAAAAACGATTTTACTCATTCACTACGCTCATTCGTAAAATATTGTTTTCACCCACTCGAAGATAAAATCCATATCTTCCCACCACCGTGTAATATCCTCTATTTATATATTGAGTTACTTTGCTCTTGTACATATATTATGGTTAACTAGAACATTTCTTAGGAGGCGAATTTATTCAACGTAAAGATTTGAAACTTTTTAGACTAATGCCTATGTAAAGTAGTTTATTTGTTTAATCAAGTAACACTACTGTACTTTATATTTATATTTTTTTTAGTTGTTTTGATCGAAAAGAGTATCACGGTCCTTCTTTGAGTGCTGTTGCACACGGATATCTTTTTACAAAGAATTTCTTCTGGGAGCAGTTTTCTAACTGTAAGTAGAATTTTATAATAAGCATCGCTTATGAAACTACGCCCGGTGTTATTTATTGAAGCAAGGTTTAAGAAATGTTTGTATTTTGCATATTATTTCTGATTAAAGTGATAGTGGTGGTTGTGGTGGTTGTACAGTTGTGGTAGTTCTGGTGGTTATCTAGGTGGTTGTGGTGGTAGTAGTTTTGGTTGTTGTTTTGGTGGTGGTGGTGGTGGTGGTTTTTGTGGTGATGGTTGGTGTGGTGGTTTTTGTGGTGGTGTGATGGTGGTGGTTGTGGTTGTTGTTGTGATTGCAGTTGTTGTTGTGGTGGTGGTGGTGGTGGTGGTGGTAGTGGTGGTGGTGGTGGTGGTAGTTGTTGTTGTTGTGGTTGTAGTTAGGGGGTTTTTTGTTTTGTTTTTTTATTTAAACATATTTTTGACAAGTGTTTGCTCCAAAAGCACAAATGGCTTATCTAGGGAGCTCACACCAATCATGTGTTGTGTTGATTGTTGATTGTTGATTGTTGATTGTTGATTGTTGTTGTGGTGGTTGTGGTGGTTGTGGTTGTGGTTGTGGTTGTGGTTGTGGTTGAGGTTGTTGTTGTTGTTGTGGTTGTGATTGTGGTGGTGGTTGTTGCGGGTGTTGTCGCGCATACTGCATGCATTCTCTTAAAATTTCCTGCGCATATATATTAGTTACGAGAATTCCCCCTAATTTTTTTAGGCAATGGGAAAGTGAACGTTGTTATCGGTATTCATTGGGACATTCCACCAAGTAGAACCGAGGTATGTGATTCAAAGATTTGTAATGAACATTGTAAAATAATTCGGAATGTAATAAAATCGCATGCACTATGGTTCAATCTCAGTCGTACTTTTTAAAATATTGAAAACGCCCTTTATAGAAAGTAGATACTGTGGTCAATTACACGGTTGTTATGACATGGACAAGCTGCTTGTCTTGGGACAAGAATAGCAAGCAATGGTCTGAAAAGAACTGCAAACCTGAACGTTTTTCAAGCCATTATGTAGATTGCAGGTAATGTAATTTGTGAATTCGACTGACCTTATTTCTGAAAATTTGATTTTTGATCAGTTAACGATGTGTTTATTTATTAGGATAATCACTAATCAAACGTTATTGCGCCTGAAAGACTAAGGGCCTATATATAGGTTGGGTAACCCTACTGCAAGGGTCACCCTTCTAGGTGGGTCAAAATATGACGTGTGTTTACCAGTGAGCTCTTTATAGAACTGGAGTGATATCTTTGTGGCGGACAATAGGGACCTTAAGATGCTAGGATGACGACGGCGGTTAAAAAGCAATCCAAATGTTAGCATTAAAAAGAAGTCACGGTTAACTGACTACTGTATTCAATACTTGAAGCTTGTTTGATAATTTTCAAAGTGTTAAAACCGTTGCAGTGTCAATGTTAAGGCAATCTCAGACAACAGTTCTCATCACCCCACGAGTCAACGTTGTCCTGAAGACGTGAAAATGCTCTGAGTGGCGTTGTATACAGAGCGAGGACGGTGTTCAGATTGCTCTTGGGACTAAAAATTATTCATTATCTTTGTTTTGCAAGAAGAATGGCTTTGTTTGAAGGACGTCGTCCTCGAAGTTGCCGTCGTAGATCTTAAGAGGCTATCTCCCTAAAAACCGACCAACGGTTTTTGAAGGCAAAATTAATTTCCTTTGTTTTTCGCCCATTATTTACCTTTACCTCACTTACTATTAAACCGCTATAAAAATTGCCACTTGATAATTTGTTCTTCATTTTTGACATATTTTTTATGCTTCGGCTGGAACGGCTAAGATTCGAGCGGAAATGAAAGCTGACAATACCTCGAAATGATCTTGTTATTTCTCCACCAATTTAGATTTGAATTTCAAATTTTTTTCTTGCAGTGCAATATATAGACCTTGTGTTTCATCTGGGTTGAAGGATACAAGCTCTTTGTTTTGTTTTGTATCAGGTATGGTCTCTTTCTTTTGACTTACTTTTTAAATTCGCTTACGGCACCTGATTAGTCAAGTTTTATAAATTAAGATTTCTCTGAAGTGGCACCTAGCCTGGAAATGTCGTGTGTATTTCGTCGTAATATAATACCGTAAGTTTAGTAATCTTTAAAAACAGTTGTCGGCAAACGTATTTTGTAAGCGCACGAACCGCTCAAAGTTAAGCTATTGTTTCACTTTGTTTACATTGTCAGAACCGGAAATGCCTTACGCTTTGCAGATAAGGCCGTTCTCGTTTCTCAATTATTACATAAAAACAACTTCTTTTTATTTGAACTTATCCCTAGAAAGCGAACGGGGCATAATTTATAGGTCTATTCGGTTTTTAGGGTAAAAATGATTAAATATTCTATAGCCGATTCTTCATATATACTCATATACAATAGGAGCAGACATGTCGCAGCCTCCTAAGTGACACTTAAATAATTATAATTCATGAGCAACTGAAAGTTTATCATTTTCTCTGTTTATTTCGGTGTACTGTTCATATTTTTATAGCATGAAAAGGTGGCAGCATCTTATACTCTGGAAGAATCGATTAAACGTCTTAAGAATATTTTAGACTTCACGAACAAATTAAATCGCTTTTAAGGCCTGGTTCATACGTCGCATTTAATTCAGACGAATTTAATTCATAGTTAAAGTCGACGTAAACTCGAATTTGTTTCATGCGACGAATTTAATTCAGTGACGAGCAAGAAAAATCCCGCTAGATCGCGCCAAAAACGTCCAATACGCATGTGAAGTAAACAAAAATCTGATCACTGCCTCAAAAAATATGTTATCATAATTTATGCATTTAATTCGATGCGACGATACAGCGACGTCTGAAACGAACACGCATTTCAGACGTTGTACCTTCTCACCGTGACGGATACAACGTCTCAGACGAATTTAACTCTTCAGTCGAATTTAATAAATTCGTTTCATACGTCGCTGTATCGTCGCATTTAATTAATTAATTGATTGAGTTAAATTCGTCTGAATTAAATGCGACGATACAGCGACCTATGAAACGAATTAAATTCGACTGAAGAGTTGAATTCGTCTGAGACGTTGTATCCGTCACGGTGAGGATACAACGTCTGAAATGCGTGTTCGTTTCAGACGTCGCTGTATCGTCGCATCGAATTAAATGCATAAATTATGATAACATATTTTGTGAGGCAGTGACACAGAATAAAGACTATAGTCTTTATTCTGTGGCAGTGATCAGATTTTTGTTTACTTCACATGCGTATTGGACGTTTTTGGCGCGATCTAGCGGGATTTTTCTTGCTCGTCACTGAATAAAATTCGTCGCATGAAACAAATTCGAGTTTACGTCGACTTTAACTATGAACAAGACGCCTGGTCAGGCGTTCACTCGGGCTACTGCAAAATCAGTGCTATTCAGTGCTAAGGTCTAAAGTCTATTGAACACATTGGTCACAGACAAAAGTCAAAACGAAATCCAATTCTCAATTTGCAATAACAAAACACGATTGCCTGTATTTATTAACGTATTTCCACACATGTACACAGCGTTCATATGTCGAGTCTCTTCAGGTATTAAATATCAACACAACTATCAACGGCGTGTGCGATTGTAAGTGTATATAATATCAAGATACTTGCCAGCGACATTACTGACCAATAACTATGTCTGTGAACACACAGAACACATCCGAGACGAGTGATCAGACATCAGGAAAGCAAAGAAAGAAAATATTATTTCCACACATGTACAGCGTTCAATATGACAAGTCTCTTCGCCTTATTACACAGCTTCATGTTTACCTAGAAAGTGTCACCTGCAAGTTCACTTAATGAACGGCGTGTGCGATTGTAAGCGTATATAATAATATCAAGATACTTGCCAGCGACATTACTGCCCAATAATTATGTCTGTCAACAAACAAAACACATCCGAGACGAGAAAGCTCACTCACTCACTCAGTCCAACGGTTCTCAGTTGAAAAGAAAGAAGGCAATCACATGCCTCAGCAGTGTTGCCAAGTCAAGTTTCGTAAAAATCCCAGTAAAGGTCTGAAAATATCCCAAGATTCCCTATTTTTTACCAAAAAATCCCAGGTTCACAGTGCTCCTATAAACAATCGGTTCTCATTATAGACCACTTTCATAAAGGCCTTCACTTTAAATATTCTTTTATGTGCATCTAATTAAATTAGCCTTTTTGTCCCCGTTATGAGGCAAACATTCTTTTGAATTGCAGGCACACAAACAAGGCCAGAAAGGCTTATTCAGATGTACATAAAAGAATATTCTAATTAGTCGCTATTATGAAAGTGGTCTATATTACGGTGGCTGATTAGTGCCATTATGATTTTGCGTTCAAGTTTCTATTTTCCGAGTTTTTTCTCGAGTTTTTTCTCGAGTTTTTTCTCGAGTTTTTTCTCGAGTTTTTTCTCGAGTTTTTTCTCGAGTTTTTTCTCGAGTTTTTTCTCGAGTTTTTTCTCGAGTTTTTTCTCGAGTTTTTTCTCGAGTTTTTTCTCGAGTTTTTTCTCGAGTTTTTTCTCGAGTTTTTTCTCGAGTTTTTTCTCGAGTTTTTTCTCGAGTTTTTTCTCGAGTTTTTTCTCGAGTTTTTTCTCGAGTTTTTTCTCGACAGACGCCAGTAAGCCAACATGGCGGACGATGCACCGCCGAGTGGTATAAACGATCAAAACGATATACTATTTTCATCGAATTCAATAGAAAAGGTGAGTTATATGTGATTTCAATGTAACTGTTATGATCTTGAGAGCTTTTTGAAGTGGTTTGTGTTAAATTTTTGAACGAGTATTATTGACAATTAAACGACATACTGTATATGATGTATAGTATAAAAGAAGTATAAATAATAACAATAATTTAATTAATATAAGCACTCACTTATTATTAATTACAGCGTTTATATATGAGAAATTTAACTTTAATTAGAGTGCAGGGTTCCTGAAATAACCACAAGGTTAATCTAGTCAGGTAACCCTGTTCAATGCACAATTATAAATAAAATATTTTAGCTAGGTGAGCTTGTATAAGATGTAATAGCATGAAAGTGTAGTAACATAAAATTAATATATTAGTGATATATGCATTTATATTGTACCTTATGTACAGATATATGTATATATATGAATATCCAAAAATGTATTTTTTCTTTCGGATTGTATTATATTAATTTTATGCTACTACACTTTCATGCTATTACATCTTATACAAGCTCACCTAGCTAAAATATTTTATTTATAATTGTGCATCGAATAGGGTTACCTGACTAGATTAACCTTGTGGTTATTTCAGGAACCCTGCACTCTAATTAATGTTAAATTTCTCATATATAAACGCTGTAATTAATAATAAGTGAGTGCTTAATTAAATTATTATTATTATTTATACTTCTTTTATACTATACATCATATACAGTATGTCGTTTAATTGTCAATAATACTCGTTCAAAAATTTAACACAGACCACTTCAAAAAGCTCTCAAGATCATAATAGTTACATTGAAATCACATATAACTCACCTTTTCTATTGAATTCGATGAAAATAGTATATCGCTTTGATCGTTTATACCACTCGGCCTGTCGAGAAAAAAGTCGAGAAAAAAGTCGAGAAAAAAGTCGAGAAAAAAGTCGAGAAAGAACTCGAGAAAAAAGTCGAGAAAAAACTCGAGAAAAAACTCGAGAAAAAACTCGAGAAAAAACTCGAGAAAAAAGTCGAGAAAAAACTCGAGAAAAAACTCGGAAAATAGAAACTTGAACGCAAAATCATAATGGCACTAATCAGCCACCGTACTATATGATTCATTTTTTCACGTTTCCACGAAAGATTATACTTTTGTGAGTACCAATTTTTTCCCGCTTGTAGCAATCTGAGCCCACTGTATCAGTGATACTTCATTTGGATAGAGTACTTCATCTTGTCTAAATCAAATGAATAGTGGAGTATGATCACTGAGTATGATCTAATGATCAAGTAAATTAAAAAAATAACAATTAACATTGAAATCAGCTTTTTAAAACCGAAACTGTTTGCTCTGGAAAATCCCAAGAAAAATCCCAAGGTTGAATCGCTGAGAAAAAAATCCCAAAAAAATCCCAACTCCTTCAAAAAATCCCAAGATCTTGGGATAAAATCCCAAGGTTGGCAACACTGTGCCTCAGTTTCGCAAAGCTTATTGGTCAATATCGCCAGCGGCCGCGCGGAGGACTAATAACGCGTCGCAAAAAAATAAAAATAAAAATAAAAATAATACTCGGCTACCACAGTAGCCCGAGTAATTAAATTCGTCTGAATTAAATGCGACGTATGAACCAGGCCTTAAAAGCGATTTAATTTGTTCGTGAAGTCTAAAAAATTCTTAAGACGTTTAATCGATTCTTCCAGAGTATAAGATGCTGCCACCTTTTCATGCTATAAAAATATGAACAGTACACCGAAATAAACAGAGAAAATGATAAACTTTCAGTTGTTCATGAATTATAATTATTTAAGTGTCACTTAGGAGGCTGCGACATGTCTGCTCCTATTGTATATGAGTATATATGAAGAATCGGCTATAGAATATTTAATCATTTTTACCCTAAAAACCGAATAGACCTATAAATTATGCCCCGTTCGCTTTCTAGGGATAAGTTCAAATAAAAAGAAGTTGTTTTTATGTAATAATTGAGAAACGAGAACGGCCTTATCTGCAAAAGCGTAAGGCATTTCCGGTTCTGACAATGTAAACAAAGTGAAACAATAGCTTAACTTTGAGCGGTTCGTGCGCTTACAAAATACGTTTGCCGACAACTGTTTTTAAAGATTACTAAACTTACGGTATTATATTACGACGAAATACACACGACATTTCCAGGCTAGGTGCCACTTCAGAGAAATCTTAATTTATAAAACCTGACTAATCAGGTGCCGTAAGCGAATTTAAAAAGTAAGTCAAAAGAAAGAGACCATACCTGATACAAAACAAAACAAAGAGCTTGTATCCTTCAACCCAGATGAAACACAAGGTCTATATATTGCACTGCAAGAAAAAAATTTGAAATTCAAATCTAAATTGGTGGAGAAATAACAAGATCATTTCGAGGTATTGTCAGCTCTCATTTCCGCTCGAATCTTAGCCGTTCCAGCCGAAGCATAAAAAATGTGTCAAAAATGAAGAACAAATCATCAAGTGGCAATTTTTATAGCGGTTTAATAGTAAGTGAGGTAAAGGTAAATAATGGGCGAAAAACAAAGGAAATTCATTTTTGCCTTCAAAAACCGTTGGTCGGTTTTTAGGGAGATAGCCTCTTAAGGTCCCTAATGTGTGGGCATGTAGACCTGAAGTACGTATAGTTCCAATCTTCTACGCGGTCTGGTCAAGTCTGATCTGGTCAAGAGATCGCGTAGGGGACTGGAACTATACGTACTTCAGGCCTACATGAACAGGTGGGAAAATTGTCTGAGCATGCGCGAAAACCGTGATATAAACAAGCTGCGGGGGACTGGGACGGCAATATGGCGGCTTTTAATCTGTAAATAATCCGAAGAGTTTTTTAGTAATTCTACTTCTTTTTAGATATTTTATTAATTAAGAAACATACTATATATGTTCTACCATACAATAAAAAAGAGGAAAACCCATAATAAATAGTTTTTGATAAATAGTTTTTTATATTATAAATAGTTTTTGGTTATAATGCACATAATATTAAAGCTCAGGGAAGTACAAGTTGGCAGTTGCTCTTGTTTTATAAACTCAGTAATACAATTTATAACTAGCTTGTGTCTGGCCTTTTGATGGTTATGTCAAAGGTTCAGTAGGAAATGAAAAGAACAGTTCACAGCAAAAATAAGGAGTTATTGTCACATCTTCATATCACTGCCAATTTAAATTACAACAAACTTTGATAAGCAACAAGACTATATACAAACATTTAAACATAGGTACATGTAGCAGAATATATGTAAATTAAATAAACTTGAATCCTTTCAGTATCTTCACTCAACGTAGTTGGTCAACCTATTTTGAACACACTTATTTAAGTCTAGCAATTTCAAAATAAGCATGTACATGTATATAAATATATACAGCATATTAAACACTTCACTCTTTTAACTTTTTCTTTAGCCATTAATATAGCTAATATAGTATCTAAAAAAAGAAAAAGAACACTTAAAGATTTGCATGATAACAAATGCAATATTATTTTTGGTAGCAGTTATCAGTTCAATCCAAATCCAAAATGGCGGTTTCAAGTGACTCAAATTCAAAGCGTGAAATTCAAGTGTTTACGATTTTTTGAAGCTCAGAAACTGGTACAATCTTAACAATTAGGATCAAAAGCATACTTTGAAAGACAAAAAAATTGGTGGCATAGGCGAAAATTTAAATTTATTGGCTTTCATCACTTTTTATAGCTGTCAAAATTGTGTACCGAAAACGAGCAAACTTTAGAGTTCGCCTAGGCTTCGGAAATGCAGTTGATTCTTAAACAGACTGGTTTTAGTCATACTGCAAGAACCTGTAAGCAGTTGTCAAGTTTCATTTAGACGATTAACAAAAAATATACGGTAATTCAAGCACATTTCCTAAGCCGACTGTTATCGCAATTTCCTATGGACAGGCGAAAGGGCACAAGATTCAGTTCGTTTTCGATTTTTCTGGACGTTGTCATTTATTTCAGTGGATGGAGCAAAGAACTATGGATAGTTTAAGAGAATAAAATTTGGGTGGCAAAGGGCTAAATTTTTAACTATGGCTCGTTCAAAATCACTGATTTTAACTGTTTTTAGGATATTAAGCAACTAGGCGATAAATTTACACCGTCAAGTGGGCTTCAATATTAACAATTCACACAGTATTTTTAAAGATAAACATATGATCTAGATAATTCAACTCACCTTTTAGTAGTATTTTGCTGTTTATACAGTTTGTCGACACAAACAAAATGCACATCGAAACGAAAAACCCTGTTTGTTGCATATTCTCCTCGAATAATCCAAGGTTTCCATAACTCCGATCATAGGAAAATATAGCTCACATGAAAGTCACCACAACCAGTTTTAAATTGCCAAGGTTTCTCTTCTTCAGCGTACCAAATATTTCAGCTAACAAAACATTCAAACCTGAACGAACCTCATTTCGAACAAAAATAAAGAAACAGAGCAAATGCGCCCGCGATTTTTGGTCAGTTAAGACAATTTTCCCACCTGTTGCCTACATGTCCTCCATGTTTGGCTTCAATCGTTGCCCGGTCAATAACCAGCAGACATCACTCCAGTTATATATAGAGCTCACTGGTGTTTACTTGGAGTAATGTCATGTTCGAGAGACAAATATATAATTTGATGCAAAAAAGAACTTTTATAACTTTAGATTAACTAGTTTGTTTTTTAAGGTGTTCCAAAAGTGCATCGGATTTTATTGCTGTATCGAAAACGCCGCTGTATGTTTTAGAAAAAATAGCAATTTCCAGGTAAGCGTTTGATAAAAGTTGTATTTTGGAATTTTCTTTATTTGAGGCGATAATTGAAATAATAAAGGTTGATTTTATGTTGCCTGGTCAGGCGTTCACTCGGGCTACTGCAAACTCGCAGCTGCAATTACATCGCATGCAGTGCTAAAATCTATAAAAGTCTAAACATCATTGGTCACAGAAAATAGTCAAAACACAATCTAGTCTGAACACGTCCAAGAAAGAACAATTGACTTCAAACAACTTGATCAGACATCAGGATGACGTAATGATTGCCATTTCGAAACAGAGACAAAAAAAAAAAAAAAATAAATAATACTAATAACGGAGCCGAAACCTAGACTCGGCCTAGACTACCACAGTAGCCCGAGTAACAATATTTTTTGTTTGGGTTACATAGAAAAGCGTAAGAGAAGAAGGGGGGAGGGCTATCAAGGTGCGCTGTTTGTCAGGTCGAATCTTGAGACGTAAGGGAGGAAGGGGGAGGGCTATTAAGGTGCGCTGTTTATCAGGTCGAATCTTGAGACGTAAGGGAGGAAGGGGGGAGGGCTATCGAGGTGCGCTGTTTGTCAGGTCGAATCATGAGACATAAGGGAGGAAGGGGGAGGGGTGTCGAAGTGCGCTGTTTGTCAGGCCGAATCTTGAGACGTAAGGGAGGAAGGGGGAGGGCTATTAAGGTGCGCTGTTTGTCAGGTCGAATCTTGAGACGTAAGGGAGGAATGAGGGGAGGGCTATCAAGGTGCGCTGTTTGTCAGGTCGAATCATGAGACATAAGGGAGGAAGGGGGAGGGGTGTCGAGGTGCGCTGTTTGTCAGGTCGAATCTTGAGACGTAAGGGAGGAAGGGGGAGGGGTGTCGAGGTGCGCTGTTTGTCAGGTCGAATCATGAGACATAAGGGAGGAAGGGGGAGGGGTGTTGAGGTGCGCTGTTTGTCAGGCCGAATCTTGAGACGTAAGGGAGGAAGGGAGAGGGCTATCAAGGTGCGCTGTTTTTCAGGTCGAATCTTGAGACATAAGGGAGGAAGGGGGAGGGGTGTCGAGGTGCGCTGTTTGTCAGGTCGAATCATGAGACATAAGGGAGGAAGGGGGAGGGGTGTCGAGGTGCGCTGTTTGTCAGGTCGAATCATGAGACATAAGGGAGGAAGGGGGAGGGGTGTCGAGGTGCGCTGTTTGTCAGGCCGAATCTTGAGACGTAAGGGAGGAAGGGGGAGGGCTATCAAGGTGCGCTGTTTTTCAGGTCGAATCTTGAGACGTAAGGGAGGAAGGGGGGAGGGCTATCGAGGTGCACTGTTTGTCAGGTCGAATCTTGAGACATAGGGGAGAAAGGGGGAGGGGTATCGAGGTGCGCTGTTTGTCAGGCCGAATCTTGAGACGTTGTGTCGAAATGTACATCTAGCGGTTTCTCTTCGACTGTATGTGAAGCCATTTTTGTTTATCCGTGGCAAATACAAACAGATCTGTTAAAAGAGAATGAACGTGTTTGTTGTTTTATTTTATGGTGAAAGAGGGCAGTAGATAACTTGCAGGTATAGAACACTTAGTCAGCAGTTTTATTAGGATTGAGCCTGCGTTTCTGTCCCTGCAGGTTAAATACTGAGGGCTGATTTCCTATCTGCCTTCTTCCATTCCTATTTTGTGCCAGGTTATTTTTTTGTGCATAATACACATTATTATACAACTGCATTAAAAACTGTCCAAATAACGCTAAAAATGAATGCAAATATACAGCGATATTTGGATAGATAGTTATTTGGATTGTTAGCCAATCAAATTTGTCACACGTGAGACTACTTCATGTATGCTTATTATTTTGTCCTGGTGCAAGTCACGCTACTTCTCTGGCCTTTTTAGAGTTTTCTTTTTCTATAAAAAATTGTTGATCAGAGCAGTTGTATAATAAATCTCTTATAAGATGTTTTGACGTGTAGTATCGCTGTATATTTTTACTCGTTTGTATTTAAATACAGTGAAACTCCTAAAAATATACAGCGATACTACACACCAAAACATCAAATAATATATATATTTTATTTTTTTTTATTTGACACCAGGATTTTTCATGTATTTTTTCCCTAGAGAAACCAATGGTGTGATGGTGATTGTTGTTTTGGTGATTTCTTTATTGTCTTTTGTGGCGATCATCGCCCTCTACCACCTGGAAAAACGAGAACGCATTAGGCAAAGAAGCTTTATTTTTTTGAGACCAAGTGATCCATGCCACACTCACCAGTAAGTACCACATGACTAAGCCAAACTGCACCTAACTACAGCATGTTAATAAAAAAAATAAAATGCAGTTAATATCCGTTGTCTCTTTCTTTCGTGATAGGTATCAAGTAAGTGTGTACACTGGGTATGGTTTTGGAGCAGGAAGTACCGCTAAGGTAAGACTGTACTTACTCTTTTCAGACATCACTGTTCTTCATTGTTCTGATAAGTTGTTTTTTTCATTGTTTAAGTAATTTAATCCAACGTTTCCGTAGTGCATGTAAACTAAGCTAAGGTTAGTGAGATTGCTGCCGTTTATAACTGCATTCTGTCAACAATATAAGAACATCAAAGTTTTGAATTAGAATATATCAGAAAATATAATCCGTAAAACTTGGTGGAAAGGAGTTACTGTACACCTTCTTTTGGCAGAGCTGCACGAGAGTCTGCGTTAAGGTGATATGTATTGTTCTATGATTAGATGAAAACAGTTACATAGGATTAGAAAGACAAACTCAATAGGACGCATTCCATGCATGATCGAGATCAGGGGGTCGAGATGTTCCAGAAAATCTAAATTAACTATTTGTTCCAAGAAGGAAAACCGCGGTTGTAAAGCGGTAGGAATGAGATTCGAGCAAGGGTACTTTCAGCTACCTTTCTCTCTGACCCAATAACCTTTTTAGGTCGCTCTTGTGCTCTATGGGGAAAATAACTCTTCGTATCCTGTGGAACTGTCTATCGAGAACCATAAACTGTGGAAGAGAAATTCGAGGAATACTTTTGTTGTGAGGTATGTCCAAATTATTTAATAGTTATTTGTAATGTACACATGTAAAAACGCGCAAGCTGTTACAGACCTGCAAGCAAGTTGTTACAAGGTTGTTCAACAGGCTGTCACCGTCATGTGTTCGCACTGGCTGTCCCAGTCTGTTAACATGTCTGTAACAGGTTGTTGACAACTTGTAACAAGGCTGATAACTCCAGTAGACTGATGACAAATTGTTCCAACAACCTGTTACCGCTCTGCACTTAACCAGTTGTTAACAGGTTGATGCTAACAAGGTTGTAGCAGCTTCTTGAATGGACAGCATTGTTACAACTTGTTCCCAGCCTTGCTACAAGCCTGTTGCGAACACCTCCTGTTGACAAGCTGTGAGATTTTTACCTGTGTAGAACGAAGCACGAATCTACACCGTGAAACGTTTTTGAGGGAAAAATCTGATGGTTTATAGGTTTGTCCTATCGGGCCACCTTAATTTGAACGAAACAGATACAGATACAAATCGAACATATGAAAAGGTTGGTGTGCTGCCGAAAGATCCGTAAGGCCTAACGTTTCAAGCGAAACACGGCCCAGATCTTAAAAAGCCCAAGACAGTGCACAATCTTTTAATATTTTCGAATTGTATTTCTGTGTTGCTTACGCAGCACGATACTTATATTTTGTATACAGATAACTGGCACGCTAACTTTCAGTTATTGTCAACAGTCCAACAATTACAACCAAGATGGCCACCTTGGTCGTACCTCATAGTTTCAGTGCACTATGCCTCTTTAGCCGGCCCAATCATAATTAAAGGTGCAAGACCACGTGGGAGATTCAAACTGTTCAGTAAAGTCCAATTTCCTCGAGTTGCTTTTTCCTGGAAGTTGGTATTTTAGTTATTTGTGTTTGTACAGTGTTTAGTGCACTGAACCAAAGAATGGCGGCTGAATTAACATAATATTGAAACTATCTTTTTAGCTTCACTTCAAGTATCTGTGGGAGCTGCAGCTCCAAACACATTTTTAACACTTTGAGGCCTGGACCTCTCCTTGTGCTGAATAAAATCGTCTGGCGTTAGCCAGAATAAAGCTTAAAGACTCGTCGTCAGGCTTCAACGTGTTAACGGTGGGAAATGTACTAATGTTAACCGTTACATGATCTCTGCACATCTGACGTGAAATAGTTTTTCTCTTATTCAGCAGAGTTTAGCGAATTTTAGGTTAGGTTGTTGTCAAAGGGAAAAGCTATTTGGATAGCTCTTCCTAAAACGTTTCCACAGCCAATTATAATTGTCTATTTTAAACTAGTGTATTTTTTTGCAGTGTGCGAGACAAATTAGGACCTTTGACTGGAATTCGCCTTTGGCATGACAACAGTGGCGTTTCTCCTTCTTGGTTCATTGAAAAACTTATTATTAAAGATTTGGCGTCAGAAGAGAAATGGTAAGAATATTGCCGTGACTTCTGGACGTTTTTGTTTTTGTCTTTCAAAATGACAATGTTGTATTTCAAAAAGCACGTCAGCCATAATTTTTTTTAAAGATTTTAATATGAAATTTATCATAGATCTATCAAGATTACTCTGGACCGTACCGCACCACACGGAACTGTTCTGTACCAGTGGCGTCGTGGCTGGGGGCAGTCGGTGAAATATGCTTTGCGACCCCTTAAGGGTATACACCTGTCGGAAAATTTTGCACTTGAGCCACCCCCTGTTGAACAGCTCTCACGACGCCACTGTACTGCACTGTATTGTATTGTATTGTATTGTATTGTATTGTATTGTATTGTATTGTATTGTATTGTATTGTATTGTATTGTATTGTATTGTATTGTATTGTATTGTAATGTATTGTATTGTATTGTATTGTATTGTATTGTATTGTATTGTATTGTATTGTATGTATTGTATGGTATGGTATGGTATGGTATGGTATGGTATGGTATGGTATGGTATTGTATTGTATTGTATTGTATTGTATTGTATTGTATTGTATTGTATTGTATTGTATTGTATTGTATTGTATTGTATTGTATTGTATTGTACTGTATTGTACTACTGTACCCTACCCTGCTCTACTCTTCATATTACGAAGTGTATTTATGTGATGGCATGTCGATGTTTTTTAGGATGTTTAACTGCTGCAGATGGTTAGCTGTCGATAAAGATGACAAAAAGGTATCTATTTCTGTACTGTTATATTTTATTGTCTGTGAATCTACTAGTGCATTTGTGGTGTTTCTGATCTTCTTCAACCTTGTTCATTTGGGCTACATTCTGCGTGAAGTTCCCCGTTTAGCTTCAAAATTCTACTATCAGTGGCCAATCATCGATTAACATTAAAAAAACTGAGGCTAAAGACTGGAATCGATTCTATTACTTTCTGAATGCCAGTTTGCAATAACCATTGCAATTGGTTATTATTGCAATACATCGCTTTCTTTCAATACAACAGTGTTTCTTTTAAAATGCATGGACACATGATTGGTAGGATTATATAAATGTATGTTAGGATTGGATAGAACTTTAAATACCGTTTAGTCCACGGTAGTTTTGGTACAAGTCAACCTCGTTCCCAGGCCCTTTCGAAATTGGGAAGACGGGAAAAGGCACTGGCATCGGCGGGTCACAGCACCCAGTAAATAAAGAAAATTAGAAATTTAATTTAATTTAGTATGCAAAGTCGTTCCGAGTTATGCGGTCCCGTGGGAGACGTTCATTATAATGGGTGGTCTCATTGGTTCCCGTTGGCGGTTCCCGTTGACGCTATTTGAACATATCCCAACTTGAACATATCTTTGCCAAGGAACTTAACAATGAAATGTATAACTTTAGAAGACTTTAAAAAAGGACTATATAATTACTATAATTTAGCACTAGAACACTGTTTTAATGCAGATGATCCACGAACATGGAAATCGATATGCATCAAATGCAACAAAATTCGTGATCTGACTAAATCGATATCGTGTTGTTTTTAGCTTTGTAATTATCTTGTGTATTGTAGTAGTGTATTTGTTGTATTCTTTAGGGACCGCAGTAATTGGCGTAAGCTGTTGCGGTTGCCCTGCCAGTTGTTTGTGTCGATGTCTGTACGTATTGTTTGAGTATGGCAAAGCAAATAAAATAGAATAAATAAAATAAAATTTGGTTATAACTTGGACAAAACTATGCATAATTACGTTTCCTGAGGAATGTTTAAGAAAAGCAATCAACCAATGAAAATGCAGAGTCCACCAGCTGATGCCAAGGGCCTTAATTTTCCCACCCTCTTAATTTCAAAAAGGTCCTGGGAACGAGGTTGGGTACAAGTGTCATTTCTCACAAATCATTTTGTATATTTTACAGTTGGACTGCAGGGTAAAGACATATAAAGGAAAACGTAAAGTATCATTCAAGGTGTGAAATATCTTGATCTTTTCTTTTCTAATTGGGGCTCTTCTTCGATGAGTAAAATCGTCTGGTGTTAGAGTGTTATCGCTGGTATTACCAGCATAAGAAAGTTGAATTAGTTTTCACATGCATGATTATAAGTTTATGACACTAATTTTGAATTAGAATTTCATCACCATATGTAAACACAAGAGAGAGTTGCATGGGGAGGGCCAATCAGCAAATTGTTATTTGGTGTGGCAAGAAAGCTTAGTTGGTCTGAAAATAGCTTGGTCACGCCCTATGACATATAATTAAGATACATTAAGTCAAAATTGTTTATCATTCTCTTCCACAATACCTAAAAAATGAGCTGGTGCGTCTGGAGAAAAGGGCCATATCTATTATCATGTCAGGTATGGATTATCATACTGCTCTTGAAAGATTAGGTATTAAACCTATGAAGGATCATACGGAGCCCCAGAAGTGCCATCCATTAACACAAACGTTTTATTTTAGAATACGAAACTTTTCTTTTGAACACACACTTTTTTTTTGAAACACAAACTTTCTTTTTGAACACACACTTTTTTTTGCACACACTTTTTTTTTTGAACACACACTTTTTTTTGGAACACACACACTTTTTTTTGGAACACACACACTTTTTTTTGGAACACACACACTTTTTTTTTTGAACACACTTTTTTTTTGAACACACTTTTTTTTGGAACACACACACTTTTTTTAAAAAGCCTTTGCAATTGTGGCACAACGTTTATTTGTATCGAAGTAGCATTGCCCGGCTACAGTATAGCATACAGTTCTTGGATTATCGTTTTAAGTCTTTTTCTCATTTTGTCATGATCCTGCCCGTAATATTACTTGCACATATTGGTATTGTGCAGAGTGTTCTGCCAAAATATCTTCCATCATCGCAAGAAGATCATGGAAGAGATGATTTGATTGTAAAATACTTTCACTTGGGAATGAAGTACACTGAGATATTGCTGTTTCTTGCATCTTCGCACGGCATTCAGTTAAGTTTACGACAGCTAAAGAGGATTCTAACAAAACGAGGGTTATGTAGACGAAAGAATTATAGCTCTACTGATGAGGTCGTTCGAGCTGTCGAAAGAGAACTAAACGGAAGTGGGAACATCATTGGATATCGTGCAATGTATCAAAGACTCGTTACTGATTACGGTTTGGTCGTTCGTAAAGAAGCTGTAAGAAGAGCATTAAGAGTTTTAGATCCCGAGGGTGTAGAAACAAGACTCAGACATCGACTAAGAAGAAGGGAATATCGAGGGAAAGGACCTAATCGTATATGGCATATTGACGGGTACGACAAATTAAAACCCTTTGGGTTCTGTATTCACGGTTGTATTGATGGCTATAGCCGACGGATTATGTGGCTAGAAGTTGGGCCATCAAATAATAACCCTGCAATAATATGCCAGTACTTTTTGGACTGTGTTGAACAAGTTGGCTGTACAGCTCAAATTATTCGGAGCGACAAAGGGACTGAAAACAAGAATGTGGCAGCGGTACAACGCTATTTTAGAAGAGTTGATAACGACGAATTTGCGGGCAATAAAAGTTTCGTGTATGGTAAATCCGTTTCAAACCAACGGATTGAAGCGTGGTGGAGCATGCTTCGCAGAGAATGTATAGATTGGTGGATAACTTATTTAAAAAATGCAAGGGATAGAGGAATGTATGATGATGGAAACAATATTCACGTGGAGTGCCTTAAATTTTGCTTCAGTGATCTTATTCAAAAAGAACTTCACAGAATAGCGAGACTATGGAACTTACATAAAATAAGACCATCTACTAATGCGGACTCGCCACATGGCCGACCTGACACGCTGTATCATATACCTTTGACAACTGCAACTATAGATTACGGCAGTAAAGTAAATGTAGAAGATATCGAAGTTGCAACTGAGATGTGCGCTGTCCAACGACCTGCATCAGGGTGCTCGCGCGATTTCAAAGAACTAGCTGAGATCATTATGGGGGAAAACGAACTTGTTAGACCAAACAATAAAGAGCAGGCTGAAGAATTGTATTTATTATTGCTTCAACTAATTGAAAATGTCGATAACTAGGTATAAACAGTTTCTTACATAACTCATAAGTATTTCCAACTGAAGTACCTAGGCAAAGAACTACTAAAACAAATTTAAACAATTAATATATATGCAGGAAAAGTATATGCGAACTCGCCACGTATAACTAAAGAGTAAAGGCGCGTTAGATTTTCCAAACAGTGACAAGTGTACTTTCCCCTCGCTTTCGCCTGGAGAAAAATACCATCGACGCTGATTTGCTAATCCAACACGCCTTTAGTTTTGTTGTGGCAAATCATTATAGATACGATAACTGTACTTTCCCAAACATGATATTACAAAGTAATAGCATAAAAAGAGGTGATTTACTAAAGATTTACTAAATGACAAATGACCCTCACCGAGCGGGACGTTTAATAGCTAATACACCTCTTTTTATGCTATTACTTATAAGTAATATGATTACCCGTTTAGCAAAACAACTGTACATAATATTTAGCACCCACTGCAATACTAGCATAAGAATAACATTAAAATAGCATTTGTGCTGCTTTCCAGTTCATCGTTGCACATGCATGTGTTTTACAAGTAATTGTAAACAAAACTATAATTTAACCGAACTACATGTTTCATTGCATGTTAACATAAAAAAAGTATGCGACACTAAAATATAAACAAGAAACCAAATAAAGACACTTGCGCCAAGTTTTATCAAGTTTATGAAATCTTGCTATCTTAAGTAAAATTTCCAGGAATCGGGATTGTTTAACAAAGCATCTAGCTGAGTGTGGAAATCATGGTAACCGACATACCCTTCTGACGGCAAATCGATAACACCAGAACACGTGTGTGCTGATATATGCGGGAGATTCCCAAGGTTAAGGTGGAAGATTACTTTCAGTTGCTTAACAGCCAAGACGTCTGCACCTGTGAAAAAGCGGTATAGAACTCTAATTTTCTCTTTGTTACATGATTTCATATATCGCCGCAAGAAACCGTACACGGTTACTTGTGACTTTGTGAGACTATTTTCGTCATCGACGCATGTAATTCGAACGACCTTTTCCGCTGAAACTGATAAGTTGTCGTAAAACTCATCGACGTCGGTTGGATTCCTCCAGATTGGATCTTCAGAACCGGCGTCAGTGATACCCTGTCGGAAAGGTCTGCATGCCCACATCGATTTTTGTAGTAGCTCACATCTTCCCATTTTCGCTATCTGCTCATGAAGGGTTTCAGGTGTAGGGATTGAGCGAACGCCAAACTGTGCGACAATTTCTAATAGCTCTTCTTTCTCTTCTGGAGTGTAGACTGTCTGACGTAGGCAGTGCGATAGAATTCTCTTTCATGATCGGTAACAAATTCCAGAAAGCCCTGTACCATTTCATCTTGACTAATGGTGTTCCCGCCAAACATCATTGCCTTGAGAAACACCTTTGATATTCTGATAGGAAATAGACCGCTGCAAATGTATCCATGAAGGGCGACGCGTCCTAATATGGTAATAAGATCGTCAAACATATCAGGACCAACTCTCGGCACCACAGCACCGCCACCTTCGAAATGCATTTTGAAGATCTCGTCCCAAAACAAGTTATAAACAGCTCGTTTAGGGCCGTCTAGATCATTCGCGAATTCCCCTTGAAAATGAAATTTAGGAAGAGTTTTACAGAACTCTGGGCGGGAATATAATTCCATCAGCTTCTTAACAACCTGCAAACGATGGATAGAAATTGTTGGTGTTGGCTGCAACATATTGAGAGCAGATTTTCTCCTGCAAAAAAAAGTAATATCATATTACTGTATCATGTCATGTCATACAGTATCATGTGTCATACCTGTTTCATGCATGGTATCATATCTTATCATATACCACACCATACTATACCATACTCCATACTATATAATACCCATACCATACCACACCATACCATACCATACCCCACACTATATAACACCCATACCATACAATACCATACTATACCACACCATACCATATCATATCATATTCATATATCATATACTGTACTGTACTGTACTGTATAACACAATATCATTCATTATACAATATCATATCATATGATATATCATCATGCATCATATCATCATATATAATGTAATATCATATCATCATATATCTTATTATATAGCATACTATATCTTAGTAGACATTCACTGTTGTCTATTTGCAATTCATGAATATAGCCACATGCATGCTATAACTTTCAAGCAGAGAAGCACAGTTACAATAAGTCAATCTATTACTTATTATGGTTTAATAATTGTTTGGTGATAATTCTTGTAGTTAGTTGGTTGGTTATTAAAAATTATTCTGTTACAAGTTTTTCTACTCATAAATTAAACCCACCCAGGTGACAACCCTCAATCAAAAAGGCAGCACTCCCCTTGCGATAGTAACTCCTAGTTTTACAAGTAATTATGCTGGTTTAATGCCAGATGAATAGATTAATATCATATTATCTATTGTTCTCATGCATCGTCAGCATTGTTACCGAAAGCCCAATTTTTATCCAAAAACGAACTAACCATGGCAAATTTTGAAAGTTGATAGCGCGAAAACTACATGTACGCATCAGATTCTCATTGAAATTTTCAGTGAGCTGCGCTCTTTCTCTGTTACAATAAAACAACAAAAATGCCAACGCATTTTTCACTTCATAGACATTTAATAAATAACATGCATGCGCACGTATTATACTGTATTCAACAATTACTGTGTAGCTTGCAACATACCACAAATTGTTATCAAAGTCATCATCTTCCATGATATATTCAGGCACTTCAGAAGTACTATTCACTACTACTTCATGAGAGGCTTCTGGAGGGATCATCTGAGGAGGTGTTTCATTCAACTCTGAAAATCCTGCAGTAGTGATTACATCGTCATCAGTCAACAAGGGAAGTGGCTCATCACACTCGATCATGTTTAAAATGCATCTACATGCATCATCTGCTTTATCCTCAGGTAGCCATACTTTGCCGCTGATTGGTGACACAAGTTTAAAATATTCAGGAACCAGCTGCAGTGAACCAACCCAGTCATACAATTGCATCATGCTTGATCCTGGGTAAAACGAACGGGTTACAATTCCTTGGGTAACGTGTCTAACCGACACAAGAACATGATTTTCGCTAATATCTGGTTCAGGTAAGACACGGGAATCTCTAATGCTCCTCAAACGTTCTTGGTGTTCAACATCGTTCAGCTCTTTCTCTAAAAGTAGTTTCTTTGCTTGGTCTTTTTCCTGATCTTTTAGTAAAGATTCTGCATAGGCTCGATCTTGTTCTTCTTGTAATGCGATACGTTCATCGTGTGTTCCGATTAAGCTTGTAAAGTTGTCAACGACATGTTCTTCGTCATTCTCAAGAAATTGTGCTTGGGGTAAACTGATAGTACTTACTCCAGTGGTGTTTTCATCGTCTTCACTCTCACTACTGCTATCGCTTATGATAGTCTCTGCCAGTTGAGTGGTTAAATAAACTCTAATTCTTGATTTAAATCCATTTTTCTCAGCATAATTTCCTACTGTAAAAGATAGATTTTCCTCTTCTTTCTCCAATGCCTGGCGTTGAAAATCAGCTAGTCCAAAATGCATCTCTTTATCTTTACCAAACTGGCTTACTCCATTTGGAAAATACCATGCTTTCCCAGCTTCAATCAATTCTTCATAAGTTGTCTCAGTAGTTGCAGTA
Source organism: Corallium rubrum (assembly GCA_964035015.1). Lineage (NCBI taxonomy): Eukaryota > Metazoa > Cnidaria > Anthozoa > Scleralcyonacea > Coralliidae > Corallium > Corallium rubrum. The sequence goes on along the minus strand of OZ035998.1, from coordinate 46,728,063 downwards.
AGTTGTCGAGTACCCCCTCCTTTTTCTAGGCCGACTCTTTTTGGCTTTTCATCTGCACCTTTACCACAATGTATCCAACCCATTAAAACATTTCTTTGACTGAGAGGTTTTTTGTTACTGGATTTTTTAGGGTTTTCTTGCTTAGTTGCATTTGTACCTTTGCTTTTTTTTGGGTTGATTATTTCTTCCAGTAGCCTTCGTTTTCTCTCCTCTTTTTCTTTATCTGAATCAGTATTCTTTTTGTCTTTAATACCACGTTCACAATAAGCTTTGAGAGACAATCTGACACCAAGTTCTTTAATTCCAAGTTCATCTTTTAGTTGGACATCACTGGCTATGTAAACAGCATCAAATCCCATCTAATAAATGTAACAATAGAACATTTTGAGCCCATCTTTGCTGATCACATGTACTCCAAAAACGTTTACTGCGTTGTATTAACAGCACCAAAGCATCAAATCTTTAAAATTATGTTTTTGAAGCCTGAACTTTTCAAAAGATCGTAGGTAGACTTGTCTGTAACAATTATGATTGTTAAACCAGAATATCATATTTATAGTTACAGTAGCTACAGTTGTACTTACATGTAGCTGGACCAGTGTTACAGGAAATTTACTCCCTAAGAAATTCATCCCCCTACCCTTGCTGGGCAAAAAAATTTCTAAGAAATTCATCCCCTGGGAAAGGTGCAAATTTCCTAGGATATTTCCCCCCCCCCCCCCCCCCCCCCCCCCCCATTCATTGTTATTAGAAAACAACCCATTTTAAATTTAATATTTAAAATCGTTTATTACATTATGTTGGTCAATTATTGTTATTATTACACACGTTTAGTCTTTTCAGCTGGGCTGCATGGTTGTACAGTGCATGAATAACAAAGCCACTTGCTCGTTGTTGAACAAACGTCTACATATTTTTGGTGAACTCTTCACCAAAAAGATTGCACAGAATACTAAAAAGGTTTACTATTATTAGCTCAATGTGACAGTTCGGGTATTACAGTCACTAAATCTTAAGAACAATGGCCTCGTTGCTGTTTTCATTGTCGCCAAGTGGAAATAGTTTTATTTTGAATCTCAGAAAGCAATTGTGTTGTTTATACCTATCTATATAACTGGCTGTGATTCATACTTTCTCACTCCCCTTTAAACCTCTTGACATGAATTACAATAAAACAGCTGGCTATATATAACATTTCAATCTATAAATCGATGGTACAAAAAGGTAACTGATTGTGTTTGCTGCAAGTCCTGTACGAACAGTGTTTTTGTTAAAAAAAGTTTGTGGTAAATATATGATTTAAATTAATTTATTTACTCGAGACTTCATCAGAGTTACATAGTTTAACCACAAATAATTTTCAACAATATATTTCACTGCCATGCAACCATTTAAAAATTCAAGTTTTGTTTTTATTTTCAAGTCTGACTCAAGTTCAAGTTGTTAACTCGAGCCAACAACTTTGCTGTAAACACAAAAACTTAACTGTACAAAAACTAACTGTACTGTATATAAATATGGGGGAAGGGGCCTAAAGTTCATAAGGTAGGGCAAAATTGATTTTAGGAAATTCATCCCCCAGGGGAGTAAATTTCCTACCCCCACCCCCACCCACCCACCCCCATGGAGCCAATCACTGGGGGAAATGTGACATTTCGAACTATTATTCATAATTATGTATCAAGTTAAATAATTATACATCTGAGAAGCCACCACAAAGGTGTCAAATATGCCCTGTTGTTGTATGGCTATAATGCCTAATATTGAACAAAACCGGTTTGGGCTGCATACAAATCAGTTACTGTAGTGTTGCTCACCTTTTGTTCACGGACAGTTTCCACCACTTTGTCGTCAATGCCATTATCACGTAAAAACGTACAAACCTTGAAATAAACAAAGTTATCAACGGTTTACATAATATGTGGGTGAATATGTCACCGATTTGACATTTAGTTGTGTGATCAACTATATACTGTAATTTGTGAGGTATATTCACACGCCGATATATCTTGCAATGCCGTAGTAACACAAATCGACAACACAAATCGGCATGTGTAATATTTTTGTGATCTAAACTCTGCTGATATTAAATATGACAGAACGTGACACTGTCAGAAAAGATCGGCGATCGACAAACATATCGTCGTCTCATCGACGACTCGACGTCGCTGTTAAACGCTAACAAACAACGTCGATATAAAAGTTCACAGCAAATCATTACCCTGCAATATTTGAGCAGAATATTGTTGAGAATATATTCACAACGGAGATTATGTTAATATTAAACTCACCTTTGTAACTTCGTGATTCCTTTGGTCCGCCATAGTTGTAACAAGGCTGCGCTTGAGCCCGCGATTTAACGAAACGAAAAAAGTGTGTGTGTTCAAAAAAAAGTGTGTGCGTTCAAAAAAATAGGTACGCAATGCGTACATGTGACTACCGCTGTTAAGTACAGAACGAGATATAGACTTGAAATGCATGAAAATGTGTGAAAAGCACAGACACACACAAAAAAATGGTGGATAAATCCTAGCTAGAGAACCACTCTAGTGGTGCTTTGAACAACCCAATTTAACTTTTATCCACTGTGGATAAAATTTTATCAGTGGATAAAATTTTATATTAGGTTGTTCAAAGCATGATTAGTGCTGTTCTTTAGCTAGAACTTATCAACTAGATAAGCTATCTTGGCTTTGTACAACTCACCCCAGATCATATACATATAGATTATTTTTGTGGAAACACCGTAAAATATTTGTTTGCTAAGCTTTCAGCCTGTTGACTCAGGCCGAAACTGTTAGCAAATAAATAATTTTCATTGCGGTGTTTCCACACAAAAATAATCTATATACATTATCGCCTTGAAAACTTTCAAAGAATTAATCACTCGAGATAATCAACATTGTGTTCCAAAACAACATTTTACCTGCCATAAATATGCTGTCAGTGGCATTCACGTGTAATGCACATCACTGATATTTTGTGATTCTGCTAGTATTTTAAATAACACAGAACAACAATACTCAGTATTGTAGTTTCAACAGATATATTTCTTCATTTCAAGGCTTTCAACATATTCAAGGCTTTAAGTTTCCCAGCACTTCACAATAGCTTTACAACAATTTCAGTATCAAAATATACAATTGGTGGCATGTAGATTATAGAATGTTTCAGTACTTTCACAAGAGTTAGACTTCTGGTGTATCTACTATTCTGTGGACGGATCACTGTAGCAGCTCTGGTGTCCACAAACGTTGATTTCTTAATTTCATTATACAAGATATTGAACAACACCTAAAACAAGTAAACAAAGCACCAAGTCAAGGTTTTGTAATGTCTATGTAACAGCCAACATATTTTGCTTAAACTAAATTAATCTAACCTTATTTATACTGGATAACTCTATCAGTTATATCTAAACAGTTATCCTCAGAGGTCCAGTAAGGGCCCACCCTCATTGGTCCAGTGTTACTACAGGAGGAAACCTGAGTACCCGGAGGAAACCTGTGGTGTTTGGTAGAGTCAAACTGGAAGCACTGTTCTCACATGTGGCCAAGGTGAATTATTTTAATCAGATAACTGCACCGTGCAGGTATTGAACCCAGCTCGCAGAGGTGAAAGGCACGTGCACTAACCACTATGCCACCAACACCACCTAGCATAAATTTCTTATATACAATGTATATAGTGTAAATACAGGGCACTGTGATATATACTTCTCGAACTCATTAATAATTCACAAACCAAACAGATAGGAAAATCATAAGCGAGACAAAGGTTTGGTATGTGATCAAACAATTAATTTCCTGATTTGTTTGATCACGAAACAATGAAAGTTGTGTTTGCTCTAATATCAAAACATCTAGCTCGAAGTTGGTTAAAACACACTTCTCACTCTTAGTGTATGCACTGGTGTATGATATATACATGTGTACATGCAGTATAAACATGAGTCACTGACCAGTGAGCACAACACACAATTCAACCAAAATTAAACTTATAAAGCGATTTTATCATTATAAATAATTTAGGTATATAGCAGTTTCTTCGATAAAAGAAGGTTGAAGGCCCAACTTCTAGCAAAAGCTGAATATTTCTAGTACTGCTATAAGTACAGTACCCTGTTTCCGACCAAGTACTTATAGATTTTGTATATAGTATATAAGATAAACAACGTCACAGTTTTGAAACTATTTCTTACCTTGTATAAACTGATCAATGTGGACAGAAACCGTTCCAAGAAGAAAAGATTTGCAAAGTAATAATTAACACTTTCAAAAATCAAAACTGTCATCGAGAGAGCAACCAAAATGCAAAGACTTGATTCACTTTAGTTTATTCCCCGCGAGGCCACGAAAACAACTCGAGTACTTCCCGAATACTTGGCGATCAATGGCGATCTTCTTGACTATATGACGAGTACTTCCCGAATACTTGGCGATCAATGGCGATCTTCTTGACTATATGGCGATGGCTGCACGAGTATGACGTAAGTGCGGTCCAAGACACTCGCGCAAGCAAGCAACACGCCGACATTATGGCTACCGCTGACAGGTCAGCGGTAGTCACAAAAAAGTGTGTGTTCAAAAAAAAGTGTGCGTGTTCAAAAAAAAGTGTGCGTGTTCAAAAAAAAGTGTGTGTTCAAAAAAAAAGTGTGTGCAAAAAAAAAAGTGTGTGTGCAAAAAAAAAAGTGTGTGTTCAAAAAAAACTTTGTGTTCAAAAAAAAAGTTTGTGTTTCAAAAAAAAAGTGTGTGTTCAAAAGAAAAGTTTCGTATTCTAAAATAAAACGTTTGTGTTAATGGATGGCACTTCTGGGGCTCCGTAGATCATCACGAACACCTTTGTGACAAACATTTCCAGTCTGTGTCGTCGGATCCAAACCATAGGATTAGTAATTTATTACCAACAAGGCATAATCCTAATTATAATCTAAGAAGTCAACGAAACTTCAACATCCCACAAGTTCACACCAACAGGACAATTAACTCTTTTATTTTCCCTATGTGTAATCAATGAAACGTTCGCCTATATTCCTTTTAAAATTTGTAGTTTTATATAGTTTTTAAAATTTTACCTAGTTAGTTACACTTTTAAATTTGATTGTTTTATATTGTAATGTAACATAATTTTATAGATATAAGTTACTATGAATATCTAAATGTGTAAATTACGTAATTCAGCCATATATTGGCTGCGATGTGATTTTAATAAATCTATCTATCTATCTATCTAGACCTCCAATAGCACCCATTGTGCTATTTCAAGGTCATCGAAAAATTCATTCTGCATTTGTTTTCTAAATTACATTCGAGAGATTTGTCAGCCCAGACTGAAAATTCTCATTGTAGTTAACCCTCCTTTAGTTTGGTTCATGGTTTCATCACATGTATTGTATAGTGAAAACTACGAAAGACCTCTCGTGTCAGCTTGAATTCTTTGTGTTCTAGGAGTTTAGATTTGAACTGGGAAAGAAACTAATGGACATTCATGTATGGTTGTCGTTAGTGGGAATGCCGTCATACAGTTTATTCAGAAGAACAGAGGTAAGATGGGATTGTATTTATCACTTGAAACACTTTTAAAGAGTCAATGTTGCCCACCAAGTTCCATTTTGCTAAACACAAACCCTGTGCTTGACCTTTGTTCGTTCTGGAGACAACTGTCGACGAGCTGTGAAAGGAATTAGGTCTGTCAGAGTTCTCATATGAGGTGATAAGGTTTGCTGCTGATTCGTTGAATGCAAGACAAATAGTTATCGCTTCTTTCCGAAGAGAACACTAGGTGAAATTGTAATTTTTGATCACGATAACCGATTCCTGGATGCTAATTTTTTTCTTCTGTTTTCTGGGAAAAAATGAAAAATGAACAGAAATTTTTGAAGTCAGCTTGGCTGGAAATAATTTTCTTTTACAAAAAGTTATGACATTTTGGTTTCTTTTCGTAATGTTTTTACCGAACTAAACTCGGATTTATCACGGATCAAGAAGCTTAGTACTGTATAATTTATTTTATTATATTTAAATTTATGTTAAGATTCTTGATCTGATATTGTGCCGACAGAAAGAATTTGTTTTTAGTATATCATTATTTTAATCATCACTCCGCTAATTCTCTACTTTCCCATAGCCCATAATATTGGGGGGGGGGGGGTTACAACCCCAGGCGCTTTTTTGATCGCCATTTTGAATTTATGAGCCTGGGGTACGAGGTTGTTACCCCCTCCCCAAAAAAAACCCAACAAACAGCGCAAGGCATTATGGGAATGGGAAAGTAGCGAATTGGAGATTTCAAAACTTATATTATAAATACCTCATTGGGTTTTTTTCCCCAGTTTATTAGCAGACGTAGCACTTGATAAGTTTTCTGCCAAAATGCATCGTGCTTCTTTTGAATATTTTAATTTTTTATTCCACTTTTTTTTATTCTGAATCTTCTAGAACTTTTCAACATTACCGCATTCATCCTAGTTAATGCCATTTTTCAAAATTATGTTATTACTAATTAGTGTATTTTTTCAGCGTCTGGCTTGCTGCGTTTTAATGGTGTTTGGTTATCTTTTCTTTAATGCATTATTTTGTCAAATGAGTGGTGATGCATTGGTAAGTAGCGTAATAACAGTTTGGGCCATCTAATTGTTAGCGTTTATCTGTAGGGCTTTTTCACACATCTAACTTTTTGGGTTTAGCAAAAATCTCTTCATATATATATAAGCTGCTTACTTCCCTCCCCTCCCCTCCCCTCCTTACCAATTACTTACTATAAAGGTGCCATCAATAAAAAACTATAAGAATAGTCCCTCCACTGCTGTAGCATGCTTTTTATGATGGTCATGGTCTAATGTGTATTTTAATATACATGAGAAAAGTTAGATTTTCACTTTAAGAACCAACCATCTCAAACTCATTAATAATTGATGAGGAAAACACAAAGGAAATTTGAAGATAAGGATAAGCCCAGCAAATGACTTTGGGACAAGGCATGACGACTTCATAGACCACTTTCATAATAGCGATTAATTTAAATATTCTTTTATGTGCATCTAAATAAGCCTTTCTAGCCTCGTTTGTGTGTCCGCAATTCAAAAGAATTTTTGCTTTATAACGTCAGATACGCTCATTTAGATGCACATAAAAGAATATTTAAAGCAGTGGCCATTATGAAAGTGGTCTATAGATCGTTTTCACTCACGTGATCGGTGGCCCCATTGCGGTGGTGAAACAATACGAAATATTTGAATAAGAAAGAGCTAATTCCCATATCGTACACCAATATGGCCGCCATTTCATTGTTTTGGTACACCAATATGGCCGCCGTGACGTCAGATGAAAATGATCTATAGATTATAAAAAAGAATATTGAAAACACAAAGGAATCAGTTCCGTGTCGGTGGTTTGGATATCGGAGGAAGAAATGACATAAATTAAGCAAACTTTTACCTCGATTTACTCTTAAAATACTAATTTGTTTGAGATGCTATATCAAAACTCGGAAGAGCGTTTCATCAGGATATCCAAACACCTTGAAATTTATTCAAAAACCTCGTCGATATATACACTGAATATAAGTAAAGTAATGAAATATGATATTTTTATTGCCTTTTTTCCAATTCCATTGTGATTTAGATTATGGACTGTATTTCTTTATTCAACCCATCTTGGCAAATGTTGGAAATTGGATTTATATCTGCATTAGCAGTCATTCCGATCTGCCTTTTTTTCATGGTTATGTTCCGATTTACACTAGTAGGTATCTTTCGATTAGTGATATTTTGTTATATATACCCTAACGCAGAAAAATTTCTTTGGATTTATCATCTATGCTTATTACCATCATGAGCGCCTTTATACTCAGACTAAAGTAGCGTGAGTGGTGTGTTACGATCATTGACCTATATTTAACTGGTCCGCGGATGTTGTTCAAAAAGTGACCGCTGACCTGATTTTGCATGTTACTTTTTTTATTAACCATGGAACCATAAATAACATTACATGAGGCGAGTCAACCTCGTACCCAGGGTTTTCTCTCTAGCGAGAGAAAGACCCTGGTAGGAGCTGCTGACGATTTGCTGACGTTGCACCGAGCAAAAAATTTAATACGGGAGGGGAGGTTCTTTGTGTGCAATTGTTATCACTTCGGACGTGCCGGCTAATCTATAGTTGTTAAAAACTGAATTGTTTCTACCTGGTTGTCGATTATCATTGCAAACACTTAATACTGGTCAATAATTACTTATTTAAAAATGGAGACATCAATTGAAGATTACTCATATTGGAGATTTCATGCCTAAAACATTGTCTTCGATTTATCGCTTTGGAATATTAAAGCAGGTTAGTTTTCGCACTTTGTTTTTTTTACAGTGGCAGGTCGATATCAAACAATTTGAAGTCTGGGATCTTCATTTGGTACCAAGAAACTTAAGTTATTTGCCATTTTTTGCATGCTTGGCCTAACGGAAAAGATTTTCTGACTGAAATAATTGACTGAATTGTCTAAAATAATTACTAGGCTACGACTTGTGGTTTTATTTACTTTTTTGTTGTATCATGCAAGGTCGTTCAAAATATCTCTAGGCTAGCTTGTTGAAGTTTACTGTGAAACAAGATTCTCAGGTAAAAAGTGTTGGCTGTTGAGTATACAGTACAAGATTGTTTACTTTTATATTATCGTTAAAACGCAAATTAGTTTATATAAGGAAGTTAAGTTTTGTCGAAGAAGTATGCAGAAGAGTTTTTCAGTTCTGCTTTAATAAGCGTTTGTACGCTTCGTTTCAATAACATTTCTTACAAAATTCAAATATGCTTAAGGCTCAAACGCCAAGATATAGTTACACAGCAAAACCAATAGCTGTTTTGTATAATTTTAATGATATCCGCGATTCAAGAAGGGGAGAGCCGGAAACATGAATTAACTAATAAACTGTTTATATTGTGAGTTTCAGGAGTTTTTCATTTTGATGAGTTTCTGTCGATTATTGTCGGAAAGGATAGTGGGTTTCACTTTTGTCAAAATCGGTCGCAAAAACATATAAAAACATCAATAATTTAACAAATTAAAAGCTGGTTACCACTTAGGATATATTTCATCTGACAGGAACGGGTAGAAAAAGAAACTTTCCTGTCCTGTTCCTGCACTGAGAAAAGTTTTCCCGAGTGAAAACCAAAATTTTTTCAAATGCCGTTGAGGACTGGAAGTATAAGCTGCATCTTTTAACTCTAGTAAAAGTGGCTTGGCTTTCAGAAATAACATACTTGAAGGTCTCAAAACTGTTAATTCGCCTTTCACAAGCTCTGCAGACCAAACGTGGAAGTGAGTCGACATTATTGGGAATTGAAGCACAGTATATATACCTTCCGCGGCCGATATTTAATAGAGTTTCTTGAGTCTTTTTTTTTTGAATACATTTTTTGAGTGTTGCACATCACAAACAGAACGACACAGGCGACAGCAATTTGTGTTTTTATTTGAGTTGCGTATATTTTTCTTGGACTTTCTGGCTGATAATATGTTTTTACATTGAATGAGAAATATTGCGAGTGATAATATTTATAATAAAAGCAGGAAAATCATAACGCTGACGCTAGCCGACTCGGAACACAATATTATACTTTGCCTCCCCTCTCAGATAAAAAAAATTGTTACCACCCAGAATCTGGGTGGTGGCGTCAGCAGCTCCTACCAGGGTCTTTCTCTCGTTAGAGGGAAAACCCTGGGTACGAGGTTGGAGGCGAGTTGGCCCGGCTAACCGAGTGGCCCGCTGAGTTGAAAATTTCACCTTTTCCCCATGTAATCGGCTTTTTGCCGAGTTGGCCTGGTAAAGCCGGCTGAAAAACTGTTTGACTCGTTCTGCCGCGCGTTTGCTTACTTGATTGTATGAATAAATATAGCTAAAATCACAGTTAATAGAAAATATACATGGTTTGGAAGCTCACAAAAGTCATTGTTTTATGTTTTTGTTCAGGTTTATGGAAATTTTTACACTTTCATGGTTACTGAACATATTGTGTTTTCTGTATAATGAAGCAATCATCCAATAGCAACGTTTGGCTTCAATCACTCAACCGTACTGTTTAAATATTAATAAACCTAAAACAAAGGATTTGGCACCTTCGTGTACCTTTCAAGATGAATCGTAGCTTGATTGTTAACCGCTTTGAAGTTTGCCGGGTTTCCAAACCATGTATATTTTCTATTAACTATGCTAAAATGAACTCAGATAGAGCATCAAAACAATGTTTGTGCGTTTCGAGACATAGCGAAGACTTAATACATTAATTAGTCTTCGTGCATGAAAACGCGCTTTCTCTGAGTTAGCCAAGACAATGACAATCTTTTTATTAGCGATAGTTACCAAAAATTGCATCGACATAAATAACAGTGTAAAACTGCAGTAAACTAACGTAACTTTGCCCAAATGAAGCAACATTTGCTTGGTAATTGCGAATTTTGGCTTGAAATCATCGACGTCAACTTAAAACTCATCCTGGCTTACCGAGCTACCTCGGCTTACCGGGTGGGCCAACTCGCCTCATGTAATCAGCCCCTTAGAAATAGCTCAGCGGTTACTGCTACTGGAAAAACAGTGAGCTCCATACGATGGCGACAAATAAGACTGGTGGTGAATCATCTCAGGGAAATCAAGTGAGGATGACACAGCTTAAACCGCTGGGACAAATGAACTTTGACCCGAAAGATTTACCACAAACTTGGAGACGATGGAAGGAAGAAATGTGTTATATTTAACAATTAGACAACGAGCCCGAGTTTTCTATGAGCGAATAGTCAACGAGGCGAAGCCGAGTTGACTATCGCTCATAGAAAACGAGGGCGAGTTGTCTAATTGTTTTAGTATAAATTTACCAACAAACGTTAAATAAATTCTCGACCATAACATATTCTTCGAGGCTCGTTTAATACATTTTTTGACTGCCAACAACAAACGTTCAACAGTCATTTCGGACATCTCCTTGGCCCGTACAGTAACTGATGGAATAGTAAAGTTTTCTTGCATAATTTAGCATGGATTTTCATGTACAATATTGAAACAATATATATCCACTCATTTGATTTGTAAAAGTGACAAAAAGTTGAAAGAAACATTCAATTTAGCATATAGTTTACATCACGAAATCTTGTCAACAGCAAGCGTAATTCTGAAATGTGTTTTGTTTGCAGTTATTTCGTTTTAAACGAACACAGATAAACAATTTAACGATCTTACCATTAATAATTTCCATTCTAACCATTTTGTAGCCGTTTTTGTTTGCTGTAGAACTTATTGCTTCGCCTAAATGTCCAATTTCGTCTTTCATTTACCCACTCCGTTATAACTTCGGCGCCATTGTTGCTTAACAGAACAACCGCTGGCTCTAATGATCATTGTTCGTGCTATACTACGCATTTTGTCATTGGTCAATTTTTTTAAATGAATGACTTTCATTGGTTTATCCCAGAGGTTTATATCACCAATTATAAACTCCTGCAATAGCCAATGCAATTCGAGGATTTGCATTATAAACTTTTAAATTTATACTAAATGGAGTTAGCGATGTCTGGCCAACAAGAATCAACCAAGGTAAAGCTTGTACTTTATCTTATGGGAAGTCAAGGTCGAGAAATTTATGTGTAATTTCGGCGAGCTTACAAATTCGTTGGCGTGTGACCGCATTGTCTGTGGAATTCGTGATGATATTTAAAAGAAAATTTACCCAAAGATTCAAATCTGGATCTCAAGAAATGCATAGAAGCGTGTCGAGCCTCAGAACTCGCGAAAGAAAGCCGAAAGAAAAAAACATTCAGGGCCATGAAATAGAACGAACTAACAAAGAATATGAAGAGTTTCACAGTATGAAATCAAGAAGAAAAGAAGGAAATTCAAGAGAATGTCAGGACGGATCAGAGAAACCTGAGCAAAAGTTCGTAGTATGTAAATACTGCGAAAGAAAGCATGAGCGGAATAAACAGATGTGCCCCGCATTGGGAAAATGTGCTTAAAGCCGGTTTTCCACTAGGCGACTTTTTTCGCGCGAAGCGACTTTTTCTTTTGTCTCATGAGTTCTGAGCTGGAACTAATCAGAAATCTATTGAATTCGAACAAAAGAAAGTCGCTTCGCGCGAAAACAATCGCCTATTGGAAAACCGGCTTAAGTTGCAATAGGCTAAACCATTTTGCGGCGCAATGACTAACAATTTTGCTTCAGAAAGGCCCGTGGTCCAAGGTTGGCGTCGATCTTTTGACATTTATTAATCACCGAGAGTAACTACTAACAGTCGATTATTATTTGAGTTATTGGGAGATTGATTTGTTGGAAGGCACGTAGTCACAGTCTGTGATACAAAAGTTGAAGGCCAAGTTTGCAAGATTCCCATGGGATTCCAGACGTGGTAATGACCAATAATGCCCTCAGTTCGCTTCTGAAGAGTTACGAATTTTGGAAATTTGTGGAAGTTTGAACATGTCACATCATCCGGGGAGCACAGATGGCGTGTGCTGTTAGGGCAGACGGGGTTAGTACTTGGATTGGGTGACCGTCTGGGAACAACTCCGTTCTCGAGCTTGGGACTCATGTGAGTAGAGTTTAGTTGGTCTCTCCTGTGCTCCGAGGGTTTTTCGCCGGGTTCTCCGGTCTTCCTTCCTCCGTAAAATCAACACCTTGCTTAAAGGGCCTTTGATATGCCTCGACACGGTCACGTTGAAAAATCCTTAGGAGTAATTTGATTGTAAAGATACACGTTTGATGTATTCTAATTAAAGACCTTTACCCCCAGGATACCCTCAGAGCAATGGCAAAGTGGGAAGAGCGATCAGATCAGAGATGCTAAACAGCTTATGAAGAAGGCGAAGAAAGCTGGTAGTGACCCGCTACTTAGCGTTATTAAATTATCGGAATACCCCGCGTCAGTTCCTAACTAGTAGCCCACGACCAGGTCCCTTCTGTACCCGAAAGTGGTAAACAACGTAGCCAAAAAGATCAAGGCACGTCAAGAGAGAGAGAAGTGGTATTATGACAGAGGTACGAAATACTTAGTTGAGCTGAAAAGAGGGGAAACGGTGAGAACTACTCCCTGTCGTCAGGATGGAACCGGAGTACGGAAAGACAGAATACAGCGCAAAGTTGGAATTCAGTCCTATGAGGTGGTCACTGACGATGGTGGAGTGTATCGTAGGAACAGAAGACATCTCCAAAAGACAAATGAGGCAACAGAAGATTGGCAACGAGGCTCACACGATAGTCAGGATGATCAAGAAACACAGATTGTGATAGAACAGACAACGTCAGCCTCTGGACTGAGCAACCGAGTCCAGAAAGTAGATCAACATCTTTCTCTTGAGGATCCAGAGGGAGTCGAGCAAAGAGCAGAGTTCCAAACAGAGGCGGTGACGAGAACCCGCTCAGGAAGAATTATTTAGCCGCCGGAACGGTTTAGAGATTTCACTACGAAGTTCTAGTAAAAAAAAGTTAATGTTTGTATGTTTAGCTGCTTATTAATTGAAAGGTTTGTTTTATTTGTAAAAGAAAGGCAACAAACGAGTAATAGCGTAGTTATATTACGAACTGTATGAGATACATTATTAACATTATGAACTATAGACTGGTTAGAGTTATTTAAGCTATGGACATGAAGTTTAGATAATAAGTAAAATTTTATGATAGTTGAATTTTCAGTCAATAATCAGTTGATATCCTACAGTGTGTTAAAGGACATACAGCAGTAGCAGACTATCTTCTACAGCATGGTGCTGAGATAGATTCTCGAAGCAAAGCTGGATACTCTGTCATCATACTCACCTTTTCATCGTGCATGTCAGGCTAATAATTTACGTCTACTGCAGTTATCGATAAGTGAAGAATAAAAATAAAAAGTCAGTTCTTTTTATAACCATTTAAAATAACTCAAACTGGCCAGACAATGTGTAAACTAACAGGGTATTTTCGTGTTATGTTTGTTTTAATGATCTATGGTACATTGTCGGTATGTAAATACAGGCCAAAAAGTCTTGCGTTTACACGGTGCCGGTATAATATAATGACGGATTAGCATGTGACTATTCTCTTCCATTGAGAATTGAGAAGACCTTGTGAATACTGCTGACCCGAATACTGTGGTCGTATATATCGTGATTACCGTCATCAAACTGTTACGGCACGGGTGTTTACACGATCCTGGTTAGTGTTCCGTTTTCATTTCATGCTGTCAAGGAACCCGTTTTCATTTTGTGCCGTTTTCATGTCATTTCTGTGCTGGTATCGTGTAAACGCAAGGCCTAAACAGCATGATTTTGTTCCGTTTTCAAATTATACCGGCATCGTGTAAACGGGGTCTTAATTAATGAAATACGGCATGTATACTTACAGTTGTTAATTGGCATTGAGAAAAACATTGGACATTATAGAGAGGGATACTCCCATATACCGGTATTGGTTATACAGGGATATGTCACTTGAAAGGCTATGGTTTTGCTATTTTTTATTTATTTATTTACATAGTTCACCAGTAGAAAATTTGCTAGTATTAGCTACTGTATGTATTCGAGACTTCAAGTATGTTTATCTACTCATTGTAATTATTTTTGTTTATTTTTTGTGTTTCTTGGAACCCCGTTATTGGAGTTGTCTCTGTTCAGTAATTCCTGCCATACATTGCTAATAGCAAATTGTTTACTGGCAAACTATGTAAATAAGGAAATACGTAAAAAATATCAAAAACCATAGCGTTTTAAGTGGAAAGAGAGCTCAACACATACACATGCAAACGCAGAGCTAAATATATTATTTGAAGATTTATAAAACAGTTAAAAACAGTTACTAAAGTTTCAGGTTCGTTCGTGATCTTCAGACTAAGATTGCCTATTGCCTTAAGTGAAGTTAATATTTCTTTTTCAAGCCTACACAAACGAAGAAAGTTGCGCCATTTAATATGTTTCCTAATAATGATCAAATCGTCAATACACATGGTAAGTCCATTAAACTAATGCTTTTGTGAATAAATTCAGTTAAGGTGGCTCTCTAAGTTAGTATAAACCAACTAATTTGTTATTTATTCAAAATTTATTTTCCGTTTGTTATTGTCATGCATATTGTTAATTTGCATGATCAACTAAGACCGGGCTCGTTTACCAATGCCCAAAACACAAAAAGAAAATATTGGACGGTTGACACGTCATGTGCAGCAAAAGCCTTGAAAATAGCTTCAAGCGAGCACAGAACATTTTCTCACTAATAAGTGTTGAAGTAGCGAAATTTTGAATAATAATAAACTACTCTTTGGATGAGGCTGAGCCTGATACGAAGAATTATCCAGACCGAAGTCAATGTTATCTGCCAAAGCCGAAGGCTGAGACAATTCTTGGTATCATGCGTAAGCCGAATTCAGTAATTGTTTTTTGTTATACATTCAAAACAGTTCTACTAACATGCAATCAAAGTCTGACAGTAAAAAGAGTTGTCTTCGTCAACAGAGGAAAATCTACTGCAAGCCATACTGCAAGCCATTTTGTTATGTTGTAATTTTCGCGCGCTTTGAAGTAGTGACATCATCAACGTCCTATAATTTACAGTATTCGACAGACGTGACCTCACTGCTGTCCAATAATTTTCAATATTCGGTGGAAATGATGTAACAGCTGTCGGACATTAAGAATTAACTAGAGTATGTTGACCAGTAAGAAACGAGAATGAACTTGAATGTATAATAAAAATTATTTGATTTGGCTTTCGTATGATAAAACACCTATCTTGGTCTGCGCAGTGCTTCATATCATACTGCTTCACGACTTCATCCGCGATAATTGTTTATTGGCATGTTAGCGAAACTACCCAAAGGTAACTGTGAGTTGTTTAAAATCATCAGGCAAGCACATTAATTAAAGCAATACAATGAATATCTACGTATTTTTAATATGTGTGATTTCTGATGAACTTGGTGTAGGTGAAGCCAAGTTGTCTCCGTCTTTGGTGAGATGTGGTGTAGCACTTAACAAGCTGCGTAATAGGGAACGACGCATATGGTCTGACAAGGTATGGGGAAAACTACTTCTGTTTTCGTGTTAGTGTTTGTCCAAAGCGATTTCCGCAAGATATTTATTTACAGATGTTTTGGTTTAACAAGAAATGGGAATAATTCTTTTGTTTTTTCACATCGGTTAAAAGTGAGTTGAAGACTAACTTCTTAACAACCGAGAGTGTAAGTAACTTATTCAGTTGACCCAGACTCTGAGTCAATCAAGATATCGGTCAAGAAAAATCGGCAAACTTCAAAGCGCCTAATATAATGAGCTGTGATTTTATTTTGATACCGTCCTCACCCAATCTCGAGCGCGGGCTCGAGATTGGTCCTCACCGTGCACAAATCTTTTGTTTTCTTGCTTATGAATATTTAAATCACAAAGTTTAGCGCTTGAATCCGAACGCTGCTATTGGATAATTGCTTCATTCTTATATACCAAAAATGCATTGTGCTCACCGTGCACAAGTTTTTCTAAACGTGAACAAAAATATATCTCTCGAGTGATTATGGTTGACCTAAACAGTTATATTTTTCGATCTTAACGACCAGTGCGTACCGTGACCATTTTAGACGGGGGGTGCGGGGGTGCGGGGTGTGTCGTCTTAGTTTTACCGACGAACACGTGGGCGCAGATTTTCTTCCATGTCGAGCTGAAAATGCTCAATTAAATCGAACTTTATACAACCGACAAGTTTAAACAGTCGATGAAGTCAATTTTACCAACGATCTAATATCGACGAACAGTTTACCGACAGATCTAACTATTACAAGGTTTTTCCAACTTCCGGTCTGACCAATCGCTGTTACCGACGATGCTAGGCTCTACCGACCGGCTCCGCATTTTACCGATCGATTTAGTGAAAAGTGTGAGAGTGTGTGTGTGTGTGTGTGTGTGGGGGGGGGGGGGGGGTCACACGACCCCCACCCCCGCACGGTACGCCCCTGTTAACAACTCTAACTATTACGCTGTTTTATAGTGAACACAAACAGCGTTTGCAATTTTTCTAGTGTTGTAATTTTAACTACTGACTTTCTCAATAGTTTCTCCAATGTATACTTAACTTCTTCAATGTGTTTTAAGTTATTTAATGACCCCATCGAACCTTTTTGATTTTCCTACGAGATTTGAATTGTTGAGAGTCAACTGCATGTTTGTTAGTTTTGGAGTATGATTTTTTTTATTGATCTTTTTAGATCGCCGAAGCTGCTGGATGTATTTTAGAAGATATTTTTGAGGAACTTGATTACCCAATTTCAGCGAGAAATGAATACTTGGGTTAGTTAAAAGTGTTTTTTATATATATTCCAAAAAAAATACGCCATACATGTCGTGACGTTTTATTTTCACTGATTTTCGCGACTAGTATACTTCTCTTTATTCGGTAACGTTTTGTTTTACACTGACTTTCGCGTTTAGTATAGTTTAGTAATTCCCTTTCTTTGGTAACGCTTTTTTACTGATTTTCTCAACGTTTCTCCACTTCCTTCATTGTCGTCTTTCATTGATTTTCGCAACTATACTTTCCTTTATTCGGTAACGTTTTGTTTTTACAGATTTTCGCAACTATATATATATATATATATATATATATATATGTAATTCCTTATCTTTAGCGACGCTTTGTTTTTACTAATTTTCACAGCCTTTCTCCTCTTTCTCTCCAACGCTTTCTCTCTGATTTTCGCAACTCTTTTTCGCTTTTTTCGATGACATTTTGTTTTTTACTGATTATCGCAACCTTCCTTTGGTTTCTTTGGTAACATTCTGTTTTCACTGATTTTTACATTACCCCTTTATTTGTTAACGCTTTGTTTCCCCCCTGATTTTTGCAACCTTTCACCCCCTTCTTCTGTTCCCTAATTTTCGTAGCTCTGCTCCCTTAAGTCGGTTACGGTTTGTTTTCACTGAATTTCGGAACCATCGGTGGGTGTTGTAACAATATCAATTGGGGGGGGGGGGGGGGGGGTTGTGTATTACCGCGTTTTTGTCCAACATTGTATAACTTTGTGACTGAGCGTTCAAAAAACTTCTATTTCCTTTTTCTCTTCCAGACACTACAACAGATAGCAACAGCACTGTGTCAAATTTCGGCGTAGTTCCCGATCCTCTTATATATAATAGCACGTTTGATCATGAAATAACGAGTCAAGGCTCTGGTTCGTTCTTGCATTTTCGAAACTCGGAAAAGTTTCGCTTTCCAGCATGTTATAGAGTTTTGATTTGGATTGGTTCCATAGCAACGTCTGTGGTCGCTGCTTATTTAGCCGTAAAGTTAACGAACAGGTAAGTGTGTTAACTCTGGCATCTATAGGGTATAACCAGAGTAAAATACTATTACAAATTTATAAGCTATAGTACAAAGTAAGTAGTGGGTGTGCTCCACTGACCCACACATAAAAGTTTCAAACAGACGCTTCACCGTTATATATAGATCAGTGGAGTGCACACTAAGTAAAGAACAGATAATTTATATGTTATACTGAGTATAACTAAGTTATACTGAGTATAACTAACTATGTTATACGGGTGTAACATAGTTACGGGTGTGCACCACTAACCTACATATAACAGTTTTAAACATTCACAGTTATATATAGGTCAGTGGAGTGCACATTAAGTAATGAGCAAGATATTTTATATACTATATAATATATATAGTAAAAACTAAATGTCAAGGTTATTTAGAAGTGTCAATATTTACATGGTCATTATATTTACATAAAACTTATTCAAAGGTATGACTAGCGATTTTATGTTTGAAGTATGACAGGGTCTTGCTCTCCGCACTAGCCCGGTTACCGGGCTGATTTTATGTCACGAAAATCTTATTATGACTATTTGAGAAATGCAGAGTGACAATAATAATAATAATAATAATAATAATAATAATAATAATAATAATAATAATAATGATAATAATAATAATAATAATAATAATAATAATAATAATGATAATAATGATAATGATAATAATAATAATAATAATAATAATTAGTGATTTATATTGCGCATTCTTCATGACATAATGATCGAATGCACATCACAGTGTACAACAGAATAGATAAATAGGTATAGCTATATATTTACAATACATGAAATAGTTATTAAGACGAAGGTATTGATTTTTACGGAGGGAGGAAAACCGGAGAACCCGGCCAAAAACCCTCGAAGCACAGGAGAGACCAACTAAACTCTACTCACATGAGCCGCAAGCTCGAGAACGGGGTTATTCCCATACGGTCACCCATCCAAGTACTAACCCCGTCTAACCGGGCTTAACTATTGGTGAGAGGCAGCGCCCTAATAGCACACCACCCGTGCTCCCCGGTGAGTGATATAACAAAGCAGAATTGGCTTCGTTTTTCTGTAAATATAGAACACAAAGTATATTCTAATTCTTTGTTACAGTCATACAAATATTTTCGTGACTTAAAATCAACCGGTAACCGGACTAGCCCGCCTCATGTGAATGGCCCCTTACATTGTAAGTAATACAAGTAGAATAATAATGCAAGTATTATGCTATCAAGTATATTCTTGCCACATTTCAATGTCGATATAGTTATTTTTTATCATTCTTTGACCATGCGTAACTTGATTTAGTACATCATATTTGCATTTAGATTCGATATGCTAACGCTGACCTGCTATGCACAAAGTGTGTTGTGGTCTTTTCTCTTTTCATTTTGCGTATTTCAACCTATTCAAGTAAGTTATGTAAATATATTGCACGTATAGCGCTAATGTGGTAGTTTCAGATGCACATACTAGTTGTACTAGTAACACATATACCAGTAATTAATCAACTTGCGTTTTTACTAGCAAGATTAGTATCCGATAAATTAGAATCTCAAAGAAAACCTGAGGGGAGGGTCCTTGAATACTCTATTCCGTCTTCTCAATGGAAATATTACTTTGCAACCTCTGGTATACAATCGATGTGATAGTTTAGATAGTTTAGGACATGTTGCTTTTTCCTGTCATTCAGGCACTGTGTTGTTCTTTACTTAGGCACTTGTCGTTGCAGTCGTTGGTGTGCTGCACGAGCATTTCGTTCTATATGTGTCTGCTAATGACGATCCTATAAGTGAAAGTGGAGGAACACCAGTGGTGATAAGTGACTATAATACCAGCAGCACGGAGCGAAATTTTGAGAACGTAAGTATTCTAGCTTCAGACCAAATAACTGAAATTATTTTTTCCCAGTCCGTAATCTTTTGAAATCCTGCTTTCTGTTTGGCTAACAAAGCGGTCCGGAGAGTACGAACTTCGCAGTCTAAAATCACCCAACTGACCCAAAAGAAGCTAAAATGCAGAAAATGTGAAATTTTAGACAAACAAAGAAAAAATAAATACGTTATTTACTAAACATATAGTCGGTCTGTACTTGACCGCGCGGACCTCGGCTTTTGGTCTTGGTTCATATAGTCAAGACTTTGGGCAACATTTTCCCAGTACGGACCTCTGTATGGACCAGTATGGTAATTAACATATATATCTTTTATACTATTTTTATACTATTAGTGCCATTCGACTGTTTGAGTAAAGATTGATTATGATTTCTGCATATTTCAATTGTGTCGATTTAGCCTGCGTATAACAGGTCATTGCATCTCAAGTACCTACAACCAGTTTCGAAAAAGGAATTATCAAGAGCAAGGTTTAAGCTAAAGCAATGGAACCAAGAATTTGAGACTATTAGGTAAGTAATGTGGTCGGACCTCTCCGGGTAATTTGAGGCTAAAAGACAAAGCGGATGCTTGAAATTCCGAAACATTTGTATTTATTGCTCATCAACTCGTGTCAAGTAGGCTCCCGAAGGCTGGAATGTGCGTCTAATGTCCGAGATACCGCGAATTTCTGTTTGAAAATAGACATGCATATATTGAGAGTATATATTATTTATAATATCATTGACCTTTACGGAAGCAGCATCATTTGAAAACAGGAAATCACATTATTTCGTACATAAGTGAGTGCATTTTTTCAGAACCTGGGACATCAAGTTCGTCTTTTACCAGGCCTGGTTTCAAATTTACCGAGGCGGTCCTGCAACGAGAATGCCAAGCGACCAACGATAACGTGCGTGATAAGTTTTTTAGGACAAACTCCAGTCGGGTTTTGTTTAAATAAAAGTTTCTTATGCATAATGTTCAGATATGTTAATAAATTTGCGATATCTGATATCGTTTTAAAAAAATAACGTTATCATTTTCGTATTTTATGCTTTTGAAAAAAGGCACAAGTTTTCTCTATGGCGGCGTTTCCTTTCAATTTTGATGTTGAAAAGCAGGTTAGACTAAAGGATATGACGTCACATTGAAAAAGGAAATTCTGCTGTCGATCAAACTTGAGCCTTCGTGCAGATTCAAAATGGCGGCGTTCAAGAAAAGAGTTAATATTGTTATTGTGATAAAAGAAATTATTTTTGTCGATGTCTAGTTATTTACTCATTCTTACTTCCTTCATTTTTAAAGGGATTTATTGATGTATTCCGTCTTATTGGTCTTGTTGTTTCTCATGACGTCAATGCCAAATCAGCAATCGGTTTTCCTCTACAACCAAGGATTGAAACATGTTCTTACCAGGTAGAGTTGTTTTATGGGAGCAGTACACCGTAGAGCTCCCAACATAGCGGCCCCCCAAAAGTAACGGCTTCCTGAAAATAACGGGAAATTTTCGAGACCTCTAATAATTTTTGAAAGTAACGGCCACCCCAGAACAGGGGTGCAACTAGGGGGGTTGGGGGGTTGGGGGGGTGGGGGGGTGGGGGGGGGGTGCCACCCCTGCCCTTTCTGTGAGACCTCTAATACTACCAGGTGATCTGACCGTGAGGGAAAGGCCTGGAACTAGCAACCTAATAGAAATCCATTTTGCTGTATTGAATAACTTATTTCTTTCATTTTCCTTTATCAAACTGGTTGAAACTTTGTATTTATGTTCAGTGTTGAAAATGATAAGTCTATGCTAAATTTGGGAACAAAATAAAGTATATTTCACGAGATATTAAATAGTTTAATTCGAAAAATGGATTTCTATTTGACAACTAGTCCCAGTCCTTTTCCGTGTTTTCAGATCACCTGGTAGGTTGGACATTAGATAAACAAATAATTAATCGTCTGTTGTAGTATCCAATAGACCACTTTCATAAAGGCCTTCACTTTAAATATTCTTTTATGTGCATCTAAATGAGCCTTTCTGGCCTCGTTATGAAGCAAAGATTTTTTTGTATTGCAGACACACAAACGAGGCCAGAAAGGCTTATTAAATATTCAAATTAATCGCCATTATGAAAGTGGTGTATACACTTCTCCGCAAATCTGGCGAGACTCAGAGGCTTCTAGTTCGGCTTCATTCTCGTATAGCCAGTTTGTAATATGCTACACCAAGTGTTTCCTAAAAAACAACTGCTTTTCTGAATTTGTGGGCTCAGCTCTGTGGCGAAAATGAACCAATCATAGAGATAGAGCTGGATTTTGGCAACCTGTAGGGTATGTTGGTGTGATAATTTCTTCGTTTTACAGTAAAATTTCAATTATACTCGCTGTAGAATTAGATGAAAAAGTTCGGTCAAATTGCTGCAAATGGTGTTTCCGAGGTTTTAGATTTCAAAAATTTCCAGAGGACCCCCGGACCCCCCTACAAATGCGGCCACTAATTGCCACTACTGCCCCCCCCCCCCCCCCCACACACACACACACTTTTTGACACCTTGCTACGGCACTGATTGTTGTTGTGGTTATGGTTGTTGAGTGTTCTCGAAGAAGCATAACGAGGATATCTAGTATCCCAAATTGTTTAGAATACTGAACGACTTTGCCCTTTTTTGGCGTTCAACCCCTGCCCTCGAAATTTTCTAGTTGCGCCCCTGCTGAAAGTAACGGATACCCAAAAGTAACGCGTTACATTTTAACCGATATAACTTTTTATATGAAACAGATATGATTTCTATAGACACGTGCATATATGTATGCATGTAACGCGTGCACAAACGAAAGTAACGACTCAATGTTTAACACTTTTATTACAAACATGGTGCAAACTTTCCAAGATACTATCTAAATTCATGGAACTAACGTGCGAGTATAAGTACTAAGAAAGATAAAAGACTTCTCAATCAAATGTTGTAGGTCTTAGCTTATGTCGTGCACTTTTAACATGAGCCTCTGGCTCGGATGATTAGGCGACCACACCCTGTGCTTACGAGTCTAGCTGTCTTACTAACACTTTTTTACCATCCGAAAATAATGCTCCCCCAAAAGTAGCCACTCCTCCGCAGTGCTCCTTCCCATCCCGAAAGTACATAGGGACTTTAAGATCCACGACGCGACTAGCTCCATGACACGCCTTAAAAACAAAAGAATTCTTAATGAAAACAAAGTGGATGAATAATGTGTAATCCCAAGAGTATATATCAATATACCGTCCTCGTTCTGTGAACAACGCCACTCTCAGCATTTTTACGTCTTCAGAACGACGCGAACACGCTGAGAAGTGAGAGCTGTTTCTTAACGTTGACTTCAGCTCAGACACTACAGCCATTTTAGCAAGAACTGGAGCGTCTAAAGTCATTAAACAAGCTTAAACATGAAATACGGCAGTTAATTTACCGTGTCTTCTTTTAAATGCATTGCTTTTTAACGTTTTTAAGGCCGCGTCGTCGAGCTAGCTGCGTCGTAGATCCCTAATAACGGGGGCCGCTACTTTGGGAACTCTACAGTACTTGATTTTTTTTTATTTGCGATACGCAAGATTCGGAGTGTTTTATCTTAAAGTGTTTATGCAACGAAATTTCACCCCAGCTTTTTATGATTGCACTTAAAAGAAAACTTAAAATGACAAAGTAACATTCTTTTGTAGAATTTCGTTTCCTTTCTTCATTCTTGAGATATTTAGGGTTATTTGATATGCAAATGTTAACTGCATAATGACTTTTTTGAAAGAGCATTAATTTTAGGATAGTACAAATATTTTACACACAACTACGCGCGTTTAGTGACCAGTTATGGGTACATACATGTAAGTGCAAATTTTTAAGTACTTTCGATAAGTAATCTTGAAGAAAATTATACTTTTCTAAAAAGTCATTATGCAGTGTGATGTCACAAGTAGGACATTTGCATATCAAACAAACCTGAATATCTCAAAAATGAAGCAAGGAAACAAAATTCTGCAAAAGCTGTTACTTTTTCATTTTAAGTGTTCTTTCAAATACAATAAAAAAACTGGCAAAATTTCGTTACGTAAGCACTTTAAGGAAGAGTTTTATTAAGAGAAGAATTTTTTCTATGTCACGTATTTTCGGTCAAAAGCGCTCAAAACTCTAGAACTTTTTGGCGTACCACTCAAAACCTTATTTTAGCATTATTGTGTAGCTTATAGAATCAACATAATTTTTTATAAACATTTAGAGGTTGAAAACATATGAAAAGATAAAAAATCATAACTAGAGGGTTATTAGAGATGTTTAAAAAGAAAACGTGCCATCCCGCTTATGGCCAACCCTTCTGCAAACTTTCATGAAAATCGGCGCAATACTTTTTGAGATATCCTAGCGACAGACAAACAAACAAACAAACAAACAAACAAACAAACAAACAAACAAACAAACAAACAAACAAACAAACAAACAAACAAACAAACAAACAAACAAACAAACAAACAAACAAACAAACAAACAAACAAACAAACAAACAAACAAACAAACAAACAAACAAACAAACAAACAAACAAACAAACAAACAACAAATAAACAAACAGAACGGGGTAAAAACATAACCTAAGTGTGCTACAAAAATGTTGAATCAGACATATTTACAGGAATTAATGCAAAATTTACTCGTCTTCAAACAACATTTATTTTTGGCGTACCACTCAAAAAATTTCTTTATTTTAGCATTATTGTGTAGCTCATACAGTCAACAAACGTTTAAGTAAATGTGAGGTTTGAGAAACATCAAAAAAATATTCTATAATTATGAATGTAGATATGTTCAGTAGAAATCCGATTTGAGCACATATTACGTGACGTAGACTTTTTAATGGTAAACTAGGTATAAGTATGGGCAACTATATTTTCTGAAAGTGCAGGTTCTAATATAAAAGAAAAGCCAATTCATTTGCTTTCTATTACCTGTTGTAGACAAGCAAATACAAGTTCGTTGTTAACATGGTGGTCTTCGAGTCCACGAAAGATCCTTGACACTTTGGAGTTTAGTAACTTAGATAAAACTATCAGCGCACTGCAGGGTAGGGGTATTGTTGTTGGAAATCCGAAGGTGGTAATGACAATCAAGTTTTGCAAAGTGAGTTCCTGCAGTGTCTCCTTTTGTATTTATTTATTGAACGCTTTACTTTACTTTACTTTACTTTACTTTACTTTACTTTACTTTACTTTACTTTACTTTACTTTACTTTACTTTACTTTACTTTACTTTACTTTACTTTACTTTACTTTACTTTACTTTACTTTACTTTACTTTACTTTACTTTACTTTACTTTACTTTACTTTACTTTACTTTACTTTACTTTACTTTACTTTACTTTACTTTACTTTACGTTACGTTACGTTACGTTACGTTACGTTACGTTACGTTACGTTACGTTACGTTACGTTACGTTACGTTACGTTACGTTACGTTACGTTACTTTACTTTACTTTACTTTACTTTACTTTTCTTTACTTTACTTTACTTTACTTTACTTTACTTTGTTTTTATTTTATTTTTTTCTATTTCATTCTTTTTTTTTTAATTTTTTTATATTTTTAAATTTTATTTTATTGTTTTATTTACAGTGTATTTATTGTTTATTTATTTATTTATTTATTTATTTATTTATTTATTTATTTATTCATATATTTATTTATTTATTTATTTATTTATTTATTTATTTATTTATATATTTATATATTTATATATTTATTTATTTATCCAAATGGAATATTGTATATCTCTGTTGTCAATGTTAGTTCTATGTCAATGATATGTGTATGTTTATGTCTATGTCTGTGTCTATACTATATGTAATGTATCACACACAAGAAGCCGTTTATTATCTGATTTGAAAACGCCGAGAGGTTTGTTGAAAAACGAGGCAATAGCCGAGTTTTTTAACTCACTTCGAGGTGTTTTTAAATCCGATAATAAACGGCTTTCGAGTGTATGATATAGCTTCTCAAACAAATCAGTATTTAAAGAGAATTTGAGGTAAAACTTGTCTTGATTTCTGGGCGTTTATTACCACATTTCACAACAACGTCTAACAACGTCAACAACGTCGGTGACTGATTTCCATTGTGTTTTCCTCATGAATTATTAATGAGTTTGAGAAGTGTATGTGACTATATATGGCGATGTTCATGTCTATATGTCTACGTATTATTGTACGTGAATGTATATGCCACTATTTTCTCAATTCTACATATTTCCTGTTGTTAAATGGATTTTAGAATGTATCTAAAAAAGAAATGAATTACGACAATCGGTATGTATTGTAGGTATTTTTCTTCACTTGAACTATGTGGTTTTATATGATTATATTTTGTATGATTGAGTGTCAGTCAGTACTGAAGATGAACAATTGAGAATTTTTGTTGAACTAATTTTAAAAACCGGTCATATGGGCGCTAACGATCTAAACCAATACGGTATACATTGGTTTCCGATTGCTAACATGCAGTGAGCAAGTGAGTGAGTGAGCCTATGCTTCGTATATCCACGATTTAAGAAAAGTCTTACATATACAACAGTTGCAGCAAAATGCTAACTATCACCAGCCCTTTGTCTAAGTGTGCATGGCGTATGTTTCCTTTATTTAAAGTGCTTAATTAATTGGCATTGTTTCCTAGGCGGTGTTTGGTCCATGAAGAAGAAAAAGTCATCATTTTCGAACAGTCGCAGAAGACTAACTGGATAGCTTTATCTGATTTTGTTTACAAACAACTCACTGAACATGTAAAAGCTGTTTCACTAGACTTCGTTCTTTATTCTCCTTCGCTGAACGTGTTTAGGTAAATAAATTAATAAGTGTGACGTAGTAATGATGTAATACTATACACTATACACTATACACTGTTACACTACTATATACTACTATACACTACTATACACTACTATACACTACTATACACTACTATACACTACTATGCACTACTATACACTACTATGCACTATTCACCATGCACCATGCACCATGCACCATGCACCATGCACCATGCACCATGCACCATGCACCATGCACCATGCACCATGCACCATGCACCATGCACCATGCACCTTGCACCTTGCACCTTGCACCTTGCACCTTGCACCTTGCACCTTGCACCTTGCAACATGAACCATGCACCATGCACCATGCACCATACACCATACACCATACACCATACACCATACACCATACACCATACACCATACACCATACACCATACACCATACACCATACACCATACACCATACACCATACACCATACACCATACACCATACACCATACACCATACACCATACACCATACACCATACACCATACACCATACACCATACACCATACACCATACACCATACACCATACACCATACACCATACACCATACACCATACACCATACACCATACACCATACACCATACACCATACACCATACACCATACACCATACACCATACACCATACACCATACACCATACACCATACACCATACACCATACACCATACACCATACACCATACACCATACACCATACACCATACACCATACACCATACACCATACACCATACACCATACACCATACACCATACACCATACACCATACACCATACACCATACACCATACACCATACACCATACACCATACACCATACACCATACACCATACACCATACACTGCACTGCACTGCACTGCACTGCACTGCACTGCACTGCACTGCACTGCACTGCACTGCACTGCACTGCACTGCACTACACTACACTACACTACACTACACTACACTACACTACACTACACTACACTACACTACACTACACTACACTACACTACACTACACGACGTAACGCAATGCAAGTGATATAATGTCATACCATATAAATTATTTATATAGTACAGAAGGTATTCAGTACAATACAAAACAAGACAATAAATGTAATGCAGTAAAATACAACACAGTAGTGTAGCAGTAGGGTAGGGACACAAATCACATTAATGTCCTACATTGTTAGCAGCCCAGAAATGTCTAATTATCTGTTTGTATGTATTTGTTGTAGTGCAATAAAAGTATCATCCCAAGTATTGCTGGCATCAGCTCTGCAAACCAATTTTGTAGTTAAGACCTTTCAATTTTGTGTGAACGGATCAAATGGAAATATACTACATACTATATATCAGGTAACTTTTGGACATGTAAAGGCAAATTTCAAAGGCTATTGGTGATAGACCACTATAGTAGCGAAAGAGTCAAGTTTTAAATGCAAAATAATGGCAGAAAACTTGCAAGTCAACTCGGCTGCGCTTTTCGACTATCAGCTCATAGACAAGAATCTCATTAGCAGTTATTGTATTTGGAGTATGTTTTTCTCCAACATGGCCGCCGTGTCCTTTGTCTTCTAAATCTAAATCTCAAGGGATTGGTTGGAAACCACTAATTGCTAAGGTGGCTCGACATAGTAATTTCATCAAATTTCGTGCATGTGCGCGTCGAGAAAAACCTCACGAGAAATAAAAAAAATTCGCGTGACAATTCGTGTGCGTAAAGAATGTTTACCATCAAACTGACATGACGTAGCAAGCTGCTGACGCCATCTTGCATCACTACGTGCGATGCGCGTGATATGCTGACGCCACCAAAAACTACAAATGTCTAAAAGAAACCTAAAAAAAACTGACTCATTGTTACTGAAAATAACGGAATTCAAAATTAGAAATATTAATTGATCTATATGAAACAGTATCTGTCGAATGAAGCTTGAACATGCAAAATCTGACAGTGTCAAACTGATTTACATCTAAATTTTAAAAACTGTATCGAGCCACCTTGAGCTAAAGTTGATTTTGCGCGGAAAAGAGGAAAACCAGAGAAAAACTTTCGTAGCACAGCAGAGAACCAACAACTATACTTACATGACTCACAAACTCGAGCAAGTGGTTACCCAATCTCGTACCCAGGGCCTTCTCAAAATGGCGGGGAGGAGGAGAAGACGAACTATTTAAGCAACCAAGAATAACAAAAACCGTACAAATAACAAGACATTCTCAAATTTATCAAATCAATTAATGACCATCTTTAGTAAGTAGCGTCTATATTACAACATATTTGCTTTATATTAAATGCAAGCAAAAAGTGTTTATTTGTTTCTGGACTTTCCGAATCTAATTTAAAAAGTTTAGAAATATACAAAGTCAAAGTCTTCAGTGCTGATCTAATTATGTTCGTCGATCGTGGTATTGTTGTTGATCGAATATTTGTATTGAAGTACACCCTCAACGAGGACAGCGGATTCGAATATGCCGTTTGAATATCAAATCGGCAGATACAACAATTAAATGTCCACAAATCCCAAACGTGTGGACAGGAAACATAAATGCGCTATACTGGACGGCAAATAAATCTGAACAATCAACAGCTTTCGAATATTAAGTGTATGTAGCAGCACCTGTACCGCAGTATAGTACTTCTATTCTTGGTTTTCACTCACGTAATCGCTGGCCCCGTTGGGGTGGTGAAACAATACAAAATATTTGAATAAGAATAGAGTTAAATTCCCATAGGATAAAGATTGTGCACCAACATGACCGCCATTTCATTGTTCTTGTGCACCAACATGGCCGCCGTGACGTCAGATGAAAACCAAAGTGGGTTTCTGTTTATGATCGTCGTCGCCTTCGGCTTCATTTCTGGCGAATGACGACGACGAATATGAAATATTCAGCAAATGTCGTAAATCAACGTAGTTTTCTGAAATATATCTGATTTACCGCTCGAGTTTAACTTTACAAGACTTGCAACAACCTTCTACGTTTACAAGAACCGAATCAACCGCTCCCCCAAGACGGGCGAAATTCAAATTATCCACGTGACCAAATACTCCAAGAATCTTGGAGTATCGTGGAATCACATGACCAGCCTTTGCCAGTACCGCTGCCAAACGTTTGTGCATGCGTGAATTCGCTGAGTAAACATTGCAAGAGAAGTGGGAACTAGCCGTGGTGACAACAACCAGACAGTGAAGACTCGACTATTCATTTGTGTTTTAAAAAAAGGGTAAAGAAAATTACGAAGGGGTAAATTCAGAATATGTTACAATATTGACAAGGAAGCCATACACAAGTTACCTACCTTATCTTTTTGGTAGTATGCTTATAATTTTAACTTTTGTGTCGGATTCTCGGACCAGTCCAAATATTTCAGTGTTTTCCCGCTCTTTTTCCGAGGACGAGCTCGGACGTCGCACATGCGCAAAACGTGTGGCAGCGGTGTCGCCTTTGCCGGGGTCAGGGTCTTTTCCTCTCGGCATTTTGAGAGCAGAGAAGGCCCTGGGTACGAGGTTGGTTGGTAACCATCAAAATACTAGGCCCATCTAACTGGGCTTATAAAGGCAATAGGCTACAATAGCAAACACTACCCGTGCTCACAAAAATACAACTCCTTACAACGAACCTGACCTGTTAGATTTCTACTTTTATTATGTTTATTTTTTAGATTTTGTTTACAGTGGTTCCTATTGTGTTGGTGTTTCGCCAAGTTTCTTCTTCTGCCCAAAAGAAAAAAATGGGTTTTAATGTTTGCTTCCAAATCGAGGTACACTGACGTCATCTCGTAGGTTTTTTACGTATTAGGTCATACCGGGAGAAGGTGTAGGTTTGTGTGTTCAATTTTGAAAGCGTTAGGCTAGTTATTTCAGCTAATTATTTTAAGCAAGCTGTACGGAGTTTGGTTGCATTTTTCTATATCTACATAAACATCACACGTACATCACACGTGCGAAGATTAGTGCATGTATTAAGATTGTATTAAGCCTTGATTGATTGATTGATTGATTGATTGATTGATTGATTGATTGATTGATTGATTGATTGATTGATTGATTGGTGATAGAAAATGCAATCGATGATACCAAAAATTGCTGGAGTTCTTTAAAATAACTGGTGTATATTCTAACTTAGTTCACGATCACCTCGGTTTTCTTTGATGTACCGCGGTTGTTTATTTATGATGATTACTCCCAACCACGCATAAATCAAGTTAATTGCCCCGGGCTAATTTAATATATATATTAGCCCAAGGCAATTAACTTAATTTAATTTATGCGAGATTGGGAAAATAAGGGTTAATCAATGGTCACGAATGTGATAAAGGATTTATCATCGCGACTGAAGTGTTTTTAGACAAACTCTGTGATAACGAACTCAGTTTACTTAGGCAACGTCTGTGTTCATGAACTAAGTAGGTTAGTTACCTCAACCTCGGTAACAACGTAAGTTATTTACCTCGTCCCTTGGGGCCTCGATAAATAACTGACGTAGTTACCTCGGATTCGGTAACAAACTTATACTTATACAAGGAACACTTGATACATCACTAATCATTAATTTTGTTTATTTTTTTATTTTGTGATGTAGCTCTCAATTTTTGTTTTGTCACTGATTTCGTTCGTCGTTATGTGGTTATGGATTAAGAGTCAATATTCAGCTTTGGCATTGCTCCGTGATGCGTCGTACGAAGCAGATCTAATGAAAAGGGCGCACACTATTTGCGATTACCAGGTAATATTCTATTCTTTAAAAGCACCAATACAAGGAACCATTAATATTTTGCACTAGTAGGGACTTTTAGATTTAGTACGCAAAACGAAAATGAAGACCAGTTGACCAATACGCATGCATCCTTCCGCGCATTTTGGGTATTTATCAACCCCGATTTTCTAAGAACATGTAGTGAAGAGAACAAAGAACAAAGAAAACCGACTCGATTAGTAAATAATATACTTATGTCTGCTCTCGAGGGAAACTAAATGTTTCCCAAGTGAGCAGACATTAAGTGATTTGTTATATAGCTCGAGTTTCGCTGAATAATTTCGAAGTTTACCAAGGGAAAGTATACAAAAGACAAACTGAAAGACTTAGCAAGAAAAATTACCCCTGGCTTTGTAATGTCACTTCAACCAAACAAAATAACAAATATGAGTCTCAGAACAAAAGAACAGCAATGCATTTCTCCGGTTAATCTTTACATATGCTTTAAAGACCTATAAATATTCTTTTTTTCGTGAGGAGTTCAAAGTTCTAGCGGGCAACAATTGAGAACTTATTGCCCGAGCAGGCAATCAAGCAAAAATGACATAAAGGAAAATAAAAATTTAATATGTACAGCAGCTAACAAGTAATATGGAGATCGTGTATCAGTACTAAGTGATTTTCTTTATTGCGTGTAGTGAATTTTTATATAGTGAACAGAGAAGCAAGTGGTCGAGGTTAAAACAGATGACTCAAAGGGACCGCCCAGATTTTTCGTGGCTTTTCCAAAGTATGTTGTCAAATCTATTTTTTTCAAATTTGTCATCAAGCTTCAGTGGGTCGCAAGATCTTAGCAATCTTCTGGATAACCTAATCACAATAAAAACCCGAATCCTTGTCAGAAATCTGGTTTACCGCCTAGCTTTTTGGAAAAAGAAATTAAAGGCGAAATAACTGGACTGGTCTCTTTGAATCAGCTCTTCTAACCTTGACCAAAGCGAATATGCATAATATCGTGTCCTCATGGCAATGTCAAGTGAAAAAGAACCGTTATACCACAGTTATCCAGCATGTGTTTATTGTGTGTTTTGTTTATTTTTAGGAATGTCTCATGTTGTTTTTGAGTTTACTGCTGTTTTTCGTTTTCCTAAAAGTATTTGACTTAGTTGGAGTGGGGAAACTGTTGTCCTATTATGTCGTGACATTTTCGAAATTATTAAAGCTTGTTTTAATGCCACTGGTAAGTGCTAGTGTTAGGAGTACGATACATAGTATTTTCTTGTGGATAAAGCCATGCAGTTTTTTCCTTGGTGGCGGCTTTTTTTGCGGGAAGCCTAGTTGAAAACAGGTTTAACACCAGGCAAGAGTTAAAAACCTATTTCAATTAAGTTTCTTTATTATCGGTGACACCGGACGAGTTTCCTCGTAAAGGAGAAATAGTTTGCAATAAAATTCAGGACAGTCTCAAATGAATTAGTCAAACTTACAGCAATAATAGTATGCACTTGGTGAGAAACGAAATAGTCTGGTTAAAAATTGTTCAAAGTGAGATAAAAATTATTGTCCAGCAAACAATCCCAAGATGGCCACAGCAAACACTAAAACATCAAAAACATCTTTATTACGCTGGAACTTTTCCTTCACTAATATAAATGTAAATAATAAAAAAATTGACTGCAATATAGCACAATGCTTTTACAATAATAGTTATTTCTAATCCAAAATTATTTTAATAAAGAAAACATGAAAATGCATGATAACTTACAAAATGTAGTTTTTCTTAATATAAATTTTCTTTTCTGTTTTTGTTTTTTTTAGTTTATGTTGATATTGCTTTTGACAGCATTTGCACACATGGGAGTGTTGTTATTTGGTGATTATTTGCAAAGCTTCAGTACATTCTTAAAAGCTTTATCGCTCAATGTTATTTATCTCAGGGATATTAATACTGAAAACTTGTTCCTGGAAAATCGTAATGACCACGTGATCCTTGCTCTTTATGTTATTGGTTTCTGTGTTGCTATGGGGATAACTTCCTGTTTGGTAAGTTTTATTCTATCTCTATTCCGTGAATATGTACACGAAGTATAAATAGTTTGTGTCTGTACTTGAAAGAACTTACACTGCATAATGTAAAGAAAACAAACAACTTACACTGCATAATGTAAAAGGAAAGTCTTTTATATACGCCTTTCATATCTGATCCCGTTCTTGATTTATTTCGCTGTATGTATTATTAAAAGCAACGGCGTCACAACCTTGACAGCATAATAAATCAATTGTAAATTAGACATATAGTTTCAATAGTAAAATTGAACTAGCTCAAAATTTGCATGTTTAAGAATTAATAACTACTTAATAACCGAGAGTGAGGTATTTACGGTAATATATTAAACCGAGGTCTTGCTGTATTGACCGAGCGATAGCGAGGTTGATATGTTCAAGACCATACATATTGTACAGCAAGAGCTTGGGGAATTTCAAGCTGGAGAATTTGATTGGAGATCAATGGGTCAATCCGATCAGTAGTCCGTATATCAAGTACTCCTGGGCGGTATACTCTAGTCTATAAGGTACACGGGTATGTGCCACCCTATAGGGTATGGTTTTCGAGCTCTGGGGTCTGGTGCCTATTTTGGTCTGATATAGAGTACGGATCCTGATGTGACACCAGTGCTGGGATAGAGTATTGATTTTATTTTGTTTAGGTCTGGGATAGGGTGTATATAGAAAATCGCCTTTTTCACGGCGGCACACCCCCACCCAAAAATTGCCAGAGTATCCCCCAGGCAAGTACTTCTATGGTTCAACTCCTTCCCAGATACAAGATTCTGTTTGAGTCTTAGTGGCTCAATAGTTTGATTGGATCGGAAGATTGCGGGTTCGAGTCTAGAGCTCAGAGTTTTTTCTGGGTGCTGGCCGCTGGCGACAGCTTGTACAGCAAGAACTGAGAAAACGCTACTAGTTACTGCTAGCTGAAAATACTATAGGTGTTAGGACACATCCCTTTCACCTGTGCCACCTATGATCCCCCCCCCCCCCCCCCCCCCAACGCCATACGCTCAGAAACCGAGAAGCTACTTCTGAAACCCAGTTTCGATTACTGTCAGTATTTACAACTTGAAATTGAATAGAAAGTTCAGGTTACCTTTGGGATGGAAGCATAATAAAGAAAATCGATTTTGCTTTGTTAAATCGATTTTTTTTATTATGCTTCCCTCCCAAAGATAACCTGAATTTTCTATTCTATTCCAGTTTTAAATACTGACAGATAGTTTTAGAAACTTTCAGAAGTAGCTTCTCGGCTTCTGAGATTGGTGTGGGTGTGTGTGTGTGTGTGTGTGTGTTGGGGAGGGGGAGGTGGTGGGGACAAATTTCCGAAGAGGGGACACATTTTTTTGAAGGGGGGCAGGGCCGATTTCCTGTGACACCGGGTTAACATGCACCACGAGTTTGTCCAGGTACTCCATGCAGTTTGTCCAGGTACTCCATGCAGTTTGTCCAGGTACTCCATGCAGTTTTCTCCTCAGTATAATAACAACACTGGAGCAATGACGAATGACCCTTGTTGGACCTTTAGGGAGAGCATGACTGATTGGGCGATTTACAATTTGGCATTTCTATTGTATAATTGTTATTGCAACAAGACATGCAATTAACAAAACAACATTTCTTGCAATGACGATGGATGAAAGTTTTTGCTATAATACTTTAGATATTCTAGGGACCTTAAGATGCTAGGACAACGACGGCGATTGAAAAGCAATTCAAATTTTAGCATTAAAAACTGACTATTGTATTCAATACTTGAAGCTTGTTTTATAATTTTCAAAGTGTTAAAACGGTTGCAGTGTCTGTGTTAAGGCAATCTCAGACAACAGTTCTCATCACCCCACGAGTCAACGTCGTCCTGAAGACGTGAAAATGC
Source organism: Corallium rubrum (assembly GCA_964035015.1). Lineage (NCBI taxonomy): Eukaryota > Metazoa > Cnidaria > Anthozoa > Scleralcyonacea > Coralliidae > Corallium > Corallium rubrum. The sequence goes on along the minus strand of OZ035998.1, from coordinate 46,692,407 downwards.
TCTGAGTGGCGTTGTATACAGATCGAGGACGGTGTTCAGATTACTCTTGGGACTAGAAATTTTTCATTATCTTTGTTTTGAAAGAAGAATGGCTTTGTTTGAAGGACGTCGTCCTCGAAGTTACCGTCGTAGATCTTAAGGTCCCTATTCTCTACGCTGTACGGATTGATTTTGGTGATTCGAATGGTTTCTCTTTTGGCTATAGGTCAAAGCTGCATTTTGTAAAGCACATTTCTACTGTCTGCTTACAGTGAAGAACAAGAAACTGTCCATAAAAGCCATGTTGACCAAAGTTTCTAAAAGGTAATTTAAAAGACTACTGATTAAATAGTCAAAAAATATGTTACTTTTAAATGAAAGTCCATTAATTCTTTAAAAAGGATGAAGGACTGGGGGCTAATCATCCTTACTTGCAGTCAGCGGCTGAATTGCGAAGGACGCAGATCAACGTGGCCGTGTCGAGGCATATCAAAGGCCCTCCATACGACACAGTTCAGACCTAAGATGTAGGTGTTGATTTTATTGAGGGAGAAAACCCGGAGAACCCAACGAAAAACCCTCGAAGCACAGGTGTTCCAAGCTCGACAACGGGGTCATTCCCAAGCGGTCACCTATCCAAGTACTCACCCCCGCCTAACCCAAACAAAAACCGTGACCATAATCGGTAACGAGCATGGATTGGGAACGAATTCGTAATTGACCGTGATGTAATTGGTTACTTAAAACCTGGTTTCCATATAAACGCTACGATCGCTCAAAAATGAACTCGGCGATAGTAGCGATCATATGGAAACCACTCACGCAACGACCGCCACGATCGCCGGGATAGAAAACCGACCGCCTTAGCGATCATATGGAAACAGCGACACGATCGTTGCGATCGCCGAGTTAATTCTTGAGCGATCGCGGCGGCGATCGTAGCGATCATATGGAAACCACTGACGCAACGATCGCCGGGATAGAAAACCGACCGCCTTAGCGATCATATGGAAACAGCGACACGATCGTTGATCGTTGCGATCGCCGAGTTAATTCTTGAGCGATCGCGGCGGCGATCGTAGCGATTATATGGAAACCAGGCTTAAATAGCCAATCAGAATAACCCTTGATATTATTAGGCAGGTCTCTGCACCACCCAAGTTGTCCAGGGCGAAGTAACTTATCTTTAGCCTATTTTTGTACTTTCTTGTTCTCTAATGTCTTTGTTGTTGCTGTTTGTTTTCCAGGATTCGATTGTTTGTCAGGCATTACTTTAATAAACGAGCCCAACAAGGCCAAGTTCGTGTGCCAGTTGTACCAATGGTAGAATATTTTAATGTTATAATCAACGTAAACTGATAAGATTTTATTTAATAAGTTAGAGTTAATACAATGTTGTTAAATTTGCTTTGTCAAAACTAACTGAAAACTAAATCTGACTCAAAGTCAACTGTCAAAACAGCTCACGTCTAGTTAACAAATAGATTCCATTTCAGTTATAGATGCACAGATGACGTCACAACGTGGTAAGAACAAAAATGTGGCCCACGAGACGCAGTCGAGTGGGTCACTGATGTTCTTATCACGTTGTTACGTCTTCTGTGCATCTATAACTGAACAGACAACAACAACAACAACAACAAAAATGGAATCTATTTGTTTTATACAATACAAAAATTTCAAAAGTTTTTATCGGAAATCTTGCCGGATTTTGGGGCATGAAGAAGGAAAAAAGCAAGTCAGCTGACGTGATCTGACGTGTCCATGTGTCTGTCCTCTAATAGATCATGGGCAACAACCAATGAAAACACGCACAGCAACCATGGTATTGTATAATATATTATAGTGCAGTGCAGTGCAGTGCAGTGCAGTGCAGTGCAGTGCAGTTGGTATGATCGTATGGTATGGATGGTATGGTATGGTATGGAATGGTATGGAATGGTATGGTATGGTATGGTATGGTATGGTATGGTATGGTATGGTATGGTATGGTATGGTATGGTGTAAGTATAAGTAAGTAAAATCTTTATTTAAAAGAGGGTAAACACTAAATAGCTACAAAGCTAATAAACTTGTGGCCCTCGATATTAAAACTATTAAACGATTAAAATATCAAAATATTAATTACATAAAGTGATATAAACGTTGTTGTTCATCAAAAATGCGTTTCCACAAACCATGCCTAAAAGAGTCAAAAGTAATGGCAAACTGTTCCATGATTTACTAGCAATAACACTAAAAGTTTCAGTTTCCCTGATATATCGGGGACAAACTACATTAAAATTACTGTATCTTGTACTACGAGAATGTATTTCATTATTCAGAGAACGACTCTGGCAGCTCTTTTCTGTATCCGTAACACTCTCAGTAAACTTTCTTTATTACAAGTTGTCCATATGACGTTGACGTAATTCATAATAGGACGAATCATAGAGTTATAAAATAATTTCCTTTGTCGTACAAGTAAATATGTCGTACAGGTGTGGAGAAATTTGTTGAGATACTGTGACGAAGTCGAGGTCTTTTGACAAACTTTGAGGCGTCGCGATAGCGGAAGAAACACTGTTGTTTAGCATCTCAAACAAAACAGTAATTATAAAAGATTGGGGTGAAAATTAATTTTTGTAATTTCTTCTTCCGATAACCAAACACCATTTCAGTGCTCATTTTCTTTTCTTTATGAATTTGAGATAGTATGATAAGGCTACACTACAGTACTATACGCAGTATCAGGACACTGCGCTATACGATTACGAAGCTGGTACTCCGATGTACACTAGAGCACACTGTGTTTACTTATATATAAAGCACTTGACTAAACTAAATGAATAAACTCAATGAATCAAAAAACGATTTAAAGGATTATTATGAGATAATAAAAATCTGTTTCCATCTTTTGGATTAACCATAGTTAATAGAAAGTAAACATAGTTTGGAAGCTTGAGAAAGTCACTGTTTTATGTTCTTGTTCAGGTTTATGGAAATTTGTGCACTTTCACGGTTACTGAACCAATTGTATTTCCTGTATAATGAAGCAATCATCCAATAGCAAAACATTTGTGTTCAATCGCTGAACCGTACTATTTAAATACCGTAGAATTCCGAAAGTAACGGCCCCCCTTTCGAAAGTAACGGCCCCCCGAAAGTAACTTTGAATTTGTGACACTTCTAAAATTCCCCGAAAGTAACGCCCCCCCCCCCCGAAAGTAGCGGCCCCTTCAAATGTGGCGCATTTTTTTAATGTTTCAAATACATGTTTATCCAACGAAAAGGTAATGTTCGTATTAAAAAATTTTGGTCAGAATGTTAACTTTGTAATCATTGGTTTGATAATGACTTTGGGATAAAGTCGAAATATTTCCCTTAATATTTTGTTTTGTCTTCAGTGTTTCTAACTTGAATATCAAGTCTCAAGATGACGTTTTTCGGTTTTTGTTTTGTTCTTTATTCTGGTCAAAACATTCAAGGTTTTATATTCTAATCTCACAATCTGCATGGTAATAAGGTCTGGTGATAAAAATGTTGGCAGTTTCATACCATTCGTGCTTAATAATTAAGTCAATTCAGTAGGTAGTTGTTAATTACAGAATCGTCTTCAGAAAAAGTTACATGAAAATAGGACTAATGTAGTAAATAAATATAGTTACTGATGAACGGAGACTTTTGATATTTCTTCCTAACGTATTTCAACCATCCGAAAGTAGCGTCCCCCCGAAAGTAGCCCCCCCCCCAAAAGTAGCACCCCCCCCCCCCGGCCCCACGAAAGTAGCGGCCCCAAGGGCTGGTAAATACGAAAATAACGGGGGCCGCTACTTTCGGAATTCTACGGTATTTATAAAGCTAAAACAAAGGATTTGTGCACCTTCAGGTACCTTTCAACGTGACTCGTAGTTCGATTGTTAACTGCTTTGAAGTTTGCCGGGTTTCCAAACCATGTTCATTTTCTATTAACTATGGATTAATCTACCGTGATGGAAATCTGAAAGCTTCCATCATTATTTCATCGAAATTTTGTAACTTGAACTCGTTATGAACGACCTGCGATTCATTTACTCTATTTTTGTCTAATTTTCTTTTCAGCGTTACGTTTTGAGAGAAGTAAACGAACAGTTGGACGACATTCTGTTCCGCTTAGTAAATTTATTTACGAGAGAAAACATGCCTCCTAAAATCGTTACTCACAGTGCAAGCTCTTCGCCAGAATATAGTGATGGTCAAGTGGAGTACGTACATAAAGCAAAAGATCATGTAAGTTTGCAAACACTTTTCTCTGTCATTTTGTCTTTGGTTCTTGTACTCTTTTGGCGTTTTACTTGTTTCGTTTGTTTGTTTGTTTTTTATTTGTGGTTAAAAAATAATTGAAACGTTTCCTCTGTTTGATCACAGAATAGTAAGATAACCAGAAGTCCAATTCGCGTCGGAACCTTTGAAGTTTATGTCCTCGCGCATCTTTATATTGCGTCGGATGGCGTCGGATGGCGTAAAATATCTCGCATGCGCATTGAAGAAATGTGGACAAGTTTTCATTCGTGTTGGACGTCTGGTTATATTACTATTCTGTGGTTTATGATAGCGTCATTTTGATGAGGTGATTTTACTGACGTGATTTTACTAATCCTAGCATTCGTCCTAATCCTGCGTTTAGATCAAATCAGTGGCGTAGCCAAGGGCGGGCCAGGCCGGGCTCAAGCCCGGCTGAATCTGCGTCAATCCGTGGCCTGGCCACGTGTTTTCCATGCGTGATTTGTGTACTCGTGACTAAAGAATCTATACCACACGCTATTTTCACTAACATACTTGTATGCACAATAAATACATAATCAAACTGACTAAAATGTTTTCCGCAATCCTCCAAGAAAAAATGTAAATATTTAATTAATAATCTTCAGAATTCTACAAATCTTTCCCTAAAATGCTGGAAATGGCATTTCAAAACCCCTAAATTTCAAAAATTTTCCAAGGCATGCTACCCCCTTCTTTAGAAATGTCACTTCGTGCCCGCCTAATTGGTCAACCCTGGCTACGCCACTGGATCAAATTTAAATCAAAGGATGTAATTCAGTGTTTGGATGAAATGCCATTCTGAAGTCGGCGAACTCTATCCTTTCCCTATCATATTGGAACAAAAAACGTCTCTTAGGCCCCGCGCGTTTTGATTGTCTTCACAACTGTTTAAAGTGTATTTACAGTGAAAGATACGATACATTTTCAAATACACTGTTTCACTTGGACGAAATCTGCATGAATATGATATGAGATTGGTACTTACAGCTCTTCCACGTTTTACTTTGATTTTAAGATGTTAAAAGTTTCTTGATGATATGCATGCAAATGATTATTACAACTTTGATGTCACAATATGATGTATGAGAACCGTGTAGAAAAATGATATATAGATCTTTCGGCATGGGTTATTATTAATCATTTGAAATTTCCTATGTTTATACAAAAACAGCTCATTACATTTTAATATGGCATTAGCGTGCACAAAATAGCTTTTAAATAACCCGGTACAGGGCTATTTAACAAATGCTGTGAAATATCATTTTTAGGTCCAACTGCTTCATTTGCCAAATTTATCCCATGAAGTTCTTCGTTCACCTACTGCCAGTTCGCTGGAGAGTAATTTAGTGGAGAACACAGAGAAGACAAAAATTGACAAATGCGATGAAATTATCATTGAACCACTTACGAATCGAGTTCAAGATGAGACACTGGGGGAGACTAGTGTAAGCAAAGCTGAAACTAGCCTTGCTGTTTCGAGTCGATATCGTCCGTTTAGAAATGCAATGCTTGCATTTCCTAAACCTATTGATGAGCAGATGAAACAATGTGATCAACCGCAACTACGTCTGGACGATTTTACAGAAGAAGAAGCTGCTCAGGATCGTGGTAATTCGGCAGAAGTCATTCGAGATTTCGAGAGGGCACAAAAATCTACCGAGTGTAAAACAGATACTGCACACAGTCGTAAATTTCGACAGCCAGATTTTCCTGTTCCGGTAGATGTTCATTTAGCTCGATCAACAGCAACTGCATGTGTGCGTACCAACTTTGATATTTCAGACCTTGAGATAACTGATATTTTATAAGGTAGCGTAACGGTTTGTATAAGTTGATGCGAGCTGTGATTGGTCGGTTGCCATGTTTGCATGCATGAGTCTATAGCGCTATGCAAACAAAGTTATGGCGTAACATTGTAAGAAATAGAGCTAGAAATATCCAGATATTAAAAAAGTGAGCAGTCTGTTTTGTATACTAAAAAGGTATAGGTAACCGCGAGCAGACATATAATTATGCGCCATATGTTTTTACCCATGATGGTACAAACATAGAATAAGAGGTACAAAGGACGAATGAATAGCAAGCATTTCACAAGTTACTTTAAGGTAACCTGGTTAGTAAGCCTTTTTAAGTGTTTTAGATCTGATAAAACACGTGATGCGAGTGTTTTGAATGGCTTCAAAAACGATTCGTTATTTGATGTTATGTTCATTTATTTAGTATTCTTTATATAAAATTGTATGTCCATTAGCATTCTTTCTGACGTACGTCAAGAAGTTTTATCAGGTATAAAACCACGGACATGTACTGATTTTCTTTATGTTTTCCTCATGAATTTTTAATGAATGGTTTTGATATATATATTTATATATGTGTAATGTACATACTTAGGGCAAGAAAAAGTCTTCTGTTTCAGCGCGCGCGTTGTTTTTTTCTTCTTGCACATCGATTTTTTTTTACATTTTTATGAATAGGCCTAAATATTGTTTGACTATCGGTCTCAACCAACCAATGTTTAGCTGTTGATTCTTGCTTTAGGCTTATGTTAAATTTGGATCAGTTTAGCGAGACGGAAATCAACAATCCCAATGTTTCTTATCAAAACCGCTGACATGTTTACGGCCACTGAGTAAAGCAAAAGCTTTATATTTCAACTATGTGTAATTCATGCATGAAGGTTTGTTATGTATAATAGTTCAAATACGAGACGGAGGACTTTACCGGGATTTCAAAGTCCGAGTGCTTTTTGAAAAGACGAGCCAACGGCGAGCCTTTTTAATGCACGAGGGATTTGTAATCCCGGTAAAGTCCGACGTCGAGTATTTGAACTGACTTCTCAAACTCAAAACTCCGAAGATACTTCTGAAACGTAATATAATTTGCCTTATTTCAAAGTCGCAAGTCTTTGAAAACCTATTTTGCATTACTTCAAAGTACTAGTATTCCGATTTCAAAGCACTGATTAAACATTAATTTCTTTTGTTTTTGGTTCATGAATTATTAATGAGTTTGAGAAATATAGAAGACTCAAGAAGACTCACCCTGTCTGTTCAATCAAGGTGTTCCTTAAAATAGAATTCTCAAATTCATTAATAATTCATGAACCGAAAACAAAGGAAATCAGTACCGAGACGGAGGTTTTGATATCGGAGGAAGAAATTACATAAATTAAACCAACTTTCGCCTCGATTTCGCTTCGATTTTTCCGATTTGTTTGAGAAGCAAAATCATGCACTCGGAAGAGTGTTTCATCAGGATTCCAAACACCTCGAAATTTGTTCAAAAACCTCGGCTTCGCCTTGGTTTTCAACAGAAGTCTCGGTGTTTGGAAATCCTGATGAAACACTTCCTCGTGTATGAAACATAACGCGCAGAAAAAAGAAACAAAATCCGCATCGATTTTGGACATGTGCCCTGACCAGAAACAGGAGACTTTTTTTGAAATAATGGAATAATCATGTTAATGAATATGAAATAAACGTACATTTGTTTTTAACACCTTGTATATCCACATTTTTATCCAAATTGCAAAAAGTTCTCGACTTTGATTGGCTGAGAGTGAGAGCAGTGCTTTAGAGCCACCGTTCTACTGTACAGCAGATATTGAAGGATAATACGTGATTACTTCATTTACGTATAAATAAACCACAAAATAAATATGGCGGCCAAGATTCATTTTAAATGGAGTTATGGAGGTATAGTGGAAGACAATTTGTTGGAAGTAGAAGCTAATTATACTTTTTGTATTGTAAATTGCTTGCCAGAAGACTATAAGCATCATTTTATGATGCTTTAATTCAAAATTATGTAAGTAAAAAGTACAGTTGTGAGTTGTGAGATGTCTCGAACATTTTTTTACTCGTGAATATTTCAAACACCTCAAGCTGAGACTTTAGTATTTTACTCTGTCTAACGCCAGACGATTTTACTCGCGAATAAGGAAACCCCTGGTACTCGAAAGCTGAAACTGTTAAACATACAAAACTCGTCTTTCGGACTCGTGCAGTTTTAGACTTCGAAAAACTCTTGTTTTTTATTTATAAATTTAAAATTGCATTCGAATCCATATTAAACTATAGGTTATGCTGTTTATTTTATACACACCTAGTCTACAGCTTACATACCAATGTTGTTTTTTCTCGGATATTAAGCACTCGCGTTCTAATAATCGTAATCGTCCTCCGAAAAGCTGGTCCGATATTTCATTAGTTATATTTATATTGCCACAGGCTGAGAACGGATACAAAATGTTTAAATAAGGACATGCAGTCTGCAGATATTTCCAGCTGCATGTTTGTATCTCAGTGTATTAGTATTTCTGGAAGGTGAGAAGGTCATAAGCCCTTGTTTGGTGAGGTCTATTGTAATTAGTGAAGTATCAGACTGGTTATTTTGAATGGACTTGGCAGACTGGCAGTTTTACAGTCTGTACTCCAGACTGTAAAGTTGCTTTTTTGCACAGGGAACAGTAAATTTCTTAAACATTTTTGCGCGGTGCATTTTTAAGATTCTTGGTTGTTAAAGAAGAGATTTTATAACTACTACATTAAGTACATTTTGTTAGATTCACAAAAATTTCACAAAGTTTTTTACTTCTTGTCAGAAATACACAGGTAACAGATTGATATAACAAGGATAGTATTGCATGCAATGGTGTTAGTGATATAGTGTAGTTGGGGTGAGCCCCTAGTTAGGGAATCCAGTGCAGTGCTGTCTGTAACCATAACAGCAGAAGAAATGGAAGTGAGGTTAGGGTGAAAGAAAAAATACTGAGCACATGCAGCGTGCAGAAAGAGAAATATTTGGTAAACGTGCTGTTTGAGATGAAGACTGATTTTATTGTTGAACATATACTTAAGGGCTCACTCCATGATGCTTTGCATCTTTCTAGTATAGTATGGTATGGTGTGGCACAAACAAGAAGAAAACTATCTTTGTCAAAATGTGTTTTACCATACAGTTCTTGAGCTTTATTCACAATGAAATTCTTGTCCATTATATTGCCTTTCCCATGCGAGTGCTTATACAGGTAACAAAGTATTAACAAAATTAAAATCGTAGACGTTCTCTGGTTTAAATATTTATTATTTACGAGCTTTCGGCTGCCAGTCTGCAGCCTTCAACGGGTTGGTTGCAATGAATAGCACTGGTTTTCTACGATTTTAATTATGAATCCTGGTTTCGCCTCTTCTATATTTAAATATTAACAAAATGTTGATAAGTGGGTTTGTTACCACTGCTGTGAAACAAAGCTGTTGAAGACAACATTGGGACGGAGAACTGTGGTGCAATGAAAGGTGGAAATTGCTAGCTAATGAGAATGAATGCTCATACAATATTTTTTACTAGTTTAACGATATTTGTTTAACTATATTTAGAAATCTAATACTATATGATACTTTTCCACTAGTGAAGAAATATCACATGTCAATGAGAGCCTCGGAAATTCATTTTGAAATGTACAAGTTTTATTTGTCTTATTGATTGTATGGGAATCTAAGTACTTATAAAATAGGTATATATACAGTATATGTACATGTACAGTACTATATTTTCAATATCATTTTGAAAAACTAAGCGGTGACTATGGAAAACATGAAAAGATCTGATTTTGCAATCCAATAGGTTTTATAAAATAACATTCTAAAAACGCACGTGGTGATTGGTTAAAACTTAAAAGCCGGTTTCTATAATATAATATAAAACATATTCTGAAAATGAACATCTTGAAAAATCCAAGCTATTTTAGTCGAATTTAGTGGTTTTTACTTGGACCCATGGAGCCTGAAAACAATTTCTTGAAAACATGGTGGCGAATTGTCACAGATAGAAGAGAAACATTTAATTCGACCTGACGATAATTTGTCGTGTCGAATTTAATTTGTGAGTCGAATTTAATCGAGTTGTACGTCGCAGCTTCGTCGAATAAAATTCAAACTAATTCGTCTGAATTAAATTCGTCGATTGTGCGACGTTTAGCACAGGCCTTAAAAACGCACGCGCTGATGCGTTAAAAGCCGTTCTATTCTGTTCTACGATGTCACTGCGTTACCTGTTGACCGCGTAGGGTTCAAAACAGTTTGTATAGGGAAACTAAAAGCAACGTGATATAGCTGATTTTACTTTCTGCCCCGGAGTTAGCGTTCCAGTTTTGAGTAATGAGTAATGATTTATTTAACGTCGTAAACACAGGATGTGGTCGCCCAATCATCCGAGCCAGAGGCTCATGTTAAAAGTGCACGACATAAGCTAAGACCTAAGTGTTGATTTTACGGAGGGAGGAAAACCGCAGAACCCTGCGAAAAACCCTCGAAGCACAGGAGAGACCAACTAAACTCTACTCACATGAAATTCAAGTTCGAGAACGGGGTTATTCCCAGACGGTCACCCATCCAAGTACTAACCTCATTCAACTGGGCTTAGCTACAGCGGAGAGGCAGCGCCCTAACAGCACACGCCACCCGTGCTTACTGGGTTAGTAAACATGGCTTTCCGTTAATTATTTGTACTAGAGTTGCCCCAAATGCATCATATAACTGCGCTCTTCAGTAGAAGAACAAAAAAGGTATTTTATTCCTTTTGTTATTTAAGAAATAGAAAACATTTTCCGTGTTTCTATAGAGTTATAGAAACATGAGGGGACCGTTTGGGAGAAGGAGAAATTACAGTGGGACAAAAGCCGTGTTTCTATAACTCTATAGGAACACAGAAAAATGTTTTCCATTTCCTTTATTATTAAATAACCGTCAAAAATACTGAGATTAAACTTAAAATGAATCCAAATAAAAGCGTAAATTCTCATTACTGTCTGTTGGATGAGGTTTGATGGCGTATAATATTAATTAATGGTGTATAATATTAATTAATGGTGTTTTTACAAATTTTAATTAGAATGATAGCGTATTGGATGGCGTAATATAAAACACGGGTTTTAACCAATCATACTCCATGAGGTCCTGTAGGTCCTAGACGTAGGACCACCTCCTAGGACCTCAAGGTAAAAATTGTATTCGGTCACAAAAAAAAGGTAGTCTGGTTTCTTGATATAATTTTATAAAAGGTGTCGCTCTACGCACGCTCTGATTGACTGGGCCCCGTACATTTATAAGAGAACAGAGATCATGAATGACGTAAAATGGCGTAGAATGTCGTCAGCTGGCCGGAAAAACCCGCCACTTAATTCCAAAACTACCTTACTACGAAAGGCCTTCGAAACGTTAGACTCCTACGTTCTCTGTTTCGGTAGTACAGTGTATATCTAACCTTACTATATTTCGATTGTTGTTTCAACACTGCCTACGCAGCACATTACTTTTATTTTACTTATAGTTTGATTTTTCCTCTACTTATTTTATAAAACATATCGCTCATGTGCATATGTACTCTTATAAAGGTACGTTTGACGTCATTTCAACACGAAAGAAGTGTAAAGGCACTCGGCTATCACCTCATGCCTCTACTCAACTTCTTTCGTGTTCAAATGACGTCAAACGTGCCCTTATAAAAGTATATATATATATATATATACTGTTAGTATAAAACAAGTTGACGGCTTAGGCCGACGGTTTATACAGCGTGCTAATGGTACGGTCTTGGCACGCTGATCCAAGTAGAACGCTATCCGTACCAGAACGCTAATATTAAATTATGCATTATAATAAATTATATTCAATCATCGCTTATTTAGGTATACGGTGTTGGCTCGATCGTATAAATCACCAGCGTGCTTCACCGTGCTAAGTGCGTGCTTCACCGTGCTAAGTGCGTGCTTCACCGTGCTAAGTGCGTGCTTCACCGTGCTAAGTGCGTGCTTCACCGTGCTAAGTGCGTGCTTCACCGTGCTAAGTGCGTTCCGCACGCCTTCAACGAGCGAGCCGCACGGTTAAGAGCGGACCTAATGCATGAGTCAATGTAAACCCCGACCCACCCCACCCCGGGGCAAGGTGGGGATTTGATTTTGACCTTTTTCTAATGTTTACAAATGCCCCACATTCTGGGGATACTTTATGCCTCCAAATGTCGTAAAATGCCCCCTATACCTGGGGCCTGCAGTCAAAAAATTAAGAGTTTTTAAACACTATTAAGACATAGTTTCACAAATTTAGCGATTTAAATATTAAACACACATACCTGTCAATGTCTTTGACCTCAAAGTTTGACGATTTTACACGCGCGCTAGACCATACAAAAACGCTACTTGAGATGAACAACCGCTGAAATATCAACAACAGGCTCATTACTAATCCCTACCCAGGGGTGGGGTGGGTCGGGGTTTACATTGACTCATGCATAATCCAAAGAGCGAGCCAAATTGATTTATACAGCGTGCTATGACCGAACCAATTTGAATTGGCAAATAATTAGTTCGGTCCGCTCATAGCACGCTGTATAAACCAGGCTTTTAAAGTAGTCTTGTCAAAAACAAACAAATAATTATTTTCCAGTAAAGTTATCACTGAGTCAAATAAGCTTTATTAACTCGAATTTAAATATTGCAATTACATGTTAGACAACAGGCTTTTCGTTTTTCTAGAAAAAAATGCAAAGGATAATCAATGGACGTCACAACGCAGACTTGTATAAAAGTCAGAAAACATGGTACATTTATGAAAGGCTTCATTGAAACCTAAACTGAAATACAAACTTCCATATTTTATAGGTAAAGATTTGTATTATCTATATATTTATATCTATTTACAGCGAAGTTCTGTTTTTGCATCGCCAAGAGCGAGCATGGACACTACATACGCACACTCGGCCTTTAAAGGTGCTGTTCAGTCGGTTCTGCGCATGATCGGCCATCTTTGTTTTGAGATCCCTCAAACATGACATTCATAGATAATTACATGAAGTACCCTACTCAGTGTAAACCGTTCGGAGAAACATGGCAGAAAACAACCAAGCGATTCGGTATATTCTTTTGTAATAAAGATGTAAACATTAGTTTCGTACATGCGCAGAACGGAATGGAGGGCATCTTTAAGTTGACTGACAGTAAGAGCTGCGACAGAAGATGGCTATCTACATGTACCGGGCATGTTGACATGCCGCTAACGACATTTTACATTTTAAACAATTGTTGTGATATATAATCTTTTAAGATGGTAATTAGAATCGGCAATTTTGTTTTGTTAAACCAAAACAGAAAAACACTACATGTCCTCAATGTCATAATCGTCGAAATTAATGATGTACATCAAAGAAGCGCGATAGCTTTCTCCTCCAAACAGAGCGAATTGTGAAAGTCATGTTGAAAGGTGCGGTAGCCAAACTGAATTCGCGACGACTCATAATCAACCCCTCTTTTACCACTCAACCTCGGTTCATATTTCTTCTTCTGTTTACTCTGTCCACCATCCGACAGCGCATGTCCTCTCTTCTCGCAAGATACAGGTTTTTCTTGCACGAACCACCATATATGGTACGATCTAATAACCCTTGGGAACTAATTTCATAGTTTGCTTGGAATTGTCTCGTGTTGATCGCCGTCACATCCTACAGGATTTGAGAAGAACAAAAATGGTCAACTAAAGTGAAAATTGTCAAATTTAACAGGCCAACTGCAGTCGAAAAACAAGTTGCTTTTGAATAAAAGGCTTTTTATTATGTTTTATAGAAAGGTTAATCATTTGACAATACTATATATGCTCAGCTGCTCTAGAGGTTAGCTGCTCTGGGGTTAGTCGTTTGCGGCGCAGGCTACTGAAGCTGCTCGAGAAATGACATGCGCATTATAGCCGTATTTTTATACAATCACAACCATGATACTGTTGAACTCCGAAATTTCTAGTTTGCATGATACAAGGGAATTTCTTTTCAATTCGTCAAGTCGTCAAAAATCAAGTCAAAATTGACGATATGACGTCAAAATTGAGAGGAACATCCCGCTGTATGTCTAACATAAGTCGTAACACAAACTGAACATCGTGGCGTTCAATAGCATAAAAAGACGAGAATTATTAGGCTAGAGACGTGTATGAGCAAGAAGAACGCGAACGTTGCGACGACAACCTAAGGACAATAGTCAATAGCTTTTTCAATTCACACTTGGAATAATGGTTAAAGATGTGGCAAAGCAGAGTAGCTTCTAGCTTTCCAAGGTTCAGGAAATGATCTTCAACATTTAGCAAACTGAAATGTGAATTTACAGCTATATAATTATGCACATTTTCAACCAAATCAAGAACGCGAACAATACTTTTGGTTAACATTGCTGTTCACGCATGATAGCCGCCTTGTTACAGTACTGTTCAGCCATCATTGCTGTAACAACCTTGTCAGCTATTTTTGGCTGTGTAATCTGTACTATAGTTCCAGGAGTAACCCCAAACCATCTTCGTTGCACATACAACTTCAACTGAAGAACACTCGTCTTTTTAAGTTGTAAGCTCACTTCAGTGTTAATTTATTATAGTTGTACGGCACTTTTAGGAGCTATAGACACTTTCTATTAAAATACATTGTTTCTTTTAAGATGTGATAATTTAGATTGTAGTCGTCATCGTGGGTTGGTTAAAGGTCCGTAATATTAAGTTTCTGCCAATACTTTCTAAATATATATTTAAAGATCTTTTAGCTTTTATTTGACTGCAGTTATATTGACAAATCTAGGGCTGAGAGCCTAAAATGAAAAAAAACAAACCCCTTCTGTACCAGGCCAGCACGCGCATACATCATCTTTGCAAATATGCGCGTCATTTTTTTAAAATTTATAACGCTTCGTTGCACGGTAAAGCAAGGAAAGCATGAAATTAGAAGAGACGTTTCTAATAATAGTATACATGATATACGGAATAAACAAAGTCGTGAGCAGTGCTACGTTTGTGCATTGCAGAACTTGAAAAATTCTCGTCACTACGTTAATAACGTTCAACCTGAGGGAGGAGGGGGAGTCGAAAGAAGGACGTTTAGAGATCCTCCTCCTTGACCGAAAATAGAAGAGACTTTTTGGTCTAATTGGCATCAATATTTAATTTATTAAACTGTCGTAGATTTATCAACAAGATAAAGGCTATTCCTAATGGTAAAAATTTGATTAAATTGACAATCATCCGTAACGCATAATGGCAAAATTTGAATTCCGAAAGTAAACGCCTTATAGCAATAGGCGCTGTGAAATGTTTTTAATTAGAACAAATGTTTTTAATTTTGCAACAGTGCAAATAATTTTTTCATTTCTCACACTTGAAAATTGTACAAACATTGTCAAGCGCTGATAAAATTGCATATCAATAACAAGGACGAAGGGCCACGTGACTGTATATAAACTTTTGTTCATAAGATATAGACGAGTGGTGGGATTCTCAAAGAGAAAGAATAAATCCGCACTTGTCTCCAGGAATATTATAATATCAACATATAAACATTAAAAGCAAATAACTTTTATTCCGAAAATATGACTTTGTTATTAATAAGCTTATGCTATATAAGATAAGCTTGGGATAATTGTCCTTAATTAACCTAACCATTCTTTATTCCCAAAAATAACTAAGACGGATGGGTATTCTGTAGTTACGTTAACCCATAAAGTTGACTATGTCTATATGAACTGGTAAGAAGAAGTATTATGTGGCTGGGTTTGATTTCCGGTCCGTATGCAAAACGACGCACGCTGATTGGTTCCGGAGAGGTCGGGATTTTACGATATTGACCGACCGGTCAATACGCTTTTTTCTCGACCCTGTAAGTTTTGGCGGGAACATTTCTGAGTTGATTTGAATACAAATAAAAGAGAAATAGGTATCTTTATTCAAATATTCTGAACAATAAAATGTGTTGGAACATCACTGCTTGTTTTCTTTAAAGCTGTTTATCTAAAAACACGACAAATAAAAGCCGAACTGCTGTAAATAAGAACTGAAGGCCAAGAAGCGACACGAAAAAGTCAACAGGTATAGGTAAACAGCATACTCCGAAGGCTAAAACAACGCTCGAAGCTTAAAAATAAAATGAACCAATAGCCATATTTTGCTCGGTCTGTACTGGAAAGTATTTGCCCTCGGTTTTATCGTACAAACCTCGCTCCTTCGTCGCTCGGTCTGTACGAAAACCTCAGGCAAATACTTTCCCGTACAGACCTCGCACTCCGTTAGTATACGACCACCTCATTAGTATACGACCACTTCGTTAATATACGACCACCTCGTTAATATACGACCACCTCGTTAATATACGACCACCTCGTTTGTATACGACCACCTCGTTAATATACGACCACCTCATTAGTATACGACCACCTCGTTAATATACGACCACTTCGTTAGTATACGACCACCTCGTTAATATACGACCACCTCGTTAATATACGACCACCTCATTAGTATACGACCACCTCGTTAATATACGACCACCTCGTTAGTATACGACCACCTCGTTAATATACGACCACCTGTTAATATACGACCACCTCGTTAGTATACGACCACCTCGTTAATATACGACCATCTCGTTAATATACGACCACCTCGTTAATATACGACCACCTCGTTAATATACGACCATCTCGTTAATATACGACCACCTCGTTAGTATACGACCACCTCGTTAATATACGACTATCTCGTTAATATACGACCACCTCGTTAATATACGACCACCTCGTTAGTATACGACCACCTCGTTAATATACGACCACCTCGTTAATATACGACCACCTCGTTAATATACGACCACCTCGTTAATATACGACCACCTCGTTAGTATACGACCACCTCGTTAATATACGACCATCTCGTTAATATACGACCACCTCGTTAGTATACGACCACCTCGTTAATATACGACCACCTCGTTAATATACGACCACCTCGTTAATATACGACCACCTCGTTAATATACGACCACCTCGTTAGTATACGACCACCTCGTTAATATACGACCACCTCGTTAATATACGACCACCTCGTTAGTATACGACCACCTCGTTAATATACGACCATCTCGTTAATATACGACCACCTCGTTAGTATACGACCACCTCGTTAATATACGACCACCTCGTTAATATACGACTATCTCGTTAATATACGACCACCTCGTTAATATACGACCACCTCGTTAGTATACGACCACCTCGTTAGTATACGACCACCTCGTTAGTATACGACCACCTCGTTAATATACGACCACCTCGTTAATATACGACCACCTCGTTAATATACGACCACCTCGTTAATATACGACCACCTCGTTAGTATACGACCACCTCGTTAATATACGACCATCTCGTTAATATACGACCACCTCGTTAATATACGACCACCTCGTTACTATACGACCACCTCGTTAATATACGACCACCTCGTTAGTATACGACCACCTCGTTAATATACGACCACCTCGTTAATATACGACCACCTCGTTAGTATACGACCACCTCGTTAGTATACGACCACCTCGTTAATATACGACCACCTCGTTAGTATACGACCACCTCGTTAATATACGACTATCTCGTTAATATACGACCACCTCGTTAATATACGACCACCTCGTTAATATACGACCACCTCGTTAGTATACGACCACGTCGTTACTATACGACCACCTCGTTAGTATACGACCACCTCGTTAATATACGACCATCTCGTTAATATACGACCACCTCGTTAGTATACGACCACCTCGTTAATATACGACCACCTCGTTAATATACGACTATCTCGTTAATATACGACCACCTCGTTAATATACGACCACCTCGTTAGTATACGACCACCTCGTTAGTATACGACCACCTCGTTAATATACGACCATCTCGTTAATATACGACCACCTCGTTAGTATACGACCACCTCGTTAATATACGACCACCTCGTTGATATACGACCACCTCGTTAGTATACGACCACCTCGTTAGTATACGACCACCTCGTTGATATACGACCACCTCGTTAGTATACGACCACCTCGTTAATATACGACCACCTCGTTGATATACGACCACCTCGTTAGTATACGACCACCTCGTTATTACGACTGAGTACATGTAATACTATATACCCGTTAATTAATATTACGACCACATTTTTTTGGCCCAACGGTGGTCGTATTAACGATGTGCCACTGTACATATGTACGTGTATAGCACACTAAATGAATTTTCGCTTTACCTTAGATGTGATGTCACACGCACCGATTAAAAATGTGTACAAGATGGCGAACAAAGATTCAGAATGCGAACTTTAGAAGTACAATTATTAATTTGTTCTATTTTGATCTCTACCTTGCATGCAAAGCCTAAATGACATACCAGAGTGTATTTTCAAAACTCTTGCTTTTGTTAGCTTTACGGCACACGATTTTTAAGTCTTATATATTTTACTTAACTAACGCCAGATGATTTTACTTGTCAAGCTAGGGACGAAGTCATCGACGGCAAAGGCCGGTTAAGCCGCCTTAAATTAAAAGATGAAACATAAACCGCATTGTCATCTTGAGACTTGGTATTCAAGTTAACTGTATCAAGTCTAAAGATGACATTTTTCGGTATCGGATAATACTATCCTTTAATAGTAAGTCTAAATAGCATTCGTCACATTTGACAACACGCGCCTGAAACTGATGACAAAAATTTCTTTAAACACGAGAAAAATCCAAGATAATTTCATTTGGTCAGTCAATGCCATTGCAAACTTGAACGAGCAATAATGAAAATTTTATTATCACTAATCACGATATTATATCGCGCGATAATTTACACTTAGCAATAATGAATGCTAACACTATGGTAGTAATTTAAGGTTTCGATATATTTTATTTAATTTTCAACACAGAGTGGCCAGAATTGACACACGATGCGAACGTTGAATTACTAGCTGCAATTATTTGGGCTGCTTTAGAATCCTTTAGATGTACATTACAAATGAGAAATAGTCATCGGAATGATGTGTGGGCTCATTGCCAGTAGTATACTCTTTAACACTTGTTGAGCAGGAAGGCCCTGGTTTGGTCTATACTATTACACTCGAAAGTTTTCTTTAGTAAAAATCCCTTCAACTTGTAGTTTAATCGAGTGAAATGCCAAATATTACTTGTAATATATCCAATTCTCCAGACACTTAGCCAACTCGACATTATTTGCATACTTACCATGCATCTAAACCACAAATCACAGTCCGGTTAACCCTTTCGTGCCCATTGTTCTTATGCACATGCAGCTTTATTTTTTGTTTTCTTTTTGTACTTTAACGCGCCAAACGATTTTTCTCGTCAAGGTGCTCGCAAACAATGCAATTTCAATGCCTTCTCACTTCTGGCTGACCGTACCCACGAGATATTATGCTAAACATGCCAAATATTCACTTTTATAATGGACCTTTTTACCAATAGCGGCGCCATCTTGAATTTGCAATACATTGTGGTCTATCCAGGGTAATAAGCTCAATTAAAAGGGTGATTACTTAGTGTTGAGACACAATGCGGTAATTTTTTCTTGATAAACACTTTCATGGCAACAATGTCTAGATATGATCGTTGTCATATTGGTAAAAGCAATAATTCTCGTACGTATACGGATACATTTGTCATGAATCTATCCTTACACGTCCGAGAATTGTTGCTTTTACCAGTATGACAATTATTATATTTAGATATTGTTGCCACGAAAGTATTTATAAAGAAAAAATTACCGCATTGTGTCTCAACACTACGCAATCGCCCTTTTAATGGAGCTTGTTGGATAGACCATAATGCATTGCGAATTCAAGACGACGCCGCTATTGGTGAAAAGGTCTATTATACCGTATACAGTAATACTAATTGACTAAAGGTTCGTCAATGCAAATATTTATAATATACAGACTGGAAATTCTCAATTCAATTTCATTACTATTGTAAGTGTTATATTTCCTTATAACCCTTCTTGGTCAAGCACGTTGGTGGTAACAACTTCATTTTAAAGACAAATTTATGGAACATATCTATATAGGTTTACTTCAAACTTACCTTAACAACGTCTTTTAAGCACCGTGGCTTATTGGCTGTTGGTTGCGAAGCTTTTACCCAGCTCTTCGTCAGACTACCATGGACAGAGTAGTCGTTGGCATTTGCTGAAGCAACTATTACAACATTCTTGAGGGTGCCTCTTGAAGAATGACGCTTGGCGGAACGAAACTTTTCCAACAGAACACCTGAAAAACTGTGATCAGCCATCACGTTGACTTGTTTGGCTCGACAGTTTCTGAGATCATCAAATAACTCTTTGGTGTCGTATCTTTCAGATTCCTCAGCAAAACCATCGTTGTTCTCGTCCCACACCAGCATTCCTCCATTAGTTTTTGTTGGTTTGTCCAGATAGATAACAAGACTGTCGACGCATTGGGAGTTACATAAATGCTTTATTTGACTTCGAATTATGAATTCATTTTTGGCAGGTACGCTGTCCTTCGTCGACGGATCTCCATCAACTAATAACGTACAATGATATTTTAGTTTAAAGGGTAAACAATAATATTTTTGGTATTATAAGAAGATGAAACCGAGTATTCAAACACGTGATAGCAGTTTAATAGCACCGAAACTATACACAGACACATGCAGAGCTTATTTTTGGCCATTTCGACTTTGCATGAAGTTGCCTGTAAGTTTCACTTTCAAACGAAAGTCCTTTATCAGTGTATACTAACGCTGAAAACGCACTGGGTGTTCGTGAAAGACTGATTGCAGTGGTATGTAGGTATGTGGGGATTGAACGACTGCTTTATACACCTATAGTACTGCATGTGAATAGACTACGGCTATAATTTTGATGTGAAGTGATTTTATCTATTAAACTAATTATAGGATAAAAACTGGCATAATTATTTAGTTTTATACAGGATGAACAAGAATCCTGAACAAAATTACGGTAGAATCGTAGCAAGTGATTTACCGGGCGGAAACCATAATCCGCGCAAAATGAATATAAGAGCCCAGCTCAAAATTTTAAAATGCAATACTCTATAAATCTATTTTGTTTTTAAATGGTTTCCTTTCGTTATGGTATCGCATTTTAAAATTACGGTATATGTGAACACCATAAATCATAATGCATCTGTTGTTGATTTGTGAATACTTCTTCAATTATTTCTACCTAAATAGAATATCTCTCCCTTCCCCCAACAGCAGTGCATGCATGTTGGGTTATTTAAGGAAAACGTAGCTGAAATTCCGAGGGTTTTTTCCGTCTACTAGCTGTATAGACTATATATATACACTCACCAACATTGAACGCGGGAGCCGGGGTAAAACTGTATTTTATTGGGGTTTTTTACTTAAATTCCCGGCTGATATTAATGTAAAGCGTGCACTGTGTCCACATGAATTTTGTACAACATTATAGGTGTAACTGAGCTTTATTGCCAAACTTTTTAGAAATTAACAACATAATATAAAGCGGTGGAATGCAGTCTGGTATTGCGGACTACGTGGCTTTTAATTTATACCTAAAATATACTGACTAAAAGTCAGTTTCTCGCGCAATAAATGCATCCATCCACGCAACTTTAAGTTTAAGACAAGTATATAGGCAGTTGTATCCTAATCTTATGTTGCATATACATTAGCTATATTATTTCAAACTCCTGGTCATTATCTCAAATATTTGAAACTGAAACTGACCTTTTCCTCTTTTCCTTAATTTTAGACCGACAAGACTTGCACATGTGCTATCTCGAACAATATTTTTTTATCTTTGAAGAGTTTGAGATACCGGAATTCCAATGCAGTTATATTAAGCGACAAATACATTTTTTCACGTGCCCTTCTGACCTAAAACCATGAAAATGCAGTTCAGTCAGTGGTGCATGACTGCTTGTTAACTCTTTCTAGGCGACTTCAGACTTTTAAGCCTGGTTCTCATATGTCGCCGATGGTCGCCGACCCATGATTTAGATGCATGTTAAGTAAAAGAATAAAAGCACTGCTTTTCTGCATTGTTCTTTATTACTTAACTTGCTGCTGCACTCCCCGTTTTAACATGCATCTAAATCACAAATCGCCGACGATCGGCGACATATGAGAACCAGGCTTAATATGTCCTTTTTTTACACGTAACAACGACGAATATCCACTGATGGAAAAGGGTTATTAATAAAGCGACATTTGTTTATTGGTGCTCTAAATTAATAACCATCAGTTTATTCTCTTTCATGTTTATAGTAAATTAAAGTTTAGCTAAAACTAAACACCTGCTATCAGAAAATGACACTTCACTTGTTAGCGCTATAGTCTGTCATTAGTACTATGAGTATATGTATATTCAGTTAATGAGGTTTTGTACATGACGAGAAACAGTTTCGAATTTCTAGTATACTCTCCGCACTTCTGTTGTGATGGACTTTTCTATTATGTCCTTTTACCTAGTCGGCTTATTGGGAAATTTGCAGACAGTAAAAGTTGACCTAATTCTTTAGATGAAACATGTTAGTGTTTGTCTGCGTTACTAGTATGTAAATAGTATAAGTTTATAGAGATCATGATTTGCTAGACTTGGTGGCCTGGATTCTTGTTTTTCGCAGTTGCTAAAACCGCTGCACTTTGTAGGTAGTGACGATTGATGTTACTTTTGCGGTACTTTCTTCCCATGCCCTTTGGCCTTGATGATAACTTCGGAGGTTCCACGCAGAAGATTATGGATCAGCGCTAAATTGTTGCTAGAGTATCTCGTGTACTTACAAATTAGATAAAAACAAGCGTACCATATTTCCAGTAGACTCGATAGCTCAACAGATGCGAGACTCGAACATGCGAGTTCAAATCTCGTAACACATTTTTCTGTCCACTTCGGCAATGTTGGAAAATCGTGAACATTTCTACAAATATATACGTTACGTACAAGAGACAAGACACCAGAATCCTGGAAGCAGCTTTTTGAATCAATACATTCACGAACAAATACTTAAAAATACTTTGTGCTGATTAAATTCCCCAGGCTGGTCGGTCGGTTCAGTAAAACACTAGTCTAGACTAGATAGAGTTCGGTTACACAAAATAAATATTCGTCATACTTCGAGACGGGAAATTTTAGTGGGAGTAGCAGGAAATCAAAGGTGGTTTTGTGTGACCATTAACATGCTTCTTCTGTCGTTTTGCGTATATCTCGGATTCCAGAATACCTATTAGACACATTTTTAGGGAACATTAGTACTTCGACTTTGTTCTGACACGCCGAACAAGTGTTCAAGTGTGAGGCAATAACAATGTAACAATAATTGCTGATGTTCTGGAAACTATGAGACGAAAGCGTATCAAGATGGTATCAAGAACTATAATTGTTACTGGCTTCAGACCATGTTACCACAATTTACACACTACTAGATGCCAGGAATGTTTGGTAAAGCATTCAAACAATGATACTAAAGTATATATAGTGAGTTGTATAAGAATATGACTTAATTAATTAATTAATTGCACGGACAGTCCAGTTCTTCGAGAAGAGTGCTTGTACACGCCTTGCCCTTGGACGATACAGTTCGGATGTCACCCACAAAAAGTCAGACTAGATATAAACACACCCCCTTCAAGAAAGGGAAACAGTCAAAACGATTAGCGCTTAATGACTGGAATGTGAGAATTAAATGTCGGGGAGTGTTGCAACCGTCGGATTGGACATTTTATTAAAAGCCGTGAATCAGACGACAATTTTATGTCTGGAAATCGTCAAGCCAAATGTTTTAGTGATTTGTTAATGCAGTTTTGCTTTGTTCGTGTGAGCATCGTTTGGTGACCTTTGCTATTTGAGCTGTCGGAAAAACAAGTAATTAATACAGATTAATACAGACGGCGCCTTCTCTGGTCCAGCCATTCAATCCTCCGACGACTATTGAAGCAAATTTCTATGTCAATAAACTAATAGCCTCCCAAAAGTGACAATCTTCAAAGTGAACGTCAGCGCTTCAAGTTGCAAAATTTCCCGCTGTTTGTCGGTATCTCAACATTCATTTGATTTCGCACAATTTAAAGATTGTAAGTATTAAAACGACAATAACTTAACAAAAGCGGGTGTTAGATTATGCCCCTTGGATTGGAATTATAGAGAGATTTAATTAAAGTGTTGCTTATTATGATTTCTGCTCTTTGTATTTCTAGCTTGTCGTTTATTACGAGAGTCCTCCCTCTCGAAGATTTTCTACATTATCTGCGTCTAATCTCGTCGTTAAACAAATCTGTCATTAGACGAAAGGGATGGCGGCGAGATTTTATCTCCCATCGTCCACCCTTTGCCCACGTTTTCAATTCATGTCAAAACTGTCTTATCATTTGCCGTATTTGTTCGGGTCACAAGCCACTAGTCAAGAAGACAAAGGAAGGGACAATATTCGATTAAACCGAAGTTACCGCTAATTATTAGCGGTCGCTTGGGCCATCCCTTACAACGGATTTAAGTCAAACGAGCTTTCTTCTCACACAATCACTTACGATTTATAAAATATCACTTACGTTCGACAGAATATTGATTTCCAACGAACACGATAATATTCTGGTGTTTGAAGCCGTTTAGTCGAAGGTATCTCCACATCGACTTTACGTTTTCTTTCGATCTGCTGGTGGCCGTCAGTCCGTTCCAGCCCCCGGAGACCAACACTGCATAGTCGCAGTTTTGCGTACAGAAACGTTGCCTGACTGTTTTCGGAGTGAGTGTACATCGTTTTGAGTTAATGCATTTCTCGTTCAGTGGATGTTCAGTCATTCTGCTTGCACAGTTTCCAAATCCAGCCAGACCAGACTTACACTGCAAAAGCTGAGTTTTCTGTCTGTTATCTTTTGCCATCAGGACCGTTGGTATAAAATTGATATCACACCGTCTTTTCCTTCTCCGATCGTGGAGGCGGTTGGTGCAACGTCGACTTTTTTGGGCTATGGTAATGCATTCTCCGTTATCTAAAATTCAAAGATTTTAACATTGGACAAGGTCGAGAAAAGAGTACACAAGAAAAAAAAGAGTAACTTCTAGCATGTTTGAATTAAATAGTATGTTTTAAAAGTTTTAAATTTGATTTATTACGGCTTCATTTTTGTCCTACATTCGGGCGGGATCCGTTGCAGTACAAAAGGCCCGACACGATATTAAATAGCAGGAATCAAATACATGTCACTTTTCTTCAAAGTGACCGTGATAATTTTTGAATAGCGATAATATTGTTTTTCAATCATTACAGGTTTAATTGCTCTAAGTCGAACTAACCGATGATGTCCTGAGAGATATCCAAAAAGTATGATATAATACGTACGCCAGGAAAATTCTAGTTTAAAATCGAAATTGTAAAGTTAGATGCAAAAATGTTGAACATCCACTAGGACTTACCTGTGTAGGTAGATCTTCTATTACTTGCACAATCATTTTGACTGCTTGAGAGCTCAATGAAAAACACTAGAACTGGGTGTCCAAAGCTGGCCTCTGGATATGGATCAACCACAAGGACCGCGTCGTACGAAGTCGGGACAAGTTTGATTTTATCTGGTAAAATGGCTCTTAGTTTTCCTCGGCTCTTTTTTTCTGCGCTAGCAATATAGACGTTCATAGCGTCTCTTTGACGCCTCCTTAGTTCTGTACAATTTCCATTGGGGATGAAGAAATTGCACGATTTCGTCTGTATCAACCCAAGGCTTGCGTTGATTCGTCGCTCCCAGACCAACGTATCCGACGGGGTAGTCGCTATTGGGACGTGTGGCTGACCGTCCGCAAATGGTGGAACGTCTTGTAGAAGTACGACGAGAAAGAGAGTGGCGATTAGCGAAGTAGGATGCATCGTTTCACTAGTGCTGTTTCAGAATGAACACGCTATAAAGGTCCCGTCTCTTAAATATAGAATTCGGCCCGGAAGAACCTCCTCACAAGTACTAATGTAAAATCCAACTGCGGGCCAAGTGTAGACAGTCGACCGAGTTCCGTTGTACCGTCGATGCTGATTGGCCAAATCGCAGAATAGGCAGGCACAATTGCTCCAGAATAATCAAGCGCGGGTCGACCAAGTGCCGCTTCATTTAAACGTTTCGCCGAACAATTAATTATTGGTTTAACGCAGTAAATAGCCGTTTCGTGAATTAAACGGCGGCGTTCAAAACAGGAATAAAAAGAAACCAAACCGTCCAATGCTTGACCACGCAATGGTCATTAATTAACTAATCCATAATATATGTCGAATGATTGCAAATACCAAGGATATCCCAGCTTAGCTTTTCTTCGACATTTTTGGTAAATATAGTTGCCGCCGTTATTTAGAATATCCGAGCAGGTGTTGAATTTTGTTGCCGACTTTCACTAACATTTTTTTAGCCTTCAAAAATGCTTGTTGTTCATAATAGCAAGAGATAAAAGTGTCCATTTAAGGCGACCGGACTGAATACTAAAATTCTTTACAAGTTGCCGGTACTAGTCAAGCAAAGTCATTTAGTTATTTAGTATTTTTATAACATTTTAGCGCTCTTGTCATGTTCGCTTTTTTTCTCTCTGATGGGCACAATAGATTTACTTTGCAAAATAGCCAGTGCACACGAAGTGAGGACTAAACTTGTTCCCCAACCTTGTTTGTTTTAAATTTAGTGGGTTTTTACAGTGGTGTGTCAGTAAAGAAACCGAAGTGTATAAAGCCGATTCAGGACTTCAAAGTCGGAAAACTACAAGCTCGCCCTTGTTGATATATAATGTAATGAAAACATGCGAGCTGATTTGTTGACGTATCACTGGTTTAGTGTTATTGACGCAACCAGGTTTAGTAAACACACTTTTATGTCGGTCCAGTTTTATACAGCTTTCTGTAACCCGAAATAACTGCGCATAAAATCGGTGAATAATATAAGAAAGATCACTTAATCAGGAAGTCTTATAATAAGATTAGCAATTCCTTTAAAAGATCAGGGTACTGTATAAACGTTTGTTTATCAGAACATTCGTGCACCTCTCAAACTTGGAATGCATGTGTTTTTTTTTCAAAAAGGGCCGACGTAGTTCAGATTAGTGCTACCGTTGCCTGATAATCCTTAATTTTTCCATGGAAATATCCGTCATCGAGACATTTTAATCTGCGTTGAAATACAATTTGACTGCTTAAGTGGACTGGCTAATTGATCACAATTCCCTAATTGTGATTAGACAAGGAAATCCCGAAGTTGCTCATTTTGTTTGTCTTTAATTATGGATACTTTGCCAAAGAATATAGACAAAGTAGATATACGAGAAGCTGGTATGACCCTATACATACCCAGCACTTAAACACCACTTCCTAGAATACATGCTGTACTAAAGCTGAAACACTGTTCATTCCTGCAGAGCGTCTGTCAAGAAATCAGAAGGTCGCGACTATATTTTGAAAAAATGATAATCTGACGCTCTGCCTCTGACAGATTTCTCGCGCCAAATAATTTTCATTTTAACAGAGAATCTGTAAATTTGCGAGGGAGTTTTTAATGGACGAGACAGTAGGCGAAATTGATTATCAAACCAGATGTTTAAGCATAAGTCAAATAGACTTATTGAAAATGGCAGTAGAAATTGCCGTTCTGTCATGCAACTGGAACGTTCTCTTTAAGGCAATTATAGCGCAGTAATTAATAATTTATCGCTAATACACGTCACACAACAAGGTCGGTCATACATCAAACTGTGATCAACCAAACTAAGAATTGTGCGACACAAAATAGCCCGTACATGTGATCTTGACACGAAAAAGTTCTTAAACTGCCCTAGAGCTGTGAAATGCCGGGTGAAGAAATGTGAGCCATGCTTTTAAGTCGGCGAAGATGTTCAAGAACACCTGCAATGGGATTTAATTGCTCACCACAGAGAGCAAGCGTCCGATAAAGAAATCAAATTGACTGTGCCTTTCTGGCCCTCTGCGAAAACAAACTTGCTGGAAAGTAAATTATTGCCACTTTTTGTAATTAAAGAAGGAAGATTAGAGAAACGAACCGCCGTGAGCTTTGTTCACCTTAGAATAGAGTCGGAGAAGAACATTCGATTGCGTGAAACATTAAAATTAACTATATGGCAACAAAAAAGTTCGAAATACTTTCTAACTGTCTGGTGATGTTGTTAGTAATGTTACTATTTCTATTGCTTCCATCATTTGTCTTACATTGGAACATATTGGAAGAAGTGTATATAAAATTAAGTCCGGCTACATTTTAGCTGTTTTAAACGACCTACACGTGCCTCCGTTTGATTATTAAAAACGGAAAGCTCTTAATGACTATTCTTACAAGAATCATTTCCGTTTCATCAAACGTGTTTACGTCTCTAAGACTCGTTTTCCCCCCACAGATTTGACCTTTGACGACTACGTAATAGGAAAAAGTGTATTTGTGTTTGCGGTGTAAGTTCTTTTGCCTTTTCGGTTTTTCATATCGAATTCCCGTTTGATTGTTATGATGAGCAAAAAGTACCGACACAGTGGTTTGTCATTATCATCTACTTGGTAATTAAAGTCTGCAAAATTAGATTTATTACCTCCAAGAGTTTTCACGTGATAGAAAATATAGATTAGAAGCGAAAGCCAAAATGTCGACATGCTCTTCATTTGTTTGGTAAACGTGAGCATTCGAATATCCCTCATTTCCCTCACTCATTTCCTTTGCTGGTTATTAACCAATGACAGAGGGCGGTTTGCGTACCTGTGTTGACGTCATGAATAGCAACGAAGGCCAAATTGGATAAGCGAGGGCGCGGAGGGAACCACTTGCCAGTTTAGTTTTT
Source organism: Corallium rubrum (assembly GCA_964035015.1). Lineage (NCBI taxonomy): Eukaryota > Metazoa > Cnidaria > Anthozoa > Scleralcyonacea > Coralliidae > Corallium > Corallium rubrum. Next base: position 46,663,474 of record OZ035998.1, on the reverse strand, counting down.
AAACACGTTGAGTATTTGATTAAGTAACCGCATGACGAGTTGTTATTAAATAGTATTTTCCGGTGGTGAAGCAATGATATCGCAGTTTTTTGTTTTTTTTTCTGAGACTGAGCCGAAACAAATATGATAACGAAATATATGACTAGTGTTTGAACATCAACATGTGAGTTAAGTAAGTTTGTGTTTTGACCTAATTGCGATCTCTTTTAGTTCTTTCTATAAACAACCTGATGATGGATGATTCAGGCCATTTCAACTAACAAGTACTTAATTACAGTATATATCGTCTTTCCCCCTGCATGCATTTATGTACTTTAAAGTATTTATCCGAAATCACTTAGCACGCACGTAGCTATAACTCTCGCTCATTTTGAGAACCCCACCGTTCTCTAACTGATTCTGGCAATAGGGGATTTGCGATATATTATAGGAAATCTTAACATTGGAATTACTTTCTTTAAATACTGTATTCAAAAAACTCCACGCGTTTACTTAAAACTGTTATATGACTTAGTTTTCGGCGACATCCCTATTATTATACCCTCGCAATTAATCGTCCAATCAAATGTCTACATTAGCGTCACGTGCCAGCCCAATATTTTACGGTGAAGGACAACTACATATTGAGCAGCAACCTTTGGACAGGTGGACAAGATATATTTACTTGCCAATTGCACGATTATTTGTTCGATATAATAAAATACCTATTGGATTCATCTTCACCCGATATGGAAAATATTTAAGTCGCAAATTTTAATATTGAATTTTGGACTTAACTATTTTGCCATATCGGGCTTAGATGAATCCAATAAGTTATAATATAATAATAAAAGTAGCGTGCTGCGTGGGCATGCAGTATAGAAACAACAATCGAAATATAGTATAAGGTTAGATATACTAGCTGCCGAAACTGAGAACGTAGGAGTCTAACGTGATCGAGCGAAGGCCCTTCGTCAGAGAGAAACGTTAGACTCCTGCGTTCTCTGTTTCGGCAGTATATCTAACCTTACTATATTTCGATTCAAGTTATAATATATTTCATTGGCAGTTTGGCCATGGATATGTTCAGCTCGATCAATGTCTTAAATATTTAAAGTTTTAACATTAAGATGTGTTTAGTGGTCGCAGAGGTAGATCCTGACTTTGTATCTGCGACCGCTGAGGCTTTCAGAAGTGAACTTTTGTTGTGGGGGAAGAATTAATATTACAGTGAAATTCCTATGTAGCGAAATGCCATGCGAGCCGTACTGAAAAAATAAGTTCCTCATAACAGGGGCTTTTTATAACCAGGGTCCATGCATGAACTTCCTGTAACTTGCTGGACTGGCCAAAAATTGTTCATTAACCAGGTCTTGGTTCATCATTTAAGTGAAATACAACGTCAAAACAATTTTGTTTTATTTTAAAGTATGTAATGAAGTAAGTAAGTTGACAAAGTTTTTTTGAGAAATTCGGTGTAGTTCAAGAACTATAAGCTCTTAAAAACTTCGGAAATTTAGTACTTTCGACGACAGTGAAACATTTTCCCGATTCTATTACCGATGTATTCCGTTTATATCTGGATGTTTAAAATGTAGAAAAACCTAACTTTTATCTTTATATTTAGATGCTTCGATCTGCTTACACCTAAAACAGGAAAATTTACCACTGTTTTAGTCTTAGAAAACAGGAAAGAAACAGAACTCACTTTAAACCAACGATACTTGTGGTGAACTATAATATTTTCAAGCTTTATTAACGAACGATGTGGCCACTAATTAAAGTAGCCCGAGTTAACGCCTAGCGGGCGTCTTGCTCAATTCAAAATGGCGCATTGTCGGAAATGCCTTCGGAAAATGTTAAGTGTGACGTCACAATAATAATGTCAATATGACGTCACAATTGAGTTGCCATCAAATACCCTTTGTAGACGTTACTTATAATCACTCAAAAATAGCATACTGAACTGATTGATATGTTGTTTTTTGAAAATAACAAAATTAAGGTCGCAGTGCATTCTGGTAAAAAAGTGCACAAACACGATAAGAAAATTAAGAAAACAGAAACCAAGGCGAAACCTAAACTCACGCTACCACAGATACCCCGAGTAAATATATACAGAACAACAATGTATTATCACTTTTTTATATTTATTTATTAAGAATTGAAATGAATATTGTTGTTGCTATACTGTAATTGTACTTTTCTCGAAATTGTTTTACTAACATCGGGTAACAGACAACCGGGTTAACTGGACCAATGTTTGTTGGCAAATGCTGAAAAACTATAAGATGAATTGTTCGACTTCTGACAAAATCGTGCGAAAATGTTTTGTGCCCTGCTTTTGTGACCGTAGTTTGTGGACCATCACTCAGTGTAAACAATGTTCAATGAAAGGTGCTGCAACAATAAATTTAACATCCAGGTTTTTAGATTTATCTTCCAGAAATATATTAGAAGCATCAGACTTTACCAGCACTGATCATCACATGTAGTGATTGTCCAAACCTTGCCCTAGGCCTGGATCTACAGATTATAAAAAAAAATTAGCTAAAAAAGTATTGTATAAGAGAAAATAGAGCCATGGTGCAAGATTTTCATGAGTATCAGCCAAAGTTGATGGTGGCGGATAAAAAGGGATTGCCATTAATTCTAAATGTTAGGTACATAAAAGGTGTCAGCCTGGGTACGAGTTTATGAAAGTTTCAGCCAGGGGTTTAAAATTGAAATTTTAATCAATATTAGGTGGAAAGCTGAACTCAAAGAGAACTTGTGTTTTACACGTACACTAGCTGCGTACAGATAAGGAATGATCATATTCTCGAATACTGTAGCTATTATCGGCTCCATTATGATTAGCATCACAGGTAAAATGAATTAGGAGATGCCAGTAAACACAGGAGGCAGCTGACATCGAAGCATTAAAACTTGTACCAGTAGCCATAGAGCTGGATATACTGGAAGTCATTGTAACCAGGAATGGTCTTAAAATAAGGTGCCTGGGGCTCTTTCTCAATACAGTATACGCACAACCAAAATGGTTATGGGTTGGGGTTTGCATTGTGCCGTGCCCTGGGTCTTGCAAATATTCAAAAACATCGATAAAATGGCCTCAAAGCCTGTCGGGTCAATATCGCGTGGCCGGGAGACTAATGCCCGCGACGCAAAAAATAATAATAACACGACTGAAACCTAGGCTCGGCTACCACAGGTAGCCTGAGGCTACCACAGTAGCCCGAGTATAACAAGATTTCCAATTACAAAAATAACTCCATATTAGACTTCAAGTAATTTTCCATCGAAATTTTGTCAGTGGGTTTGCACTATCATCTAGTTTAATAAAATGAAGGAAACTTCCATGTCGCTTCAGTGTTTTCTAGCATTTATGAATACACTTAATTTGTTTTCCAGTTCAGATGATGACCTTTCGAGCTTCTCGCTCGCGTCGAACCCAGACCGGGCCGGCAGGCCCATGTCCCAGATCTGAAGTCCTGTCTGAGAAAATGACCTTAGGTGTAAACGAGAGAAAGATTATGAATTATGAACTCCTTGTCATGCAATCTCGTTTGTAGTCTGACTTGCAAGAGGGAGACATTGATGACAAAGAACATGATTACATAAAGTTTCCGCAGCCGGTACTGCTATTACTTTGGCGTTCGGTTGGCGTCAGTGCTCTTACGGCGTCTAATTATCTAAATATTGCGCAAATCCTGTATCCTGCATTGGAAGCCTTAAGACTTGCTGTCGATACTGACGATTTGAATAACCGTCCGCTATCAACTGCTAGATACGCTGACTTTGATCATCAACGAAGTTTTCTTGTTACTTCCCCGCCGCTAAGTCGTAGCTTTCTGAAACGAAGTTGTTCGTTTTTGAGAATATAGCCATATAGGCATATGATTCAGGTTCTCTACTGGTATGGATGACATTTGTCACGTTGTCTAGTTACATGTCATGTCTTATTTGGTGATCATAAAAGGGACTGCCATGAATAGTATTGGTTGTTGCAGGGGCCCGATGAATTTGAATGGTAGTTACAAAAATTTAAAGAATGTATATAGATATGGTCAATATCAATATACGTTATTGAAATTTTAATTATAAGTTGAATTTAATTTATCAGCCTGATGTCACAGGAAATTGGTTTCCCAACAAATCTTTCTCCCTGAATGATTTCTCCCTGAAATCGACCCCTGATTGATGTTTAAAATCTTTGATAATATTATTTGGAGTGGCGAGGCGAAGGGCGATCTCTTGGACGTGATCGGTGGCCTCATTGTGGTGGTGAAACAATACGAAATGTTTGAATAGGAATTAATCGTTTTCATCTGACGTCACGGCGGCCATATTAGTGTACTTGAATGAAATGGCGGCCATATTGGTGTACAATCTTTATCCTATGGGAATTTAGCTCTATTCTTATTCGAAGTCGTATTGTTTCGCCACCCAAATCGCCTCCCATCGCATGAGTGAAAACGATCCGTAGAGCTAAGTTTCCATACGATAAAAATGGTACACCATTTCACTAGTACACCAATAGGGCCCTGTGATGTCATGCAAATGAAAACGATCTACAAAACTCATTTCTTTGCGTAAATGTTCAATTTTTTCTGCCATTTTCATATTTTGGCAAATGTCGACCACAATCCTTCGCACGGACCCTGATAATCTGGCAAAGGTCGCAAACAACTGATAACACAGCGCCCCAACATCGCATTGCTCAACAGGCTCACGGGTCACATGTTGAACCTCGGCCATGCATGCGTCGAACAAAAGCAAACTAGCTGTGAAACAAATTAAACATACACAAACCCACAACTCTGCGCGAAATGGATTGGTAGCGCATTGCATGTGGTTGCGTTTGCGTGCTTATTATAGTGCCTGACATAGTGTAAGGCCCTGTTTAGACCTCGCTCTTGTGTCGAGTCAAATCCAACTGTAAAAGATTCGAGTAAAATCACTAAAATGCACACAAGTGTGGCAAGTCTTTATTCGTCATATCTGTGACGGATTTGGTTTTTGTGATTAATTAGCTTATATGAAGCCACTTAAATCACAATGATACGAGTCAAAAAAGAAAGAACTGGCCCACATGTTATACGACTGCCGTGAATTAACTTAAGTGACTCAACTAAAAACCATCATACGAATCTACACCGCTCTTGTGTTAGATAATCCATGTTGCTCTCATAGATTTGAAGCGAGTTTGACTGGGATTTAACATTGTCTTCATACGTTGAACTTTTGATGGTTTGTGATAGATTTAAGCTAAATAATTAGATTTGACTCGACACAAAAGCGATGTCTAAACTAAGCCTAACCTCTACCAAACGTCTGTTTCATTCGCTTTGACTTTATGGGATTAAAAAATAAATAGCATTGTCTCCACAAATGGAAAATCATTATTTACTTTGTTTTGTTTTGTTTAAATTCTATCGTACGTATAAGACTTGCTAGATTCGCCAATTAATGCCGAATCAGATTAATTAATATAAGATAATTAAGATATTAGATTAATTAATAAAAGAAATGAGATTAATTTCCATCTGGGCAACCTATAACCTCATTAGCTTTATTTAGTAAGATTTTTTGCGATGGTATATTTGTAATAATCTGTTGACTTACGCTTTACATCAGTGATAATGAAGTTTATATATAGTCTTCAACAACTTTTTTTAACTATCGATCGTCATGTGCTTTGAGCATGAGCTCGGCTGCCGTGGATCATGAATAATACTGTCTGCATGCGGCAAACGTTGCATGGTTAAGAAAACATATCTGCTTTGGAGACTCACTGTATCTATGAATCGTGAAAAGGCGAAAGCTAGAGGGGAAGAGAGCGGCCAGAATAACATAGTTCTAATACATATAATGTTCGCATGTTTCCTGCATGCTTGTGTTAATTCTAATGATTTTGCCGGATATTGGCGATGATGAGTAGTGAGTACAGATGAACTGAACAAGTAGGCGCGTATTTTCTATTTTAAAAACAAAGACATTCACCTTGAGCACTTTGTGACGTATAACTATAAGAGAGGTTAATCACGACAATTATACTCAATATGTAAACAGTATTTCCATTTTCAATGAAATGCGATATTTTCTCTCAGAATAGCTCTTAAAAGTGAAAAGGGTGTTAACTAGCCTGCCTCGACAGAATCCTGAGCAACGTCATCAAATAATGAGTTTGAGTTTCATTTTATGAAACCATTTGCTAGTTATTTTTTAGTCATACATATGACAGGCTGATAGTCAGTGAAGAAAAGCATCTTGCAGGTAAACGTTGTGCAGCTAGGAATAAATTTAGGAAAGCTGTGTCTGTAAAAGTGCCTCGAGGTGTTAACAAGCACTGGCTTCTATAGATTCATCAAACGGAAAATAAGATTAGTTTCCATCTAGTTTAATACTCATACATGGGTGGATTTACTAAGATTCTGTATAGGCTTACGATAATATCTCGTCTGGAAACATGCATGGGAAGTCTGTAATATACGAAAGAAAAAAAACACTGTAATATCCTAAAAGATTACATGTATTCTTCATTTTCACGTGACGTCATGGCAGCCATGTTGCATGTATGGAATAATTTATCAGCCGCTATCGTAGACTCGTCTCCAGTTGTCCCTTTTGTGTCTTGTTGGAGAGGAGAGGAGAGGAGAGGAGAGGAGAGGAGAGGAGAGGAGAGGAGAGGAGAGGAGAGGAGAGGAGAGGAGAGGAGAGGAGAGGAGAGGAGAGGAGAGGAGAGGAGAGAGGAGAGGAGAGGAGAGGAGAGGAGAGGAGAGGAGAGGAGAGGAGAGGAGAGGAGAGGAGAGGAGAGGAGAGGAGAGGAGAGGAGAGGAGAGGAGAGGGAATTACTTATTGGCATAGGGAAGTGAAGTATACAGCATTATTTTAATACTTTGAGGCCTGGACCTCTCCCTACGCTGAATAAAATCGTCTGGCTAACGACTAAAGACTCGTCGTCAGGTTCAAGTGAGATCCAACATTGAACAGAGGCCTGGGGGGCTGATCACAAAAACAGGAAATTTCTCATTATTTGTTAAAATATTTCAATATTATTAAAATAACTCGTGAGTAAATATCAAAAGAAAGAAATATTTAAACAGTAATTACAAATCTGAGAAAAATTTCGGTCGAATTTAGCGAACTTTTCTGCCGAGTTTCTCTTAAATTATGTAAATTTGTTTCGGAAGCCATACCGAACACTCGGCAGTGTTCTCCTCCGATTTCTGTAAGTAAAGAGACAAGCTGATTTAAAAACATGGTTTCGCCTCGTATTTTCAACCTAGTGCTTGGCTGTATTTAGAAATAGGAGGAAGAACACCGTAGGTACACTCGTATTGGATAATATATATAGAGGATATTACACAGTGGTGCGAAGATATGGATTTTATCTTCGAGTGGTGAAAACGATATTTTACGAATGAACGTAGCGAATGAGTAAAATATCGTTTTTACTTCGAGAAGATAAAATTCATATCTTCAAGCCAGCGTGTAATTTTCTTTTTATTACAGTATATAGATTCAATGCAAAAAGAGGTAAAATTCTTAATGACATCATCGATATCTTCACTAGTGAGGATATGGAAAATACGACACTGCATATTCTCAAGTAAAACACTCGCATCTATATAATAAATATCATATATTTTCCTCTCTGAGTAGCTCAGTAACTCTTTGCCTCGTAAAACTAAGTCTAATTGACAAACCAGTGTTTGATTACAAAGCACTTTCACAATCGCGTTTGGGAATCGGGACACGACTATTCCCTTCTTCATCAACTGCCATCAGAAAAAAGAACATTACATGGCTCCAAAATTCACAAATAGAATTAAAAAATATTATGACGCCATAAATTTTAGCGATGATAGACCTTGCTTGATTTGTTTACTAAGAAAAACGAGATTAATTTCCGTTTCATGTTTGTGCAACTTCGCCTGGTGGTATATTTTCGGTGTAAATACTGGAGTGGATTTATAACTAGATGTCGTGGACTTATAATAATCAACTTTTGATAATAATATCTTTTCCGTGATCACTGAAGATGCCTGCCAAGTCGGTATGAATCAACAGTAAGGAAGCCAAATACCCAAATTTCCTAAGAAGCTTTTATTTAATAAGCTACTATAACAATAGTCGTCACGCGCCAACCTTTTTAGAAAGCCCAGAACATCTAGATGTCATGTATATAGTAACCTCTTAGAAAGCGTTAAATTACTGCTAAATTTCTAATAAATTAAATATATAAACAGCAGCAAGTTTCATTTTTGTACCATTTAAAAAAGAACAAATGTTTGTGTCATTTAAAAAATATATATATATATACATTTGGCAGTTGTCGAGAGCTATTGAATGAATCTTCTCATGTACTATAAAGTAAAAACCCGCGTCAGCCTGAAATGGTTCTTCGATATTTGGCGTCTACTGAGAAATCAGGCTATCTATAGGTTCTTAAATAGGTAAAATGCTTGTTGACAGTCAAACCAAGTCAAGATGGGTGTGGTGGGTGTGGCCCTTGCTCCTAATATCCTCCTATACAGTGAATTAAAACCAAGAGAGGCAATTAAATATATCAAGACACTCACTCCGACACACTTCGGTTGTCAGATTAACTTTAAGCATTTTAACTGATTCTTGCCAATTAGAACAGGTTCTTATTTAGAGGTCTAAATGCCAAATTTCATCATACAGGTTCTTAATAGACCTTTCCGCATGAAGTGCGTGGCCAACGCCTTGAGAGATTTGATTGGCTCTCGCAAAACTTCGGACATCCAAACCTTTGGACAAACATTGGACATTAGCCAATCAGATTTGTCAAAAAGAAAAAATCACGTGATCCATTCACTTCATGCGGAAAGATCCATTCTCTAGGTTCTTACACGCAGGTTTTTACTGTATGGATGGTATATATATTTGTGAAATTCATTACTAATTCATGAGTTTTGCAGCCAATCCAATTTCAGAAATTACGTCACATGTATACCCCTGTAAACCCCATACAAACTAAAACCAATGATGCTAATTAGTTACAACCACTAGTGGATGTATACTCTTCTGATACAACCACTAGTGGTTGTAACTAATTAGCATCTCAATATCCCAAAGGGATTTTTACTATTCATTCATTTCACAAGTTGTTTACAACACTCGCGTCCTTGTTGTATTGAATATACAATCACTCGCCTTCGGCTCGTGATTGTATATTCAATACAACACGGCCGCTCGTGTTGTAAACATTACGTATATATATATATATATATATATATATATATATATATATATATATATATATATATATATATAATAAGTTAGATTACTACCTGTACACATGCATGTTTTATTTTGCTGATATATGTTGGAAAAAATAAATAACTGCTAAATATTACAAAAGCTAATTGGTCACCGAAGAATAGTCGTTTCTTCTTTGGTATGTCGAGTAATTTGCAACCAGTCTATAGTTTTATAGTCTTCAATATCAGGTCGATCAAGTGTTGGTATTTTCTCCTTCTTTGAACACCACGGTAGCTGTTTCATCACTTCGTTCATTCGAATATGGTCTTTGGAGATCCCTCGTTGGTATCTCTGTAGATAAGAAAAAAGTCGTGGTAATACGAATTTTACTTCCAATTTAGTAAATCTCGTTTAAACTGTTTTAACAGTTTACATGTACATGCATATATAACATGATACAATCTTGGACAATAATGCTGTAACACCCCCGCTCCCAAATCAATGTTGTAACGCTAATTATTTCCCACAAAATAAATGTCGGCGAAAAAAGTGGTGAAAAAAAAGTAATAGATACAGCATGAGCAGCCGAGCTGTATCTGATTTACAAGGTGAGCTGCATACATCTCGGCTGCGAATGCTGTATCTTTCTTAAAATACAAATGCATCTAAGTAATCAAGTTCACCAACTATTTGTGGATATCGAAGCTAAAGGTTATACGTAAATCAGGAGAAAATCGAAGCTAAAGGTTATATGTAAATCAGGACGATGTTGTGTCCGATTTACAACCACTGCTACGGTATTGATTTCTTTTGTGTTTTGGTCATGAATTATTAATGAATTTTAATTAAAATAACAACATGGAATCGGGGGGCAGGGGGTTGACTGTTACAATTACTTTTGTCCAAGATTGTAGCATGCACGGTTTCGAGTGAAATTTGAAAAATAGTGTGTGTTTTGAAAGACCTCACTAAATGCCACGAATCCGAAACACGAGTGCTGTTTGAGATGGTGAAAACTTAACTTTTAATAACATGTCGCCAAATCTGTTTTCCAAATTTGTCGTCAAGCTTCAGTGAGTCTCGAGATTTTAGCAATCTTCTAGATAACCTAACCACGTCAAAAACCAGGCGTTCTAACCAAAAAAAATGAAATCATTTTAAATCTTCCTAAAGTAAACACTCCAACTTTTCAGAACAGCTTTTATTGTAGAGCACCGAGAATTTTCAACTCCTTGCCATCACATTTGCGAATTGTCAATCTCTCTATTAGTCAATTTAAGTCTAAACTGTTAGAATAATACCACCACGCAACCGAACACGTATACAATGTTGAAATTAACTCCACAAACTTTTAAAACCGTCTGTGTAAAATGTCACTCGTGTGCCGTTCTCTGTCCGGTCTTGTTAAAATGTGTTGTTAATTTATGTATTCACGAGACTGTCTTCGGTTAGAAGTTACTTTTTATATTTATTTTTTAATGTTTTTCAGTCATATTAATTTTATATTTTGGGGGATCCCGTAATGCAGCCACAACTCTGCCATTTTTGGCAAAGCTTGTAAATTAAAACCCTAACCCTACTCAGAAGCCTGGTTTACTGCTATATACAGTATGACAACATATTTTGGAAAAGCCGCCGAACGACAGGGAGGGTCTTTTTCAGTCATCCCTTTTAGTGACGACCGTTCTATATTGTCTTTAGTTCTTATAAATCAAGTTACTGAGTTTGAGTTTACGACCCTTTAACGATCAAACAAATTCCACAATCGAGCAAAAAGAAATATTGTCAAAATTCAGGTCATGAATCAAACACAAAATTTAACATTATATAGTTTTAAAAAACTTTTTTTTTATAATAGATTATTTATTGAAACTTCTTTTTCTTATCAGTTAATCGGGTTACTGAATTCGTATTCTGCACACTACTTGTATATAAATTAAGTGGTTTAATTTGTCCGTGTGTCCCTGGTTGTCGGAGGACGTCTGCGTACAAAGAATAGTCACGCGATACCGCGGCGTTCTTTAGTGGTCTTTAATAGTGCAATATTTGTAAAATAATTCAACTGCAAAACATTGTATACTCATGCAGTGACACTGTACATTTTTTTCACACGCGATATACTGTATAATCATTTTTAGATTTTTCAGATTCAGGTGGTGAGTACCCTGGTCCGCGTGTATAATATTTACTGGAGGAAAAAGTCAAAAAACCTCTGGGACCAGGGTAGGTGATGAGCGTCAAGCTGGATTTCCATTCAGTGCATTTTGTCGCGCGATCGACTTTTCTCGATCGCTTTCTTTTGAAATGTCTGTATTCAACCAAAGCTAATGAAATGCGTTCCGCTTGACAACCCACAATTCAAAAGAAAGCGATCGCAAAAAGTCGATCGCACGATAAAATGCACTGAATGGAAATCCACCTTCAACGTATAACAGCAGTTTTTAGGAGACCTTTCCGCACTAAGTGATAATTTAGTGATTGGATCGTGTGATCTTTCTTTTCGACGTATCTGCATGATTGTTAATGCACAAAGCTGTCCGAAGTTATGCGAGAGCCAATCAAATCTCTCAATGCATTATGTGCGCACTTCCTGCGGAAAGGTATATAAAGCCGCTTTTCCACTTGGCGATTTTTTTTTTGCGCGAAGCGACTTTCTTTTGTTCGAATTCAGTAGATTTCTGATTGGTTCCAGCTCAGAGCTCATGAGACAAAAGAAGTCGCTTCGCGCGAAAAGTCGCCTGGTGGAAAACCGGCTTTATTTTGAGCTCTCGACTGGAATTAATTAGAAACCTATTCAATATTTACGAATAGAAATGTCGATTCGCGCGAAAAAATTCGCAAGAAAGAAAAATTCGATTCGCGCGAATTTATTCGCAAGTGGAAAACCGGCTGAAGGTTTTCCACTAGGCGACTTTTTTCGCGCGAAGCTACTTTCTTTTGTTCGAATTCAATAGATTTCTGATTAGTTCCAGCTCAGAGCTCATGAGACAAAAGAAAAAGTCGCTTCGCGCGAAAAAAGTCGCCTAGTGGAAAACCGGCTTTAGACATGCACGTAGCAGCTGCCTGCTATTACATGTACTCTATTTTACATAGGTCCCATTCGGCTAATTAGTCTACTGACCTCTTTTGGTAAAATTAAGGTCCGGTCCCATTTGGGGTAATGCTTTGCTGAAGTAACAAATGGCTTCGAGCTAAATGAACTTTCTTGCCCATCTCTTATATCCATTGAATTATTTTGAGCTGTATTATGAATAAATGTAAACAAAAAATACAATATTAGTGCAGTATAGACATATAGGGGATTATTCATTCTTATGAAAAGTGTTATTTTTCATGCAAGAAAAACAGCAAAAATAATTGTCCTCAAACAGGAATACGGTGTTGTGACAGTGAATTCTAAAACTAATTAAATTAATTCACGTGGAAAATTTAATTATGAAAATTTAATGTAATATCAACATATAAGTACAGGTATGTTTTGGGAGATTGATTAGTGCGCGACGAATTTTAGCGGTATGTATCTTAAATTTAGTTTAGTTTTCATTATTAGCAGTATTATTAGCGAATTTTAACGGTATGTATCTTAAATTTAGTTTAGTTTTCATTATTTAGTTTTAGTTTTCATAATTTAGTTTAGTTTTCATTTAATTTAGTTTAGTTAGTATTTTGCTGTTATTAATTGTAGCTAAGACTTGACTTTGTAGTTAGTATATCTATTTACTAGTTTATTTAGTTTAGTTTATTTTATTTTTGGGCCCGCAGTAATTGGCTTGCTGCTGTTGCGGTGACCATGCCGTTATATTTTGAATTCATTTTGTAATGCATGTATATACTATAACACTATAATGGCGAATCTAATAAAAAAAAATAAAAATTTCCAGTCAAAAAGGACTAATAATTGCTGATCGTGAAAATATAAATTTGATGAGTATTCATTTCAAACCGTTCATGTTTTGAACGAGTTCACGAATATACACACACTCCAGATAAATTCAAAAAATAAATTTACCGATTAACTAAAAATTTTCCTGCATACCATATTTTCAATCTTGAATAGTAATCGCACAAAACCGTGTGCGCTTGTTTTATACTTTTTAGTGCTTATTTAGATACACGGCATTCTTTTCAGATCTATACGTTGGTTAAAACGACAAAGAGACCAAAATTCAGTTTTAAAGACAAGAAAAACTCTCAAATCAATTTTTTTATTTATTACTGTAGTTAGAGCCAGTAGAAAGAAGATAAAACTTAAAAATTTAGGAAGAATATGGTTTATTTTTTTGGTTAATGGCCGTTGAGGTACTAAGTTGTGATAAGAAGGAGAGGTAAATGTTATATTCATGAATCAAGTTTTATTGTTCTATTTTCTATCTTTAGACATGAAGTATCCTATGAGCATCTGTAAATTTAAAAGCAATTTTTTGTAAATATTAAACTGATGATATCACTGTATGATGTCATTGTTCCGCCATCTTGGATCATAGGCGTACGGGCCCAAACTCCTTTGGGGGGGGGGCAAACAAGATTTGCCCGAAATTTTAACGACCGAATGCCCGAATTTTGGTCCACTAATTCTTATTGCGATAAGGATAACATTATTTCAAATTGCAATCGATATTAATGAGATAAAAAAACTCATTCATGCATATATACTTTATTTTGCTTTAAAAAAACAAAGTGCTGAACTTTTACATGCAAACTTAGAAAAAATAGACTTCCCGTCCACGTATTCTGCCAAAGGTGTCGATTATTTTGTCCATGTCCTTCTCAATTGTTCTGTTAGAGTAAGCTCGTTCAATGTTGATGATAGAAATAGCATTCAAACGCTCTTGGCCCGTTGTTGATCGGAGATACGTTTTCATGCGCCGCAATCCACTAAAAGATCGTTCCGCTGAACAAGAAGTGGCGGGAATTGATGCAAGAATAGTTGCTGCTTCGTATATCACAGGTAGCAATTCATTTAGCCCGTCCGTGTACATCTTGTAGACGACATCTGTAGCAGTTTTCACCCGAGCCCGAGGGTTGGGGTCTTCATCAGGGGAAATGGAATTTTCAAACGTGCTTTTCTCAACTTCAAGAAGGTCCCTGTCCAGACCGTAGAAATCTGACACCTTTTCGAAACTGTCATCCAAAGGTGAGCTGTTCAACACAATGTCCCCCAAGGCACACAAAACATCTTCATCGTTGCCTTCGAATCGCGAATTCATCTCCCTCAGCACTTTGTCGAAGCATCGGTAAAATGTATTGATGCGGTGGTGGTTTTTCGGTGATGTCTCGCGCGCGGCATCGTTTGATTCACCGACGAGGGCTTGCAGGCGGCGGGATGGTTTCGTTCTTGGTGCTCTGGCTTCTTTGAACGTAAATCGAGTTTCCTTGATTTCTTCTTTCATCCTGTCACAGAAGATCTCCGCTCTTTTCCATAACAGCTCGAAGTTGTCCTCGTTGCGACATCCACTGAGGGTCTTGATAGTGAGATATGCGTTTCTTTTGGCCGTGATAACGTCCATGCTCTTCCCTTGAAGATACCTGCTGAGACTGCATGTTTGTTTAACAATATCACCTTCAGATTAAGTAAGCCAAACACGAATTCAAAGTCACAAATGGCATTCAAAAGGGCGATGCTACCAGCATATGTCTTTGGGTCATTATCATCCGCTAAAATGAGAAGAGCTCTGATAATTTTTGGCATCTGCTCGGTGATGGCTCTCACTGCGTCCCATCTGCATGACCATCTCGTTACACTCAAGGATTTTAGAGTAAGAACAATGTGGTCACCATCCACTTTAACATCGTTGAAAACGGCATGACGCTTTGGACTTGCTTCCAAGAAGTTGTACAGACCTTGGACTGTACCGAGTGCATTTCGTAGTGGCTCTACCTCACTCATGGTGTCCTGCAGTGCCAAGTTGAGGACATGTCCATAACAATGTACGTATATTCCTCGCGGCGAGCACTCCTTCATTCGTGCCGCTACTCCCTTGCGAACTCCACTCATATTTGATGCGCCATCGAAACACTGCCCGACAATGTCCTCCAACTTCAGACCATGTTTACTGATAACCCTCTTTACGAGTTCATATAACACTTCACCCTCAGTCGATGCTGTCGAGAAAAATCCGATAAAAGTCTCTTTGGCTTCACCGGCCAAAACGTATCTTAGGCACATTGACACTTGCTCTATATGGCTGATATCAGAAGTCTCGTCCATGATTAATGCAAAATTTCTGCTCAGCAGCACATCATGCTTGATTCGCTCCACAACAAAGCTAGCGATTATTTCTAGGAGCTCATTTTGGATGGATGGCGATGTCCATTGAGCATGAAGCTTAAGCTGACTTTGCAATTTCTCCTTGAGCCATGGGATATCCTTGCACCTGAGGTGCAATAATTCCAATAAATTTCCTCTATTTGTGTCGGAAACTTCGCTGATACTTTTTCTGTTCTCCGTATGACCCCTTGTTGCAATGTTTTGCTGCGCCGTAAAAAACAGGCACTCGATGATTATGCGCAGGTACTCTCGGTTGCGCAGGACATCTTTTTCGTGAGCCTCTCGCAGCTGCTTCAACACAGAAGTCTGATGCTTTGCATTGGCCTTCGAACTGATCCATTTCGTCATTGCATTCTTGTGACCATCACTTTTTGCATGCTTCTTGAGTCTGTCACTTTTTTTCCAATTGTCAAAAGTGAATGAGTTATCACCCATGAATTCCCTGCAGGCAAAGCATACACTTTGTCGTTTCTCGATATCAAAAAGCTAAGCCAGGGGTATGTTTTATACCACTTCGGATTGAAATCTCTATACGCTTTTTCTTTCCCGAACTTCTTTCGATTATACTCTTTCAGAATTGGTTGCTTCGGTGTACGGCATACATTTGGGGAAGTAGTCGTCGACGACTGCACACTGTGAGTGAAGTCTTCCTCTGGATCCTGCACCTTGGTTGGAGTAGTAGACGAATGGCTAGAGGCACAGTCTTTCCCTTGATCTTGAACATCAGAGATGACCGACGAGTGACGACTGGAGCTGATGTCTTCGTCTGGATCCTGCACAGTAGTTGGAGTGGTTGACGAGTGGCTAGAGGCACAGTCTTCCCCTTGATCTTGAACATCAGAGATGATCGACGAGTGACGACTGGAGCTGATGTCTTCCTCTGGATCCTGCACAGTGGTTGGAGTGGTTGACGAGTGGCTAGAGGCACATTCTTTTTGTACACTAGATGAGATGGTTGACGAGTGATTGGGAATGGAGTCTTCCAATTCTTTGAAAGTCGAAACCGAGGGAGATTCAGACCTCGAATGAGTCGAATCAGCAACGAGTGATACAAAGGAGGGACGATTTTCTGCATCTTCAATACATGCGATATTAAATAAAGTCTGATTAAAGCTAGATATTGGTGCGGCAAAAACACTTTCGCTTCTCGCTGTCTCTCGAGGTTCCAGCGTTTGACGCTTTTCTGGCTTTGAACTCCCAATGAAGAAGTTACTGAGTTGTGATTGATTTGCGTCAACAACTACTTTGAATTTGACTTTCTCACCCTTGCGCACTTTTTTAGCATGACCGTCTTTATAATCAGAGTCAATTTCTTTCCCGCAGTTTTCACACACGACGCGCTGGCGATAGCGTCGTTTACGCGATTTCTCGATATCAGCCGGGTGTGACATGCCAACCAAAGAACTGAAAATTTAGTTGGAGTAAATAAATTAAAATTTCAATTAAATATAGTACAACTACCCCCTATGTATGACAATTAATTCAAAACTATACGAGTCGAGCCCCGAGGGAAGTGCGATTACGCTTTCATAGTCATCACAAATAGAAAAAACAAACAGTTCATTCAACCAATCAAATAATCAGAACAGAGGTAACTCGGGAAGGACAAAAGTCACAAAATTAATTAGTACTAGATCGATATAAACCTCTAGTCTGTATAAATTCATTTTGTTGACATCGTTGTAGCTTTCACTTTGGAATCATGTAGGTTTCCATCTCAGATGTTAATATGTTCATAATAAATACAATTCTCTTCTATTTACACATGGAGAAAACATACATATTTAAAGATATAGATTCTGGGCGGAATATGGGGGTCATTGGCATGCATTATTCAAACCTGGCTTTGGGACGTCCATCCACAGGGAGCCCATCTTGGCAGCACTTGGGTACCTGTGGCGGACTCGAAAGACGCGCGGGGGACTGTGGCAGGGGATTTTAAAAAATACGGAAAACGGTTACCGGAAGCGAGGGAAAAACGGGGGGAAAGGGGGGGAGGGAGAGAAAAAAATATAAGGGATGAAACACCAAACGTTCAACGTGGAATGTGTTGCGCAAGTAGCCAGGACATCTCGTATCGTCGGGAGCCACCGTTGGAATACTGAAACCTACTGAAACTCAGAGTCAGATGAATGTGCAATAAATCAATAATCCTGAGACTTCCCGCTTTATCCGAAAAGCTTATCGTAGGATTTCGTAGCTATCCGAAGTGTCAACGATGACGTAGTGTCCTAGCTACTTGCGGAACACATCTCTCGAAAATACGATATGTAATTTAGCTGCAAAATCACGGCTAAAAGGTGAGATTTTGCCTCATTTTGATTATATTTTGATAAATGAATCATTATCACAACTACTTCGCTCAATTGTCTTACAATTTTAATACCTATAGCCGCTTAAAACGATGTTCAAAACAAGGAAGAATTCGTGTTTCATCCCTTTATTATTTTCCTAAACACACCACGATCGAGTGTGCCACAGGGTACCCACGCTCTGCCAAGATGGGCTCCCTGTGGTCCATCCACAGCATTTGTCCATGTGTCCTCGGTCAGTTTTTCGCGGTTTTCCGATGTCAAGTACTTTATGCTAGCATCACATAATGTCACTACGGCAGGTGGCCAAAAGTCCAAATCGTAATGACGTGTCGCATTTCCAAACAACATCTGATTATTGGCTCAATTTACTTTTACTTTTTTGTCCTACTTTTACCAGTAATAATTCATTAATTCTATTTTTGCCCGAATCTTGGAGAGATATTTGCCCCGAATACCTCGGTTCTCTAAATATTTTGAGGGGCAGCTGCCCCCCCTGCCCCCCCAGCCTGTACGCCTATGTCTTGGATTCCACCATATTGGATTTGTGGCATCAGATGATGAACTTAAATAACACAAAATTAATCAAATACTAAAATAACTATTAAAAACTAAATTAAAGCAGAATTTGAGATTTTTGCCACAATTAAACATCATCAAAAACTGGTTGCTATGGCTGAAAAAAATTCTTACACACCGAAGCAGTTTTGCACTAGTTATGAAAAGTCACAAAATTTCATGCATTTTTTTTAAATACTCAAAAAGTTACAAAGCTTTAAATTCACTGTGGGCACTTACTGCCCCTCTCCCCCCATCTAATGCCAGATGATTTTACCCAACAAGGGAAGACTTCCTGTGATGATGGGAGTTAAAGGGTTCATAAACTATCTCCTTAATCCTTTCAGTCCCACTGGTTCCATTTGGCACTTTTTATTTTTTGCTCTGTCTAATGCCAGACAGTTTTACTTGTCAAGGGAAGACCTCCTGTAATGGTGCCAGGGAGTTTAAAGGTTAATATTATACATCATTGAAACAACTACAGACCTGAGCATTTATTATGAACACTTATACTTTTTCGTTTTAATTCCAGATTTCCACAATCAGTTGCAAAGAGTGTTATAAATGATGGCTTTTCCTTTAACCTCTCAACAGCATCCTATTTACCAATAAAAAAGAATGTTAAATATTAAGTAAGTTAATACTATATGCATGTATCACTAGTCTACATTTTAAAGCTCAATAAAGTGCAGTATATCCGAATAACATTTCATTAAAACAAGGTGTTGATTTAATTCAAGTATTGTGCACATGCAGCTAGTTTTAATTTAGTTTCCCATTATGAGGCGCCGAATTGGACATTATTGCAAACTTTTATTTAGTGTGCAAAACTCTAAATATACGTGGCAAACTTTTTATATAGTATGCTAAACTTGAAATATACATGGCAAACTTTTTATATAGTATGCTAAACTTGAAATATACATGGCAAACTTTTATTGAGTATGCTAACCCTAAATATATATGGCAAACTTTTATTGAGTATGCTCAACTCTAAATATATATGGCAAACTTTTATTGAGATGCTCAAATTCATATTAGCATTGCAAACTCATTGCAAATTCGAAAATATATACCGTATTGTCAACTTTGATCATACCGTATGGTATGATGCACCGCGCGCTTAGAGAAAACGTGGCCGTCTCGCGCGACGTTTGCGCGACTAGTACAGCGCTTGGTATGCGGCCATCTTGAAAGTTTTGTTCGCACGAAATTGATGAAACCATTCAACTGATTTACATTTTATGTAAATGGGGGCACTGATGAAAATCTTCGTGAAGCACTGTCAAATATTGCTCGTCAAGCAAGAACGTTGTTAGATAACTTGGATGATCGGAATATATTGCCAATCGAGAGACGATTAATGAATGCAGACAACCAAGTCCAAACCCAAAATATACCTTGTCAACGTGGAGAAGAAGTATCGAGGCAAACACCAACAAGGCAAACAGTACTAACAGTAACGCCAAGTCCAGCGCAGAATGTACGCATTACTGGTGGTGCCAGACAACCAGGGAGAAAAAGTACAGCTGTGCCAGCTGCCCTTAGGAGATCGTTTCCAACACTTGCCTCAACTTCAGGTTCATCCAGATCTTCCAAAAAGCCTGCAAAAAAGGCCAAGAAAGCTAATGTCGTATACAAAGATGTCGTTCTGCTTCCCACACCTGGGACAAAGACAGTTCCTACACATCAGACTCGCTGTCAACTAGAGGGCAACGGATTTGTTATCCATGGTTTCCCTGTAGATAAATCCTGGGAAGAAGAAGAGTTTAAAGCCAAAATCAGAGAGTTGTTTCTTCCTTTGGAAGATATGGACTTTGATTTTGTCAAGTCTTGCTATGGCCAAATAGTCACCCCAAAGCTGGCCACTGGTGTGAAATTCTCAGCTGCTCGTGTGATTGGCTTATGTGGACAGGGTAGCATATACATACGACCAAAGGATGACTTCCCTGTAGTTCCTGTCAGTGAGAGTTCTCATAGTCCTGTACCTGTATTGTCTGACAATGAGGAGTTGGATGACAATGACAGACCATCAACTTCAAGCAATGCACATAGTGGGCAAGATCTGCTGGAACCATGTTGTTCTGTAAGCTTGAGGGATGAAGATCAAATGGATCAACTCTGTGAGATGTTTCCAGAGAAAAGCAGTGATGTTTTGCATCAAGCTTTAGCTTCCCATGGGACAGTCAGTAGGGCAGCTCTTTATCTTTCTAGTGCTCAAACATACACACTTAGTGACGAAGATGATGATGACATTGTTTTACAAGCTTCATCAGTTTTATTAAAAGAAGAAATACCTGTATCTTTGCAATCCATTCTAAAGGAACTTCAAAAAGGCATGAGTGCAGAGAAAGAAAAGCTGAAAATTGATGAAGAGGATATTTTAAGTGATGCAATGTCTTATTATAAAGATATAAACTTTGATGCCAAGAAGCGATTAAGGGTTCTTTATAGAGGACAACCTGCAGTTGATACTGGAGGAGTGACAAGACAGTTTTTCACCCAGCTCCTTAATGTCGTTTCTGAAATGTTTTTTCATGGCAGCGATTATAAAAGTCCAGTTTACAATGCGGATATTGTGGCATCTGGTATGATGAAATATTTTGGAACAATAATAGTTCACAGTATTTTACAAGGAGGTCCAGGCTTTCCAGTGCTTAGTCCTGCAGTCTACCGCTATTTGGCAACTGGTGATATTGATGCAGCAATGGAAATGGTGACTTTCAGAGATTGCTCAGAGTCCATGAAGCACTTCATTGGCAAGGTACTATAGAACTGTAATATAGACTGCATAATTTATATACAATCAATTATTGCACCTCCAGCAATACCAAGTGGTGAAATTTTATGTTGGATATTGTAATACATATACATACTGTACACATATACTTACACACACACACATTATATATATATATATATATATATATATACAGTATATGTTTATTTCAAAGCACTACATGTGTATCACTGAACTTTTTATAATTTTAATGTACTAATTCTTGTCTGCTCCTATCAACTTATTCTTACTAACTGCCACCAGTTGTAAACTGGCAACCTGGTGTCACTGTTGCATATTGATTACTCAATATTTCAATTTGCAAATATTGGTAATACTGAACTTTTCAGTATTATGGTGTTGTGTTGAATGTTATCAGTATTTTTTGCTCCAAACATGTATAAATGAAATTATTTCTTCACTACTTACTGTGATAGGTTGCAAGAGCTGAAGATGTTTCTACCTTAGACCAAGAAGAATGCATTAGTGTCTTATCTGAGTGTGGCTTAACAGAAACCTTAACTGTAAGTCTGTTGTATATACATGTACAGTACTATTGTTTAATAGTAATTTTTGTTTTGAAGCCTGTAGATCTGAATGACCGGGTATGATAATACAAAGTACATTTATTATAAACTAACTAGTAGACTATATATAGTACAGGTATTACAATGTTTGGAAAATGTGCGATGCAAATTTTGGCTGCCATTTTGTGTGTTGAAATTGCATGGTCACATGCAGGGTGACCTGGGAACGAGATTGCAAAAATGGTAGCTATTACTGTTTTTCTCTGCATCTTCAACGTTTCTCCAACAAGGTGTTTTTTGTAACAACGGTGAATTTTCAATTTGACAGAAGAAAGAGTTTAAGGCTGAGATAGTGACAATATTATAATGTTCACTAATCTGAAAAAAAATTGAGAGTTGGTATTGCTCCATTCTCCCTGAAATTCAAACTTTGGGTGCATGGTAAATTGCGCACCCAGATTCGTCTTGGTGCATCCACAGGCGTATGTGCAATTGCGCATCCCTAGTTGAAAGCCCTGATAATAATGCCAGATGCCTCCCTTATAAATTGTTTAAACTAGCGCAAGCATTTTGTTGTATCTTTGTTAGAATGAAAACAAGATGAGGATCATCCAAGTAATAATAATACATGATGTTATCAGCCGTCCAAAGATTGTCTTAGACCAGATTACTGAAGGTTTGAGTGTACTTGGCTTCCATGATAAGATGAAAGAATTTCCAGAGATGTTTGAAGAGCTCTTCATTCCCATTGAGCACAAACTAAGTCCATGTTCTGTTCTTGATGTGCTTGAGTTCCCAGGAGATATGAGTGAGGGTGAAGCAACCATAGAGAGCTACCTTAAACAGTTTCTGTCTAGTGCTAAGCCCCAAATGCTAGAAAAATTCCTCCTTTTTGCCACTGGTTCTACTTGCCTTCCGAATTTTGGATTTGGAAAGATCCAGGTTAAATTTGATATTACTCCTTCAATATTTGCTTCGACATGTTTGCTTAGTGTGACATTTCCAAATTACTTTCCTGATATGGAGAGTTTCAATGCAGCACTAAAAGCTGTTATTGATTCCACGACAAAAGCTTTCAATTGTGTGTAATGAAATGCATGGTTCCTACATTAATTGTTTAAAGTACTAAACTGAACCAGTAGTTATACCCCAAAAGGCTTAAAAGACTAATAAAGAAGAAATTGAATGTCTTCATCTTAAAGATTGTGTTATTGTTCATAAGTTGAGTTAACCTCCCTCGCAGCTCTGTCTACTCTCCCTCATCTGCTACATTGTATTTTCGCAAGTTACAATAATGACACCTATATACTTTGGCATTGGATCGAATTTGTCATCAACAAATGTACCAATTTTTTTACATGTAATTTGTGAATGTCTGGACTGGTCTATATTTGGAATTTTACAAAAGGGTATGTACCGGTAGCGCTCATTTTAGCAGACATGAGAGGTGGACAAACACTTGACACAGCTACTAGGAGGCTGCTCAACTTGGTGCTTTGTCATAAAGGTGCTTTGTCATAAAAGGGCTTTACCACCTTTGTTATACCATTTTGTTGTAATTATTGTTCATTTCTATTATATCAATACATATTTGTAATGTATACAGTTTTACACTAGGTACAATGAAAACTTTTTTGTTCATATTAAATATAAATATTACTTACAGTATTAACAGTATTAGCTGTTATTTTCCCACAGAACAGCTGTTGATATAAAAGTTAGGGTTGTATGAATGGCCACCAATCTACATTTATGTGCATTTTTGAAAAAACTTGAACATGGCCGTCATATTGGCATGAGCACTGTGACCACTCCCAAGAAAGGCAACTAACACTTAACCATTTAACTCCCTCCATGTAAGGAGGTCTTCACTTGACGAGTAAAATCGTCTGGCGTTAGACGTAAAAAACTAAAAGTGCCAAATGGCACCGATGAGAATGAAAGGGTTAATTTAAATATTTTGAAGGACCACGCCCATTTGTTGATCAACTGCATTTGCAACAGCCATGGCTTTAAGCCTCCTTCTTTTGTAAGTTACAAGAATTGAAAGTGACTAAAAAAGGCTAATTTAAAAGCACTTAACTTATTGCTAGGTGTTCAACCTCCGTAAACCCTCCCACTCCGGCTAACCACAGGCTAAGACAATATTTCACTAACATACTTTGATGGAATGCGAATCGGTGGGATGGAGTCAGTATGACCTCATTCCCCGGGGGATCGTGCCTCCACCCTGCCACGACGAGCCAGGACTCAACATTTTTAGACAGGGCACACCTCCAAACCAACGGAACCTCCAGCAATCTCCTCCATCACAATATCTGTAAAGTTACCCTTTTTCCTTTGTCTTACGAGCTCTTGGGTGGAACTAATTAGAAATCTATTCCAACCTATTCAATTTTAACGATAGAAACGTTGCTTCGCGCGGCAAAATTCGCCAATGGAAAACCGGCTTAACACAGGGAAAAATTACGAGTCTTATAAGAAAGACGTACTCACCCAGCTTGATGAGACTCACCGTTCCCGACAACGTAGAGATTGACGAGTGACCAAAGATCACACGGACAAGACCACCAGCAAAGAAGGCAACATTCCAGTGGAAGCAAGCGACAAGTTTAACTCTTTCCTGTCCGAATTGGTCTTTAGTATTTTATTCTGGCCAACGCCAGACGATTTTATTCACCTCTGGGGAAGCCCTCGAACAGGAATGAGTTAAGCCCCAAGTTAGGCTGAGGATACAGACACAGCGGCTAAAAGAAAAAGACGACGAAAAAAAAGGAGGGAGGGTGGTGGGGTAGGAAACGCAAACGAACAGCGACTAAGCTGAAGGTAAAATGAGCCAAGGCTATGGACGGAGACCACAGGACCCTACAGTACAACCGCGGACACCGCTACATGGTAACTTCTTTTATTATGATAATAAAATACATATAAAATAAATTGGTAACTTTTTACAAATAGGGTCTGTGATTTCAAATTAAAGAAAGTTGTTTTTTTTATTTTTGCTTTGGTCTTTAAGGTTGCAAAAATACCTTATGTTAACTTGCCTCTAGGTTGTATTTGTGTGTAATGTTGGTTACCGGTACATGTTTATGTGTTATTAGTTTCTGAAATCATTGCATTTATAGTATCAACAATATGAACATAAGTGTGAACTTTGTTAGACCTACTATTGTTCACACTTGCTAAAGTGCGAAGATAATGTAACTGTTGTTCACTTAGAGTGAGACTAGTCTCTGGTACTACTACTCCACCTTGTTCAACAGGATTGTAATCTTCTTGGTCTACTTCATAGGAGTCTACTTCCTCATTAGTCAAGATAGCATCCAGTGAAGAATCCCTTTCTGATGCATATCTTAAAATGCCTTCAGTCCAAAGCTGTACAGGAGATAATCCTCTCTCTGTGCTAATACCATGATGATTCCATTGGTTGATGAATTCTTCTAAGGATTCATTGATCATTTTCAAAAACACAAGTTGAAGTGAAAAGACATGGACTTCATTTAGGGGGTCCAATAGCCCACACCTTTCCATCATATTGAACTGGTCTATATAGCTCTTAAGAACACCAGTAGTCACATCTCTATGGAGTCTTTCTACACGTTGGTTGTGAACGGAACTACCTGTAATGATACTTCCCCTGTTGACACCTCGGCACTCTAGCATCATACGGGCTACCCCTACATTTTCAAGACCATGGTCACACCTTACCCTTGAAGGTAAACCATAGGAATGACATGCATTTTGAAATAAATCCAAAACTGTACTTGACTTGTTGTTGTTTGCACAATGTAGGTAAGGTATCAATCTTGAGTATCCATCGATGGCTGTATGAACCACTAAATGCCAGCGTATCATCTTATGGTTGCCATCAATGTGCCACAAAGCATTTGAGCAATGCACACTGTAGTTTCGCCGACAAATTGCTCCTCTCCATCGAAGTGCTGTTCCAACAGGATCCAATTCACGTAACAAAATTCTGACCCTGAAACGCTGTACTTTTATTCCTCTGCTTTTCAATGCACCTAACATGCGGGTCTGTCCAAGCCCTGGTGTGATATTCATTATCTCTCTCATGATTTCTCTAAGTTCTGCATCACTGACAGAGGACCACTGCTGTTCATCATCTATTTGAAATTCTTGACGCCTTCTTCTTAACGTTTTGGTGGAAATACCAAGTAACTGCGCTATTCTAGTCCACGAAAAGTGTAATTCTCGAAGACATTCTATCTGTCTTTTGGATACTTGATATTTTGGTTGACCTCTCATCCCTGTATACACTCTGTCACATTGACAGGGTGATACATCGTCGGTTCTTTCTCTTAGTTCACTGGCTAGATTCTGGAAGTAAATTCTTAATCTAGTTAAGTATGCAGACAATTCTTCCATAGCGTTGTAAAAATTTTCCATTTCCACGTCAGGGACTAGATCAAAAGCTCTCTGTTTTAAAGTAAAAACAGTATCTCCAGCCTCTGCTAGTCTATCGTGTAGTCGTTCGATGCTGTCTATGTCTTCATTGGATAAAAAAGAAGTAACAAAATGCTCTGCTTCAGCAACTATTGCTTTTGTTCGTTGAAAAAAAGAAGAAAGGCTGTACTCGGATCCAGCTAGACCTCCCAAAGCCGCCATTTTTAATCGGTGGATCGCGTGGAGCCTAGGTTCTGGATTAGCCTCTAAGCGCGCTGTGGTGTGTATATTTTCGAATTTGTATGGTTTTGTAATGCTTTGTCTGCAATGCTAATATGAATTTGAGCATCTCAATAAAAGTTTGCCATATATATTTAGAGTTGAGCATACTCAATAAAAGTTTGCCATATATATTTAGGGTTAGCATACTCAATAAAAGTTTGCCATGTATATTTCAAGTTTAGCATACTATATAAAAAGTTTGCCATGTATATTTCAAGTTTAGCATACTATATAAAAAGTTTGCCACGTATATTTAGAGTTTAGCACACTAAATAAAAGTTTGCAATAATGTCCAATTCGGCGCCTCATATCCCCTTGCATGGTCACAATTACTAGCCATAAGGATAACTAGAATCATATGGTAATGGTTCCATGATTTATTTCTACGGGTGCAGAAGTGTATACAACAGCACATCTTTACAACCTCAGGCAGCAATTGATCCAGCAATACTGGTAGTCACAGCAAGCAAATATGATAGATAAGTTATACTGTAATAGTAAAATATCAGTACTACAAATTGATATTTTAAATTAGTGAATTAGGGGTGGACCAAACTAAACCTGTCCTCTTTAGTGTCTTAGGGAGAACATGCATGCAGTTTTTGAGATATGACTGATTAGGGTTGCACTCCAGTATAGAGTTAGTTTGCATGCATGGCTTATTCAGGACCAGACCAGATATTAATTCAGGTCAGTTACACAAAGTTGTTGCTTTCAGTTCCTTGATATATTATGAAAAATATTTTGATCATTAATTTAGCAATGTAATTAAAACTATTACTGGTACTGAAAAAATTCCAGAAAGTACACCACCACCCATAAGAACAAAGAAAAAATAACAACTGATGTTTTGTTGTAATTACCCTTCCCATGTCACCCAGGGTGCATTCCATGTCAACCCCACACCGAAGATAAGCCACAGGTGTTCAGGTGCTGCACCAAGGGAGATCAAGATCTCACACCAGCACCACCCACTGACTTGTATAGTTGTAATGTATATGTGTGCTGACTGCAGCGTGATTGTGCACCAGCACAGCACATCAAGTACTTTTGAAACTCACGCCGAAGATCGTCAGTGTGACCTACATGGAATGCACCCTGGTATGAGAGTTTGTGCTGTCTTGGTGACATGGGGGAGGATTAACCCTTTCACTCATACAGAAAATACAGATTTTTCTGTACTTCATTATTTTACTTGGTCTACCACCAGATGATTTTACTCGTCAATGAGAGAGCTCCCAGAAAGTTGGGAGTAAAGGGTTAAGAACAACCCAATACTGTTTTGCTAAATTTGGGTTTTCCAACTGTATATAGTTTTAATAATACAGTCTGTAAAATTGGGCAGACATGTTCTGTTAGACTGGCAACCATACAGTGATTTAACAGTGGTGGGGCACCAGGGTGGTCAGCAAAGCTACAATCTTTTTCAAAATTCCTGGTCCAAAACCATGCGAAAGCATTTCAGTCTTGCATCCTTCGTGCCCCCCCTCCCCCATTTCAATGTTGTGAGATAAAGGCGAGTCTTACGGACAACACACTACTACCATTGCATGTGTATGTTCATTTGTACCAACATTGCATGAGATGGGGGAGAGGGGGTTCTGTGATTTTTTTACTCTTTTAGCCGAGGGACACGAACTTCAAACCAGGTGCCAATGAATTTTGAGAGTGATTGTAGATAAAAAGAGGTCTCTGAGGGTTCTTTGAGTTTTTGGAATGGTTGCATGTTTCCAATGCAGTACGCTAGTCCCTTCCCTCCCTCCCCCTCAAGTTTCACAAACTACAGGTAAATGAGGTTCCATTTGTCATGAGAGTGAACTAGCATCATTGGGTTATCAATATCCAGATTATTATGATCAAATTAAGCTATAAAGTCTATAAAGGTTGATTTTGCGGAGCTGGGCCAACAACAAACATGGACACGCATAATTTAATACTAAATGTGAAATGTCACACTTTAATACGGACTTACCGGTCTAAAATCATTTCCCCGAAACGCATGTGGACCCAAAGGTTTGTACGATCCAGCGCGATACATGCCATCTCTAACACCTAACCGTTTAGCAGTGCCAGCGCTGTGGATACGAAATGTTGTCACGAAAGGGATCCCCATATCCTTCGGTTGTTCCAATACTTTTGGAAGAGGTTTCCTCACAAATTGTCCATTTCTCGTCTGTTGCTTATCAATTTCTGCACGTCCATTTCTTCTCGGCTTTAGCCTCGAACTTTTTGGCTGATAACGACGTAGTGAAAAGTCAATAGACGGGACACTGGCTTGACTTGTCTCGTCACTCAACAATCTGTCAGCATGACTAGTTTTGCCGTATCGAATAAGAGTGTCACTTCTGGAACGAAGTAAACTTGCTCCAGCCTCAAATTGCAGCTGAGAGGCAAAATTAAATGAGCTCAATTCACAACTAGGTAGCGAATTATGACCCATTGCAGATAGTTTCGTAATTAAAAGATAACTCGATAAGCCTACTCTTGCCAACGGTTGTCAAGTGTCCAGATTTCTTCTTTCTTTACTTTAGCTAAGCCGCTCAAATCACCACGAAATCACCGTGTTAATTTGATTTTCATATTTTAATATAGAGCTTGTTGTCTTTTCTAACCTTGCAACCAGCTACTTTCTCCCCGAAGAGTCTGTTTATAAAATTTACACTTTCACTTTGAACTGAAGATGAACTTTGAATAGAGTTTTACATCATTAAGTTTATATAAAGCTAAATTGCAAGATATGCCAGCGTTGCTATGGCAGCACAAACAAAATTATGCAAATTGCAACCACAGGGAGCCCATCTTGGCAGCACTTGGGTACCTGTGGCGGACTCGAAAGACGCGCGGGGGACTGTGGCAGGGGATTTTAAAAAATACCGAAAACGGTTACCGGAAGCGAGGGAAAAACGGGGGGAAAGGGGGGGAGGGAGAGAAAAAAATATTTTCCTAAACACACCACGATCGAGTGTGCCACAGAGTACCCACGCTCTGCCAAGATGGGCTCCCTGTGTTGCAACCGCAGAGTTTCTGACCCCATCACTTGCTACTTCATGTTAGGCCCCTCAGTATCAACACAAACACGCGAAGCCTCTGCGGAGAGAGACCCCATCCACACGTATGCGTTTTCCTAGCGTTTTCATATTGTCTTAGGTAATGAGACAATTGTTTTCTGCTCCCCTGAGAACCGAGAACAATATAAAAACGCTATGAAAACGCATACGTGTGGACATGGCCTTCAGGCTAGGTTCCACTCAGGAAAATCTTCCGCAGGCTAGGAACGGACAGGAAAGTTTCCTTTGCGTTAAAGTCATTAGTTCCGACCGTCCGTTCTGGTCCTGATTTTCCTGAGTGGAAACTAGTGTTTAAGCCGGTTTTCCACTAGGCGACTTTTTTCGCGCGAAGCGACTTTTTCTTTTGTCTCATGAGCTCTGAGCCGGAACTAATCAGAAATCTATTGAATTCTAACAAAAGAAAGTCGCTTCGCGCGAAGAAACAATGACATTTCGGAATGGCCATGGCTGCAAATTAATTTATATTTAATGTAATTTATTTCAAAAACTAGTTCTGTAAACCCCAATATCTTTGCATTGAAATATTTCTTGAGTTCGGGTAATAACTATATTTAATGGCACATTTTACGAAAAATTTTATACATCCAATTTTAAAAAAAAACAATGATTTTTCTGAGGTAAAAATATTTCGTCTATTTGAAAAATGAAATTTTCCGCTGTTCGAACTCAAGAAATAAAATATCCTTGCTCTTTTTAATTATATAGTCAGCCCTGAAAATCAGTATTCTTTGCATAACTTTAGTTTCACACTTTTTTTTGAAATATCCATTAAAAATCCTTCAATCCTTGAGTGGCGTAGGAAACAAGTTGATGTTGGCATGCACCGCTTTAAAATAGTACTTGAGGCACTAGCTTGCGAATACAGCCGCCTATTGAGGCACATGCTTTATCATAAAAAGTAAAAGTAAAGGGCACTTTTCTGTTGCAAAAAGGGAACTTTTTCTTTTTTACTTTTCTCTTCTTTAAATTGTATGACTGTACTTAGATAATATCGGTATAGGCAAGAAACGTTTCCGAGCGTTTTCGTATTGTTTCAAGTGAATGAACTGATTGTTCTCGATTCCCTTCAGAACAGTAAACAATGCGAAAACGCTCGGAAATGTTACCGTGTGCACATAGTCTAAGACCCCGTTTACACGATGCGCATGCCGGGACAATTTGAAAACGGAACAAAATCATGCCGGTATGCAAATACAGCATATAACATTTCATGTTATTTTTGTGCCGGTATCGTTGTAAACGCAAGGTCTAAACGGCATGACTTTGTTCCGTTTTTAAATTGTAAACGAGGTCTAAAACAAGCGCTTAAAGCTAAGGGCATGCACTAATTGTGCGGGGAAGGGGGGGGGGGGGGTAGAGTGGCGTGAGGCACATATGTTTTATTATCCGAAAATGTACTTTCCTTAATCCATGTTAACATGAAAAACTATGTTTGATTCAAATTATGTAAATATACGCGTAGTGAGTGAGTTTTCTTCGAACCTGGGAACACGTTATTGCCGAACTTTCAACGACTTTCTTCAAACTTTTAGCATTAGTGGTCATTTCAATCAAGACAAATCAAATTTTGGGGCTATTGGTACTTCAAACAACTGGGCCACAAATAATGTACATCTGAAGTACTGTAGAAATTTACATCATATATTTTAGATATACATGTACTGAAAATGAATTATGAGATCTAAATATATTTTACAATATTGTCTAAGAGATAATAAACTGCAATACTGCAATCGAATTTGGATATTTCCTATAATAGTACAATTAAAAACAATTCTTTGAAAATCCTTGGGAAGGAGGAAGTCCTTGTTAGCAGCTGTTACTGTAAACCATTTATTACAAAATTGCATGGTCACACTTAAAGCTATATGGCAAATTAACATAATTATGGTCTTGAAACATTTGCTTTGTCGAGAACTCCGTGCGAGCAATAAACTTTAAAAAGCAAAAAGACTTGTACGGAACTCAAGCATTCAACATTTATTCATTGCTAGTTGTTTCGGCAATTTCCGCAAAACAGTTTAACGTCGTATTTGACGGTACCGAAAAAGATGGCGGCGGTACATTTAACCACAATGCTTTACGACCTCAAACCAGCTCAAATAATAACTAAACATTGTTTATCATGCCAACATGGATTAAATAAGAAAGAACTTCATTCCTCCCAAAGTTCATCCTTTTAAAGACCTATCTTCCGATAATTCTATAAGAAACAATATTTACTATGCGCAAAGGATTGTGGTTAAATGTGCAAGTCGCCATCGTACGGTCAATTGACGTACGTTGTCCATCTCCTCCAACAGCACTGACAGAAAGTTCATCAGAGTTGACAAGGAGGGGGAAAATACTGTACGTACATTTACTTCATGCAGTTCCTGAGTAGAGCTTGGTGTCCAAGTTGTTTCTTGAATCCTCTGCATGCCATGTGCTGCATTCATTGCATCTGAGGATATATATGTTTGCGTCTTCGGAAAACTATAGTGTATCATTAGAATTCTCACATGATGGACTGGATACGACTGTTAGTGTTGCAACGGCACTTTGAACATGCTCACATGCACGACCCGATTTCCGACAAAAACTTAAGAGCGTGCAAGAAGACCTTTAACTGTAAACATCATGCATGCGTGCATGTCGTTAATTAATGTTCAGTTGTTATTCAAAGTCGAATTTAAAACTTTTCTCACTCAGCGTTGTTTAGGAAATAACCCGAGAGCACGTGTTGAGCTTCTTCTACCTTTCCACTGTGTTTTAATGCCTCTGCTAGAGTCTTCCTTGTTCCTAGCCGAGATTTAAAATTGTTTAACATTTTATCCGCCTTTAACACTTCGTCGTGAAGGCCTGAAGAGATTCTAATATTTGTTATTTCCCAGTCTTGAAAAAGGTTTGTTTCCTTGGCAACTCGTTGCCATACTTCTGAAATTCGATTTGCAATTCGTATAAGTTCTCTTTGAGTAAAAGCAACCAGACATGGTCCTTCTTTTATTTGTAGTTGTTGTGGATCTGTTTGAAATGAAAGAAAATAATAATCTATATAGTGGCTCAATGGTTAGTGGCTTAGAGCGTCAGGCTCGGAGGTTGCATGTGGGTTCAAGTCCAGTCTGGAACTCAGAGTTTTCCGATTTTGACAATATACTTACGACAGCTTGTACAGCAAAAACAACTGAAATTTTAACAATTTCAAGCTAAAAACACTTTACTAATTGGAATATTTTGATTGTTGAAAGACTTATAGTTTGCTGCAGACGACGTTGTCACTTGCGGTGGGAAAACCATCAGCCAGTCGAAATTACTAAATAGAAAACCGTGGTAGCCATATCGTTTACCTCACGTGCACTATATATTTATTTTCACTTGCCTTGCATTTCCCGAGGCTGAGTAGGGTTAATGACTTGCAGAGAAGGGTTTGCTTTAGATGAAGGTGTAGATGACGGTGTTGAGGGACTCGGCGTTTCTTGAACGAGTCCAATCTTTACCTTCAATGGCACATTGTCCGGTTGGTCTTCACTTGGTTCTGGTGATTCTAGAAGATAATTAAAAATAAACAAACTGTGAAACATATATAGATATATACATGATCACCTATATTACAGGAACTTTTGTGTAACGATAGACAAGAGACTTGATTCGCAAAAGAACCAGAACCATATATAGTTCTTTGGAAAGTGCAGATTTCTGTAAATTTTCTCCCAAAAAGAGTACATAAACGTTTTTATTAACTCCAATTTATAATTCATCTTAACTTAATTCAAAATGGAGCACAATGACTTTCATTTGCAGTAAAACCTCATCTCAGATGTGGGCTAAGTTCTATTCGTTTTAATAATATCAGTAACTAGAGCAACCTCGTCCCCAAAGGGTGTTCGTGAGACACGATGGCGGTATCATGTTAAGACATTTTTGATGCATTTAAGGTTACATTAGATGATGAAAGCATATTTTTCATTGTTTTGGGAAATTGGCCATTGCGCACCAAATTTTAGGGCTATGTATCTCAAATTTTCAATTTAGTGAGAATTTATTTTAAACTTCCCTCGTTTATAACGAGTTCCCCACCTCCGAAAAAGTCCTATGGACAAGAAGACTTTAAACATACATTTTCTTCGGGTGCTTAAGTAAAACCTGACTTGTTGAAATAACCAGTTTGAATAGATTCGCTCACATAAGCAATGCATGCTGGCATATAAATATATAAGCAATTGGCCATTTCCCAAAGAGTTGAAGACTGCATGGTGACGGGTTAGGAACGCTAGGGTACTTGGGATCGTTTGGAGGGACAGTTTCATTGTGCTTACGCTACCGCTAAGCGTGAAATCTGTCCCTCCAAATGATCCCAAGTACCCCAGCGTTCCTAACCCGTCACCAGTCTTCAACTCGTTTTGGAAATAGTCAAATAGTGACAATGTTTATTATTCCATAAAGGACCATACATATCAACCTTGAAAGCATGCGCGTGCAATGTAAGTAGTGATAGACCCCCATATGGCGGCCAAAGGGATGCCGCCTCATTAAATATTCAACTTATTATTTATTCATTCTCCTTTGTGACGTTCTAACCCTAATCTTATTATGCATACGTCATTATGGCTCATGCTCCTATAGGACCTCCTAACCCTAACTTCCCCCCCTAACCCTAGCTGTCACTCAACCCCCCCGGTTTTCACTACGTCATACCGACTTATTATTTATTCATTCTCAGACTCCTTTGGGACGTAGTAACCCTAACTTTCCCCCCTAACCCTAGATGTTACTCAACCCCCCTGGTATTCACTACGTCATTCCCGATTGGTCTCCGACTGATTTCCGAAGTTACGTAAAAGGCACTGGACTTATCTCTTTATAACTAATAGAAACAACTTTCATTTAAACCCTTAACCCTACTTATAGCCAACACTTGTGGGACACGTAGACGTACAGAGAATGCGTACAGTAAACTTTAACAAAATAGACGTTCTTTACAAGGAACTAAAGAGAAAGTGAGAGAGGCACTTTATATTTTTTATCTGAAACCTTGTCTCGATGAGTATAGAGAGTTTTGGGCAGCCTAAGTGTCTGAATTGGCAGAGCTCGTATAGACTCAGATTAATAGCATACATGAATATTATATCAGTTTGGAACTTAAACGGCCAAACAGTTCTTTACCCATTTACTTGGACATATGTGCCGAATTGTCGCTTATTTGGCTTTAGTTTATAAAGTAAACGATGCCTTGAATGAAGAAACCGTTCGGCAAGCTGTTCGATAGACATTGAAACACTTTCTTCAGATAAACGGCTGACTCGGCTATTTTATTAACGTCGTCAAGCATCTTGTTAATATGTTGCTACGGCTGATATTTGCATATTTATCCTGAGTGCACGTGTAGGAGACAAAAGAAAAACTATTAGGGGCAATTAAGAGGATTAAGCGCTCAGGCAGGTCTTGGCGAGAAAGTCATTAGCGTGTACTTTGCATAAGACAGAATTCACAACAATCGGTTTAAAATATTTATTTACACAAAAAACTCTTGATTATTTAGTGATCTATCGGTAACACTAGCATATGGGCATACAGTACATCTTATAATCCGAAGGCATGGATCATGAGTCTTGAATTCTGTACCACAAACATTACATATCAGATTTCGAATAACGCATTTGTTAAAATATTTCCACAAACACTTAGGACACTCAATTACATGTGTAAAGTTAACAGGATTCTGACAACGTTCGCAATCAACAGGTTCGTCAATTGTAGAATTTTCTGATTCTATTTCGGTGTAATCTTTATCGTGTTCGGAATCTTCTTCGGAGGAAGTTTCTTCGTTTTCGCTCTCTGATTCTGTTTCTTCTTCTGCCTGCGCCAACATTGTCAGCACTCGAACATTTTCGATAAGGTTTTTGTCAATGTTAATGTCGGCGAGTCCTTTTACAAATACGTTTAGACCAGCTGGTTCGGGAATTCCTGAGAAGTAAGGTGATACGCAGTATTCTACCAATTCGGCTATTTTTGTGTTTGGTATAGTTCTTCCTTGATACACAATTTCTCCTTTGGGATTCCATGTTAAGTTGACATAGGACGCGAGTAAACTATTCAGCAAAGAAGACGCTGTCGCTTCATCCACTCCGTAGTCAAAGTGTGACAGTATTTCTTTAACACGAAAATCATCATGTAATCTTTCTCCCATCGTGTTCAGGGTTCGAATGAGGGCCTTTACAAAATATCGTTCTTTTATATTAGTTCTGCGAGTCCTTCTAAAACAGGACCAAGTAAGACATCAAGAAATCCTGCACCTTTTTGAATCAGTATCTCCTTTTTTCTCATAAAACTACTTCGGGGACTAGCCAAAGTTGATATGTCGTCGCTATAAGGCTTAACGTCTTCAAGCAAAGCAGGTGATAATTGATATTGCATTGACCAAAAGTTAAACATACAATCACAAATGCATCTAATTTGCTCGGGGCTTGCAGTCTCCAACAGAGCTCGCTGTTGACTAGGTTCACTTGTACATAAAAGTTCAAGAAACGGTTTGTGCTTTTTGATCAACATCTCTATTTGACAGTCAGTGTCTAAATGAGGAAAACGCTACCAAAACACACATTTTAAGAGGAGGAGGAGAAAGAGGAGGAGGAGAAAGAGGAGGAGGAGGAGAAAGAGGAGGAGGAGGAGGAGGAGGAGAAAGAGGAGGAGAAGGAGGAGGAGGAGGAGAAAGAGGAGGAGGAGGAGGAGAAAGAGGAGGAGAAAGAGGAGGAGGAGGAGGAGAAAGAGGAGGAGGAGAAGGAGGAAAAAGAGGAGGAGGAGGGGAGGAGAAAGAAGAGGAGAAGGAGGAGGAGGAGGAGAAAGAGGAGGAGGAGGAGGAGGAGGAGGAGGAGGAACAAATAAACACACACATACATACAAAAGCATTTAGCTTAAAAATATTTATTTCGGTTTTCGTTCAAACATATACATATAAAAAGTTTTAGTAAGGTCTGCTTCTTAGATTATATTTAGGCGTTTTTATTTTAAAGGTAGCGTGATAGTCTTTCTTGTCTTCTGGTGATAATTGTGATACATCTTCTTTTGTCATGGGTAAATATTTTGATCTAGTCATCAATAGATGATGTTCATACTCTTCTCTATCATCTGGGGTCATCTTTGCCAAGTCGCTTTCTTTCCAATCCGAAGAGCTTTCCCAATTATGAAAGAAATTATGTTTAAGTGTCGGTTGTTCAACGGTAGGAGGCGGGGTTACAAAATAGGTTTTAGGTGTAGCATGGAAACTCCACGGAAGATCGTCAGTTTCTTGCTTTATCTCTGGTGTTAAATTTTCTGTATTTTGCTGAGTTTGAAGATTAGCCAGAGGTTGAGACTGATTATGCAGTTGGTTTTGAAAGGTCAGAAAACGTCCTAGCTGGTTGGAGTAAAGTATGTTCTTTTCGTCAGGTGTTAACTGTGGCGCTTGTACAATATCTTGCATTTTTTGTTCTGTATTGTACATGGCATTAACGATTGGAGGTAATTGATAGGATTGTTTTTGTATGAAACTACCCAGCTGTTGCTGCAGGCTTGAGCTATTTTCTCCAGGTAGAACATTGGTCTTGAGGCGATGATCGTCGTCAGTGGTCGGTTTCAGATCAAGCATTAAATAACCATGAGGACGAGTTGTGGCTTCCTCGTAACTCTTCATAAATTCATGGACATGACCTGGGTTCACCTGCCGTGCCAAGACAGAAATTTGTTGCTTATCCCTCGGAGACTTGAATAGTACGATATAGTGTGCGTTGAGGCTGATGTTTCTTGTTTCTTTGCCTTGGTGAAATATATTCTGAACAATGTAGATCACGGAGAGATTCCTGTGATGACTTCCCTTAGTAAATAAATTAGCAATACGTTTATCTCTTCCTGACTGGTCCATGAGATCATCGAGGACGATCAGGTTACGTTGAGAGACTTCAAGAAAATTATCAGAGTCAATGTCGGAAGGTATACCCTCATAGAATTCGATGCCTGGTATTGTTTTGATCATTTCTAAATACATGGGCTGCCATTGCCCATAGCACCAAATGATACGTTCGGGAGGAGGAGTAATCGTAGTTTTGGCGTTTTCAAGAAGCGTTTTCACCCATACTGTTTTACCACTCTGTGTGCATCCAGCGACAATGCAAGTAAATGGATGCTGCATGACTGTTGCGTCAATGAGAAGATGTGCTGGTCTTGAATAAGTACTGTTTTTATGGAAATTTTTTATATGACGCTGCATGTTAAATAGTGTAGAAAACGTTTTTCCACAAGTGCTGCAGACGTAAGACATGTTCACTCGTTGAAGAGCATGAGCAGAATAAACATTTCTAGAGAATGTCATATTATTTATTTCTCCTCCTCCTCCTCTTTCTCCTCCTCCTCCTCTTTCTCCTCTTTCTCCTCCTCCTCGTCTTTCTCCTTCTCCTCCTCTTTCTCCTCCTCCTCTTTTCTCCTCCTCCTCTTTCTCCTCCTCCTCCTCCTCCTCTTTCTCCTCCTCCTCCTCCTCCTCTTTCTCCTCCTCTTTCTCCTCCTCCTCTTTCTCCTCCTCCTCCTCCTCTTTCTCCTCCTCCTCTTTCTCCTCCTCCTCTTTCTCCTTCTCCTCCTCTTTCTCCTCCTCTTTCTCCTCCTCCTCTTTCTCCTCCTCCTCTTTCTCCTCCTCCTCTTTCTCCTTCTCCTCCTCTTTCTCCTCCTCCTCCTCCTCTTTCTCCTCCTCCTCCTCTTTCTCCTCCTCCTCTTTCTCCTCCTCCTCTTAAAATGTGTGTTTTGGTAGCGTTTTCCTCATTTAGACACTGACTGTCAAATAGAGATGTTGATCAAAAAGCACAAACCGTTTCTTGAACTTTTATGTACAAGTGAACCTAGTCAACAGCGAGCTCTGTTGGAGACTGCAAGCCCCGAGCAAATTAGATGCATTTGTGATTGTATGTTTAACTTTTGGTCAATGCAATATCAATTATCACCTGCTTTGCTTGAAGACGTTAAGCCTTATAGCGACGACATATCAACTTTGGCTAGTCCCCGAAGTAGTTTTATGAGAAAAAAGGAGATACTGATTCAAAAAGGTGCAGGATTTCTTGATGTCTTACTTGGTCCTGTTTTAGAAGGACTCGCAGAACTAATATAAAAGAACGATATTTTATAAAGGCCCTCATTCGAACCCTGAACACGATGGGAGAAAGATTACATGATGATTTTCGTGTTAAAGAAATACTGTCACACTTTGACTACGGAGTGGATGAAGCGACAGCGTCTTCTTTGCTGAATAGTTTACTCGCGTCCTATGTCAACTTAACATGGAATCCCAAAGGAGAAATTGTGTATCAAGGAAGAACTATACCAAACACAAAAATAGCCGAATTGGTAGAATACTGCGTATCACCTTACTTCTCACGAATTCCCGAACCAGCTGGTCTAAATGTATTTGTAAAAGGACTCGCCGACATTAACATTGACAAAAACCTTATCGAAAATGTTCGAGTGCTGACAATGTTGGCGCAGGCAGAAGAAGAAACAGAATCAGAGAGCGAAAACGAAGAAACTTCCTCCGAAGAAGATTCCGAACACGATAAAGATTACACCGAAATAGAATCAGAAAATTCTACAATTGACGAACCTGTTGATTGCGAACGTTGTCAGAATCCTGTTAACTTTACACATGTAATTGAGTGTCCTAAGTGTTTGTGGAAATATTTTAACAAATGCGTTATTCGAAATCTGATATGTAATGTTTGTGGTACAGAATTCAAGACTCATGATCCATGCCTTCGGATTATAAGATGTACTGTATGCCCATATGCTAGTGTTACCGATAGATCACTAAATAATCAAGAGTTTTTTGTGTAAATAAATATTTTAAACCGATTGTTGTGAATTCTGTCTTATGCAAAGTACACGCTAATGACTTTCTCGCCTAGACCTGCCTGAGCGCTTAATCCTCTTAATTGCCCCTAATGAGTTTTTCTTTTGTCTCCTACACGTGCACTCAGGATAAATATGCAAATATCAGCCGTAGCAACATTAACAAGATGCTTGACGACGTTAATAAAATAGCCGAGTCAGCCGTTTATCCGAAGAAAGTGTTTCAATGTCTATCGAACAGCTTGCCGAACGGTTTCTTCATTCAAGGCATCGTTTACTTTATAAACTAAAGCCAAATAAGCGACAATTCGGCACATATGTCCAAGTAAATGGGTAAAGAACTGTTTGGCCGTTTAAGTTCCAAACTGATATAATATTCATGTATGCTATTAATCTGAGTCTATACGAGCTCTGCCAATTCAGACACTTAGGCTGCCCAAAACTCTCTATACTCATCGAGACAAGGTTTCAGATAAAAAATATAAAGTGCCTCTCTCACTTTCTCTTTAGTTCCTTGTAAAGAACGTCTATTTTGTTAAAGTTTAGTGTACGCATGCTCTGTACGTCTACGTGTCCCACAACTGTCGACTGTCAGTAGGGTAAAGTGTTTAAATGAAAAGGTGATTACTATTACATATAAGGATATAAGTCGAGTGCATTTTGATAATGACGTAACTTCGGAAATCAGTCGGAGAACTATCGGTTATGACGTATTACACGGGGGGTTAAGTAACATTTAGGGTTAGGGGGGAAAGTTAGGGTTACTACGTCCCAAAGGAGTCGGAGAATGAATAAATAATAAGTCGGTATGACGTAGTGAAAACCGGGGGGTTGAGTGACAGTTGGGGTTGGGGGGAAAAGTTAGGGTTAAAAGGATCCTAAAGGAGTCTGAGAATGAATAAATAATAAGTCAGTATGACGTAGTGAAAACCGGGGGTTGAGTGACAGCTAGGGTTAGGGGGGAAGTTAGGGTTAGAGTGTCCTATAGGAGCATGAGAATGAATGACGTAGTAAAAATCCCGGAGGGTTGGCTAAAAGCGGGGGTACGGGGTGCCGGGACTAGGGTTAGAACTTAGTGACGTAACGCGACGCTATAAAATGAATAAATAATAAGTTGAATATTTAATGAGGCGGCATCCCTTTGGCCGCCATATGGGGGTCTATCACTACTAATGTATGTATGGGGTGGATGTTAGGCTCGTCAGCTCGTGTTTACATCTGTAACGCAGCCAGGAACTGTTTTGAAATACACAAAAAATGCATTTTGTACCGAAACATGCTTTTTACTTACCTATTGTGGGTGGATGCGTTGTGGGTGGATGCGCTGGCTGTGGCTGAAGAACAGGCAGACCCTGATTGGTAGTTCCAGGAATATCATTAAAAAAAGCTCCAGATTCATTGCCTGGTGAAGTCGCGCTATTAGACCCTATAATGGTGGAGTATATAGGTTAAATGATATCTAATAGTGAGATGGTTCGAGTGAGAACTCGACCTACAGTAAATAAGTATTAGTGATAAAAACTTGTTTCGAGCTACGGTATAAACGTGGGAAAAAATATAGCAAACCTTGACATAAATCGAAACTATTGAAAATTACAAGTAGGTATCTATTGTCAGGTTGTTCCTTGTCTGTTCTACCGGCAGAGTGTTTATATGAGACAGGAGGGTAATTCGGCTAGCCAAGATCCCGGCAAAACAGCCGAGATCTCGGCATGCTGGGATGATAGATAGATAGATAGAACTAATTTTTATTTAGGATATAACACTTCAGTACAAATGGACTGTTATCAATGTGTGTCCTGAGTAAATAAATACATAAGTAATAAATATAAATACTATTAATATTTATACAATCCATTAATTGAAATACAACACAGAGTGTACAAATTCGTTCAAGTTGTCAATCTTTCGAATACCCAAAGGAAGGTCATTGAAAAGTTTAGCTCCCATGTAATAGAAAGCACTTCTGGCATATTCTGTGCGGATTATGGGTAGTTGAATCAAACATGAAGCATTCCTTGTACCATAATTATGCGCATTTATCTGAAAATAATTTTCAAAATTCTTATATACATTTCCGACCAAGGACTTTTTAACTAATACGCAAGCTCTTCTCTTAATTACATTTTCAATTTGAGGTATCTTTAAATCACAATGATTGGAAGAACTGATGATGGACAATGCTCTATCATGAAAACGGATTAACTTTGAAAATATTCCCATAAAAACACTTGCCGGGTAACCCGGCTAGCCGAGTTGAATTCGTCACAAAAGCACACGCGCCACTTATGAAGACAATCGGAAACCACTCGTGGAATGTGAAACCATTATAATGCGGCGGCATTATATTTGCAACCATTATATTTGCAACCATTATATTGCAACCATTATATTTGCCGAGTAACTCGTCTCATATAAACACTCATCTTTTTTCAACTCGGCTTGCCGGGTAACTCGCCTAGCCGGGTAACTCGGCTCCATATAAACAGGCG
Source organism: Corallium rubrum (assembly GCA_964035015.1). Lineage (NCBI taxonomy): Eukaryota > Metazoa > Cnidaria > Anthozoa > Scleralcyonacea > Coralliidae > Corallium > Corallium rubrum. The sequence goes on along the minus strand of OZ035998.1, from coordinate 46,621,734 downwards.
CTAATTGTCCTTCGTTTGAATATCGGTACGGCTTTTGACCGAAATATTGTACAGTATATACGAAATAGGGCCATTTGCTTCGTTCTCGTGCACTGACAGCATCTCTTAAAGCATTAGAATTTCAAGTCACTAGAGATATTTCCGCCAAAGACATATAAGCCAGGGTGTTTTTTTTTAATAAAAGTAGCGTGCTGCGCAGGCAGTGTAGAAACAACAATCGAAAGGGCCTTCGCTCGAAACGTTAGACTCCTACGTTCTCTGTTTCGGCAGTATATCTAACCTTACTATGTTTTTTTTTGCTTTTTCTTGCTTCTATATTGTCTTTGAATCAACAAGAAAATTTTGTTACAGTTTTCTACTGTTGTATGTTACACATTTTTGCACGGACATTGACTTTAAAAACTGACATTGTTTTGCACATTTGTTTGCACTTCTATTTATACACATTTTTGCACTTTTCGATTTGGGATTAGCTGCACTGGTATCAGACTATCAGCCAATCAAAGTCGAGAAACACATTCCTGTATATACTTGCATTGCCTAACGTATTTACGTCTGTGGTTATTCGTATAGCGCCTGCATGGGTACAAAGTTAAATTAACAACAATGAAAATCATCTTGCCGTGCGGTATATATACAGTACATGTATTATATTTACGAAAGATTCGACTGACGAAAATCGTAAAATTGGAGTATGAATATATAAAACCGAGGCTAGTTCAAAATAAGCAATTGGAGAGTCATATATTAAAATACTCATGCAGTATTGTATATATCCACTATACTAGAAGTTTTTATCAAAAGTGAAGTGCCGCGAGTTGCTACCATTTACTATTTAGTAGTAAGATACTTGTTATCGTCCGAAGCATTTTGAATTAAAGAGCTTAAGCATGCGACGTTTTCCTCAACATGGACGTCACGCGTATAAAATCGAGCCATTAAACTGTGATGGAGTCAGCACTCTTGCTTGAAGTGAAGAACGGCAATCTATGCAGTTTTAGGTTGTTGATTTGCAGCAATAACGGCTGTTGTCGAAAAGTCCTCGAGGAAGAAAGACAACGTGGTGTAGCGTAGCGCACAATTTAATGCCTGCCGCTGATCGGTAGACATTGCGTATACCAAAGATTATCGCCCACGAAATCCTAAGAATCGAGTTTGTGAACGCATATAAACTCGTCCCAGACCTCGTCAAGATTAGTGAGCTGCTCGCCTTACGGCTCGCAGCAATAAGAATTACTATACGCCTTGTTCACCATAATGAAAAGACAAACCTGTATTTCCATTCACATCATCCAATATGGCACTGATTAGGATCCCTTTATTAACTACTTGTCCATTAGATAACGTAGACCCACCGGTTTTGTGCAAAGCTAGAACAACAATGTTGTCATTCACAACACAAAGGACCGGAGATCCAGATGAACCTTTGGCAGTGTCGGCTTTGTAGCAAACCATAATATCACTGACAAACTTAACTACTGAAGAGCTGAATCTCTTTTGTTTTCCTCCTGGATGTTGAGGGAGATGGACGATATCGTCCACCTTCACACGGATTTTCTTTTCTTCCAATTTCACAGGGGACACGTTGAGCTCACTCTCAAGATCATTCACAATGCTTTCGCAAATTCCAACCATCGTGTAGTCAAGATTCTACACATGACCATAAAAATAAGTATTATTAGTACATGATTTAAAGATACGTACACAATACACAATATACTGTATTTTGTTACAGTACAGACTTGGCGAACACTTTAAAATTATTTTATGTGCATATAAATTAGCCCTTATGACCTCGTTTTAAAGTAAAAATTATTTACAATTTCCCACCTGAAAACAAGTTCTTAAGAGCTAAATAATAAAGAGATTTTAATTCGGCGGCCATTTTTGAATAAACGTCTATGCTTCACTGAACATAACTTTCGCTGTCGGTTAGCGCACTTTTGTAAACGACTAAAGATGCACAAATTATATAATTTAAATGTTAAACAATAATAAGCTTTAGAGGCGCGTTTTTTTTTACACTTTTACACTTGACAGTTTCCAACGCTCTAGAGTTTTTACTGAAAGGGCAACTACATGTACACGTTTCCAGGTTATTCTATTTTCCGTTAAAGATCTAAAACCGAAGAAATAATTGAAACCAGTCACTCGGTTCCACTTTTATAAACTGTCTAAGTTTGAGTTTTTTCTCCTTTTCGTGCACTCGTGTGAACGACGACCGTGATGTCATAACAAACAACAAGGTGATTGGTGGGTTTTATCGTCAAAGATAATGGAGTACCTCAGAAGGCTTCGCTGATAAATTATTTTCTTTACCTCGAAATTAATATTTTTCTTTACTTTTGCTAAGTTAGATGATAACTCTTTCAGAAGAAAATATAAGTTGACCTTTAAAAAACAAACGTGAGACGCTATGGCATTTCCCTATTGGTTTGCAAGTTTTTCTTTTCACAAGAATATTCAGATCATTATATATATAAATTTTATTAAAAAAACAAATACTCATGGTTCTAAAAAAAAATTCAAATAGTTTATTATGAACAATTAAAATACGTATAGTAGAGTATAAATTCATTATGAGTATAATTATTTAAGAATATTACCCTGTTTGTTTTGAAGAATATATCTGGATTCAATGTGACACATTTTGGATCCTTTTCATCCCCATCAAAACGAAAGGTTGCTTTTATCCGAGAGGCATCTTCTTTTGTTTGAATAACATGGTTGTTGGTGACTATAACAGTTTCCGGTCTTCCATGAACCTTACATTTTGCCAAAAAACCACTTGCCTCACTACAGTATATGAAAAAATATAACAATTTAGGCCACATAAAAAAACTTACTTGTTTAGCATCCACCCATTTAAATTTTTCCAGATAGGGAGGAAGGATTTTTATGTTTTGTTTTGTGTTTTGTTTTAATTTACTTTGCCACATAGGGGCACCACTCTCATCCACTACAGGATGTTTCAGAAACATGCGTGGAACATGTAGGGGTTTGAGTATGAGGGTCTGAGGTCATGCATCTGTCAGGACATGAAGTTCATTGGCGATTGCAAAGTGCAAATCACCATTTTTGATACTATAGCTAAAATGTTGTTTTGATAGTTTTTAGACTTTTGAAGGGTTTATTGAAAAATAAAATAAAAAATATTTGGAGGTTGGTGGCTAATTTCTCAGGTTGGGCGAGGACGCTAAACAAGTTGGGGTTTTTTATGTGGCGTTACAGTTACATGTAACTCAAACAGTAGCTTAATTGGCTTCACTGATGCCACAACTTTCTTCCAGCTTAGTTTAGTGTAATAATTTTCTTTGTTATATACCAGAGACTTTCGTGTGCCAATAATGAAATGCTATTGGTCAAATCATGGTCACGTGTGGTTCAACAAACTGAATGTTTCTTTCTGCCGAGGGAAACAATTTTGCACTGTTTCCCTCTGACATCAACAATGAAGAAGGAAACAGTGCAATGTTTCCCTCTGACGTACGTCTGCTTTAATCATGCATTGTTCATGTGAATACACAATGATTATTGCATCAGATCAAGAACTTTGAACTCTTTGGGCATTTTGAAAACAAGAGCTTGCTTTGAGCTTGTTTGGTACGAAACAGTCCATTCTCCGAAAGAATTTCTATACATATCTTCAAAGAAGGTCTGAAAAACACCTGGAGAAATTTATAGCTGTTCTCCTTTTCATCAGTTCCAGTGCAGTAATAACATATATAAGTATTCATTTTATCCTACAACAATAGTTACGTGGAATCAGATTCCATATAGTAATCTCTCATCTATTAATCTAGTATTCCAAGCTTCAAAACCTCCGCTATGACTATAATTAAGTCCCTCTGTCATCCAACTTATTGACTGATTTTGTATTTTACTTTCTTATATATTACTTGTATATTTAAATCATTCAATTATTAGTTGTTGTTTTTTCCTCCTTTTTCTTTGTTTTAATATAATATCATATGTACTATATTATAATATATAATTTTAGTTATGTACCTGTAAACCTCCTAGTATAGTGTTAAACACTGATTTAGGAGTATTTCATTAAAGCATTAAAAGCATTAAGTCTGGTGTATTTGTTTAGTTGAATGACTTGAATTGAATTGAATTGAAAGTATGAAGACTTTTCGCAGTTTGCAAGTTTCAAGTCTGTTTTGTATTTTGTATTTTAAAAGTCTTTGGTATATATATAACAAAACGCTTGTTGACTTTTGCCTCGAGAAACATTGAGTTTTACAGTCCCTAAGGCTTCAATGTCACCCGAGGGCTTTTGTCACCCTTGGGTGACATTGAAGCCTTCGGGTCCATAAAACTTGATGTTTCCCTCAGCACCAGTCAACAAGTGTATAATGTTAGACATGAAACAGACAAAAATTATATACCCAAAGTCAAAATTTTGGAATTATACTATAAGTGATTAAACTATAAAGAAATTAAATCAACAACAACAATCAACAATCTGACATCGTTTATTTGGACTTATCCAAGGCTTTTGATACTGTTTCTCATTAAACTTGAATCAATTGGACTTATGGGGGATCTTTTGCATTGGTTTAGCGACTATCTCACGACCAGAACCCAACGCGTTTTGGTCAAGGGTGCAACCTCTTCTACTCTGCCTGTTCCCTCAGGAGTGCCACAAGGAAGTATATTAGGACCTTTATTATTCCTTTGGTACATCAATGACTTATCTGATGGGTTATCAGTTAAGACATTGGTATGACCTCTTCGCTGATGACACCAAGTTAGCTCGTATCATAAAATCCCACTCTGATGTAACATTATTACAGCAGGACATTGATAAGGTTTCCAATTGGTCTTCGAAATGGCAAATGAGCTTCAACCAAAAAAAATGCCAGGCCTTGTGCATTACATGAAAAAGAACCCCGATTGTAAATGAATACACCATTGGTACCCATCATATATCACTGATCACCAATCAAAAAAATCTGGGAGTAATAGTAAATGTCGATCTGAAATGGGCGTCCCACATCTGGTCAACAACATCAAAGGCCAATAAAATGCTTGGATTCTTATACAGAACAATGGACTATCGCTTCGACCAAACTGTTCATCGCGTACTGTATCTGTCTTTGGTTAGGTCTCATCTAGGTTATGCCAGTGAAGTGTGGTCACCACACACCATTGGAGGCCTACGAATTGTTGAAAGGGTGCAAAGAAGAGCAACCAAGTACATTTTAGGAAATTCCGCACTTGCTTCCCAATTTTACAAAGACAGACTCTTGAAGCTTAACCTCCTCCCTATTTCCTTTTGGCATGAAATCAGAGATCTTGTGTTCTTTTTCAAAGCTAGTAGTAAAGGTTTTTATTGTATGGACTGGTCGAACTACATTCAACCACGAAGATCAGTTAAGAACACCAGGAAAAGTTGCTCACTGGACTACAAAACCATCAAAATAATGTAGAACTTCTCTTTTTCAAAAGAGCTTCTTCAATCGTACAGTCAAATCATGGAATGCCCTGCCACAATCTGTTAGATCCTTAACAACCGTATCTTCATTTAAGACAGCTTTATATAATCAATACCACCTAGCACTGAAAACAACTTTCGACCAAGGTAATGTTTACACCTGGAATTAGCTGTGTGCCCTATTAATGTTCTATGATCAGAAACTTAACTAAATTTAGACAATGCTGTTATTAGGACGTTACGGACCAATTATTGTTTTTTTTTTGTTTTTTTTTGTTTTTCTTCTTTTTTTATTATTTCAATTATTTTTGTCTTAAGATTATTTGGGCATCAACCCTGTTTGGAGTAACGCTCTGTTGTTGATGACCCACATTGTGAACTGCTCTGTTAATGTCATTATTATTCATATTATTACCATTATTATTGTTAACTATAATTATGACTATCAATTATCATTAATTCTTTTTGCTTCACAAGGAAAGCTGTATAAATAAATAAATAAATAAATCTCATATATTAATTTGCTTGATTACAGTGGTGCTCAAAAGTTTTGTAACACCTTCATGGACTGAAATGCGTGTAGTCTGCGTGTACACGCAACATACATACAATTACACACACTACACACAGAGCTTTCGTGTATAAGAACTACACGCAAAGCCTGGTGTATAATAACTACACGCAAAGCTTCGTGTATAACTACGTACACACAAAGCTTTGTGTATAATAACTACACGCAAAGCTTTGTGTATAATAACTACACGCAAAGCTTTGTGTATAATAACTACACAAAACTTTGTGTATGATATCAATACATAACTACATGTAGTTTTGCGTCTAGACGAGTGTATGGACAATTGGTAATATTTCACCGAAATATTTGGTAAAAGCATAGGCCTAGTTTCCATAATTCTGATCACTACAATCACTCAAAAAAACCTCAGCGATCATATGGAAACCACGATCAATGCGATCACCGTGCACAATCACTGAGATAGAACATTTTCTATCTTGGTGATCGTAGCAATCATGACTGTAGCGATCGTGATTTTCGAGCGTTCGTGGTGATTGCAGCGATCAATTTGAGTTGATTCTCCACATGAGAATTTTGAGTCAAACCCAAACAAGTTGTTTGTCAAATTTCTACTGTGTGAAACTCAACTCAGAATTAGCCTGACACCACTGAAATGCAAAAGCTGCCAGACCGAACCTTGCGTTAAAACTAAAATGTACAAGAATTCGACATTTGAATCCGGATTAGATAGAAATTGTCAAATTTAATTTGCCTTTCAACCTTGTAATAATTTAGCATCAGTGCTGAACTTTTATTGCTTTCGATTTAGTTTAACTTTCAAACACTTGTAACCCGCATGCTTGATTCGGTATAGCAAAAATGCTACGTTTGAAACAGTCAGCGTGGAAATCATTGATTTATATAAGAATAATGAAAACAACAGTAAAGGTAAGAAAAGTTTTATTTAATTAACAAATAAACTGGTGCTTATCAATACTTAATGTTTATGTTTAACAGGATGTCTGATAAATTCGTCCATAGCACATCGGCACGGCTTACTCCAAGCTTCGGGAATATCAACTGGTGATGTTGGATACATTTGACACACATACGATTTTATCAGTTCAACACGCACAGGGTCCACAGCACTGACCTGACAGCACTGACAGTGGTCCACAGCCAGTTGTTGTTTTTGTGCTGGAAATATTTGCCTTCTAACTCACTTCAGAAGAGACGCTGTGAACAGTTCACAGCAAAGTTTTGTTTTGAGTTGGATATTTTCTAAGTTGCTCGATTGATAATAGTACAGAACTCTTGCTGACTGCGGCTGATAGGACTCTGCTGATATATTGTATCATGTAGGGTGGAAAAACCCCACGCAGGTGTTACAAAACTTTTGAGCGCCACTGTATAACACAGGATAACCATTTGACCACTTCAATCAGTGAAATTGAATGTGGCCGATTGCCCAATTTGTATACGGCAACGTCTACAGAACTAACATTATACCAAATTTTGGGTGTAAATCATGTATGCTTTTCTATCTTTTCTAGAGTGCAAGTTTTCCAAAATACAGCACTGCTCAGTGCCAGATATTTTATATTGTTATATTGGAGAGGCAACATGTAGAACAGTGAGGGTGTACTTTGGCCCCCTCCCAGGAAATTTTAGGTGATCTTCAGATATATTTTGGGGGGGGGGGGGGGGGTAGCTCCCTCTTCAGAAATATTTTGGGGCTATAGCCCCCTAGCCCCCTGTTCCACCACCCCAATGCTACACCAGTAGAAAAGTAATACTGTATATATATATATATATATATATATATATATATATATATATATATATATATATATATATATATATATATATATATATATATATATGAGTAAAATTTGTTCTCAAGCTTTATAAAGAGTATAAAGCTTGAGAACAAATTTTACTTATATTACACCAAGCTACAATTTCAACTAACACACACACACACACATATATATATATATATATATATATATATATATATATATATATATATATATATATAGTTAAAGGCTTCTAGGACAGCGTCGGCCACGGTTGAAATCCAAATATTACCAGGGTTAAGTCACGTTAGCCTAAAAAACAGAGAAAAATCTTCTCGACGTTTCGAGCGAAGGGCCTTCATCAGGAGAAATTAGTAAACAACTCACATGTGGTCATACGTATTTATGTAAGCCAATGAAAACAAAGTAAACAAATAAATTAATATGTAATTTTAGCCTGTGTGCAGGTGCTGACCCAATCATCATTACATACTAATTTATTTGTTTACTTTGTTTTTATTGGCTTACATGTGTTCACATGATTCCCATTGTAGCTCTGCTATAAATACGCGTGACCACATGTGAGTTGTTTACTAATTTCTCCTGATGAAGGGCCTTCGCTCGAAACGTCAAGAAGATTTTTCTCTGTTTTTCAGGCTAACGTGACTTAACCCTGGTAATATTTATATATATATATATATATATATATATATTACAACATAATGCAATACAATAGTATATATATATATATATATATATATATATATATATATATGTATATATAACTGTATTACATACAATGTTGTAATTTCTACCACTTGCTGGCTTATAATAGTTACCAAATAAAAGTTGTTCAGCTACCTTGTCAACTGTCAGGTTAACTTTGTTACCATACCAAACAGGCGAAGACAAATTATAAAGCATGATGGCCAAAATACGATTTGCTTTCAATATTTGTTTATATATTACAAAAATAAACCGAAGAAATCAATAAATAAAATATGTTTAGCAATTCACGTTGCGTGCAATGTAAACGTAGATTTAAATTACAAAGCATGATGGCCAAAATACGATTTGTTTTCAATATTTGTTTATATATTAAAATAAACCGAAGAAATCGATAAATAAAATATGTTTAGCAATTCACGTTGCGTGCAATGTAAACGTAGATTTATATTGTGTAGCAATTACGAGTGATTGAAACAAACCTTGTAGTTCTTGTGTGTTCATCTGACAGCAGAGCAAGATGACAAACGGCTGAAACTTTCGAAGACAAATCTGTCCAACGAGGAATGCCAGATTGTAGGTACACTTCGTCGCTCCCTCCAGCCACATCTACCATATCTACGAGGCGATAATGCTGTAGCTCAATAAGCCCATGGATAAAATTATCAAGAAACTTTCGGAACAAGCAGGGACAAGTTGTCTTTCTTTGACTTCCTCTGCTGCTTCCTGCCTAAATTTTCCCATGATTTTGATTTCCAAGGAAAGGTTTCGTTTATGGTCACCAGGCCCTCTCTCTTCCGCAGAGCAATCATAAAGCGCGCGAAGAACGACGGGAAGGAGGAACTCGCAAAATTTTTCAAGGAATAATTCAAGTCACGTTTGTTGCAAAATTTAGCGGTTTTTTTACTGTCGTAGCAATAGAAGTCAGTTCCTAGAATATTGTTTAATTCACTTGCTCTTTCTATATACTAATTCATTTGATGAAGTTGTTTGAACAAAATCCTGCTTTAACCAGGCCCGCCCGAGGGGAGGGCAACTGGGGCAATTTGCCCCGGGCCACCAGCTCGAGAGGGCCCCCCTAATTATAAATGCCGTAAAATGGCATGCGAAATTTTTGCAAGGGGGGCCCCACTGATCTCAAATAATATACTCATTATACTGGATAGAGCATCTATTGTTTCGCGCCTGGCAAAAATTGAAGTCGGAAGTGAGGCTAAAAATCTCGCGGCCACCATATCCGGTGGGACCCACAATATTGCTGAATCATAGTTTTCGCCTCTGGTTTTCGCTTTAAATGATCGGGTTTTTAACGAAAACCAGCTAAATTTTTGTAACATGTATCTGTCGTTATGGGAGAACTTAAAAGTGCCTGTATGAAAACCAAGTGGGTCCCACTTGAAGTGGCCGCCACTAATTTATTCCGACTTCACAGCGAGCACCGGATGCTCTATCCAGTATAATGAGTCTATTATTTGAGATCAGTGGGGGGCCCCAATTCTTTATTTTGCCCCGGGCCCACTTTAGTCTCTGTGCGGGCCTGGCTTTAACTGATCTGATGAACTTGGTTGTTCAGAAACCACAAACCAATCAAATTCAAAACAGAAGTCTCCGACATATTGGTCAGCCTGAGGAACCGTGAATTAATTAATTACGACAATATTTTAGGTAGTGAAATGAAAGTAGTGTGCTGCGTAGGCAGTGTTGAAATACAAATCGAACTCTAAATATAGTAACTATAGTAAGGTTTGAGTAACTGCCGAAAACTGATATTGAACGTAGTTTCTAACGTTTTGAGCGAAGGCCTTCGTCAGAGTGACGCTTCTATAAATAAAATTCTATAAAATATTTCCTAAATATTTTAGGGACACTTCTATTGCCACAACAGTAAAGAAAGAAGCAATGCATGAACTGATTAAAAAATTCTGTATATCAGATCTGGTAAATTCTGTAGAGCTGTGACGTATCTTTGCCCATAGTAGATAATTAAATTGTTACTACAAAATGAACAAAATTAAGGAGAACTAATTACAAGAAATTTATATATAAACTACAAATGTGAGAATTATTTTCAATTTCTAATAGGTGCATGAAAATATTACGTTTAAAACTAGAGATAGCTATAGATGTAAGTTGTGTAAATTCCGACGGCAGAATTCCAATCTCTGGCACTTGCATACTTGAACATGCCCTATTACAGTTTTTACTTTTGGGAGGCCTTGACGTTTTATCTCGCAAGTCCCTGCCAATGCGTGTTATGCCTGAATTTAAAAATATCCTTGAACTGATCAGGGCAGTCCAATTGGTTGTGTAGTATTTTAAAAATTGTAAGAAACCGTTCTATTCTATTTTATATTTTATGCAACTAGAATCGTAGATCTTCAAAATCGCATGAGAGTATGGGTCTAACCGAGTCACCTATACAGCTGGTCTAGAAAATCCAAAACTTTAGTTTTACCAAGCTGCAAACATCTTAACTCAAGAACAATTTTGAATAACAAGTTAACACCACTGGCAAAACACGGCTTGTAGTTCAACAAGTAGATGCCCGCAGCCGGACACAAAAACGTCTACTCAGCGCGATTTCACGCTATATAGGAGAATCGCGGAAGAGAGGAGAGGAAGCTTCCGTATCTTCCAGGCGCGCGCCACACGCGAATATTCTCGGTCTTGTCTCACCAGCTCAATGGTTAGGTCATGCGACTATATAGCTCTTACAAGTTGCGAATTATTTTGAATTCATTGTAAACAGACAAAAGCTTAGAACAATCCATGAGGAAAACTGAATATAGAATTCAAAATGAAGTTGAGGCCATACGTGTATGATACACCTGCATGCCGATGCCATGGCCCCAAGAAACTGACGCGCACCATTTTGATCTTGATTGCAAACTGCTTTTTAGAAGTCCATGAAACCAGAAAACAAAAGAACTTTCCGGCGAGAAAAAAGTGTTTATATACACATCACCAACAGTAACAATCAAAAGTATTCATTTAATTTAATTCACATTAGAAAAGCATACATTACAAAACTATGATATGTACACATCTTTGTATCAAAACACTTCAAAGTTTTCGGTTTGCATTTGTAATGCAAATTACGATTGTCTTTCTAGACAGCAAAAAATACGCGAATATTAAAGGACCTTCATCGTATATAAAAATCTGAGGCAGTGAGGTTTGGAACTTCGCCTCATGTACATGTCAACACTATGCAGTTTGATATCAGAAATATACTCTTATAAATCCAGTCGTAAATTACATATCGTACAGGTTTTAAATTAATGTCTAAATTTATTCATAACATATTCAATAAATAAGAATCTATCGCGGGTTAATGTAGAAAAGCATTGGTTTTTATTCGTGCATTTTACCGCAGTCTGCACGATCATGATTTTTGCGACGAATCAGTATAGAATAATCAGATTCAAGGTTGTCCACTATTGCCGCGAATGAGCATATGGACAACTCCACACCACACCACAATCTCTTGCTTCATACAGTACACCACGCTTTGTGTGTGCATCGAACTTCTAGTCGTCTCTTGCCTTTTATCTGCTTCTCTTCTTTCTATGTTTTGACTTCTTTTTCCCTTTGTTGTTGGCGTTAATGTTAGGAGACACAGAGCTCATGGTAGGAGCTAGAGTCACAGAGAAAATAGAACAAATGAATATAAACCAAAAGAAATTAATACTGCAATAATTCTGATAACATGCATGGAAAGATAGATTAAAGTTAGTTTTGTGTGAGGACTGGATCTCTCCCAAAGAATTTACTCCTACACCTCGCTAAAAAAATTCTCTACATTATGTTTAAAAATAATAAAAAAAATCTAGTACAAATCCTTGATTTGACAACTAGTTAACAAAGGGATTCTAATCAGTGCCATACTGGATGATGTGAATGGAAATGTAGGTTTGTCTTTTCATTGTGAGCAGGTGTATAGTAATTCTTAGTGGTACAACTCTCCAATTACTTATTTTGAACTAGCCTCAGTTTTATATATTCATACTCCAATTTTCGTCAGTCGAATCCTTCGTAAATATAATACATGTACTGTATATGTAGGTATGTATGTATATATATATATATATATATAATTTGGAATACCAAGAATAAACAGTAACAAATGAGTCACAAGATTGGCAAATGGATAGAAAGCGCTCAATACCATGGTAGGTAGAGCGAATATATATTTATTATTGGTGAAGATAGCTGTCGCGACAGCTATCTTCACCAATAATAAATATAATTTGGAATATATATTCCCGACACCCATTAAATGTTGGTGCCATACTGGATGATGTGAATGGAAATGTAGGTTTGTCTTTTCATTGTGAGCAGGTGTATAGTAATTCTTAGTGGTACAACTCTCCAATTACTTATTTTGAACTAGCCTCAGTTTTATATATTCATACTCCAATTTTCGTCAGTCGAATCCTTCGTAAATATAATACATGTACTGTATATGTATGTATGTATATATATATATATATATATATATATATATATATATATATATATATATATATATATATATATATATAATTTGGAATACCAAGAATAAACAGTAACAAATGAGTCACAAGATTGGCAAATGGATAGAAAGCGCTCAATACCATGGTAGGTAGAGCGAATATATATTTATTATTGGTGAAGATAGCTGTCGCGACAGCTATCTTCACCAATAATAAATATAATTTGGAATATATATTCCCGACACCCATTAAATGTTGGTGCCTAAGTAAACCCTCCGCTGATCTACTTTACAGTTACTGTACTTTTTCCCCATTCAAAATTTAACAGCGAGAGAGAAATACACTTACTTTACGAAAGAAAACGTAAAATATATTAAGTACATTGTGTATATTACAAAGAGGAAGTTTCCAAAGGTATTTTTGCAAATGATTTTAACTTGCATTTGATTTTTTTACTTACACCTAGTTGCCTCTTCGTCTCCAAGCGACACGTTCGAGTCTTCTTCCCAAGCTAACCTGAAAACACAATGAGACAACCCCTTCAGTTTGACCAAAAGTACACATATACAAAAAAACCCAAACAAATCGCATTAATATTTGAAAATCACATAGACAATCGCGATAATAGGTCTATCTAAGCTATGTTAAGTTTCACACTCAAAAGTGTACAACGCATTTCTTATTCGTGATTTCCCCATCCTTGTAAAACCGTATGTATTGTGGAGAAATCACTCAAACAAAGCTCACAGTTTATACTTTTTATAGTCCTGAATAATACCACAACTAGTTTTACGGACTTTCCAGTATCATTAATTGTTTACTCAGTGAAAATCTCAGTTCTCAAAGAAATATAATTCATGTTTGTTCACAAATGTCTTGGTCCATTACTGTTTAACACCTATGTGAGTCAACTATTTGATATTATCAATCGTCATCTTCCTGATGTACACTGCTATACGCAGACGACTCACAGTTGTACTTATCATTTAGCCCTAAAAGTTTAGCCAATCAGGAGGCAGCAATCAGCGCATTGGAATGCTCTATAGAGGATATCAAAGCCTGGATGTGCTCTGATATGCTTATGTTAAATGATGAAAAAACTGAATTTATTATAATCGGGACTCGGCAACAACTAAGTAAGGTTAAGCTTGATCACATTACAGTTGGTGACTGTAAAATCGCACCTGCTGAGTCGGTAATGAATCTAGGTGCCTGGTTTGACGAAAAATTCTCCATGGCAACCCATATTACTAAAATGTGTGGTGCGGCATTCTATTCACCTTCACAATATAAGACGTATTAGAAAGTATCTGTCGCAGAATGCGGCAGAGACTTTGATTCATTCGTTTATTACTAGCAGGGTGGACTATTGTAATAGTTTATTGCATGGTGTACCTGCATATCAGTTAGATAAGCTGCAAAGAGTGCAGAATGCTGCCGCTAGGTTGATTTTTATGGAGCATAAATTTTGTCATATTACCCCACTTCTTTCAAAATTACACTGGCTACCTGTTAGGTTTCGCATTAAATTCAAAATTTTGCTAATTACTTTTAAGGCTATTCATGGGTTAGCCCCTTCGTATATTAAGGATTTAATTTCGATCAAATCGTCTGTTAACGGGAAATATATTCTTAGATCGAATAAGGAGCTATTGCTTAAACCTCCTTTATGTAAGACCTATGCTACACTTGGGGACCGTGCCTTCATGACATCTGCTCCAAAGCTGCGGAACGCTCTCCCTGCAGACATTCGTAACGCAAAGACTGTTGACTGTTTTAAGAGACTTCTTAAGTCTCATCTTTTTAGATTAGCTTACGATAACTTCACTTAGCTTAGTTTTATATTCTTGTTATTATTAATATTATTTTATGTATTGTAATTGCTGTAAATAACTAAATGTATTATTTTATTGTACACTGTAATGCGCATTCGATCATCTCGTCATGTAGAATGCGCAATATAAGTCATTAAAATTATTAATTATTAAAGGCCAAGGTAACGGCCACTGTTTACAAAAATGCCATAAATTTTCGCTGCCTCCATGAGGGTCAGAGTGGGTGGATATGGGTGACATCGAATAGCCTACACACTAATCACATTGCAGGCCTTATCATATTGCAAAATAACATTTTGTTAAGTTCTCACAAAGTTGCAGCTCAATGGTTAGGGCGCGCGTGATTATATAGGTCACTATAGTTCTAAGAAGGTTGCAGGTTGGTAAAATCACAAACAATACAATACAATACAATACAATACAATACAATACAATACAATACATACAATACAATACAATACAATACATACAATACAATACAATACAATACAATACAATACAATACAATACAATACAATACAATACAATACAATACAATACATACAATACAATACATACAATACAATACAATACAATACAATACAATACAATACAATACAATATTTATTTATTGTCGATGGACGTGGGGAGTGGTTGCCCATTCTCCCGAGCCAGAGGCTCGTGTTACAAACGCTCGACCATTAAAATAAATATAAATAAATAAATTACAAGTAATAAATAGGTATATAAACAATAACAGTTATAAACTAGGCTTAAAAATAAGTTATAAAGAGCAATATAGATAATTATGAAGATATTACAATAATAATAGTAATTCAATTACACAGTACGGTCTATAAGCACCTGTTGCACTGGCAGCCGGAAAAACTCATTCCCTTAATTTGGGAACGAAATTCAGCCATAGAAGTAGAAGATTTAGCAGCAGTTGGTAGTTGGTTCCAGATATGTGATATAATATAAATAAACGAGTTATGCATATATAGATTATTATAAGTAGGTTGATTAACATTGAGACCGGAACTACGTAGGTTGTAAGGTGTAAGTCGAGGAGTAAAAAGATCAGAAATATAACTTGGACCTTGCATCTTGAAACATTTAAAGAATAATATAAGTGATTGTTCAAATCTTCTCTGCTCTAGCGAGACCATATTAGCGATAGATAGACAGGTGTCGTATTTTGTAGTGGATCCTAAATTTAATAGAGTTCTTAATGCATAGAAGTTAACGTTTTCCAACTTAGTGTTTAGTGCTTTAGATATTCCTAGAAGGATTGGTGAACAGTATTCCAAGTGTGGTAGTATATAGCTTTTGTGGAGTGTAATCATCGTTGTAGACGGAACAAACAACGGGCTGTAGCACTTTTAATAAGCAAAGAATACGTCACTCTATGACGTCAATTTCTTTTCAATTTTTCTTTTGAATTCTTTTCAATTTCGTTTATTGTTCTAGCTTTTGCATATTTTCAATGATTCAAAAAGCTGAAAATGACGTCAATGCATGGCAGAAATGACGTACCTGTTTAACGTATCTCGTAATGCTTGGCCATCGCCATCATCGAATCCATCTACGTCTAGATAAAAAAAAAGAATCAAAAACTCTTCACTACATTGCCATGTTCATTATGCAGGATTTCTGCCAGACAAAAAATTACTAGGCTCAGTTAGCGCGATCAGCGACTGGTTAACCATAACCATGAGCTGCATCACCATGACCATGACTGTGCATAATAACCATAATCTTCACCATCATCTGATCACCACCATCACAATCATAATTATTACCCCCCGCCACGAGGTCGAGCTTTTACCTTAGTTTGTTTTCTGTTAGTCTGTCACTATATAGGATATAATCTGATATCTCAAAAAATATTGTACAGATTTTGATGCAGCTTTGTGGAAAGGTTGGTCACAGACCAAGCCATATATATGTACACCTGTCCCGTTTCTCATGACAGAAAACGAGAAAAGTATTCAGGCAGGCTGTATTTTACAAAGACCACGCTAAAGGAGAAGATCATATGCCTAAACACATACCGACTTGTATCTCGTCCTGCTCCATCGTGAATCTAAACACAAAGATTCAAGGTTAAAAATACAAATCAAGGAACTGCTTCAAGATGTTGCGTGCGTAAGCGTGGGAAAATGTCTAAAATTAACTCATGTTAGAATAATGGCGCAACGATACACGATAAGACACCAACTACTTTGAAGTCACCACATCCTCTTTTATACGACTGATTAACAACAGTTAGTTCATGATAACAGAGGTTGCTTAAGAAAGCTGAGATACTGAGTTCGTTATCACAGTGGATGTCTAAAAAACACTTCAGTCGTGATGATAAATCCTTTATCACATTCGTGACCATTGATTAACCCTTATTTTCCCAACCACGCATAAATCAAGAAAATTGCCCTCCGTTTTGACCGTCGTTCTTCTAATAACAACGCAATTTTCATTCGTATTGCAAATGCTTAATTAGTCATTAACGGCAACTGCATGGTAGACCATATTGCAGATGAGAATTGTGAACGCCCTTCGTTAGGTCTTTTTAATAATAGTTGTTTCTTAACACACCTATGACATTGTTTTTATATATAAACTGCTTTAAAAAAGACGATGAGTTTTTTCAGCTAGTTTATGGGCTAATATATATTATCCAGGGGCATTAACTCTTACATATACGTGGTTGGGAGTAATTATTATAAATAAACAACCGCGGTACATCAAAGAAAACCGAGGTGATCATGAACTATGTTCGGGTCTTGGTAAATAACTGACGTAGTTACCTCGGGTTTGGTAACTAACCTATACTTAGCACACAGACAACGAACTAAGCATCAAGCAAGGTGCATGCCTCGTCAAAAATTTATTTTCTTAATGGCCTATTGTCCTATTGTACAATAATATGCACTTACGTGACTTACCCATCAGGTTTAAATTTCAAAGGTAATGCGTCAGCTTGACCTACAGGATTAACAATAAAACAAGAAAAACATAAATATCGTAAACAACCTCAGCCTACCATCTGAGTTCTTAAGTGGCTCAATGGTTGGGAATAGAACGTCTGGCTAGTAGTATACAAAATGTAGTGGGTTCGAGTCCCGCCTACACAAGTAAAAACGCACAAGCTGTTACATACCTGCAAGCAAGTTGTTACAAGGATGTTCAACAGGCTGTCACCGTCATGTGTTCGCACTGGCTGTCCCAGTCTGTTAACATGTCTGTAACAGGTTGTTGACAACTTGTAACAAGGTTGATGACTCCAACAGACTGATGACAAGTTGTTCCAACAACCTGTTACCACTCTGCATTCAACGTTGTTAACAGATTGATGCTAACAAGGTTGTAGCAGCTTCTTGAATGAACAGCATTGTTACAACTTGTTCCCAGCCTTGCTACAAGCCTGTTGCGAACACATCCTGTTGACAAGCTGTGAGATTTTTACATGTGTAGAGCTCAACGTTTTCTGAGTTTAACAACTTACGACAGCTTGTACAGCGAGAACATACGAAACTTTAATAAAACAATAATTATAGTGGAATAATTAAACAGGTAATGACAAGGGCATGTAATAAAGAATAGTCTTCACTTCGGATATGTTGCATCGCCCAAGGGAACTGTGCAATTTTTCCATTTTATTGGGATTTTTTGATACAAGACTGCAAATCAAACACGCTCATCTTCAGTCATTTTAGACAAAAGAGTATATAAAAAAAAGACTAACTATTCATAAATATGAAACAATAGCTATTCATAACAAGCAAGCACTCAAGATTTCGCCGACATAGTGGCTCCCGCTGACAGGTAAGCGGTAGTCACAAAAATGACTATAATTAATTTTAACAGTCCAAAAATCCTATAGCCACCTTTAAGAAGACACTGGGTACGAGAATCCTATCATACAAATTCCAAAACTTCAAACTTGCCAGATTCTAGAAATTATAACTTCCTCTTGGGTTTTGGCACGCAAAGCATAAAATGTGGAGATTCGAATTCAAAAAGAAAAATCAACTACTACCTCTTGTAAGTCTTGTAACAAAAAAGACTGCATGGTAAACAATTTTTAGGTTAACATGCAAGTTATATAGTAATTTATTCACTAAAAGTATTTTTCCCCCTTTCCTACCTAAAAGCAGTAATCGAATAGACCTTCTCTGGTCATCTGTGTGTTGAGGACACTTTTGGGTTCTGCAATAAAAAGTAAGATGTGCGTTAGTACAAACAAAATACCCTTGAAATATAACACATTTGAATAAGCATCGGGATAACATTTGTTTAATGGTTGTAGCAAATTTCAAGCTGACAAAAAATATTGCGATCCTTAAATGCAAAACCTGCTATAAGAGCACATAACCCAAAAAAAAACCCACATTACACCTGCTTTAGAATAAAATTGTTGACTGATAGCACAGGCAACGCAACTATTGCTACTGACCATAGCAATATTTTTGACTTGTTTTGCAAAGTTGCGATTAAATATCATGGAAAAGTGTTTTATCCAGCGATGCTTGATTTAGGATCAAACATTGTTTTGGAGTAGAATTGCAGTATAAAATCTTAATGTATTCGATTCTATTGTATTTCAGGTACTTGAATCCTTTAGAATTGGCTTAAATCATGCATGATGTAATTTTGTCAATTATCTAAATATGTTATTAATTTTCGCAATCACTTAATTACTTTGTTACTTAATATATATTAAATATATAGTTATAGTTATATATTATAATACGAGCGGCCGGACTGTATGAAATTTAAAAGACGAGCCGAACGTGCTCCATTGTAAATCTCATACAGCTTGGATGCAAATATTGTATAATTTATGGCTTGAAATTACAACTGCATTCAGATAGTCATAATCATTGATTTTTTTTTAAGATTTGAACTATATTATTTCAGTAAATCAAAGGAAAAAGTTTATGTAAACCAGAACGACGCTGTATCCAATTGACCACTTCACCCTGAAACACGTGTAGTGTAATATGACACCAAAATCAAGAAATGCGGACAAGAAGTCTTCGGTCAACAGAGGCTAAATAGGAAGGTGAACATTTAATTTCGTTTTTTACCGAATAACTCGCGCTTATGCAACCTAATTTGCAGCCATTTCTTTTGTATTTTCATCATGAATTACTTACGGGTATTTTAACTATGATTAGTTGCTCATGTTTTATCTATTACATACAAAGTAAATTATCTCCAAATAAATGAACCAAGAAAATTAAAGTCGTAGAAACGAAACTTACTTTGTACACATTTTTGACGTATGTTCTGATATAACTCCGCAAGTCTAATGAAAAAAAGTACAAAACAATAAAAAATCAACACAAAACAACTTAAAAAATACATCCCTACGGTGTTTAAGAACATTTTTGACTAACAGTAATGACAAAACGTTTCAAACCTTCGACAAAAGAGCTCGTTTTTCATCTATAAAAGTGAAAAATAGAATAGAGTTATTAAAAGCACATTAGAAAACTGTTTTGATTAACGTGGTGTCACCAACACTTACCCAACGAAAGTCCTTCAAATGCTTGCAAGGTAAGACCAGCCTATCGAAATAAAAATCAAGAATTAACTTTCGAATTCTAAATTGTTTAGACAATAGCAATTATTATACCCTCGCAAAGAACCGTCCAATCAAATGTCTACATTAGCGTCACATGCCAGCCCAATATTTTACGATGTAGGACAACTACATATTGGGCAGCAACCTTTGGACACAAGGTATATTTACTTGTCAATTGCATGATTATTTGTTCGATATAATAAAACACCTATTGGATTCATCTTCACCCGATATGGAAAATATTTAAGTCTCGAATTTTAATATTAGGCTCGACCTTCAGTCTCACCCAATATTGAATTTTGAATTTGCCATATCGGGCTTAGACGAATCCAATAAGTTATAATATACGGTCCAGTACTGTAACAAAAAACAAAAAGTTTCTAAATAAAATGTCATGGTTACCTTATACGCAGGCAAGGTGTCCGAACTTGGTGTTCCTGGACGTCCTGGATCGCCTATCAGAAGAACAAAACTTTTCATTAGACACTCAATTACCTCTGTCTAAAGCCGACAAGCAAACGTACGTACAGTATAATGGTGAAAAATGCTAAAGTGTCACTGTGATGAAAAATCGTCAGCCTTTTCTTGATCTTGTCATAAAGTACATTTACAATGAGGATGAACGGCGTTTGTGGTTTGTAAATATCTCATCTCGTTCAAGAGATATTCACGTTTTGGAAATATGCAAATTATATGGCTGATGACGTCATTTTCTCCAAACGAGAGAAATGCAAATCGTAAAATTAGGACTATATCTCTAGAAATAAACAATAGAAAGTGCTCAAATTTTGCATGATTACAGTATTAAATAAAATACGTTTTAATGTGGAACTTTAGTTGTTTTCGTGGAAACTGCTAGTTCCTGGACCCCTCCAATGATAAAATTAAATTTGCTTATTTATCGGCAACCAAGTAGCGTTTATTCCAGTGCATAAAAGTGAAGAATAGGGCATATGTAGGCATTGTAATTCAAACGTTTAAATCTTTCTATTTTTAAACAATGAGGCAAAAATGATAATCCCCTTTGAGTAACTTGTGAGCATGCGCTTAACATGGCAATCACAAAAGTTCCACCGAGAAGTGTATTTTATTGGATACTATAAGCATACAAAGTTTAAGCGTGTTCTATTGTTTATTTTCAGAGATATTCTTTATTTTATGATTTTCATTTCGCTCGTTTGGAATAAATGACGTCATCAGCCATAAATTTGCATATTTCCAAAACGTGAATATCTCCTGAACGAGATGAGATATTGACAAACCACAAACGCCGTTCACCCTCATTTTAAATGTACTTTATGATAAGATTAAAAAAAAGACTGACGATTTTTTCATCATAGTGACACTTTAAATATGCAGAAAAAATAAGACTTTTCAATAATCAACACCACTACTAGAGTTATACAATGGACTAGACTAAAGATCACACTTGTACTACAAAATTTTGTATATAAGGAAAACATTTTCATATAACTTTGACTGTCGAAACACCTTAACGTGTGACGTCAGATGTTAGAAATTAAGCCGGGCCCAGATTCTGTAAAATTCGTTATGCCGCTTACATATACACAAAAGATTGAGTGACTTATTTTGAAATCGGAACATATTGAGAAATGAGAATAACGACTAACTTCGTCGTAAGCATTAGTACGAATGCGACATCCCGTTTGTCTTTTATATCTTTCATTTCAGGTTTAAGAAAATTCTGGAAACGATGAATGTTGAAGTACAGTAGAAAGTTAACGCTTATTAATTACCATTCTTTTTGAACATCTTCGACCTCCTTGGAGAGTTTGAGTTCTATAAATTAAAGTTTTAACGATATGAAATGTAAGACTTAATTGACTACGATAGTCGATATATAGTCTACTGTGTATATACATGTACACAGGTCTTGCACGTATTCCCAAGCTGGGTGGAAAATCCATATAAACATTAGGATTACCATTTATTATTTTGTCCAACATGGCGACTTTGACGTTGCCTGCAAGAGCCCAATATACGTATGACTCACTCCACTAGGCGGAAAGCGTAGTCTTGTCAAAAAGATAATTGCCCAGCAAATAATTTTCAAAAAAGCCATAACGATAAAGTTAATGGAAAAACATAATTTAATTTACTAACGTTTCGTTCACATTTTTGAATTTTAGGTCTCTGAAACAGCATTTCCCGCATTTTGAGGACACTTTTGAGCAAAATATAAAGGTCTGAAATCCCATTTTTTTAACAGAGTTTCTCGTCATTTTTAACACCACATAACAGTTAATAGACCTATTACACCAGCGATTATATTAGTGGGTCCCCACTTACTCAGGATTGAAATGTTCCGGGGTCGGGGTCAATACTCAGACAGCCATCTCTCTAGCCGAGGAACTGGTACTCAGATTTACAAACTCAAAAAAACATTTAAGCATTTTTATACCAAAAAATTACTTTAGTTTACCCGCTTAAGGGAACTTACTTCAGATAAGCAGGGGCCCACACAAGGACAGGAGCAAGGGGCCCACTGGGAAATTTCCCGGTGTCCCTGTAGGCCAGTCCGCGCCTGAAATACACTGTAATAGCCATCCCATATCTTTTTATAATTTTAGTATTTTAGCTTCGGGAAATTCTCAACTTGATGTTCTCATCAAAGAAAGTTTATTTATCTTTCAAGTCAATCCTTCTCTCAATAACAATATCCGATCCTTTCCTTTAACACTTTTTTAATCTCTAACTCCCATTTCCTTCTCTTATTTCATCACATCTATTTTTCTATCAGTTAAGAATATTAGTCGAAATCGTGTAAATATTTATCACTCTGAAGATGTTACTTGATAGCGACGAAACGTTAGTAAATTAAATTATGTTTTTTCAAACTTTAATTTATCAAAAGCCATAACGCTTTTTCTGAAAATTATTTGCTGGGCAATTATCTTTTTGACAAGATTCACTCCACTGTTCTCTTATTTTGTTTTTATCAGGTCATAGAATGCCTTTCATAACTGATAGGCAACAACAAAAATACAATACGTTTCTTAAGTATTAAAACATGCGACAAACACAAAGCAAAACAGATAATTAAAGAAGCAAACCTTGTCTCTCTTCTTTTTATTTCCTGGAAAACAAAACGTGAACAATGTTTTAAAAAGGTAAAAAAGAAGAAATATTTTCATTGAAGATTGCACATGAAAGATTAATTGACTTTACGTCCCAGCTCAATTTTGAAAAATTATGATTACTTTTACATTAACCAAGTGATAGGCGAACTGTTCGGGTGGGAATAGATACAAGTTGTGTAATAATACCGAGGACAAATATTTTCTGGCACAGACCAAAACAAGAAAGTCAATATAAAAGGACTTTTATTTGGTTTCTCCTGGTGTTTTTAACATTGCTATTATTTTGCGACGTATCGTTTTTGTTACTTGTTCCTTTTCAGATGATAATTCACAGAGATGAATATGGCGATGATAATCATGATGTAGAAGAAGAAGAAGAAGAAGAGAAAAAGAAGAAGAAGAAGAAGAAGAAGAAGAAGAAGAAGAAGAAGAAGAAGAAGAAGAAGAAGAAGAAGAAGAAGAAGAAGAAGAAGAAGAAAATGAAGGAGGAGGACTCGATACCAATACTGGTCTCAAAACGTCTCTTGATCTTCACCTGAATTGCCTTGCATAACAATCTCTGCCGTGCAGCTGCACGCACTGATTCAGCAGTTGCAAGATAGGTTGCACAAACATTTGTCTGGTCTAACAATAACTAACATATCGCAGCAACATTTTTTAATTATACGAGATTTCTTGCAATGCATTACCAGAGCGTTTGTCCCAATTTATTGTCCAGTCATCGTCGAGGAAAAGATCTTCATCATTATCGTCCATTAATCTTTCAGTGTTTGCTAGTCTAGAACAATAGCAACATATAAGGTATGTTACTAGAATTCTTTCACACGCACCATGATTTAGAGTAAGAAATAAAAATAAACAGATTGTAAACCATGCAGCTACTGTACAGTAGGAAGGCAATGTCGGTGAGAACAATACTAAGGCTAATATCAACAACTACAATCATGGCCATAAATGATTGGGACCGCAAAGCAAAAGTGGCCATACATAAAATAAAGCACACCAAATCGCCTAGATCCCATACCAATCAATCTCTGACACCCCCCCCCCCCCTCCCCCTCCAATCACACTTGTTTCATTTCATAGTTTTGCGGCCAATGTGTGGCAACGCGCACGGCAAAAATAGCAATAAAGTAACAACTTGAACATGCACCTCCTGCTCGCTATCCGACTGCTATTCCTTCCCATGCCCATGCATTTTTCCAAATGTGGAGCAAATCTCGAGGCGGCCATATTACGACTACAGTTAGGACAAACACATTCCATTGGTCGCTTTCCGGGTCCATGTCCAAAGATATCAAGCCCTAATTGGTCAACTATTTCTGAAAGTAAAATTACAAAGTGTTGGCCAATTTGAGCTATCCCAATGAAACAAACAAACAAACAGATAAAAATAGAAGATAGAGATGGAGCAGGACTTATTAACCCGTTCATGCTGGGCTTTCTGAGACATCCGACCTTGAAGAGTAAAATCGTCTGGCATTAGACAAAGTAAAAAAATAAAGTTGTTCCACAGCAACAATGCGCATGAAAGGTTTAAAAGAGAGGTCAATAAACTGTAAAAATGTAGAGAAGTAAATCAAATTTACGATGTTTCGCAGTGGCCAAAAACCCCGTATCACATTAAAGTTTATGAAATAAAAATTTTAGTATGAAACGTCTCTGATGTTTCACTTACTGTATTCCTCTGGAACACTGGAAAGGTTGAAAGCGCAACATAAAGAAGAAAAAAATACTACATAGTAACATGTGCAGAAAAAGTTCAACATTTTACCAACAAAAAACAAACAGACAGACAGACAGACAGACAGACAGACAGACAGACAGACAGACAGACAGACAGACAGACAGACAGACAGACAGACAGACAGACAGACAGACAGACAGACAGACAGACAGACAGACAGACAGACAGACAGACAGACAGACAGACAGACTAAAGAGAATAATTATATAACGCCATTACGGCAAGTTGTTCATTATGTACTGAAGTATTCCAAAAAGCTTAATGCTAAATACAAGTTGTCTAAGTTGCCGTGCAAAACATCGCTAAAGTAACTTTTACGTTCTCGCCGACCTTTTTCAGTATTCACGCCATTCCGTTCGTTTTTTCTCGGTTTTCAAAATTTGGCAATAAATTTTCATTATACTGTAATATTTGAAAATATTATTTTTTCGTATAAGACTACTTTCACAGACACATAAGGACATTGCTTTTCGTCTAAGAAGGGGAAAAGGAGAAAAAAGGGACCTCCAAAATTTCAAAAACAATTGATGGCAGAAAAAATTTAATACAGGTACTTCAAAAAGTACTCTTCAGACTTCCCCGAGTGGTCCCTGATTCAAAAACCAACCTGGCGCCAAAATCGTACCCATGCAGAAAACTACAATATACAGTATACTAAAATTTAACACTTACTTTTCTGCTTTCTCCGCGAGCTCGTGAAAACCTATCTTGATTGATCGATGAACCTCGAAGCACAACCCCAAACTAAGCTCATCAATCATTTCATTCAGCACATCAGTAAATGCATCATCCTTAAAAAAATATTCAAGTGCTGATTAACGGGCTAGCCGGTCTGCCGGTTAATCAGTTTTCTTATGGACAGGCTAATTTTGGCGGGAAAACGTCGAGTCCACTTGACAACAAAGAAACGAGAATGCTAACTCCGAAGGAGAAAGTGAAGTCAATAAGCCATTTGCTAGATGGTGTTGGGTGACTACAAGTCTACAACTACCAGAATGCTTTGCCAGTATCCTCGGCTCTATTTATTATCACTAGAAGACTGGCAAAACATTCTGGTAGTTTGCAAATGGTTTATATACATGTACATTATTTAACAAATAAAACATAAAGCTCCGTGCATATGTACTCTTATAAAGGCACGTTTGACGTCATTTGAACACGAAAAAAGTTGAGTAGAGGCACGAGACAATAACGAGTGCCTTCACACTTCTTTCGCGTTCAAATCACGTCAAACGTACCTTTATAAGAGTACATATGTACAGGAGCAGTATGTTTTATTTGTTTATAAAATAAGAAGAAGAAAAATCAAGCTAAACGTCTGGTAGTTTTTGGAATTTGGCGGGCTTTTCCGGCCAGCTGACGCCATTCTACGACACCCCACGCCATTTTTACGTCATTCATGATCTCTGTTCTCTTATAAATGCACGGAGCCCAGCCAATCAGAGCGTGCGTAGAGGGCACCTTATTTTATAAAGCCTGATATAAACACAGTAATTGACCAATCACAGAGTGCGTAAGACGCAACCTATTTTATAAATGAGTATATCCCATAAGATTATCCTTCAAAGTCTCAATTTAACTTCACAAAGCAACAAAACTACTTTGTTAAAATAAGTCATAGAGTTGCGCAGTCGATATCCATATTTAGTAACTAATGAACAAATAGATTACATATTTCCGCGCGTGTTTGCACAGGCATGTGTACAGTGACGTTACAGCGTGTCCAACAAACAAAAAAGACGAGTGGCGTGACTTGTTTTTACACGCTGTGACGTCTTCTGTGAGCTATTACACACGTAAAAACGCACAAGCTGTTACAGACCTGCAAGCAAGTTGTTACAAGGCTGTTCAACAGGCTGTCACGGTCATGTGTTCGCACTGGCTGTCCCAAGCTGTTAACATGTCTGCAACAGGTTGTTGACAATTTGTAACAAGGCTGATAACTCCAACAGACTGATGACAAGTTGTCCCAACAACCTGTTACCGCTCTGCACTCAACAAGTTGTTAACAGATTGATGCTAACAAGGTTGTAGCAGCTACTTGAATGAGCAGCATTGTTACAACTTGTTCCCAGCCTTGCTACAAGCCTGTTGCGAACACCTCCTGTTGACAAGCTGTGAGATTTTCACCTGTGCAGTGTAACATACGCCTGTACACAAGCACGGAAAATGTAATCTATTTGTTTTATACGGTAAAAATTCAAGTTTATTAAAGGTGATTTGAAAAGAAAAACAAGTCTGCCGACGTGATCTGACGTTTTTTGACGCCATACATGTATGTGTGTGTGTAGATCATGGTCAACAACCAATGCAAATGTACACAAAGCTACGTTAGTAGTATGTAACGTTACTGCAGAAGCATTTTAAATTGGGCTTAGTTGTGAAGAACTCTCTGCAAAACCATTAATATCTTCCACTTTGATCTGCTTTAATCGCTTTGCAACCATTTTTATTTATATATATATATATATATATATATATATATATATATATATATATATATATATATATATATATATATATATATATATATATATACTGTATATATATATATACGTATACATGTATATGTATATATATATATACAGTATATATATATATATATATATATATATACATATATATACATATATATATATATATATATATATATATATATATATATATATATATATATATATATATATATATAGATAGATAGATAGATAGATAACAATGGATCATTGGTTTTAGTTTGTATGGGGTTTACAGGGGTATACATGTGATGTAATTTCTGAAATTGGATTGGCTGCAAAACTCATGAATTAGTAATGAATTTCACAAATATATATATATATATATATATATATATATATATTTGTGAAATTCATTACTAATTCATGAGTTTTGCAGCCAATCCAATTTCAGAAATTACATCACATGTTACCCCTGTAAACCCCATACAAACTAAAACCAATGATGTTAACTAGTTACAACCACTAGTGGATGTATACTCTTCTGATGCAACCACTAGTGCTTGTAACTAATTAGCATCTCAATATCCCAAAGGGATTTTTACTATTCATTCATTTCACAAGTTGTTTACAACACTCGCGTCCTTGTTGTATTGAATATACAATCACTCGCCTTCGGCTCGTGATTGTATATTCAATACAACACAGCTGCTCATGTTGTAAACATTACATATGTATATATATATATATATATATATATATATATATCGGACAAGATGTTCAGCTACAGCTCAAAGTTTTGTAAAAGCTTTATTAATAAAGTTTAAATTTTCGGCAGCATGCCACCGCCTTCTTCAGAAGTAAAGAATCAAATAAGTAATTAAAAATACAACTATATATAAGCAAAAATGGAATAAATTATACCAGCATGAACAAATATGAATAATGGTAGTGAATAATTAGGCTATTGTTGTATAAAATCATGTTGATCATTTAATCCAGTTTGATTTGTTAACAAAGAGCCAATCCAAAAGTTTTCACATTGTCTTTGTTAACAAATCAAACTGGATTAAATGATCAACATGATTTTATACAACAATAGCCTAATTATTCACTACCATTACTCATATTTGTTCATGCTGGTATAATTTATTCCATTTTTGCTTATATATAGTTGTATTTTTAATTACTTATTTGATTCTTTACTTCTGAAGAAGGCGGTGGCATGCTGCCGAAAATTTAAACTTTATTAATAAAGCTTTTACAAAACTTTGAGCTGTAGCTGAACATCTTGTCCGATATATTAATGTGGTTGCAGTTGAGACGAGTTTGGTGCTAATTAGTTACAACCACTAGTGGATGTATATACTCTTCTGATACAACCGCTAGTGCTTGTAACTAATTAGCATCTCAATATCCCAAAGGGATTTTTACTATTTATTCATTTCACAAGTTGTTTACAACACTCACATCCTTGTTGTATTGAATATACAATCACTCGCCTTCGGCTCGTGATTGTATATTCAATACAACACGGCCACTCGTGTTGTAAACATTACATATATATATATATATATATATATATATATATATATATATATATATATATATATATATATATATATATATATATATATATATATATATATATATATATATATATATATATATATATATATATATACATGTATATATATAAAATACAGTACATACCATGCTCATAAATGCACAGTAACCCCTATCACATCTTCAACCATTTTCCCCTATGCAATATTTCATACTGTACATGTACATGTAAGCTGTTCTATTGGAATTTCACACAGATTAGATGTAATTGAAAATATTTAAAAAGAACACAACTGATATATTAAAATTCAATTGAATCATAAAGTGATAAGCATGCAATTGTTGAACTTGTTTACTAGCTTTATCACAAAATGTTTCTGATCAATCCAGTGGAAGCTATTGTATATTGGAGGGGCTAGTCCACAAATAGAATGATAGAGTGAATCCCCCCCCCCCCCCAGCAAATTTTAGGTCTTTCTTAGCCCCACCTTAAGAGATATGAGGGAAGGTGTGGTTTAGCCCCCTTACTAGAAATATACATGTACTAGTGTATTGCCCACTTAGCCAACCGCCTGTTCCACATGATCCTTGATTGTGATTGTTTTGTCAGTGTCTCAGTCTACATGTAGCAGATTAATTATTGCAACAGTGAAATCAAAGTACTGCTTTTCAAGTGAAGGCCCTTCGTCAGAGTCAGAAACATCAGTCAGAGAGAAACATCAATCTTCAGTATTAAAAAATATTGATTTTGCTTATGTACTGTTGACAGTACTAACTTCATCAAATTGTATGTACATGCAAATACTGTAATTGTTAATTGTCTGAATGTACAGTTATTTTTATTGCTAGAATCTGCTCAAACAGAGCATGCTGGTTGGAGCTTAAGTGTCCAATGATGACCAAAACTCAAAAAGTGAACAGGACAGCTGGTCCCCTGCAGTATGTCTTTGCAACTTTTCTCTGGCTAATCTTATCATTCTACCATCTTTCCTTCTCACTGCTCCTGCAGTGCTGTATCCAGAGATCATTTAAGCAACACGCTCAGTGGCAAATTTGGGAAAATACATATGAGTGGTGGTCATGCAAGAACCTTCTAAACAGGTCAGGGTAAATGGTCCCCCAAGAAAACTTTAAAATGTAGAGTTTCAGAAATGCTCAACCTCATTCCCACGGCCTTTTTTATATTGGGAGGGTGGGAAAAGGCCCTGGCATTGGGTGCTTGACTCTGAATTTTCATTGGTTGATTGCTTTTCTTAAACATTCTTTGGAAATGTAATTATGCATAAAGTTTTGTGCCAGTTAATAGATAAAATAGCTTCAACAGGACCACCAACTGGACCAACGGGACAGCCATTACAATAAACTTCTCCCATGGGACCACCATTACTCAGAATGATTTTGCATACTAAATTAAATTGCTAATTTATTACACCCAGTATTTCTGAGTGCTGTGACCAGCTGATGCCAGGGCCTTTTCTCACCCTCCCAATTTCAAAAAGGCCCTGGGAACAAGGTTAGGAAATGCTACTTCATTTTCCTACATAATTCTGAGAAGTAATTTATAACATTTGGAGGGGTAATTTATGATTATTCAAATTTGAAGGGAGATGTC
Organism: Corallium rubrum; assembly: GCA_964035015.1. Classification (NCBI taxonomy): domain Eukaryota; kingdom Metazoa; phylum Cnidaria; class Anthozoa; order Scleralcyonacea; family Coralliidae; genus Corallium; species Corallium rubrum. The sequence goes on along the minus strand of OZ035998.1, from coordinate 46,590,894 downwards.
ATTTCCCACATTCTGCATTCTGGGGGGTAATTTTTACCATTCTAAAGGGTAATTCATAATTTTTTGGTAAAGTATACTGTATATAATTATATAAATTATAAAACTTGTATAAAATGTGTCAAGTACGTAACCCTAGTATATCCCTACTACAAATTTGCTCATTTTCAACACTGGAAGCGGGGGGGGGGGGGAGATGGACATGAATGTTTTAAGAAATGTAAGATTGTATCACACAAGATTTGGCTCTGATTGTAGGATCTCCAGGTAATTTTTGTTTAGAGAGCATTTTAATGCTTAAAAACATTCACGAGGGCCTTGTACTGTAAAAAGTATCAGATGTAAAGGACTGTGACAAATTATTGTGATAAATTACTGTGACCAAACAATTAAAGCACAATCCAGATATTTAGAAAACAAAATATTCATGACAGGCAAATTTCTCTAGGACCCCCCCCCCCCCATCTCATTGCATTTGCAATGCCTGTGACTCTATGCTTGCAGTCAACACTCACAATGTGTTACATGATTTTCTAATTAACAATTCACAATAACCAGTTAATACTGTAGTATCATTTTTATTAAATACAAGTTAATAATTTACCAGCTCATTGAACCCAAAGAAATAAGAACAAAATAAAATACAACTACTTTATAAATGCTTCAAGGGTATACAATATTTTATTACATTTTGAAAGCATGTTATGTATAAGTACTAATAAACTAATTACATAACCCACAGTGAAAAAAAATGTAAACAACGTATGTCTGAACACTTTCACGTCACGTGGAGTATATTAGGTTACTAACCTCTCTGGGTAACTCCTCCGTAATATAACAAACTGGTTCAAGATCAGGAAACAGACCAGTCATTCTCTGGAAAGACGGCAAGATCTCAAGTCTTGTTTGCCAACGTAAACTGGTGCACGTGCCTTGCTGCTTCACTTCAGTGACTTCAAAAAGTCCAAAAAGAAACTAAAATGTTCTGAGAGAAGCCGCGCTCTTATTCATTGCTGGATAACCTGTAGAAACGCCAGGTAAATATTGTTTAGTTACGTGAATACCAGCACTGTTAAAAGTGTAGGAAAACTAGCAATAAATGCGAAAGACATCGGAAATTTTTTTTCAAGTGACACAAGAGTGCCACTGGTAGGCACTATATTTATTATATTTATATTACACCACGTATAATTCTTCCAAATAGTAAGCGGTGTATCACCGTGGGCTCATAAGAATTTTAAATGTACAAGACGCCCAACTTCGTACCCAGGGCCTTCTGAAAATGGCGGGGCGGAGAGAAGACCCTGGCAAAGGCTGGTCACGTGACACCAATAATTTTGGAATATTTTGATGAGTGACTCACACTGTACCGGGGGGCGCGGTACAGTCACTGATAAACAAGTATAGTTGGCTTGTTAATCAGCGAACTATTTAAGCAACCAAGAATAACAAAAACCGTACAAATAACAAGACATTCTCTTAACAAATTTATAAAATCAGTTAATGACCATCTTTAGTAAGAAGCGTGACGCTTCTCAAGCGTCTATACTAAAACATATTTGCTTTATACTGAATGCAAGCAAGAAGTGTTTATTTCTTTCTGGACTATCCGAATCTAATTTAAAAAGTTTAGAAATCTACAAAGCCAAAGTTCAATGCTAATCTATAATGTTCGTCAATCGTAGTATTTTTGTTGATCGAATATTTGTATTAAAGTACATGAACCTCAAAGTCAACGAGGACTGTCAGCAGACTCGAATATGCCGTTTGAGTATAAATCGACAGATAAACAATTAAATTAACACAAATCCCAAACGTGTGGACAAGAAACATAAATGTGCTATACTGGACGGTAAATAAACTTCCAACAATCAACAGCATTCGAATATTTTAAGTGTATGTAGCAGTACCTGTATTAAACCGCAGTAGTTCTATTGAAAGCGGGTTTCTGTTTATCAGTTTATGATCGTTCATCACCTTCGGCTTCATTTCTAGCGATTGACAGCAACAAATATGAATTATCCAGCAAATGTCGTAAATTTTGAAGTATATCTCATTTATTTACCGCTCGAATTAATTTAACGTTACAGGACTTGCAACAACCTTCTACATTTATCAGAACCGAATCAACCGCTCCCCCCAGGACGGGCGAAGCTCAAATTATCCACGTGACCAAATACTCCAAGAATCTTGGAGTATTTTGGAATCACGTGACCAGCCTTTGCCAGGGTCTTCTCATCTCGCCATTTTGAAAGCAGATAAGACCCTGGGTACGAGGTTGCAAGACGCCATCTTTTTCGATCGGATCACTATCGGATAGACTGAATGGATCACGTGATCTTTCTTTTTGACAAATCTTTGATTGGCTAATGTCCAAAGTTGTCCGAAGTTTTGGATGTCCGAATTTTTGCGAGAGCCAATCAAATCTCTCAAACGCGTTTATCCACAACCACACTTTCGTGCGCATTTTTAACCTGTTCACCTAATGCTTTGCGCGCTCACAATGCAATGAGATCAGTGAATGAGAGTGCACGCGATCTGAAGCAATCCCTCGATATTGGAGCAATGCTTGCAGTAAATTACTCAATTTATGTTTTTCGTGAGAGCAAAGATGATTTAGTAAGTAGTTATTGTCATATTTTTGATAATATTTGATTACACTAAGAGGGCCGTGGAGTTGTAATTCGAGACAAGTATTCGTCGATCGGCGTTTCAGCCGTTTCTTACAAAACAAAACGAAGGCCAGACAAGATTTGAAAATTAAACGCCAGAGAACAAGAGCGCCGAATCAAAACAAATCCTAATCAGAGGTGCAATCCAACAGGTAAACCACTTGTAAACAACTAACAGCAGTACGAATTATGCGTCGGTCTTGTTGAAATGACAAAACTTTGTGTCTAGCTAGTTCTTATTAATGGCATCTAATTTAGTGTCTACGTTTACTTACGATCTCTTGTCTGGCCTTCGTTTGGTTTTGTAAGAAACGCCGATTGACGAATACTTGTCTCGAAATACAACTCCATGACCCTCTGAGTGTAATCAAATATTATCAAAAATATGACAATAACTACTTACTAAACCATCTTTGCTCTCACGAAAAAACATAAATTGAGTAATTTACTGCAAGGATTGCTCAGATATCGAGAGATTGCTTCGCTTGTTGAATTTCGTGGCCCGAAAAATGGCCGCGAGGACACTCATCCTTTAATTGTGATATACTAGACGTTGTTGGAATCGGATGATAGAAGTTTTTGAAAGCAAATTAATGGTCGTTGCATAGACGATTTCATATTCAGACGAGGCAATTTATATGGCGAACATGTCTGATCGAGCTTCGTAAACTGACAAGACTGTGTTGCCGAACAGAAATAGGTGACACTCTTCTAAGAAAACAAAGTTAGCTTTATGGTCAAGCTTAGCAACCGAATGTGCAAAACCTATGATAGTTCACGAGCGAAACATGGTATTTAATAGCAGTCAAATGCCAGTGATAAGCTATGCTGAGAGCGTGAACTGGCATTAAGCCTAATTAGTCTATATACAGTAATAATGGAGTAAAATTGTATGTTGCAGTTGTCAGATGCCATGCAAATCTGTTTCATGAATGTGCAAACATTTATTCTACCTTTTACTGCATGTATGCATATGTATTGAAGAACAATTAATGTATGGTTGCTCTTATGATTTTGATGACATTGCTGGACATCTTTTAGGCATGTTGACTGCTCGGTTTTTTCGAGTTCTTTTGTCTTTGATCGAATTGGTTGAGGTGTTTTCCGACGGTATTGGTGAATTCGTGAGTAGTTAATCAGTAATCGGTTGCTGACAAGGTTTGTCCATGCATGAAGACGGAATAGACAAATTTTTAGAGATGCGAAAAAATGCCGTGTTGACATCAGTGCCTAGGAAGTTTGGCTTGAGGAGTAGAGACACAAGAAAGGGCCACAGTATATCAAAGAACATATACGTACTGTTTATCTCGGATCAGTTTACAATGTTTACTACAACTGCGCGATCGCGGTAGACCTAGTACGTAAAATATGACAAGCTATTTCAAAACAGGTTGGCCCTGGTCTTGCTGCTTTATAGTCCGACAATTACAAAATGCAAGTATAAAAATAAGCACCGAATAGAGCAAATACTGGTAAAGATATCAATATGTGAACTGTTCAGTGCATGTCCAGATATCGCGTAGATGTCACGTGTCGTTATTCACTTGGAAACGCGTGTTTCAAAATACATGTTTAAATATTTTCTGTTTGTCCGAATTTAAATAAATTCTATATCAAAATGATCGCTTGAGTCTGCCGAATCCGACACTATAGGTTTTGTCTACTAAATATATTAGATCCGTTGTTTAATTTTCAGAAAAACGGCCTTGTTTACTATTGCATTGGCAAACCTTCGGCGCTTCCTGCACCGCTGCAGTTCATATAAGACCATAGATTCTATTTGTGAAAATCTTTGCAAATATGCAATGCATTGCCATTGCCATGTAGTCTTGCTAGAGTACGCACGGGCTACGCGAACCTTTCAGAAATCAGTAGCCCGAATGAACGCCTGAGCAGGCCTGAGAGCATATAGACAATTTTGTCAAAAATCTTGTTCAGCTATAGATCGATTGAATACAAGGTTGATACAAGTATACAATTCCATTAATTTTGTCACAAATACAGTAGGCATTAACGCAGTAAATACATGGGCGTGTCTATTTTTGTATCTGCGCAACGCGCAGATATATTGCTATCGTGTTGTGTGTTTGTGTTTGTTTGTTTGTTTGTTTGTTTGTTTGTTTGTTTGTTTGTTTGTTTGTTTGTTTGTTTGTTTGTTTGTTTGTTTGTTTGTTTGTTTGTTTGTTTGTTTGTTTGTTTGTTTGTTTGTTTGTTTGTTTGTTTGTTTGTTTGTTTGTTTGTTTGTTTGTTTGTTTGTTTGTTTGTTTGTTTGTTTGTTTGTTTGTTTGTTTGTTTGTTTGTTTGTGTGTTAACTTTTTGGTGTAACCGCTGACCTGTAATGTGTGCAGTAGTGTGACTGTTTATATTTCCTCGCCATGTTGTATGAACTACGAAGTGAGACGAAGAACAACATTATTTTCGAAGAAAGTCAATTGCAATGCTGTAGATTGGAGTAGTATGATTCAGGGGTACTTTAAAATTATTGCGTTTGACCGTACGCCAAGTAAATAGCGTAATAATGCAATTTGATATTTGCGCTCATGTCAGTTCAAATAGCCTTTTCTCCGTTGTTATTCTATACCATGTTCTCTAATTCACATATGTTGTACAGAATTTAACGCTCTATCTAACCGTACAAGTTTCCCAAATGGCACAAACCTACAGACGATTGATTTACTTTAAATATGACCGCGTTCGACCGTACGCCAAGTAAATAGCGTAATAATTCAATTTGATATTTGCGCTCATCTCAGTTCAAATATATTTTTCTCCGTTGCAATTCTATACGATTTTTCTAATTCACATATGTTGTACAGAATTTAACGCTCTATCTAACCGTGCAAGTTTCCCAAATGGCACAAACCTACAGACGATTGATTTACTTTAAATATGACCGCGTTTGACCGTACGCCAAGTAAATAGCGTAATAATGCAATTTGATATTTGCGCTCATGTCAGTTCAAATAGACTTTTCTCCGTTGTTATTCTATACCATGTTCTCTAATTCACATATGTTCATTGTTGTACAGAATTTAACGCTCTATCTAACCGTACAAGTTTCCCAAATAGCACAAACGTACAGACGATTGATTTACGTTAAATATGACCACATTCGCCCGTACGCCATCAAGTAAATAGCGTAATAATGCAATTTGATATTTGCGCTCATGTCAGTTCAAATAGCCTTTTCTCCGTTGTTATTCTATACCACGTTCTCTAATTCACATATGTTGTACAGAATTTAACGCTCTATCTAACTGTAGAAGTTTCGTGAATGGCACAAACCTACAGACGATTCAGGGGTATACTTTAAACACGCGGTATCCGGCTCAACTGCAGTGAAGATATATCCCAATACGTTTGTTATCTTATTAGATGTCGCTAAAATCTTATAAGATGTTGTAAGATCGTTTAAGATCTTATTACAAGATTTGGCGCAGATACTTGTACGCATAGCGTACCTTTTGTTATTTGTGTGTTTGTCTTTTTAATGTGAGCCACGTATTGACATGTTGCGTCAGTGATTCAACTTATGGGAAAATCCCGTATGTTACACATGCGATTACCAACTATTCCGATATCACAACGCACTACTCCTATCCCGGACTGCAGATTTGTATTGATCGGATTATGTGGGAAACATAGACGAGTCGACACTAGTTTAAGTAAATTGGCAGCCGGCCGGTGTTGAAAGGAAATATGCGTGAATCGTGCTAATTCGTAAAGTTCAACATAACTGATTAACTGCCGATTCGGATTTCAACAACAAAATAGTGTGGATTGGTAGATTTGACCGAGAAACTAGCGGATTGTCGGATTTCAGTACTGCCCCCTATTAAACCCCCCACCCCCATTAATAAAATAACATTACAACTCATTAAAAATCCTTGTACGTTTTATTAATCCAAAATAATATCACTTAATCCTTATTTAAGAATTAAGTAAAACTTTAAAAAAAGATGTAGTAATCTAAAAAATCAATAAAACCATCGATTCCCGACCTCCAGGAGTAAAACATAGTTTGGTGCATTTCTTCAAAAGCTAAGTAATACACCCCTTTGTCAAAATAAAACTAATCTGGCTTTAGACAAGTCGAACTTAACTTTGGCTACATTAAATTTAGCAGATTCACTATAATAATATTAATGTCAACAAAACATTTTAAAATTTCCTATTTTTGGTTAGGGTAAGATTGGGTTTTTGGGCTATAGATTGAGTTTGGTTTGAGGAATAGGACAACTACCATTGGATAGAGCACGACGCGGGCTTTCGAAAGATATGTTGCACGACGCAAATCGAAATACTTGTAACCAATCGGGGTCATTCATCCCTACGACACTGGAGTTTCCTATCTGTTCAATCGTTTGTATCAGTCCTCTGAAGCACAAATCAACACAGAAGATCAAAAGTAAACATTTCTTTCAAATTTTACCTTTAAAATGACCGATTTGAATGTTTTAAAATTAACAGTGTTATATTAACTCATTCCTGTCCAGGGGCTTCCCCAGAGGTGAATAAAATCGTCTGGCGTTAGCCAGAATAAAATACTAAAGACCAATTCGGACAAGAAAGAGTTAATAGCCCTTGTATACATGCATGCAAATACTCATATAATGAGCTTGGAGTATATCTGTGCTTGAACGTATACCAAACACCAAACACCAAACACTGCCAGTCAGTAGTACTAGTACATCGTTGATGTGCGCAACTGTATGGTCTGTAGAGCAGTTGGCACAAAAATTTACCCAAACAGCTGGAACTATAAGCCTCATTTGATTTTATTCAATTTTATTGATATAGGACGAATGTACGTTTAATAAAACTGTTTGCAAAAAAAATCCTACGAAATCACGTTTTACTGCGTAATAATCTTAAGAAATGCGAAGACTAAAGCTTCTAAACCTTGTACAGAGTTCTTTGCTTGGTACAAATAATAGAAATTTATTTAATGTGGCTTTTTCGTCCCTTTTTGTGCTACAAAAACATACAAAGTTCCCGTGGCGGCCATGTCTGAAGGTTTTGCTCAACATTCTTGTTGTCATTTAACACTTGATATATAACAAAACACTTATTTACTTTGCTCGTTGTTTGATATATTTTATATATTATATACTTGATATATAACAAAACACTTATTTACTTTGCTCGCTCAACTGTTCGTTATTGCCCCGGGGTCACACAAATCACACTGTTTCCCTCGGCGCCAGTAAATAAGTGTTAATTAATTTATTTAAAAAATACAAAACAAAGGAAAGTATAATCTAAATATACAACATTCTGTATAAAGAATATAATAAATAATTTGTTAATTGTTTTAGTACTCTATTTTTTGTGCAAAGCACAAGCTAGCTAAAATTTAAACGAAACTACTCCTTGATATGACGTAATAAAAACTGTGTATCCTTATTAGTTGCAGAGGTTTTCTTCCCTTTCTTTAATGTGCCAGTTTTTCGTATTGAAAGAAACATATGATTGTTTCCATTTCGATATTTGGAAGATGCAAATTGGATGTATGTATCCTTATCGTTTTTATCTTTATGCTTCTCCAGAAGTTTAAAATAGACTTCGTCGTTAAAGTTTTTCTATTGATAAAAACAAAAATTACAATTAAAATTAACAAAAACGATTAAAACAATTAAAAAAAAAATAAAAAAAATAAATAAATAAATAAATAAATAAATAAATAAATAAATAAATAAATAAATGAATAAATAAATAAATAAATAAATAAATAAATAAATAAATAATAATAATAATAATAATAATAAACAAATATAAATAGAGGATATTACACGGTGGTGCGAAGATATGGATTTTATCTTCGAGTGGAGAAAACAATATTTTACGAATGAGCGTAGCGAATGAGTAAAATATCGTTTTTATCACGAGAAGATAAAATTCATATCTTCAAGCCAGTAATTTTCTTGTTATTATAAAGATTCAATGCAAACAGAGGTAAAATTCTTAATGACGTCATCAATATCAGTTCACTAGTCATGAGGACATGGAAAATACGACACTGCATATTCTCTAGTAAAACACTCGCGTTAATATAATAATATTTATAAAATAAGGTGTCCTCTACGCACGCTCTGATTGGCTGGGCTCCGTGCATTTATAAGAGTATGAAGATCATGAATGACGTAAAATGGCGTGGAGTGGCGTAGGATGGCGTCACCTGGCGGGAAAATCTATCCCACTTTTAGCTTGTATTTTCTTCTTCTTATTTTATAAAACAAATAAAACATACCGCTCCTGTGCAGTATGTACACGGTTCGTTTGTAAGGTTCGTTTGACGTCATTTGAACACGAAAGAAGTGTAAAGGCACTCGGCTATCGCCTCGTGCCTCTACTCAACTTCTTTCGTGTTCAAATGACGTCAAACGAACCTTTATAAGAGTACATATGCACGGAGCTTTATGTTTTATTTGTTAAATAATACACGAAATAAAATAATAATAAAATAAACGAATATAATAATAAACGAGATACTAAAATAATAAATTAGTATATGTAAAGGTTCTTTCAACTTTTTTGTGTATGTTTTTAAAAAAAACAAATATTATTTAAATTTAATTCAATTCAAATTTGATGGTTTTTACAGGTGTCCAGATGTAACCCACTTGCAAAGAACTTACTAATTGCGGTGCCCTGACGAGTAGCCGCTGAGCGGTTGGCTCGTTAGGTAGCTTTATATTCTGGATGTTACTTTTTTGTGGCCGTAAGCCACTGACATGCAGAAACGTGCGCTCCAAGCGATCTTTTTGACACCAAAGATTTTGGCGGCTTTTTGACGACATCATGTTTGTGAAGAAAAGAATCGAGTATATTCCGCAGGTAGATACAACTGTGGTGCCCTGGCGTGCCAGCGGCTAGCTCGTCAGTCAGCTTTATAATTTTGCTTGTAAGTTTGTGTATAATTGCTAAGCCACAGCCACACAAACGTCATGAGCGCTGGCATTGTCGCATTGAGTATGAAGCGATGTTTTTTACGCAAGGGATTCTGGCGGCTTTTTGACGATCTCTGTGAAGCGAAGCGTTCAGCAGGTACACACAATTGCACAAAATTGCAGTGTCCTGACAAGTTAGCGGCTGGAACCGAAAGCCACGGACACAGAAACATGGGCTCTGGGAACGAGAATGCAAGCGACGTTTTTGACGCCAAAGGGCACCGCCCTTTAGCACTTTGTCTGGTCTTAACCCTAATCTATATAAACAGAACAGATTCTAGCACTATCCACATTGTTACACTTTTAGGGGGCGTTTACATGAATCCAGGATTGACTTTCAATCCGGATTGAACTCATTCCACTTCTGATTAAACTCCTTTATCTGTTTACATGAATCCGGATTCAATCCGGATTGAAATTTCGTTCCGGAATGAAAAACGTGACAGAGATGACTAGAACAAACAATGCATGCGTGTTTTCAAATATTTACGGATTTCAGATTTCAGGCGGATTTCAATCCAGAAACCCAATTCCCATGTAAACACGGATTGACTTCGCTTTTCAATCCGGATTGAAACTCAATCTGGATTCATGTAAACGGCCCCTTACATGCTTGGCACGGAAAATAAGAAAAGTGGGTAACAGGGGTGGACGAACGGAAGTATATATTTCATTAAGTTAGCGCATACTATGAGCAAAGGTGTACTAGTGCATGTACACAAAGTACATATAATTAAAAGTTCACTCTCTAATTCTTTGTATAGAATATCTAAAGAATAACTTTAACTTTGCTTACCGTCGAGTACACAATTCCTTTGCTATTCATTGCAATATATCTATTTGACTTGGATCCTCTCAGCGATATTTTATTTCTTGAGCCATGAATACTTATGATTATCAGAGCTGAAATTCAGTAAAATGGTAATGTTAATTGACGCATTTCAGTCGTCACCACTCACTCCTTCATTTCCTCCGTCCCTTCTTCCGTCCCCTGCCTCCGTCCCGCCTCCCTCCCTCACCCGACCATCCACATTCTTGGCATGCTTGCTTGTGGTTTGTTCGTTACTTTGTTTCGCTGATTCTCGATCTGTTTGCTCTCGTAAAGTATTGTGGACCACACATTAACTTTTGGATTTTGTATAATTTGGTGTTAATAAATGCAACCGTATTAAATTAGGAAGCGAATTACCTGAGTAAAACAGAGAGTTGACTTATAGCAGATAAACATAAGATCAAAATCATTACCATGCAATATACCAAACTGTTGTGTCAAACAGTGCGCTTTTGCTCAACTGTGTTCACTTGCCGGCAGTTGTTTTTTAGTTCAGCCGTGTCATTATGTAAACGAGTGCAAGAGCAATGTTAATTTGAATTAACCACATACCATTGGGAGTATATCCATTTATGCCCAGAACTGTTCCATTATCGTCTATTGTCAGATGAAAATTAGTTTTACAGAAAAGAGCAACGGTGCGATTGTTTGTTGGTGTCAGTATTTTTCCATGCATTGATCTTTTTGTCCGTTGTATGATTTTTCGTAATAAACTACTTCCGTTTCTTTTCAGTATATGCTGTTGTTGTTTCATCCATCCATTATATCCAACAAAACCAGCATTTTCTCGGTCAGGTGAACGATTAGATAGTCTCCATTTCGGTAAACCTTTATATAACCGTCGTGAGGAACTTGAGCGTTGAACCTGGAGCAGTGTATACGTTAGCATAACAAAGAATTGGATTACCTACACAATTGTAAAAATAAAAATATGAAATTACTGTAGGTCTAGATAAGAAAGAAAGAAAATTGTCAAAAAACAAAACAAAATTCATTTGACGGGTTATATAAGCCTTCCAATCGGAATAGTACATTTACTAGTACCAGCTACGGTTTAGTACATGCATTGAACATCTATTGTTACATAATACTATATATAGATCTACTATAGGTTATACTTAATTTACTCGTCTGGCAATGTTAACGCAAAAATCGGCCATTTTTTATTTTCAATGTTGAAGGAAAATACCATTCTTCAAAATCAGCTAAACGTGACTGGATCTTTGCTGCTATTGTCTTTTAACCAATCAGAAACGGTTGTTACACACTTTTACACTCCATGCATGCATGCCATTACACTTTTGCACTTCTGCCTGCAGTTGCACATATTTGCACTGCTGTTTGAGATTAACTGCAGCATGCATATATATATCTATATCTGAATAGAATATCTAGCTTATAAAACTCCGGTCAATAGCACCAGGGGAAATGCGATAAGATTGTTTTCATTTCAGGTTAGACAGTTTCCGCCGAATCATTCCATGGCGTTAATTGTTGAATTCCAGCCAGCGATTATACCCACTGCATTGTCATCACTCGACGCTGTCTCGTGACTTGATTTTTTCTTCTTTGTAGCGCCTGTAATGAATTTGACCTGTTGTGTCTCGAATGGAAATTGCATGCAAATGCAAATTCTAATACAAATATGCAAATTGCACTTTAACTACCAAGATATTTAAACAAATAACTGGAGATCTTCAACAAAATACGGAACTAATTTAAAGGTGAGAAATAGAACAACAGTTAAATGCATCATCAAAGACAGTTTTACATGTCAAAAAGTACATGAATATTTGCTAAGGAAGCCCACTAGAGAAAGAACGAAATCAACGCCAGATAAAAGAAGTCTATATATGATACACAGGAATATATATATATATATATATATATATATATATATATATATATATATACATAATCTGATAACCATGAGTGACGGAAGTTATTATTAATCTTTTTTTATTTATACAGGATAACAACCTATTCAGTACCTAAGCAACAAACTGTCTTGAACTTATAAAAACGTATTTATGTTAAATGCTACATAGTCATAGATTTTGTTCATCGGCTCGCTTTTAATCATTTTCTGACTTTTGATTACATATAGCTTTTGTGCTTATTTCACATGCAACATGTTCCTTGAGTCAACGTTACTTCATATATATATATATATATATATATATATATATATATATATATATATATATATATATATATATATATAATATTATATATGGTTGCTCCGTATAAAACAACTTTACAAAAACTCTAATTATTTTGTTTTTCGTGGTTGCAGCTATAGGCTATCATCATTCTGATCTGTATTATAATTGGCTTATATACTAGTTGTTTATCAGCATGTTTGCTGCATGCATAATTGTATTTCTTTTGCCAAGTTTATTTTGAAAAGAAAACAATAAACAAATAGTCTAAAACTTACATGCAATCAAAGAAAATCAAAGGAATTGTCTATTTTACATTTTTACTATAGTCTCACTCTACTTATAGAACTAATCATTACTATATATGCTCCTATATAATACGATTGAGGTACAGTTGTTTATAATTTAGTAAGCTACGTGTAGTAAATTGTTTTCAACTTGAAGTTATTAAAGTTTCAGTTGTAAACAAATAGTCTAACACTTAACATGCAATTAAAGAAAATCAAAGGAATTGTCTATTTTACATTTTATTATTATTATTCTTTATTTAAGGCGTGGGGTCCTCCATTTACAGCTAAGACCAACAGGTGTTGATTTTACGGAGGGAGTTTTCTGACTTTTGAGTTTGGCTACTTACGACAACTTGTACAGCAAAAATTTTAATATAAGCTATTGAACACTAAACTTCAATCAGGCCATATTAGTAAAATAACGCTTGATTGCAGGTTTATAATTGAACACTGCCATGACAACACATTGCAAGTTTATCTCCATTTGAGGCAATATTAAAATTACACAAAACATATGTAAGCTGATAGATCAACCGTGTGAAAATAGGGTTCACAATCTTTTAATCTCATATCCGCCTAGAATGTTTACGTGCAAAGCATATAGTAAACAGACATGAGGCAAAATGGTCAAAATGAAATTGCGAATATATTATCAGCAAGCAGAAGTCAGCTACTGGTTACGGCTATACACGCGGAAGTAAAAATATAGCCGTAGCTGTACAAAGTGTCTCAGACGAGATATTTTAATTATATCGCGTTACAGCTATGGCGCATGAGTACATGCATGACATACTTCTAAAACCTATATATAAAATTCCTTTGATTCTTTATATATATATACATATATATATATATATATATATATATATATATATATATATATATATATATATATATATATATAAAAAGATACTCAGTTGTGTGACACACAAAGAGATACACACAAGACTGAAGTACAACTATATATATAGTACGACTACGCCGCCTTTAACTTAAGAAGTCCTTTTCCCAAACTTGTTTATTTGTTTGTTTGTTTGTTTGCTTGTCAGTTGTTTGAAACAAAGATTCTTGATATAGAATCTTTCAAAGTTTTTTATGTTGATATTGTTTGTTGCTGGTCAGGTATCATTTAAGGATGTCTATCCTGTTGCATACAGCTGCACTATAATTCCTATATAATCAGTGTGAGGCTATATGAACATGATGTCAAAACACTGCTGAAACAATACGTATACCAGGCTGCATGGTCAGTGAGAACATGTCACATGACACTTGTATATATATATATATATATACGTAACGTCTGCATGCAACTTTGAAGCAATATTTGTCGATATACGACTAATAAAGCTTTGACAATACGCCTATAGGAAAACATAACGAAAACATGTACCGTTGTATAACTCGGAGATAAATGTACAACTAACATTTCAAACATTGATCGACATTACTTCGTCCGCCGTGCACAGCAGTATAGACAAATTACACTAATTGTCGCCGATATCTCACGTTAATTTCTAGGCAGTTACACGGAAAGAGTAAATCATTAATCCTTTCTGATTGTACAAGTTTGCATTTACAAGCAATCGCGAGCGCACAAAATTGTATTTTCGCCATGCATGCAGCACGCGTACAAATACTCCATGACTCACGAGTCACGGGGATATAATGACTATAATTAGTTGTCGCAACTATAGAATACTGAATGTTGACATTCTGTGAGAATGTTTCAGTCTGGCAATGAGAAGTTCAGGTAAATAAAGGAAAAATACACATAGCCCGGTCATAGGTGTATAGCTATTTCAAAGGAAGGAGAACATTACATGTACACATTCAAAAACTATATACTCCACCAATAGTTATGTTGGTGAATGTGCCATCCACATCGACTTCCACAATGCATATTATGAAACTATATGCTCAAAATTTATACTGATCGCGAATATATTAGCAAGCGATTATATCCATGCGTATAATATAATCGTCTTAAGTTCTTGCGGTAATTCTCGCGCATCATCGTAAATTATAGTAGTACGAGTTTAGGTTAAACTATAGTCTCGGGCCATGTGCTGTTTTATAACTGCAGTGGACGGATGTTGATCGTCGTCGAAAATGGTACTTACCTCACTAGTATGATATTGCTTCCTTGAGAGCATCATATTAATGTTTGTTAATCTGCTTAATAAAATCGTTCTTGAACTTCGTAAATGAACTGGAGGAAATGAAATGATAAAGAACTCGATGCAACGTGTTTTGTGGCAGACAGGTAATCAAATCGTTTATTTTTATATGATCGGTTTATTATTCTATAACGGAGCCGGAAGGCATTTAAAGAGGTGATAGAGTCTCTTTGACTTCTTTGATGTGCATGCTCTTGATGTGGGCTAAAATTAACTTTACTATATATAAATGCATGGGAAGAAAATCATGTGACGTACGTTTTGGGAAGGTCGCAACTCAAATATTAAAGGTGTGCACTAAATGGAATTTCTAATGAATTATTTCTAACGAATTAGCAGAAACATTGGATTTGGAAACGAACTTGATTCACAAGTTCATATGTATAAAGAAAACTTTATTGCGATGTTTTTCATGTTATCAAAACATCCTGTTTTCGTCGTTTTTTCTTTCTTAATACGATGAAACGTGCACCTTGTTGACGTCAATCTTTGGACTGCATGCCAAACATGTAAAAAATATAAACAGCAAAAAATGTAGTATCAGGTTAAATGTTTACTAGAAAAATATATATTTCTAGAATAATGAATATAAAGTACAACCTTCCATTTTGCGTGGGTTTTAAAACATGTTAATTATACTGTAATAATGTAAATGTAAAATAACAAAATTAGTTGCCAATGGTATCAATACGCCTTTTACCTGGCACTTGACCCGTTAATCTCCAGGTAAGGTTAGGCTTGTAGCGCGGCCGGTTTGTTTCAAGACTGGGACCGAAAATCAAATGTAATAGAAAATGGCGGTGCGTGCATGAGGGCGATTTCTAGACTGCATTCATGCAAGCAAGAACAGTCATACAATAAATTAACACTAGAACTTCTAGTCTAGAAATTAATATTAATAAATATGAACTGCTAACATTTGGAATGTGCGGTAAATTGGCTTTAACTGAATTGAGTCTGAGACAGATTATGCATAATCAAAAATGTCAGATTAGGATGAAGACAAAGCACAACTTATATTTAGTCCCGGTTGTGTGGACCTTACAAGAGTGCATGCATATATATATATATATATATATATATATATATAATTTATTCGCTTACCTCAAAAGTCTGCAACAGGCTGTTTCATTTTTAGATGAAATATTTGCTCTAACTATATGTTATCCAGCACTCTTTGCGTTTCGTAGACCAAAACCCACACGTATATATATATATATATATATATATATATATATATATATATATATATATATATATATATAAAATACATGTTAATTATTAGGTATATGTCGTATATGGCGGCAGAAAAACATGCAAACTCAAAATCTTTGTTGTGTTGTGTTGTGTTGTGTTGTGCATTATATTGAATTCAAGTGTCTGTCATGCATGCATGCATGAACTAGATATCAACTATATGCAAAGTCACAGTAATATTGGAACGGGGATTGTCTGACCACAAATATTCGGGCTATATTCCGAGGCACAATTTGCCTGTGCATGTCTAACCACAAATATAGCCAATTCCAAGCAACACAATTCGCGCGTATGTGACCACAAATCGCGCCAATATCCCAAGCTCTATGACTGCATGGCATTAATACTGTTAAACTTTGTAGAAATGTTGCTTGAACCTGATGGCGAAATTAATTTTGTATATATAAACATGAATTACGTATTAATTCTTTGAAAGTTTTCATGGCGATAATGTAATATAAATAAGTTTTGTGGAAACACCATGTAAAATATTTCTTTGCTAAGCTTTCGGTCTGAGTCAACAGGCCGAAAGCTTAGCAAAGAAATATTTTACGTGGTGTTTCCACAAAACTTATTTACATGTATATGAATTATGTATGTTTGCACGCACTGCAATGGCACTGCAACTGCATGACATGCATGTCATAGGCGGCCAATACAAGTACGACTAATTCTTTGCGGAGTCACTAGAAATCCGATATGATGATGGTGTATGCTATATACATACACAGTTGAGTTTATACTTGTTTCACATATGATAATTCTGAGAGCACAGTCGATCACTTGGCGTCTTGGCTCACAGCATCGCCATCAAGTTATACTAGTTTTGTTTTGGGACAACAACGGGTCAGTTGGCCGTGGTCTGTTGGCTCCCATTGTAGTACTCATGCACGTTTATTTTGCTTTGATAAATCGTACAATTGTTTTACCTAGCAAACCTGGCTCACTTGGCCCCAGACAGTGCTGAGAGTGAAGGCATTACCCACATGCCTAGACATAGAGGTATATGGAACGATGTCTGCATGCAATGAATATTTTAAATTTTAATTAAAATTATTTGCCACAATAATTATTCCAAATGGTGAAGAGAAAACCCCACAGAAATCCAGAAACATATAGTCCATATATAGGCCTGCGAGACCGCATTCAGCTGCTATATAGATAGATATATGGCGTTTATTTCAACACGATGAGTTAAAAAAACCATTTAAATTAATTATGATAGTTCTAGTACATATTTCAAAAAGCTAAAAATAAATTGTAACATACCGAATAGACCAAATATACCAACCAATATAGTAATTATTAAATTTCGAAAGATTTCCGTGCAGAACCGCCCATACCTTGCACCGTGTCTCGAACTAAAGGCAAGGTACTTCAAGGGCGGCGGTTACGTAAATAGATAGTCTAGTATGTGTGTATATATATATATATATATATATATATATATATATATATATTCATACATACATACATACATACATACATACATATCACATATATGTATCGCCGTTTGCCAGAAAAATAACGATCTTTACATCTTAAGTTAAACATAATTCAGCCGGATTTAAGACTGCAAGTTTTTAACTAATAAAACTATCTATCTAAGATATAAATTGTTCATTCCATATATAGCGTATTCGAATCGCGCACAAAAAACATTCCAGAATGAACAATCTTTCCGCTGAAAATCATTTGATTTTAAAAGTGAATTGAAATAATATAAGTCACATCACAATTCAAATATTTCACAATTCCAGAATATTCTGCATAGCAAAACTACAAAAAATAGGCTTCTGGTTGGCATTTCGGCAAGGCGTTGTCTGAGAAAAGTTTGGTCGATCTAGAGAGTAGACTGGCGATCAGGGTATAGATAAAAAATGTTTGAAAGAAACCCGCTTATTTAAAAGACCTCTTGAAGTTATAAAGGTTGATCTTTACAGCTGCTATGCATATATCTTCGATTTCGGTCAGTCAGATCGATATTGATATACCGTCACGTTGCATAATAATTTATACATGCATAAAGTATCTTTGAGATTACATTCCCTTCAAAAACTCATTAATAATTCACGAGGAAAACACGAAGGAAATCAGTACCATGTCCTACCTGATAAAAGAAAGAACACTAATGAACATACAATTTTATATAAAGAATACTAATGAACTTACAATTTTATATAAAGAATACTAATGAACATAACATCCAATACTCGCCATTCAAAACACTCGCAATAAATCTGATAAAACACTCCAGCTCATGTTTTAAATATTACTTAAATCACTTGAAACTTTCAGCTTTAGTATTCACTGAGTGACTTTGTTGGTACGTCAGTTACCAATTCCTGATTTTCGCAAAAAGTCATTATGCAATGCATGTGACGTATGCGGCGGAGGTAATTACATATCAAACAAATCTCAATATCACATAAAGACTGAAGTGAGATATATACGCAAAAAATAACAATCCGTTTATAACTTTAAAAGTTCTTTCAAATAAAAGGGTTTCTTTTATAAACTTTTTTTGCTCCTAAAGTACTTTGTGCATGCAAGTAACGATGACGCTATAGTGCTGCACAGAAATCCTTCAGACTTAACACAATCCTCGACTAAATTGTAGAAAAAACGCTATAAGAACCTATACGAGCCTAAAAAGGTCCTTATAGATTTTGGCTATTTTAGTTGTTAAATATAGGTTCCTATTTTATTAAGAAAAACAATTCTTGCTGCTGGTCCAACAACAAGTCTGATGCCATATAGGTGTGGTCCCTTCCTTAACAAGTACAAGAGACTTACAATGATATCTAAAAAATAGGATTGTACGTGCATGTAAAGCAAATGCACACCCTGTGCACGCTCTTCAACTTTATTTCCGAATAAGAACATGTTCCAATTTTTAGGCTCAACCGGTAAACGGGAGATTTCAAAGTTTCCTAATCACTAGGTTTTATATACGCAGGTATTTACTGTATATCAACAAGTACAAGAGACTTACAATTATATCTAAAAAATAGGATTGTACGTGCATGTAAACCAAATGCACACCCTGTGCACGCTCTTCAAATTTATTTCCGAATAAGAACATGTTCCAATTTTTAGGTTCAACCGGTAAACGGGAGATTTCAAAGTTTCCTAATCACTAGGTTTTATATACGCAGGTATTTACTGTATATCAACATGCAAGGCGTATTTATTTCGGTATATTACTGGTATAATATTTAGCCTTTTAAAATATACGCAGAACTCCCCGTACATAACTAGAAGCCTTTTCTGAAGTCTTTTTGTTGAGAACAAATGATGTTGTTGAAGTTCTTTTTGTCAAGAATAGATAATTATTGTTCCTAGTGTCCCACAATCCTTACCGCGCAAGTGAACGTACCAGGCATAGAAACAAATAAATAAATAAATATTCAGATCACAGAAATTTGTTCGCATATCACGCTTGTCCACACGTGATGTCTGGCCTTTATACTTAAATCGAAAGCATATACTGTCTACGGTTTGTTTCATCCATAACATTTGTAGAGTTAGGAGTTCCGGCGGCACGGTGGAAAATTTGATAAAGACTTTTTACTCTGTCCTTTTTTAATTGTTTTTGGCATCCACACGTAAACGCTGAAAGGATTCAAAAGCGCTAAAAAGGCTATTATAGTCTGGTCTGAGGAATGTTGGCGTTTTCTAATAGTTTCGTTGTTGTTCGTTCATCCAAGTGCAGAAAACGGTAAATATTTCCACTTTCAAAAGCGTTTTTGCCACTGTTTGAGGTTTCCATCATTGGATGTACGATGGAAGATCTATCGCCGTTAACTGAAAATGTGTTTTCTAATGCAAAAACGCATAATTATACGCGTCAATCAATTTATTTTCCGGTCAAGTAAAAATTCAACGTCACATGACATCACGTATTCGGATGTCATTGGTATATAGAGTTTTTTTGTCAGAACTGGTAAAAGATTTATTGTGCTTCTTTAGAAAAAAATTAAAACTGAATATCCTATCAAATTTTCCTATTAGTATTACGGTTTTTCTTTATCTGGCTATTAATGTGTGTGTATATAAGGTATATATTGTTTATGATTTGAAAACATGAATT
This sequence comes from Corallium rubrum, assembly GCA_964035015.1. Lineage (NCBI taxonomy): Eukaryota > Metazoa > Cnidaria > Anthozoa > Scleralcyonacea > Coralliidae > Corallium > Corallium rubrum. The sequence goes on along the minus strand of OZ035998.1, from coordinate 46,570,461 downwards.
TGCCATAAGACAATTATTCATTAAAGGTGAATAACAGTCCGTACTGCGCATGTACGAAACTCCAATGTTTACATCTCTATTTACAAAAAATATACTGATACTTTATTCAAGATTGTAAGCTTTTTTTGCTTCCTCTTCATTACTTATACTTGAACCGAAACATTTTTAGCGGAAATCTAGAAGAAATCCGAAGAGATATCCTCGCGGAATCGCTTGCTTTTCTCAGTGCCATGTTGCTCCAACAGTTTACAATCAGTTGAGCTGAGTACTTCATGTAATTATTATCTACGAATGTCTAAGATGGCGGATCATGCGCAGTACGGACAGTTGTTCACCTTTAACTTTTGGGGTATATAACGAGTTTCCAATGCATGATTTTCCACTAAATTAGCCGGCGCGCACAACTGTAGACTGGGTTTCTAAATGTCGAGTTTTGCCAAGACACCAACCTTTTTCAAATTTCTCTGAATACAACTGCATGCAGGTCTTCGGCAATCGTCAGTACTCAGTCTCAGACTGAGTTCTATTGAACTATTAATGTAAGTTTGGCTTGTAAAAGCAAAGACTGTATAACACTTGTTTAATTTGCATATCAAACACCTAAAATGTAAAACTCTGATGAAGGAGGGGACGGTATTTTTTTCGCCGGTATTGCAGTTTGGAGCACCCCCCCCCCCCCCCCAATGTCCCCCTCATGAAGGCCTGAGTCAACAGGTCGAAAGCTCAGCAATAAATGATAAACGTGGGCGTGGCGTTACCCAACTTTGAAAGAATTAATAACCTGAAATATCTCAATGACGAGGCAAGGAAGCGAAAAATTGCAAAAGATGTTACTTGTGTCAGATGTCATTTTAATGTTCTTTCAAATAAGATCGATTTTTCGCTTCATATAGGCACTTCAACCGTTTTCACAAACTTCCGATCCTTGCATGATCTCTTTCTTATCGTAGATATCACTGAAGTTAAGTGTCAAACAATATTAACGGATTGCCGAAAGTGCGTATCTATACCTATTATATTTTTATAAACTGAGAAGCAATTGAAGTGTCTGTATATAATTACACATATTAAATATTTCGTTGGTCATCTTCCTTTGCGGATGTATATTGATTTTGCTGACACGTGTCTGCATGCCGTGTCAGAAAAGTGGCGTAGTCAGTGAGGTTGTGCGCCCCACTAACGAGGTTGAACCTGTTTGATTTATTTGTTCATGTGTCAAATGTTTCACGAACCTAAAGTGAAAATGCGACAAAAGTGTTATGTGCGTGTAGTTTGCTTTAACTATACCAAATAAAACATTATACTGAACGACAAACCGCCGTCAATCGGACGTGTTCGAACATAATTATCACGTCATTGACGCATTGATGCATACTTAGCATGAGTTCTTCCTTTGACGAATAAAATCGTCAGGCGTTAGACAGAGTTAAGAAAAATATAAAGGAACCGTTTTTGGCCAGCTCAGGCAGGAATTTGTTCATCTGCACTTGTTAACCCATTGCAGCCTATAGGATATCTCATGCATGTTGCATGGTTAATTTTTGGAAAATTAAATATATACCAGGACCAATGTTAAATCGTTTGTTAAAACTCCTATAAAAGTTGTGATTGAAAGAGGCATGAGTGCTCATACTCATAGACCACGATCTATATATTTTTATATACTTTAGATTTTTATAGGTCTACATTTCAACTTCTACATTTCAACCATATGTATGTGTAAAGTCTTTTTAAGATATAGTGATCTAAATTTGCACTTTCGCCAACGTAAAAACCGTCTTTTGCAGTGTATATATTTTTCAAGTGACGTCATCAAAATTCTAAATTATTTCTATGCTATAAACCTACAAGGCTGTTTCGAACAACGTTATAAGTTTTCTTCGAAATTTTAGGTTGATAAGACTATTCCTTGTAGACCCTCAGAGTGAGCGAGAGGTTTAAATTTTAGTAATCCTTTTATGATCTGACGTCTTCAGCAACAATTCGAAGTCTTAAGCCGTGTTCAAGTGTGCTTAATTGCGCCACTTTGGCGCGTTTACAACTTTACACGGTCATTTAATAATCCCTTACTAAAACACGTACACCATTATTCAACATGGCGGACGAGCTATATTTTTGGTTTTGGAGGCTTCGTATGGGTAGTGTGCGTCAAAGAACAACGGAAGACATCGGCACACGAGAAAGAGTAATAGCTAAAAGAAAGAAAGAAACAAAGGAACAAAGAATAGCGAGATGGAAGCTTCTACAGCAGGGCAAAGAAATGCATTTTATCTGATTAATAACACCGTATTATTAGCAAGCGTTTTCAATCCCGTTGCGTTTACACGGCCAAGTTAAGCGCGATTAACTGATCGTGCGCAGTTTAATCCACCTCCTTGAGGTGGTGCAAACCCAAACTAATCGCGATTAATTTACGCCGATCTGTTTACACGGACATTTTAAGCCCGCTTAAAGTCAGATGTGGCTCAGATCCCGCTTAAATTTTGGCCGTGTAAACAGGGCTTTAGACTTAGCTAAGCTTTAAAGTGATGTCTAAGCCATTTGAGTAGTTAGATTATTAAAATTCGGCTTTATTTGTGGTCAATTGCAACCAAACATGAAGTCCCCAGGCGGTCAAATTAGCCACAAAACGCCCTACCGCTACAAATTTTGGCTCTCTGTATATATATTTTCCTGCTCTATGCGCGACATGCAGATCATGGTAAATCGCTTAACCGTAGTAAATAATATTGAAAGGGCTAAAATATAAGAAATATTTTATTACCCATTTCTCTGTTCTTGCATGTGTACATCTGTTGTATTTATTGCAGATAAATGGTTTTTAACTATATATACTACAACTAGAACAATTATTCGTTAATCTAAATTCGTTATAGCAACTATAGTCACAAAAACCAACCCAATCTTTTTCACACATTTTAAGTTTCCAAAGTCATTCTGCTAAAAGATATCTAACAAACTTTAGAGGAGCTACAACAGATGTCTGCAGTATATTTTTGTCTTAATCGTGTGCTATACCTTAAATTTGTTTACAAACGCATATTAAATTACAATATATATATATATATATATATCCCTATTTGGAGATTTGTGGATTTGTTGAAGCTAAGAATCGCTAAATGAAAATCATGCGTCTTCTTATTGACAAGTCACAAGCGGTCGTGGTTATCACCGTTGATTATTATGATTCATTTACCCACAGCACATGATTTTCCCTGTGTTATTACTATGACTGGCGCCAGATAATTACATTTAGAAAGAATTAGGTATACCATGCAACTTACCCACAGTATATGATCCATTTATGTTTCTAGTGCTCGTCTGAGTGTCTGAAAAGCGAATCCTTGCAAAGTGCCCGTCAGCGTGCCACGCTAAAACCATTGAAGGGAAGTTATGTATCGAGACAAGATTGACGATAGTAATAAGGTTTCCTGTGAAGACGGTAATTATATAAGTGACTGGCTGATGGACATGACGGCAACGTCTATATGAAAAGTTGGTAAACGACGAATCAAAGACGACATATAAGCAAAGAAAACCATATTATTAGGCATCCTTTAACACACCTTTACTCTAGGGTTACTCTGGGACCATACGCGGCATTCATGAAAGAGGTCTATAATTTCAAACGTTGTTGCACGCGTGTCACTTGGTTATACGGATAATCATATCGGGTGGCCCAAAACGACCATTCTACATGTGCGTGTATACTAATCCCAGGAATTTAAACGAGTAAAAATGACCAAATATTACTCAGTGTAATATATACACATAATATATTCTAGATACAGTGTATTTGCAGTTGACGGTTCTAGTTGGGGTCACTTAGTGCCTGATGAGTTTTTTTGTATGGACCGACCGTATATAACACCATGCATATATGTTTAAGGTGATCGAGGTAATACGGTCAACATTTTTTTTCAATTTGCAACGCAACTTTGTTGCAGGTCAGTGGTTTTAATACGTGCTTATTATATGGCTGGGTTTGATTTCCGGTCCGTACGCAAAACGACGCACGCTGATTGGTTCCTGAGAGGTCGGGATTTTACGATATTGGATCGACCGGTCAATACGCTTTTTTCTCGGCCCTGTAAGTTTTGGCGGGAACATTTCGGAGTTGATTTGAATACAAATAAAAGAGAAATAGGTATCTTTATTCAAATATTCTGAACAATAAAATGTGTTGGAACATCACTGCTGGTTTTCTTTAAAGCTGTTTATCTAAAAACACGACAAATATTAAAAGCCGAACTGCCGAACTGGTAAATAAGAAGGCCAAGAAGCGACACGAAAAAGTTAACAGGTAAGGTAAACAGCATACTCCGAAGACGAAAACAACGCTCGTAGCTTAAAAATAAAGTGAAACAATAGCCATATAATAAATTCCTTATTAACCTTGTTTACCGGTCTGTATGGGAAAGTAGCGAGGTTCAGATCACACTTCCACTACCACTACCGCTACCGTAAATATAATTAAGCATGTCAAATATTGTTTTTACATTGAATAATGGTCGCAGGTCTGAAACCTAGTGCAAAAAGAAAGCGTTTTACGATACTAGGATTAAAACCAACTACGACTACAGGACGAAAAAACGAACATTTACATCAGCTTAACCACATTTACGGTAGCAGTAGCGGTAGTGGAAGTGTAATCTGAACCTCGCTAGTATTTGCTCTCGGTTTTATCGCGCAAACCTCGCTCCTTCGTGACCAGGCCGGCAATTCAACGGTTTGTATTTTAATACTTTTCGTAGGCTTTCGCACATTTTAGTACTTTTCGAAAAGGATTTAATGAGCTTACTGTTGTAAAACATCAGTATTTCTCGTTGTAAAACATACCATTTAATTTAGATAAATTTTCAAACAGAGAAAATTTTTTTAAACGAAAATAGCATAAAACGCCTACAGACCATTGTCAAGCACTGGTCAGTGGCTGCTCCCATGAGCAGAAGGCTCAAATTTGCCATTTGTCTCAAAAAAAGCTTTTTAAAATTTTATTGGCAGCAAACAACGAATAATCATTATAGCATTCAGAAAATGCTTAGTCAGCATTTTTTTCAAAACTTTGTTTAGCGATATTTCGGTAACGATTTACCAAAGGTAAAAATTATAAAATAGTTTTTCTGTTCTCATGTAGCTCTACCTGACGATATAATGAAATTTTTGAATTAACAAATTTTAATTTTTTTGCATACGTATGACGTCATTATAAATGACATGCGCAGTACTCGGCTTCATTGGCGAATTTTGACTGGCCCCATATCCATAAATGTTTGTGTTAGGGATCTTATCGATTTCGCAAACTTTCATGCTTGTATCATTAATTTGAAGAATCCAGTGTTTTTCTGGTTATTAACAGCTGGACTACCATGTTCAAATGGCCACACTTTTTTGGCAAGAGCAAGCGGTCCAGTTATATACAGGTCAGTGCCTTAAACCTTGTTACGCAACAACGATTTTGTTGCAAGTTGAAAAAATTTGTTGAAGAAAAGTAGACTCCAGTTCTACTTGCCGCAACATGCTGTTTCAACAAATCATTGTTGCGTGACAATGTTTAAGGTTGGTGGTAATACTAATACGTAGGTAGCCCAGGACTGATTGGCGAGTTATTTTTTGTTTGATAATATCAAGATATTTTGAGGTTTTATCCTCTATTAAAATGCAACGTTTTGCGAACGATCAACATACACTTCTCGGTAAATTCAGCATGAAATACTAAAGCACATTTGTAAAGCATGTTAGGCGCATTTAGTTGTGAAATATTTCTAAAATGTTGCATCTTACCTCACTAAACCAACACGTTGACGTTGATATATCCAAAGAAATTTAACAGTAAAATAGATAAATACGCCAAAATACGATTCAGAATAGCTGTCTAACTAACAAAGCACCTTTTCATCAAAATCATGAATATACTTACAGCATAGACGTTCTTCAAGTCACGTTTGAATCCAACTGCCCCGCGGCCGAAGAAAGAAATCTTAGTATATGTATATTCAGCAAGAGACAGATGAAAAACAAAATGACTAATGAGCAAACAATTAGGATGTTGAACTTTAATAGCGTTTAAGCAAATTATGATATTATTATATTTGACAATTCAATTAGTAATGCTATGCAGGCGGCGTGCGGCCTACGATCGCAAACCACTATGGTAGTCAACTTTGGCTAATTTTTCGTGAACATGGCGGACTAACTCGTTGGAAGTGGTAAGTTTATGCTTTGATTTTTTAAACAATTACTGATTATTTGTTAACAACTTTGAAGCACTATGAAGGATATACTATTTTTGTTCGTATATATAGTCGAATATTAAGTGAACATTGTTTCGAGTCAAAATTTCAGACCTTACAATTGTATGTTGTTGTTTAGCTTGATTCGAAACGTAATTTGAGTAGGGTTAGCGTTTTCACTTCTTTGCCGAAATTGTTTACCAAGATGTATTTCAGACCGTTCAGACATGTTATATTAGCTCTGAGCTACTTATAAATATGAACGCACCCCGACGCACCCCTTTGGAAAATGTCTTTTTTTGAATTTGAAAATGTGCATTTTCACAGGGCGAGAAATGGCTTCCAAGCGGTCTTTAGGCTCGGCTTCTTCAGGGGACACTCCTGGAAAGTCGAAGTCCAAAGTACCTTTCAAGGCGAGTGAACACTCGGATCAACAGAAGTCGAGGAAAAGCCTGTTTCAAACCAAAGAAGTTGTCAAGGCAAAGCAAAAAGTCACTTGGTCGACGAAAGAATGTCAAGCTTTGGTCCAGTATATTTGCTTGTATTGGAAAGATGCCTGGAGCAACAAGTGGCCCTCAACCAAAGATGAAGGTTTCTGGAGTAAATGTGCCGAAGCAGTCAATAACGCTTGCAATTCCAATCGAACCGGTAAATGTAAAAATTATTTTATCAAATGAATATGGGAATCTCCCTGAAGATACAGTGTACTGTATTAAGCATTAGAAATTTATATGAAATTTATATGCCCCTCATATAATTCTACTGCTTATTTTGTTTTACTTTTTGGGAGATATCCACAATAGTTGTGGTGACTCTATTTGACTATTTGACATATGTAACTTGAGTTGTGTTTATTTCTAACCAGAGTAGTGTTAGCCTACATGTCTTATTCCTGAGCTGTTATCAGTTCCTGCTATGTTTGAAAACCAAAACTGTTTACTAAATGTTTTGCATTTCTTTCTAAGGTTCATCTTGTAGAACTCGTGTGCTAAAAAAATTGGCAAAGGAGTATTCAACCTTAAAAGAAGCTGAAGAAGGCCTGAGCATTGATTACATTCATGACCCCATTGACTTTGCTCCACAAGAACCCCAGAACGCCACTCCATGACCATGATACCTGTTTACCCGATGGCCTGTCTCCAATTTTTAATGCATCACCTGTAAAACAGCCATTTCAATCAGTTCCAACTATCGGTGACAGTGTCCGAGATCTTGTTATGGCATATAAGTCCACCATGTCATCCAGATTAAAGAAACAGTTGGTCAATTATTTAATGAGGTTATGCAATAACCAAGGTTAACGGGTCAGCGGCCATGGAAGACTGGTACTAGTTGAACGTCGTCATTGCCGCGTGCGGAAAAATATTTTGGGATCACTTCCAGCCTTGGTAACCTGGCCTATTACCGAAGTGTCTGTTTTTCTGCGCACCAAGAGGAAATGCTTCCGTAAAAATGCGAGCCAAATTTACAATTATTCGCGCTAAATTTGATATCGCACTCCTTGCAGTCCGACTATCGTTTCTCCTGCGTTCGTCAAAGGTTTGCGTTGTGAAAGTTTTACAATTCAGTTCTGATTTTCAATAATGACTAATTATACAAAGGGTTTTGAAAATCTTGGGAATACTTGCTTTAACAGCATTCTGCAATCTGCAAGCGTTGCTAGTCTGTAACGCCATACGGGTGAATTACTGCACATGCGACACAACGACAGGAGTCGCTGTTTAGCCGAAGGCGTGGAGTGCGACATTCTTGATGTTCTTATTAGAAATTCTAAGATAGGTTCAGAATTATAGCGTAGTTACAATTACAATTCACCAATACTGAAAGGAGCTGATCAGCTTAAGATTTTATTTTCTAAATATGTGCTTAACGGGTCGGAGAGGCTAGAAATAGACATGCAAAATTACTATAAGTAACAGGGGTCATCAAGGCTTCCTAAGAGGGATGCAAAGTCCAAATTGTTATTATTCCTTCCTGGATCTACTCGGGACACCACGGAAACGCAACTACCTTCACTAATACCATAACAAAACAATCTGGTATAGCGTAACAGACAGCAACGCTTGCAGAATGCTGTTAGCAAAGCAAAATTCCCTAGATTTTCCGCAATGCCCTTTAGATGAAGAGTCATTACTCAAAATCATAACTGAACTCAACTGTAAAACTTTAACAAACGCGTAAACCTTCGCCTACGAACCTACAAGTCCTAGGAGAAGCGATATAGTCGGGCCGCAAGGAGTGCGATATCAAATTTAACACTTTGAGGCCATTTGTACGGAAGTTGAGCAATGTAAGCATTTCCTCTACAGAACGCAGAAAAACAGATACTTCCGTCATAGGCCAGGTTACCAAGGCTCGAAGTGATCCCAAAATATTTTTCTGCTTGCCGCGTTAACGGGCTAGCAGTCAGACGCAGTGTTGGAGTCAGAGGAAAATAAGATATTCCCACCGTCCCTCCCTTCCATCAAAGAGGTAAGTGTAATACTTCCACCAATTATTGGTGTGATCGGTGCAAGCCATACCGAGTGGGGGGTGGTCAGCTCAAGATCCTGCATGGATGGATCTTAACCTGGATCCAAGTACCGCTATTCGCCCCAGGCCCCCACCGGGCTACGGCTTGCACCAACCTTCCAAACGGGTAAGTAAAAAGGTGAACGAAGATGTTAATTAAAACTTCTGATTGTTGAACTTGGTGGAATGCCCTTATTTCATTTTATGCCCTTTGAATGCTATGTAAAGTCCTCGTTATTCGAAACTAGATTACTAGCGTGACAGAAGACAGTGTTGACACATGGCCCTGTCATGAAGGAGTTGGGGACCTACAGGAACTGGGGACCAACAGGAACTCGGTAGTCAAGGTGTAAAGCAATATAAAACAAGAAAGGAGGAAAACATTGACTATTTTTTGTCCGCATAGGTATTAATATTTTATTCAGGCTAAAGCCAGACAATTTTATTCACCTCTGGGCTGAGGAAAGCCGTGGACAGTGATCTTAGCAATACACCATTTCAAATTATCGCTCCCATGAGGCAGAAAGCCTTTGATGGAGCGCGGTCAAACAGCGCACACACTATATATATATATATATATATATATATATATATATATATATATATATATATAGTTTAAGTGGTCTTACCTCAAAACGTTGAGTGTCGCAACTGTCAGTTTCACGCGGGGCGTCTTCAGGCGACTGGGTAGTTTCGATTCGTGTGGACCGCTTAAATGGTTTTGGTCAAGAGGTGGGCGTGTGGGCGGTGGGTTCCTCAAAGGCCTTGTTTCACCATCCACACCTCTTGACCAAAACCATTTAAGCGACCCACGAATCGAAACTAGATTCGAAGATCGCCCCGCATGAAACTGACAGTTGCGACACTCAACAGTTTGAGGTAAGACCACTTAAACTATACTATATTCGCTCTACCTTTACGGTATTGGGCACTTTCCGACATTCCGTGAACAAAATCACACGTGCTCGTTTGTATCAATGTTTGATGGTGGATGAATATTTTACGCTTGATGTTGAACAATATACTATATTCGCTCTACCTTTACGGTATTGAGCACTTTCCGACATTCCATGAACAAAATCACACGTGCTCGTTTGTGTATATATATATATATATATATATATATATATATATATATATATATATATATATATATATATATTAATATTATTTTCATCATCACAATGTTTGATGGTGGATGAATATTTTACGCTTGTGTTGAACAATTTTTTTTAATTATTATTTCAGTGACATTTCAAAGAAACTCGGAAAATGTCTTTTATGTTATTTTGAAAGGCGTAGAGCATTGTAAAAGATATCGTGATGGTTGGTTTAGAAACTTATGTTTACGGTTCCCTGATTTGGTCATCAAAATATCATTCAAGACTTTCTACTTTCAGTTCTTCTCGATCCTTGAAAGTCCCATCTATATCAGCAACAACTATATAATGCCAACTTGTGAATTGGTTTGTTTATTGTTTCCTTCCCTCTCTAGAAGTAGACACTTGTGCATCGAATTTATCTTCTTTATCACTTATCTCTTGTCAGCCAAAAAAGTGACCCCGCGAGTCAAAATGGTCGATTTATATAAGACAAGAAAATAATCGCCCTAGGACTTTTCGACAGTTTTTAACCGCGGCGGCGGTAGTGACCACCTGGGACTGACAATTTTACATCTTTCGAATTGGACCCCTGTCACGTGTCAGAGCACGCATTCTAGGGTCTATGTACGTATATACCTATAAAGATATGACATTTGCCTGGCTTCCATTCAAATATGGCGGCAATAACGTTGAAATCGTGTATTCGCAGAATATATAAACTAAGGGGCCGTTCACATGAATCCGGATTGAGTTTCAATCCGGATTGAAAAGCGAAGTCAATCCGTGTTTACATGGGAATTGGGTTTCTGGACTGAAATCCGCCTGAAATCTGAAATTCGTAAATATTTGAAAACACGCATGCACTGTTTGTTCTAGTCCTATCTGTCACGTTTTTCATTCCGGAATGAAACTTGCATCGCTTTTACATGATTCGGAATGAAATGAAAAATTTACATGAAATTTAAATTTAAATTTAATTTAATTTTTAAAAAATGAAAAATTTACATGAAAAATTTAAATGAAAAAAAATTTAAAAAATTAAAAAAAAAATTAAAAATAAAAGAAAAGACATATTCTTTCTATTTTTTTTAAATTAAAAAAATTTAAATGAAAAATTTACATGAACGAAATTTCAATCCGGAATGAGATTTCAATCCGGAATGAGAACCGGATTGAACTCAATCCGGAATGAGCTAATCTCAATCCGGAATGAGCTAATCTCAATCCGGATTCATGTAAACAGGTAAAGGGGTAGTTTGATCAGAAGCGGAATGAGTTCAATCCGGATTGAAACTCAATCCGGATTCATGTAAACGGCCCCTAAGGGGCTCACGCGATTGATTAGAATCTTCCCTCGGCCGCAAAAAGAGATTAGAAGTAACGTTGGAATTCGTTTACATCTAAACTAAACCAATTCTTCTTGTAAATTTAGTTCATGCGAGTTTTAAAACCACAGTAAGATCCTAATCAATCGCGTGATAGCCCGGCTAATGTAAACAGCTGATCGAGAGTGTCTATATATTTTCCGCTATGAAAAAAGGGCAATTTTGACAAAAATTCTACAATTTTCCAGAATGTTCCTAGTAGCCGATCATTTAGAGTTTTCTTAACGTGAGTTTTGATGACGATGCAACTTCAAGAAAGAATGGACCTTCACATTGTGGACGGAATGTGGAAGCGGTGATGTGATACGTCCCAGCAGGAACATCGTAAAATTCTACTGCACAGAAACCAGTTCTGAAACAGAAGTTATATATAACCTAGTTATTATTATTATAATAAGAAATTCACGAAATAAAATGAAAAGAAGCGACAAATATATACTTACAAAACAAAATTATATAAATGACAATTAATACTAATTATATAGTTAATTAAGCAATTAGTAAATTTTATGAAATTTAGTGAAAATTACCCTAGCCAATAAAAATCGTATGTAAAACTAAAGGTATACTTTAAATTCACATTTAAGATAATATTGCATGTGGTTTACCCCTTTCACGACCATTGTTCTTCTGGGACAATTATATTTTAGATAACACACAACATATATACAAAATCAGCATAAAAATTTCAAAGTTTTTTTCTTCTTCTTTGTATTGTTCTGTTGTTTTTCTTTCTTTATATAGTTATTATCGTAGCAAGTGACGATAAGAAACCATTTAAAAACAAAATATATTTATTGACGTTTCGTTACTTAACATGCAGTAACATCTTCAGAATGACTTAAAGATTACATTGAATATACTTATATATATAACATTAATATAATTGTCAGTTGTTTGCTGTACAAGCTGTGGTAGTTAGTAATACTCAGAAAAGCTCTGAGCTCTAAGCGGGACTCGAACCCACAACCTTCTGAATGCTAGCCAGACGCTCTAACCACTAACTAACATTAATATAGTTTCATATTACAAGAAAAAACGGTGAAAAGGACATTAAAACAATTTAAAAATTTAAACTATAAACGATCAAAATTTAAACGATTAAACAATTTTATAGTTTAAATTTTTAAATTGTTTTAATCTCCTTTTTACCGCTTTTTTCTTGTAATATGAAACTATATTAATGTTATATATAAGTATATTCAATGTAATCTTTAAGTCTTTCTGAAGATGTTACTGGTTAAGTAACGAAACGTCAATAAATATATTTTGTTTTTAAATGGTTTCCTTTCGTTATGGTATTGCATTTTAAAATTTTGAGCGGGGCTCTTATATAGTTATTGTTGTTATATATGGCAAACCATTAAAATAATAATCAACTACTCCGTCATTGCTCTGACATCATGCTAACAAATAATTGTAGAAGTGATGTCTTTTCTATAGAAAATAGTCTGTTTACTGGCAATCAAGAGGATTGATATGATGGTCGAATCCTTCAGTCGAATACTATTCCACTACAATTTTACTTCACTGGCGTTGGCCAGAATAAAATACTATAAAGACGACTTCGGACAGAATGGAATTAAACAGATATTTTGAAATTATTCTTTGTGACATCCGCTGTCATGATAATGGAGGTTAATGCGCATGAACAAAAATAACATTTACCACGGGGGATGGATCAAATTAAATAGTATTACATCAACCAACGAACGACGAATGTATGAAAAATTTCACCACCCAAATGGCTGAAAAGCGTTTCTGGGGGGGTTGCATGAGTAGGCAGTCATGCGTGCAATCTAACAAAACATTTCTGTGAGATTTATAGCTGTTTCGCAAATGGATAAGCATAAACTAGAGAAATACCTGTATTCATCAACGGTTTTCTTGAACACTGGTTTTCCTCCTGATGTGCTCAAAGATACCATAGTAAAACCAACTGCATATTGCCTGAAATAGTTATCATGGAAAAACGAATAAGCTTTGAATTGATGTTACATTCTTTTTCGTGCAACTTACTGAACGGTTATCGATGACTCCTTTGAAAATTACTGCTGCGAGCTTGTATATTAGTAGGATATATTATCTGGTACATTAACAGCAGTTTAAACGATAGTCATCCAAATTTAGATGTAAATATTGCTCAACTTTTACAAGTGTTTCAGAATAATTTGTTACGTAAAAACTTCAAGATTTTACAGAAATTTTGTAATGCAGCACGAAAAAACAATAGGTTTGACAGAAATTCAAGCATTCAACCGGATTACTTTGTTTCATATTCTGATGACACATACAATACTACAATAAAATATTTACCCTGTAACGTTAAAAAGTTTTACATAACATGTCAAGAATACACCAATGTTCAGATACAATAATCGAAATGCACATAAATTGATTTAACTCCAAGCAAAGGAGAGGAAAGGAGGGAGCATGGCAAGGCGAAGAAAAAAAATAGAACGAACACAATTAAGAGGAAAAAGCGAAAGTAAGTAGGAGAGAAAATGCACTAAGCTAATATTATAAAAATTACAAGGGTATTGAAAAACAAAGAACGTTTTACAATCTTTTCTCACCTGGGTCCAAGCACTTTTACAAGAACGCTAAGCGTCTTGGACGAAGCCGATTCTTGCAATTCACAGAAATACACAGGATTATTCTTGTAAGTTTCAGGATAATTTGGACAACCGCCTGCAGTAGTCCCTTTCCACTCTCCTGTAACCTTGGAGATAATAAAAGAACTCCAATTGCAAAACTACTGAAATAAGTTAATTAATCACCACATGCATGTATGCATGGTTTCACGGATATCGCTGACCGCCATCTTGCAAATAGGGTAAGTCAATAGACCATGCACGCAATTGCAAACCATTTGAGATAATATACTTGACTTTCATTCTTTTGAATTGTATATATATATTTTGTAATTTTCTATAGTGGCGAAGTGAATAAATTAAATTAAACTAAATTAAATTAACGTATTCACTAATCCGTTCTCTAGGTTGCGGCCATCATCATAAAATGCTGTGTTCTGACAGGCGTTCTACATAACTCCACCATGTTTTGTACTAATAATGTACTTTGTATTAATATTGTTCATGTATCATATACCATATAATTCGCCCACCTTTCGGCCAAAACCACTTGAGGGATGCATTCATTGTTTCACCGCACACACGCCCACCTCTTGACCAAAACCATTTAAGCAGCCCACGAATCTAAACTATCCCGTCGCCTGAAGCGCCCCGCGTGAAACTGACAGTTGCGACACTCAACATTTTGAGGGAAGCCCACTTAAACTATACTATATTCGCTCTACCTTTATGGTATTGAGTACTTTCCGACATTCCGTGAACAAAATCACACGTGCTCGTTATATACACACACACATACACACACACACACACACACACACACACACACACACACACACACACACACACACACACACACACACACACACACACACACACATATATATATATATATATATATATATATATATATATATATATATATATAAACAAAAGTATTACCTGCTTATGACAAACATAAGGATCTGGCACTGATGAAAGTTTGAATTGCGCGGAGGAAAATACCTACAGAAACAAATCCGTACAGTAAATAAATAAATAAATAAATAAATAAATAAATAAATAAATAAATAAATAAATAAATAAATACATCGATTCGAGATAAATCCTTTCACAAGTTAGAGTAAATCATGCAACAATCACTAATAAATCTAAAATCTCGACAGATTACCATCGTAACGGATTGAACAAGTCAAATAAGTTATATATAATGCTTATTATAATAATTTTATCGGGCATTGTGGTGTATTTTGCGGGCTACAATGGAGAATTCAGCGGGATAAAATATATTTTAACCCGCTGGTCTGAGCCTATCAGTTTTAACAGTTCTAAATCACTATTGGTTTGTTATTTACGGAATTCTATACTTCTTGTTAATACTTTGGAGCAAAGATTGTTTTGATGACAAATGTTGCGTTTTTCTGCCAAGTTACATGTAAGTTATGAATGACTTATGTAAATATTTGTTGCAATGAAACGCACGCCGATACTGTTTACCATATACTGTCTTTGATTTTCTTCTAAATGCCCACTAAGATTATTATAATAGTAATAGAGTTGATGTTCTTGGGCATAAATATATGTTTTTGGTCCTTCTTAGAGGTAATTTTAACCTTCGCCTTCAGCAAACATCAACTCTATTGTTATAATAACGTTATCCCAGCATCATGGGTATTCTGTCTATACAATAATTGAACTAACATAAAATTTGTTGTAAAAACACATGATGACACCATCATAAGCCAACGGGAAAATACTTGTAGAGAGGCTGAACATAATTTGCTCAAATAACTGGTGACGTCATGACGTCATCTTGCAACAATATCTATTTGATATAAAACCGGCCCTGAAGAACATGAATTTCCATGGTTGTAGACTAGTAAATTTTAGTTAAAACATTCACTGTTTTCTTAAAACATGGTCAATACAAGGGTCCGGAAGCATGCTCCCCTTGAAAAATGTTTGAATTCTCGAGTCTCGGAAAGGATATTTCCTGCAAATTTGAAAGCGCCATTCTTGTATTTTTGATCCCAGGATTCAAACTAACTGCTGTTAAAGTAACGCAGCTTTTCCAAATTTAGACCATATATATTATATGTTAAAATTATAATATATAATTTAGACCATTATACCAGGTGGAATTGAGAATAAAGTAAACTTTAGTGAGAACTTGAATGACATTTCTACAAAACTACAACACTTTAACAAATTGGTATACGACGGCTGCAGCCACCACCCATGCACCCCCGGCCCATACGCCTATATTTGATACAATTTCCTTTTCCAAACTGCTTCACTCAGCAAGACAAAAGAGAGAGAGAGAGAGAGAGAGAGAGAGAGAGAGAGAGAGAGAGAGAGAGAGAGAGAGAGAGAGAGAGAGAGAGAGAGAGAGAGAGAGAGAGAGAGAGAGAGAGAGTACCTTCAATGTGTAGTGGATTGTGTTGACCTTCTCGTACTGTGACACCACCAAGGTGAAAGTATTTATTGTCTTACTAGGATTTACTTTGACTAAATAATGAGGACTGTTGATTTTAACTCCTTCAATGTAGCAGTTGTCTAAAGATATAACAAACACAAAAGCTGGCATTTTCCTTTTTGAAACCACTCTATGACGTCATCAAAAGTGTGACGTTATTACCTACGCCTCTGACCTGAAGATCAGGATAGCTTAAGTTTGTTATACTGGGGGTATTCTGCCTATCAGTAAATAATATTGCAAACCAAACAATCAAAAAATCTCACCTGGATAATACACTCGTTGCCCGGACGTTTTATAAACATGAACTGTTATGAACTCCCTATTATTGGCGAAGTCATCCTATAAAAATAGTCAAAAACCAAATGAATAAAGGAATACGACTAATTCCACAATAATATTAAAAAAACCTATAGCAAATTCAAAAAGAAATTCCACAACAGATTCTTTGAAAAATTATTAGCTAAAACTGCTTAGCATGTTTGTGTGACTTTGAAAGCTTACCCTGTCCGTAATATGTCTAGTCAAAAGAATCCACACGACAGGGTTCTGATCAGTAACACTCACTTGCAGTTTGTACTGCGGGTTTTCTCCTAGAAAAGCGGATTGGGAAATGCGAATATGTAAGACAACAACAGTCCCAGTCTTCCATGGCACAAACAGCAGCGACGTGCGGGTGTTTTACAGAATCGTTTATAACCTGAATATCAGGCATTCTTTTTCTTTTGAGTGAAAGAAGATGAGAGGTAATAACGAGAAGGTATATAGAAGGGAGAAGCGATAAGAATTAACAGAAGCAGAAAAAGAGGCCTAACAGAAATCTGTCCCTTGACCCGTATTCTTCGCCAACATCATTTGGACGAAACTCTGATTGGCCAAATTCAGGGAAATAAACAAATAAATAAATTTGTTAATTGTAAATAAATCACAGAAATAAAATCAAGAAGGAGCATATATTTCACCTAAATTGTAAGCGTCCTTGACTGGTCCTTCGGCAGACTGCCAAGTCCTGTGACCAAAAAATACACCGCAAAAAAAGAATTCGTTTCATTAAATAATAATAATACCCAACATATAATAGGCGCGTTGGGTGCCGTCCCAAAGGGTTAAGAGAAATCACTTGGGGTGATCAAAAACCTGTTAAATATGTTACAGAGGGCATGTTTACTACATGGGATCAGCCAGGATTTTAAGAAAAGTTTTAGACACGTAGAAAACATAAGACTGAAGCTTGTTTTGTCAAGTACTTGCAAAAGGTTACGGAAAGTATAGCTTGTTAAAATCGACTGCTGCAAGTAGCACTGATGATGATGATGATGATGATGATGATGATGACGATGATGACGATGATCATGGTGATTAAGATGATAATGATGATGATGGTGATTATGATGATGATGATATTAACGATGACGATGATGATGATAATGATGATGATGATAATGATGATGTTAATGATGATGACGATGATGGTGATGATGATTATAATGATAATGATGATGATTACGATGATATAAATTATATAAACATATGCACTACAGGATATACAAAATGCGTTAAACTGTACTCACGAATGGAAAACATAGCGATTTAGAAACAACTTGGGGTTCCAGTTAATGTACAGAACATCGAAAAAGTTGAGTAGCGATTTCCAATCGATCCAAAACACGCCTACGAAAAGCAAAAAATAAATATACTTGTATTCACGACAAAACTCGAACAGATAGCAAGCAACACAAACCACATTTGTTATCAAGAAGTTAGAATGTCGGATGTAAACAAGGCAGCTACAGTAATTTAAACTGTTTAGTGTACATCATGCGTCGAAAGCGTAAGGGTTGTCTCATTTGTAAAATGAGAAGTTGTACCCAACGGTTGGGCATGTTTCAATATATTAACAATCTCGTGTTTTGTGTGGTTATATATACGACATCTTGTTCGTGTTGCTATAGCTTTTAATTTAGACACTTGTTGAACTCAAAATTCAACGACAGATAAACCTGTAACGTCTCTTTGCAACACCCGCACCCCCCCCCCCCCCCCACCCCCCCACACACACACACTCTGTTTTCTACCAGCGATACTCAAACTTCTTCAGCTGTTCCACGATCAGACAAAAGTTTATTTAATTTTGACGTAATTTTTGTATTATTTATTGCTATATACTTTTGAACTACTTTTGAATTTAAGACTCACCATTGTCTACTTGAATTGCACTTTTTCGATCGAAATTTAATGCCTTCTGTAAATCGGGAGTCCAATTTTCTGTGTCTAACTCCGAATAATTTCCCTATAAGATACAGAAGCAAACACGGAACAGACATAAGCGGCTCCAATTATATGCGCAAAAGTAGCTATTTACAAATACATGCGTGCAGACTCTGTACATGTAATAACGTACATGTAATAACTAACGTTTTTTGTTCTATTTTATTTTTAAAGTTCTAAACTAAAACAGTACGTTACACCTAGTAACGTTTACCTTCCTGGCGCATAATTAATGCTTTGGACTTCGTTTTAAATTATTTTATTTTACTCTAACAATTCCTATAATAGAGCTACCAACAACTCGAAATCAAGCTCAACTCGAACCTTAAGCTCGGTTTTGTCAACTTATTTTGCAGCTCTAAAAATGAAAGCTTTTACATGACTAATTAATGGGTTTTTCCTATTATTTTTTAAGTAGTCTTTCGAACACAGTCAGAAAAAGTGTGGTCAATTTTCACAAAAAACTTTAAAATAACGTGGACGCATGCATCAAATCACGTCATATAATAAACCTATACTGACATACCTTCCATCTCAAATGGGTCCACGGATTTTTCAGCTGAAGTATTTTTAGATTCTAAGAAGAAAGAAAACAGGTTACTATATTTAATAAAGCAAAGTGAAAAACCATGGCAAACATTAAAAAAACACACAATTATTATTGTGTGTTTTTTTCTAGACATAAAACAGGCAGGGTCAGAACCACTGATCTGGTCAGAACGGTATATGGTCTCATTATGCGGTAAAGACACGGTCGCTGTTCTTGCTAAATTTCTCAACCTCGCAGGCTTTTACGGCTTAGACAATGTTGATTTTCAAATTAGTATGCCAATCAAATAATCAATGCATGGAACGACATAGTTTTTCAAGCAGTTTAATAACTATCTGTACGTGCTCTATCAACTATAAAACACTCGGCTATACTAGGTTAGGGTTGTAAATTCGATAAAGATATATAGAAGCAAAGTTAGATAATAGTACCTATACCTGTATTACAGGTATTACATGCACGTTCATATATATGTATGTATGTAAGAAATTTATGCATATCAAAATCCATTATAACCATACGTTACCTTTAGTTTACGAATGTCGAGGACAGCGTATGCATGAGTCGGCACCAGGCCAGCTCTTTCGGCTACTACGTCACCCAGATTACCAGTGGCAGCAGTTATGAGGCAGTCACCTAACAAAAATGTTTCGTACGAGATCTAATTATTTGAATAAACATATAGCATACAGGGCTTCCAGTATTACACCCAACATCGCATGGTAAGAAACCAATCACATTGTCAATTACAAATTCGTTCCTGCGCTCGTTACTGACTAGGGTTAGGGGTTTTGTTTGGGTTACAGTAGGCGACCAAATCAGAAATCATCTTAGTATCGGTGAGTAAATGAGTGAGGAATAGACCTTTCCACACAAGTGCGTGGATAACGCGTTGAAAAATTTGATTGGCTCTCGCAAAACTTCGGACATCCAAAACTTCGGACAACTTTGGACATTAGCCAATCAGATTTGTTAAAAAGAAAGATCACATGGTGCATTCACTTCATGCGGAAAATTCTATTGGGTGGGTGGCGAAGTCCTCTAAAAGGTGGACAGACGAATGGATAGTTAAATAACACTGAATATACATATATAGGCAGTTTATAATAAATTTTAAGGATGATATCTTCCTCACAATATCTATACGCTCCCTGACTGTCTAAAATGTTTACAGTTATACTAATAAATAAAGTATGTTACATTTACCTACAGTAACAAAAACAATTACATTCAACACCCATCTACTGTGCAAACAAAAGCAGAAACCCAAAAGTGACCATACCTCTCTGTAGGCCAACGAATATTCTATCAAACAACGAATCCAGATTAAGATCTGGACTGTCCAATTTGATTGAAACTCTTTCAGGAATCCAACCAGTCAAAGCATGCAAGTCGATGTTCTAATTCGATTATAAAAATTAATAAGGTAAGAAATGAAATTTAATAGTAATCCAGGTTTGTCATATTATATCACGCACGCGTGAACTGTGGCTACCAGGGGTGGTTACAGTATATTAGAGTGCTAAAACAACAAGAAATGTTTGAATATTCACAAACAATATTCAATACAGTTCAATACAGTTTTCTTTACGTTATCAACTTTCTAGTGACATTTTTACTGCCTTTCAACTGTCAGATCGGATTCAGATATCGAAAAGAACCAGACTAAATAGTGCAAGGACGGGTAAATTTAAAATGAAAGGTGATGGTAACCCGCGCCTACCGACGACCAGATTTCATAAACGAACTGGAAAACTTATAAAATATTTAAGGAACGTTAATACTAATTTAGCGGGTAAAGATCAGAGTTTCCAAAGGGGTCGTGACGTCACATTGAGTCGCCTGGTTTACAAATCGGTCACAAGTTAATATTACATTTAGAACTATATGTACCCTGCGAGTCAGAGCCCCTTTCCGACCTACGCAAGCTTCGGGGGAAAGTGGGCTCTGCCAACAAACTCGATCTTCGCCCCAAGTTTGGGGCGAGTCAGTCAGGTTTTAAACTGGTCAAACCAGTTCTAGTTTACGAACACGCGTAAGCAGGGAAATAAGAAGTGACGCGTTAGAGCCTGGGCCCAAAATAGTATCTTAGCAACCGTTCACGCATGCTCAAAAAGAAATATCGAGTTTGTTGGCAGAGCTCACTTTCCCCCCGAAGCTTGCGTAGGTCGGAAAGGGGCTCTGACTCGCAGGGTAAACTATATGATGCCCCATGTAAATTCGTGTCAATGTGAATGTATGTAAACATAAATACATGTAAATAAAAATGCAAACATAAATCTAAATATAGATACAAACGTATAAATTATGCATATATGTATGAATGTAAATTGCATGTAAATGGTGTGGTATAAATGTAAACTAATGGTCGTCACGGTCAACGGTCAACAACGATAAATGCGATCACTTACTGAGTTTGAGCCAGGAAAATCATAGCCTCCCATAACCTACAGAAAGTGAAACCGTTGGAAAAAATGATTACACATATATACACGATAATTTCAACAATATTAATATAAAGGCGCACTGTATTGTCCGAGAACAAGATCTGTACAAAATATTTGTACAAAGATTTGTACAAAAAAATCACTGGAAGTTTTCGTGCAACCAAACGTGAAGAGAACCACTTTCTCGACCACTTTTAGACAGAGTATATACTGTATGCACGCTTTAACATGTTATTTTATAAAATGATACGGCATGGTATGAATTTCACATTGAGATACGGAAGTCATTGAATTACGATAGACCATTGGCACTTACCTTAAGGTAAGCTTTCTCAATAAGACTGACCCACATTTCATTACTATTCGTAGAATAAGAGCATAACAATTGTCCATCTACACCCAATGGTAGTTTGTCATCAATAACAACCTTCAAGACAACAACAAAAATAACAAGCATTAGTAGTAGCATAGCAATTTAAAAACATACTAAACGACAGTTTATATACAAAAATTATTTCACTATATTCATTGGATAAACATTGAAGATTGTTTGAAGAACGATGAAGAACATTGTTTAAAAAATATGAGAACATTGCTGAGACAAAGTATATAGTAGAATAGGATAAGATGGGGATAGGGTAGGATAGGATACGGTAGAATAGAATAGAATAAAATAGAATAGAATAGAATAGAATAGAATAGAATAGAATAGAATAGAATAGAATAGAATAGAATAGAATAGAATAGAATAGAATAGAATAGAATAGAATAGAATAGAATAGACTAGACTAGACTAGACTAGACTAGACTAGACTAGAATAGACTAGAATAGACTAGAATAGACTAGAATAGAATAGAATAGAATAGAATAGAATAGAATAGAATAGAATAGAATAGAATAGAATAGAATAGAATAGAATAGAATAGAATAGAATAGAATAGAATATAATAGAATAGAATAGAATAGAATAGAATGAAATCGAGTGGAGCTGTCTTGTTAAACGTACGATAACCTTGGGTTATCATATTTTAAATAATTCATCGCTAACCGCTTGGTTCCTCAATCGCAGCAAATAGAGCTGAATTGAACAATACTTGTATAAAATTACCTTCCGAGAAACACCATTAATCCACAGTTTTATCATATATTTTCCAGATGGGTTAATAATTGGATGGCCGTGTCGATTCTGAGGATAAATAATCCTGTAAAATAGTTTAGCAAACTGTTAATGTATGAATGACCAGAAACTTGATTTAAATCCTAAACTACAATTTACTGCAAGATAAACTCGTTGTTTGTTATCATCTGCACGGTCTTATGTTAAACGTATAAAAAATCTTTCTGAAAACAAATGAAGTTTTTTCAGGGTTTCTGAAGTGATATACTCGAACGGTGCAAGAACTGAAACTACAGTAAGAAACATTCACAATATTTTTTTATCAAACTTGCTTTGACAGATTTATCGTACTGAAAGTGGTTTAAAATAAATAAAAAGTAAAAAAATAGAAAAAGCTAGGTCGAGAGAAGCAACTGAATTTTACTTACTTGGTGATTATTCGCTTTCGAAACTTTCTTTCGTAAGCTGCAGAAATAGCTAATGATGCAACAAAGGAGCAGTCCGTAACAACTGTCTACAGCGTAAAAAAACGGACAAAATTAACAAAAAAACAAACAAACAAACAAACAAACAAACAAACAAACAAACAAACACAAAATAAACATTGTTTGAGCCCTTCAAAAAAACACGTGTAATTCATTAGCACTCCGTGCTGGCTAAGGACCTGATCTACGTACTTCGATCGAATGTAAGAAAAAGAAAACATTATCCACACAACTGAAAAACGTAGTTGCCAGTTAAGGCAACACGGGCAACATTTTTCTTCAACTTGAAACACAACTGTTGCGTTGCAAGTTGAAAAGCGTTGTTACACGTATTACCACCCATTTTAAACATTGTCACACAACAATGATTTTGTTGCAAGTTGAAATGCGGATTCAACTTGCAACAAAATCATTGTTGCGTGACAATGTGTAAGGTGGTGGTAATACGTGCAACAACGCTTTTCAACTTGCAACGCAACAATGTTGCAGCAACTTGTTGCTCACCTTTAGTGCCACTGTTTTTATATAATATTTGAATTTAGCAGAACGAACCTGATTATTTCCAAAAGTTCTCAAATATTCCCAAATTATTATAAAATAGTGCACATTTACACGAGGGGCAAATCACTCCCTAAAAAGTGTACGAGATTTTTGAACTTTAAAAAATCCGAGAAATTTTCGCATTGGATTTTCGGATTTTTAGGGATTTTTTGCGGATTTTTCAGGATTTCTTGTGAAACTGAATTATGGATTTTCCAAGGATTTTATGGATTTTCAAAGGATTTTATGGATTCGCAAGAATTCTCATGGATTTTTGGATTTGTGGATTTTTCGTGCAAAGTGCACGAGATTTTTGAAGTGATTTGCCCCTCGCATTCACACGGAGAGTACATGCACAAAACCACGAAAATCTCATGGAAAATCACAACTTTGGATTTTTTTGAGAAATAAGTATCGCATCTGAGAGCTAGCCAAACGCTGTCTTTGATTTTTAGGGAAGAAATGTTATACTTGGCGAATGAAGCAATCATCCAATACCAATGTTTGGTTTCTATCGCTCTCTAATTTTGGTTTCTTTCTCTAACTGTGTTATTGATTTAAATGTCAATTTAAGGCAAATTAATGTTCAGACTTGTTATATGCGCCAAGGTATAGATAATCCCAATATGATGATAAAAATTTAAAGCAAAACGTATTTTTCGTTGATTTCTGAATTTTTTAATGAAGTATTATAAAAAAGCCGTGTTGTATAGTCTGGCACCAGCAGGTTTGTGACGTAAACAGTGAAACCTGGACGACTAAAATCATAAGAAAAGCTGATTTATGATGAACATAACTTGCGCAAGTTTCCAACCACACATGTACTAAAGTATTAATGGATTATAAAATCGTTCCTCCGTTTACGTCACACACTTGCTAGTGCCAGACTCTTTATACAACACGGCTTTTCAAAAAATCGAAAGTGATTTTAGTAGATAAGTGTAGTGTGTACTATTTAGTAAGAACCACACGTCTGGAAATAAAAAAAACCCCCAAAATATTCGGTCCCTATTAGCATTAATTACAACAACCGAAATACAACGTACAAACGTTCACTCCTCACACACTAGAGTTGTACAGTGAGTGTACATATTTATTTCATGCCTATTTGAAATATCATGCAAAACAAACAAAAAAGGACGAAGCGTACTTGTCGAATACTTAAACTGGAAACAGCGTAGATCATCTTTGGATCATCGGTCAGATCACCAGGCCTATAACACACAGCAAAAAAAACCATACAAAAAGCAAACTTTGACAACGTCAAGAAACAAAACATCAAATGCAAGAAATCTTTCCCTGATCCTATACATTGTGTAATGATGTACAGTACTGACTTACCTAACCCATTTAGAAAACTTATCCTGTTGTTTTTTGGACAGTACAAGATCTCCGTCAGGATCACTAAAAATGACAAGTCAAAATAACATGCAGTGTTATAGTTACGTCTATACAACCAGTAACAGACAAAGCATTTCGCAGTGGTGTAGGAAGCAAGTTGATCTTGGAGGGGCACAGTTTCAAAACGGCACTTTATTCAGGGGGTATGACTTTAAAAGTTAAAACACATGTTTATCATAAAAAGGGCACTTTTCTGTTGCAAAAAGGGCACTTTATTATGACAAAGGTGGGGGGCGGGGCACATGCCCCGCCCCCCGGTTCCTACGCCCCTGCCATTTCGCGTAAATGACAGGATCACACTCCACGCAAGCCAAAAACGTAAAAAAACCGGAACCCCCCCCCCCCCCCCCAATGCAATTCGGGAAAAGAAATGAAAGAGTTAATTAGCTACTGTATAGCCTGCAATTTGGCAATATTTTGGTGTAGTAATGTATAGGAATGCCTCCTCAAGCTCGTTAATTTTCAATAATTCTTGTGAAAAACACAAAGAAAAATCATAACCATGACAGCGGTTTCGAGAAAGGACTTTAATATCGTGATAACAAATTTTCTAATCTTGCGACTTTATAATCTCAGTTTTGTCTTTAATATTATTTCGCTTGCAAAGCTATATGAATCATTTGAACTTTTTCTTATCAATCTATCAAAACACTTCGAAGTTGGTAAGAAACTCGGCTATAGTACTGTAGTCTTAATTTTCAGCTCACTACCGTGGTAGTAAACACTTAATAATAGAAATAATATATTACTTCTAACAAAAATCAAAACACAGTCAACAGCGTCATGTTTGACGCAACATAATTATATAATATACGCCTTGTACTGTTCATGCAGACGTCTAAATACATTAAAAACATTAAGGCTTCTCAGTATTTTCTAAACAGGCCGCCATTCGTTTATTATAAGTAATATTGGGCATTTCACTCGATTACATAGCGTGTACTAAGGATTTTTGGTGAAGGAAAATTTTGAGTGTAGAATATATACATTTTAAGACCAAACCGGGACTAGTTGCGAAAAATGCAACTACACAGGCCTTCCGGCAGGAATTGAACCCATATACAGAACTCGCGATCAAGCTCTCGGCAACGCCCTCCGTGGCTCAGTGGTCAGAGCATTGCACTAGAGTCGCAAGGTCGTGGGTTCAATTCCTGCCGGAAGGCCTGTGTATATAGTTGCATTTTTCGCAACTGGTCCCGGTTTGGTCTTAAAATGTATATATTCTACACTCAAAATTTTCCTTCACCCAAAATCCTTAGTACACGCCATTCGTTTATATCGTTTCATGACGCACATACCGCCATCGCGTGTATATCGTTTCATGACGCACGGGAAAGTGCAACGGTTACACATGCCGAAAAAAACGACCGACCAAACAACAAACCCAGTAACTACAACACATGTAAGACAGTTTTAATGAATAAAATGGCCTTAAATCAATACCGAAAGGCATCCAGATAACCAAATTTCTCACAGATGTCGACGTCAAGCCAAGGAAGAAACTTCTTCCCATTGATAAAAGACGTTTTTCTAGAATCGAAGCAAAAGAAGAAAAAACACATTTAAAATAGTATCCATGCATTGATATTGACGCTTGACATGTCAGTGCTTGCAATCGAGTGACTCGTAAGTAGATGATAGACAAGATTGGCTTCTTACTTTAAAACATCAAGTTCTTTGTTTGTAAGTTTCTGCTTATTTCCCGTGCTACTGTCTACCGCTGGACCAGGGGATGTTGCTAGTGTAGGGGGTGAAACAACGTTCTTTTTGCTTGAGGACGGTTTCTTAATTGCTTCAGCTCTAAAACATACACAAAACAAGACAAAATATATTATAAAAATATCTCAAACTCATTAATAATTCAAGAGGAAACCACAAAGGAAATTAGTACCGTGTCGGTGGTTTGGATATCGGAGGAAGAAATTACATAAATTAAGCAAACTTTTACCCAGATTTTCTCTTAAAATACTGATTTGTTTGAGATGCTAGATTCTCTTAAAATACTGATTTGTTTTGAGATGCTACTCGGAGGAGTGTTTCATCAGGATATTCAAACACTTCGAAGTTTGTTCAAAAACCTCGGCTTCGACTCGGTTTTCAACAAACGTCTCAGTGTTTGGATATCCTGATGAAACACTCCTCCTCGTGTATGATATATTACATCAACATAAAAAACTAAAGGTATACATACAATATACAGGGGTTTCATTAATTTTGAAAGTAGCAGGCTCATTTTAGAAAGTAGGCGGCTGAACATGGAGGTAGCAATTTAGGATCGCATTTGTTGGGGTGGCGCACCCGGGAAATTTATGAAGTCTAGAACCTCGGAAACACCATTTCCAGCACTTTGCTAAAATTATTGTAGTGTCTGTATTGAAGATTTGAAATCAATCTTAAGCAACAGTTCTCATCTTTTAGCCGTTGACGTCGTCCTGAAGACGTGAAAATGCTCTAAGTGGCGTTGTATAAAGAACGGGGACGGTGTTGGGATTACTCTAGGGAGTAAAAATTATTCATTCTCGTTGTTTTGCAAATATAATTCTTTTGTTTAAATGACGTCGTCGTTGTGGTTGCCGTCCTAGATCTTAAGGTCCCTAATACAGATTTAATACAGAAAATTATCAAGCAAGAAATTACAAATTTCCACAGAAACCAGCTTTCTTCATATTCAAGTTCATTTACGCTTTCAAGAGAAAATGGAACGGCTCAAAGTGAACACGTATACGGTATTTACAATTAAAATTTAAAACAATGATTACGAAAGTAGCCGGCGATGATTTGGAAAGTAGCCGCTGGAGTTCGCCGGTTGCCGGCTTCTAATGAAACCCCTGAATATAACTAAGGTAAATATTTAACAAAAACGTTTCAAAAGAACCGGGGTTATCTTATCATACATGGACTAACCAAAAACTAAAAATTAAACTAATTATTCAATATTCACTGTTTCATTTTTCATTCGCGTTTCTCATTCTATACTAGACAGTGCATTTCGTACATTGTTTTCTCCTTCGTGTCCATAAACTAATAATATTTGCCTTGGGAACAATTAACTTTTTCAGGATATATGAGAGTATCGTGATACCGTTGCTTTGTGGAATAAATTTTAAGACAGACGATTTATTATGTGTTGTAGCTGTCTGTGTACGTACTGCACCTTTCAACAGCTTGAATCGCCAATGATTT
This sequence comes from Corallium rubrum, assembly GCA_964035015.1. Lineage (NCBI taxonomy): Eukaryota > Metazoa > Cnidaria > Anthozoa > Scleralcyonacea > Coralliidae > Corallium > Corallium rubrum. The sequence goes on along the minus strand of OZ035998.1, from coordinate 46,542,167 downwards.
TAACTTGGATATTAGCTCATCGTCTTCCAATCCTTTGCACTGTTAATGTAAAGAAAGAATAAATCATAAAAATTTTCTTAACAAACAATAAATGTAATATGCAGTTAGTCCAAACACAGTAGGAACCCTTGAGACTAAGTTGAGCTGCCAAACATGTACATGTAGACACTGATCATAAGATATTATTTAACAATTATTCGCCGAAGGCGAGGTGAATATCGGTGAATAATAACCGAGACGAAGTCGAGGTTATTATATGAATTTATGAAATAAATAAAATTAACATCATGCCTACTGTTTGTGTTGTCGTTGGTTTATTGGATTCCCCTTGGGACCTAATTAGGCCCGAGCCCTCTACTCAGTTAGTCGTTTTTCAGCGGTTAGAAGAGCGCTCCTCTGGCTCACCAGGTCGAAGCCTCACTTGTCAACTGTACACTTTCGAGTAGCTGCTTTTGCTCGTCTTCCCTGTTTGTATGCCTCGGCTAACACGAAATGGTATTTCGTCGTTGTCGCCTGGGGAAGTTCTTGCGTTATCTATGAATTCCTCTACTAATCCCACCGCTAATGCTTCGAGTGTCTCGTCTCTTTCTACGTCTGATGTCGACTCAACGCCGACCACGTTGTCCTCGCCTTCTGTAGGTCTTCCTCTGGCTAGTTCTGCTCCGTTGTCAAGTTCAACAGCATCTCGGGCTCGTCTTCCGTTGGTGCCAACCCCTGTCGCCTCGATTCCTCTGGCGTCTCCCGCTGTTGTGCCGTCAACACAATCTTTGAGTTCAGCTCCGTTGCCTTCGGCTTCGGTCAGTTCTCCACCAATTCAGCTAAATCCAAGCCCGGATTTATCAATTTTGGGCCTACAGGCTAAGTGTCACGACACTTTTCTAGGGGGGTCCGGGACTCGGGTCTTGGGACTCTGAAACAGCATTTCCCGCATTTTGAGGACACTTTTGAGCAAAATATAAAGGTCTGAAATCCAATTTTTAACAGAGTTTCTCGTCATTTTTAAGAATTTTTTTTTTCGTCCCAAAACGTGGGCCGTCTAAATTGTGGGCCTACAGGCTATAGCTTGGTAAGCCTATCGGTAAATCCGGGCCTGGCCAAATCCTACTACTGTTGGCGCGTCGCTTGGCCTTTTTCCGTACCCTTCTCAGCAACAGTAGCCCTCGTCCGGTGTTTCACCGTCCCTTCCTTCACTGTCCACCACCAATTCGCCTTGGCTTTCCTCGTCGCCTGGTTTGTCAGCGCTATCTTGGTTCGCTCACGCCTCGACCGCTGTTCCATCACAGGCTCACGTAGCTTCGAACTCACAGCCTTTGCCAATGCCAGTCTTGCCACATCCTGCCTTTCCAAATCCAGCTCAGTCTGCCATACAAATTCCAGCTGCTCAAAATTTGTCTGCCATCCCTACGCCTCTTATGCTAGATGCTATAAACACAGGTAACATTGCTTCTCATTTTGTTGGGGCTCCTCCTCTGCAGGAAGTATTTGTTGTTGGCCCGGGTGTTCACCCAATCCCCTATAAAGCGGTGCTAGCCATTACCTCCGGTCATTTTGTGGAACTCGCCTCATTGTTGTCCAAGCCGTCACAAGACCCAGTCTATCCTACCATCTCGGTTGATGGTCGGGTTATAATCTCCAGTTACAACCGTCCCCAACGTCGCCTCACTGAAATTGTACAATGGGTTCAGGCTTTCTCCATATGCACGTTAATTTTGGTGGCCACAATCCCAGGGAGGGCTCGGGACCTCCTTGCCTACCAACTGTTAATTCTCTGGACTTCTTCCCAGTTTTGGGGGTTTGCTTGGCTGAACTATGATGAAGCTTTCCGCCGTGATGCTGCAGCCCGTCACATCTCAGATTGGTCTCACATGAATGTGGAGCTGTACAATTACCATACTGCCTCTTGTGGGGTTCGAGTTGCTCCCTCCCTCCCATCCGAGACCCCTTCACAGGCTGAGAGCAATGGTTCGTCCACCTCATCTCTCATTTGCCATTCGTGGAATGCTGGTCGGTGCATTAGCAATCGCCCTACATGCAGACACCAACATATGTGTGAAGTCCCTCATTGCCGGGGGACATCGTCGTATCCACTGCCCCTCCCGGGTGGCCCCTCAGCATCCACCTGCTCCTACCTCCTCACAGCCCTTCCACTGAGTTCTGGTCTCATGTCTCCTGGGCTACCAAGTCTTCTCCAGTTTGACTCCTGGGTACTGGTCGTGTCTTGCCCAGGGGGGTGCGTGGTCATTGGTTAACTGCCTAGTCCACTGGTGATTTTTTTCGACTTTTTTTTCTTCTCTTTCCTCACTTAAACTCATGTATTGCCAAGCTAGATAATGAATTGGTTGTGCTTGCTATTGTTGTCTGCGTCTTTTCTGCGGGGTGGAGGGGGGAGGGTGTGTGTCTGGGGGGGGGGGGGGGATGGATTTGCGCACCCATCCAGGTTGATCGGCCCCCTTTTGTTGTTTCGTTGCAGCTCTATCCCTACCTATTTCTTCAGTCTCCCCTCTGGTTTTGCCTGAGTTTATACGAGAACTGGAGCACTATGCACCCAACAAGAGGGATCGAGTATGTTCTCTCTGGAATTTCGTAGGGTTTCCATGTGGGATTTGCCCCGGAGTTGGTTCTTCTCCAGTCGCGCGCCACCAACATGAAGTCAGCGTCTGACCACCCAGAGCTTATCGACAAGTACCTGTCTACGGAGCTGGAAAAGAGTCGAGTCTCTGGTCCCTTCTTGAGTTCACCTCTCCCGAATCTTCAAGTCAGCCCCTTTGGTGTCATTCCCAAAAAACATCAACCCCGGTAAATGGAGGTTAATTCTCGACCTGTCCTCCTCCCATGGCCACAGTGTTAACGATGGCATCCCCAGGGATCCCTTTTCATTCCATTACGTTAAGGTTGATGATGCTATCCCAGCTCTCGTTGATCTCAGTCCCGGTGCACTGATAGCCAAGTTCGACGTGGAAGCTGCGTATCGGAATGTGGCGATTCACTCAGACGATCGCTTTCTTTTGGGCATGAGCTGGCGTGGTCATTTTTACGTGGACCTGGTCCTCCCTTTTGGGCTCCGTTCCGCCCCCGTCATTTTTGACGCGGTCGCTTCAGCAGTGGAATGGATCCTAGCTCAAAATTATGCAGTGCGTCCCATTTTTCACTACTTGGATGACTTCTTAACCCTGGGTCCACCTGGCTTGCCCGTATGTCAGGCCAATGTCGATCGTGCCTTTGCAGTGTTTGCCCGCCTTGGCCTTCCCCTGTACTTAGATAAATGTGAGGGCCCTGCCACCTCCCTCGTCTTTCTAGGGATCGAGCTTGACTCCATCCAGCAAATTGCCCGCTTACCACCGGAAAAATTTGCACGCATTCATGCCCTCCTTCAAGATTGGGCCCGCAAGAAGTTGTGTACCCGCCGGGAACTCGAATCTTTGATCGGACACCTTCACCACGCCTGCCAAGTCGTCCAGCCGGGCCGCACGTTCCTCCGCCGCATGATCAATTTCCTCTGCTGTTTTCGCCATCGTTCTCACCCTATTCGACTGAATCTGGAGTTTCGCCGGGATTTGCATTAGGGGCTCTCCGTCTTTCAGGAATGGAATGGGACCAGTTTCTTCCTGTCTCCATCGGTCACGCCTCTTCCGGATTTAGTGGTGGCTTCCGACTCCGCCGGGTCAGTTGGGTTTGGGGCCCTTTGGCAGGACCAATGGTTCTTTCATTCCTGGGTGTTCCTCCTCTCTTCCCCTTCCATTGCCTACATGGAACTGGTCCCCATCGTCGTTGCCGCTCACCTCTGGGGTCCTACCTGGTCCCGCCTTCAGGTCCAGTTTCTTTGTGACAACCTCTCCGTGGTCAACGTCCTCAACTCTGGCACTTCTCGGTCAGCTGACGTCATGCACCTCCTCCGCTGCCTCACCAGTTCCGCCTGTCGCCACTCACATACCAGGCAAAACAAATTCTGCTGCTGATGCCTTGTCTCGCTTCCACCTGCAGGTTTTTCATCGCTTGGTTCCCACTGCCAGACCTCATCCTCACCCTATTCCCCCAGCCCTCCTCTCCCACCTCACTCCACCATCTTAATCGCCCAATGCTATGGGCTGCTGGCTCAGGGGTTGGCTCCCTCCACTCGTCGGGTCTACTCGACTGGTCAGCGTTCCTTCTTTCAGTTTTTCTCCCTTTACCGTGTGTCCCTATGCCCGGCTCCCGAATGGACACTTATGTTGTTTGTGACCTGGCTCCACCACTCGCGTCACCTGGCTCCGTCCTCCATCGTCACTTATTTGGCTTCCGTCCACTCCTTCCATGTTGATCTGGTGTTCCCCGACCCTATGCGTGGCGCGACTCACCTTGCTCGCTTGATTCGCGGTGTCTGTCGCGTTCATATTTCTCCAACCGCTACTCGGCTTCCCATCAACAATCGGCTTCTGATTGTCCTCCATTCGGTGCTGTATTCGCAAACCTTCAACCACACCATGTTTTGGGCTGCCTGCTGGTCAGCGAATTCACCTGGAGCGGAGCCTTCGACCCGTCACGGCACCTCTCACGCGTTGATATTGTTTACGATTCACCAGACTGCATCCGCATTTTCCTCAAAACATCCAAGACTGACCCCTTCCACCGTGGCTGTTTCATCTTTTTGGGCCCATCCGGTCGCCTCATTTGCCCAATCGACGCCCTTACTCGATACCTGCTTCTTCGTGGCTCTACTCCTGGTCGTCTTTTTCTCTGCCAAGACGGCACTCCTGTCTCACCGTCTCTTGTCAACCACTGGCTCCGCGCAATCCTCACCTCAGCAGGAATTCCTGGTAACTTCTCCAGCCACAGTTTTCAGATCGGTGCTGCCACATCCGCCGCTTTGGCCGGTATCCCTGATCATCTGATCAAGACGCTCGGCCGTTGGTCCAGCGACGCGTACCAATGGTACATCCGTACTCCACCTGATGTCTTAATGGCCACCTCGCACTTCTTGGTCTAACTTCAGTGGGAGAAGTTGTCTCTTTGGTACGTCATTGGGCAGGTACTGTATTCGTGCCTCGAGTCCCCTTCTCCAGCTCTGCTAGCTAGAACTGCAATGAATTAGTCGCGGAGCTTAGGATCGTCGATCTCTCTCCGTATGCTCCGAAGACCTTTTTAGGCATGGGCTTCACATTGGGACTGCAAACCCTCTCCAACGAGACTTACACCCTCCAGAGATAGAAATAGTCTGACTTACCGTAGGTAGTGTGGGCAGGGCTCAGTATCGGATTACTGGCATGAATGTTAATCACCGATATTCACTGAGCCTGAGGCGAATAATTGTTTTTGTATAAATACACATTTTCGTACTTTTAGGAACAACATTTTCTTTAAAATTGTTAATTTCCTCATCTGTCGCATTGACAACTTGGCTGGTGGCCATTTTGGATAAACGCTGTAGGTGATTATTGAGAATTAATCTGAAGTAACTCGACCAATCAGCGCATGCAATTTTCTATAATCACCTGACAGTGTGTATTTATACTAAAAGACCTTCATATCCTTCACATCCATAGACCTTCATGCTGTACAGTATCTTTGTCTTCTAAATCTCAAGAGATTGATTGCAAACCACCAATATTTCTCAATCATTAATAATTCATCAGATATAAACAAAGGAAATCAGTACCGAGACAGAGGTTTGCATGGATACTGTATATTCGAGGAAGAAATTACATAAAACACTCTTTCATTTGAGAAGTCAGACAGAAGCAATATCAAACACACAAAAGAGTGTTTCATCCTCTGTCCAAACACCTAGCTCGGAGTTGGTTAAAAAGCTTGGCATATGGCCTCCTTTTTCAACCCACTTCTCAGGTTTGGATATCGGATGAAATGCTCTTCCTCGTGTTTGATCTATATACAGTATTACAAATGCATATATGTAATTATATATATATATATATATATATATATATATATATATATATATATATATGCGATGACTAGGAAACGTCCAATGCATGCCCGGTGATATTTTACTACTGAGTAAAGGTAGATTATTTTTCAAAGTTCCAAGACTTCAACGGGTTCTTTTGAGTTTTCTGAAAAAGTTACTAGAAAGTTAGTTGGACAGAAATTGCTGCACAGTTAACTTCAGATCTTTCACTAGTTACATTAGTTGCTTCACGTCTTCAACTTGATAACTGCTTTAATTAAAAACCCTTCATCTGTAAATTATTCAAATTGAAAATAATTGCATTCAGTCGATTCTACCATGCAAAAACATTAAATTGAAAAAAAAAAGACCTGCTCAAATGAATAACTGTAATAATTTCCCAGAAACATGTATTATTGTAAATTAAATTAAATTAAATTAAATTAAATTAAATTAAATACAATACATGTACAATACAAGTACTCGGTATGTACTTACAGCTTTAAGACAAATATCTGCTGCATCTGTATACAAAAGACTAGCTTCATCTTTTCTTCCTTTCTCATCTTCAGCAAAGCCTTGTTGTAGGAAGAAATTAGCTTTCTCTAAATCTTTCTAGAAAAAACATTATGGTAAAGAGTTTCAACAGAAAGTTAAAAATATTATTAACTTTTGTTCTACTATTTGTTGAAGTCATAATTTTTTGCATCTATAAAGAAATTTAAGATATTTTTAAAAAAATCCTAAAATTTTATAGCCAGAACAGCATGGTTGTTCAGATAAAAACATTTACACTAATTTCACTCAGTGGCCAGCTCCCCACAGTTACCAATACTGTACTGTATGCCCTATACCTGTTAGTACTGTATAATTATACAGTATACATAAAATGTAAAACCAACAACATACTTGTTGTGATGTCTTTAATGGTTTCTTTGCACTGTTATTACCTAAAATAAAAACAAACCAGCCATTCATTCTCAGCCCATGCAGCCATTTACTTTGACCACTCCAATAATGCCCACATTAATACTTAATAATTATATATATACATGTAACTTATTAGATGTTTTGGTGTGTAGTATTGCTGTATATTTTTATGAGTTGTGCCATATTTACAAACAACAAGTAAAAATATACAGCGATACTACATACCAAAACATTTAAAAAGAGATTTATTGTACAACTGCTCTAATCAACAAATTTTTATGGAAAAAGAAAACTCTAAAAAGGCCAGAGAAGTAGTGTGACTTGCACCAGGACAAAATAAAAGCATACATGAAGTAGTCTCCCATGTGATAAATTTGATCGGCTAACAATCCAAATAAACAGTGCAAATAACTAACTATCCAAATATCACAGACTGTACATGTAATTATTTGCACTCATTTTTAGCATTATTTGGACAGTTTTTAATGCAGTTGTATAGTACAGTAATTTGCAATATTGCATGATGTATTCAACATATAAGTATCGGGCTATGAAGGGTTAATAAACTATCTTGCACTGTCTCCTTAACTTTATAGTCTAATAGTCAATGTAACTGCATTCGCCAGTTTAAGAATTTTGTTTTAACTAATCAAGGGTGAGGTGACCATTTTCACAAGTACGCAAATCTGAAAAAAACATAGCCTAGTTTCTAGGCCTTTCGTTTCCACTAGGAGCTTGGCCACGTAGTCGGTTTGGGTTGTTGGGAAGACTCTGAGGTAGCCTAGAAACTAGGCTAAATAAAAACAGACATGTGTAAAATCTGAAATCTGAAAAAAATACATCTATTGCCAAAAAATCTGAGAAAAAATACTTCTATTGCCGAAGATGGATTATGGAAAGCTCTGCATGTTAGTATTGTAGTTTTTCCCAATTTCCCATACAAATGCCAATATTAATTAATGCTAATGCATCAGTCAAATCCAAGCGTGCCCATCCCCCCCCCCCCCCCCCCGGGACACCGCGGGGCATTTGATTCTTTGGCAAATCCCAGGGGTGGGGCATTTGAAAGAAAATCTTTGCCCGGGGGTGGGGCATTAGATATTTAATCTTATATTGGAAACTGGAAAAAGATTGTCACTTTGGGAATTTAATCTTCGGGAATTTAATACTAATAATGTACTGAGTGAGGGCCAGCGAATCATAACAAGCAACAAACGTTTAAAACACCTCCTTAGTTGTCTACACCGGAAACGACAAAGTCGCCGAAAACGTGCATATGTATATGTGCTCCAGCAGAGCATTTTCTTGTATTGTATTATAAAATATTTCAGCAAGAAATTCCCCAGGGTGGGGAATTTGCCAAAGATTTTTGGCCCCACCGTGGGGCATTTTCACCTGCTTCTCATCCCCACAGCGGGGAATTAGCAGTATATTTGAAAAATTTGTCAAATGCCCGGGGGTTGGCCCGGGGGGGGGGGGGGGATGGGCACGCTTGGATTTGACTGATGCATAAAGTGGGGGTGATCATGGGATGGGTGCATTGATAAGCTATTCTTAATATAACTTGTTCACCCAATCAGTCAGGTCATTTATAGCAAAGAGACATGATTGGTTGGTTCAGTACTTATCATGGCGATATTAATTTTAAACTTTAATATCACCAAACCTTTGCTAGGGTTATCTGCTTAATATAATCTTATTTACATGTATAATTATAATATTTTATAATTAGTCAACAACATTCTTCCACTGACAGTTGCCGCTTAATACAATTCTTGTCAGCATATAATTTAATAAGAGAATTCAATGATAACCACTTTAACCACTCTGTACTACGTTATACTGAATATATTAAAATCATAACTTACCTTTGTTTTGATACAATTCCTCAGCTCGAGCAATATATTTTTCCACTTTAGGTCGAATATTTAAGCCGTTATCGACGGACCATGCCTTCAGCAAGGCATCCGAAGCTTCAGAGTAAAAAAATATCGCTTGTTCTACATCTCCAGCTTGATCGTATCTCACTGCCTCCGTTGCAAATTTCTTCCCATCGTCACATAATGATTGAATGTCCACCATGTTTCGAACAACTTCGCAGTCTTCTTGCAGTGCCCACTGACCAATATATAACAGGGCTGCGGTTAGTTCTCCGAAAATAAATTAATTGAAGGTGGTAATGCTGGCGCTCCCGGGGGGAGCGGTCAAATCATATGCTCAAATCGGCTCTTCCGATCTTCACAGGTTTTGGTCAGTTGGAAGATATAGTAAAAACAAGTTTGTATGCCAAGTTTTACGTCGCTGCTTTCTATACTTTTCGAGATATTGCCGATCAAACTTTCGTATCGAAAGCTCGTTCTCCACTGGGCGAATTTGTTCGCGAAGCGAATTCGCCGGCAATATGATTGGCAAGTAAGAAAATTGGCGCGAAAACTAGCAGCACCGACCAATTACATTGCATGAACGGGTATTTCAATTCGATTCGCGCGAACAAATTCGCCTAGTGGAGAACGGGTTTAAGGGCGAATGTTCGCGCCAAAACAGAATATTTAAGGCTGAAAGACACTCGCTGTAGGAGAGCAAACGCAAATTCATTCTGCGAGTTTTGACAGAATTTTACACCTTCGTTATTCCGTTCCTCCCGCGAGTCGCCCGAGTAAATTTCATCTTCATTTCCCCGTTTCACTTTCTCCCAAAGGTTGTTTTCTTTCATATATCTTTCTACGTCTTTCCCTGTCCTAAACGTCTTTCCTGATGGATCGAACGAAACCATTTTGCGTTTACGTCCACCACTCAAATGTTCTCTCTCGTTCAATCAATGTGATCCAAGGGAGACAAGCTTTTCGGTGCTGAAATGAAATTGAACCTCGATCCGCATCCAACTCCTTTAGCGAAACCGATGCGAATTAGCATCACTAACTAACGTCAACTGTAATCTGCACGCAGGCTAGTAGTCGCAAGCATGCATGTGGCGTGAATATAATAATACTCCGCAAAGAGCAATCAGCAGGGTGCATGTATAAAGTTACTTATTCGTCCTTTTATACAAACAATCTCAGATGAACATTCCGACACTGGGTAAATGAGCGGTGATGTCAAACGTAAGTATGGAACAGGTCGCTGTACGCTCCTGCTCAGGGTATCTCGCAAACGCAACCCTCCAACTCACTCTTATTACCTCAACAACGAACCAGTCAAGAGTATAGCCAATCAAGTCGACTTGGGTGTGGTTGTCGGCAATTACCTCAAGTGGTCCCCTCACATCGCCAGCTGTACTGCTAAAGCCAACCGTTTGCTTGGCTTTCTTCGCAGGAATTGTACTCAAATGACTGACACTTGCTGCCGTCGGCTACTCTATCTCGCACTCGTCCGATCTCACCTGTCTTACGCCAGTGAGACTGATCTGGGCCTCAAGGTTCGTCACGTGATCTTGCGATCCTGGAGGGTGTTCAAACACGAGCTACCAAATTTATACTTCAAGACTACGAATTGTCTTATCCTGAGTGTCTCAAGAAACTCAATTTACTACCGATATCGTACTGGCTTGAAATAAAAGATCTAATTTTTTTTTCCAATGCAAACAAGGCCTCTACGATCTAGAAATCTCCTCTTTTGTCTCTTTTTCTTCTCATCGCTCGTCTCGCACCCGTTCAAGCAAAGACAACTTGCTTCAAGCCAATCCTTAATTGCAGGACTTCTCATTTTAGAAATTCTTTTTATAACCGAATTGTCTTTCTCTGGAACAACCTCTCTCCGATCATCCGTAATAGTACGTCTGTTTCCTCTTTTAAGCACCAACTTTATATGTACTACTCTTCTCAATTAGACTCTACTTTTGAAGTAAATAGAATGCGCACTTGGAAAACCTACTATACTCTAAGTGTCGTTCTTACAACTTAAGCTGTTGTTCTTAATCTGTCCTATCGTATGTAAATAGTGTATTAGTCCTTGTCTTTAATTTATGTCTACTCTGTATTTTTTTGTCAGGTTGGTCTTCACATGGGACTCATGTCCTGTTGACCACACTTTCAACCATGACCAAGTCTTGCACCGTTTTCATTTTTAACTTGTATTAACTCTTTCGCACACTTGTATGGTTGTAAAGTTAATAAATAAATAAATAAATAAATAAATAAATAAATAAATAAATAAATAAATAAATAAATAAATGAACCCACGACCTTGCGATTCTAGTGCAATGCTCTGACCACTGAGCCACGGAGGGCGTTGCCGAGAGCTTGATCGCGAGTTCTGTATATATAATAAGGTGGTAATGCCAGGAGAGAATTGGGTATATTATAAGTGATATTGGGCATTTCACTCGATTACATAGCATGTTCTAAGGATTTTGGGTGAAGGAAAATTCGAGTGTAGAATATATACATTTTAAGACCAAACCGGGACCAGTTGCGAAAAATGCAACTACACAGGCCTTCCGGCAGGAATTGAATTTAAAATATATATTCTACACTCGAATTGTCCTTCCCCCAAATCCTTAGAACGTGCTATGTAATCGAGTGAAATGCCCAATACCACTTATAATATACCCAATTCTCTCCTGGCATTACCACCTTATTATATATACAGAACTCGCGATCAAGCTTAAGCTCTCGGCAACGCCCTCCGTGGCTCAGTGGTCAGAGCATTGCACTAGAATCGCAAGGTCGTGGGTTCAATTCCTGCCTGAAGACCTGTGTAGTTGCATTTTTCGCAACTCGTTCTGATTTGGTCTATAAAATGTATATATTCTACACTCGAATTTTCATTTACCCAAAATCCTTAGAACATGCTAAGTATTAACCACTGGCCATTCACTGTTGGCTCACAAGAACATTATTTGGCTCACAAGAACATAATTGTTTGGTCAAAAACAGCTGTAATTTGGGGTAATACTGCCAAAATTTGATATATTTTCATCACAGTAATGTCTAAAAGTTCCATATCTTTGTCTCTATTCAATCTATTTCAACAAATTTAGCCTCGTTGCACACAAGACTGCATGTACACAAACAAATAGTACGGAGTACGCAATCTTCCGCCTTTATAAAACTTTTGGTTGAGAATTTTTTGTAAATCTGTCATCGTTCAAAATAAGGTAATGCTTATAAATCAGAGACAAAGAGGATTTACTTTGTATCAAAACTACTGATACATAAACTAAATCCTCTTTGTTTCAGCTCAACAAGTTTAAAGCGAAAGCTACAATGAATCAATATTAATGGGGAATTCGTTTCGAGTTCCCACACCCCCTGGACTCAAAACAGGTTTTAGTGGCACCAGTTTTCAGAATTTTACAATTTTTCAAAAATGAGACTCCAGTACTACCTTAGGCAACCTCTGGCAAGTGCTGCCCTCCCTGAAAAAATTTGGCTTCATATGCCTCAGTTAAGCTGGGCCCCCTAGGTTTTTCCTGGCCCCCCTTGACAAAAAATCCTGGCTACGCCTCTGTAAATGCTATTAAATTTTATAGGCTTAGCTAAAACTAACCAAACCCAACCTATATATTGACTTTCATGGATCCATTATAATAAAGTTTTTCTAAAAGTCAATCCCATTACTGACTCTGTTACATGTAGGTTTTTCCAGTTGTGCAACTTGCGTCGCAAAAAAAACAAAAAAATTTAATTATTTAAAACTTAAAAATTAATTGCACGGCAATTTTTTGCCTGCGACATCTCGCGCAACTGATTTTTCACATTTTCAAGTTGCACGCAACAATCTACTTTCGAAACAGTACAAACTTCTACTGTTCTACAAGTTTACCATTTGAGAAGGCCCTGAGTACGAGGTTGGGTCGTGACTGCAACTTGAGTTTTGCAAGGCGAGTTTAAAATGTTGCAAGGCGGGTTTAAAAGATGGCAGACGCTGGAAAGTTAAGCGGGATGAAACGGAACAGTAATAATAAATCAAGTTACCCAAGCTTTCTTCGACTTCTAGATCTCTTATTTCGGTTGTTTACCTTCCAATTCCATTATTGAGGAGAGAATTATATGAACACTTTTCTGTTCCTTGCCATGTTGAATCATCATTTGCCACTATATATATATATATATATATATATATATATATATATATATATATATATATATATATATATATATATATATATATCAACATTTTTTCATTTTTTGTGACACAAGTGAAGTTGATCTGACGTAACATAGCCTTTAATCATAGTCAATCGAGATATGGTCTGGAAACTCGACAAACTTCAAAGCGCCTATAATGAGCTGTGATTTTATGTTGAACCGTACCTTACACCGTGCACATCCTTTGTTTTAGGTTTATTGATATTTAAATAGCACGACTGAGTGATTGAACTGAATCGTTGCTATTGGACAATTCGTTCATTATACTAAAATACAATGTGCTCAGTGACCGTGCACAAAAATGCATAAAGGCGAACAAAAAGATAGACCAAAGACTTTAGTTGAGTTTCCAGACCATATTTTGAATGACTATGCTTTAATATGTTCGTTTTAAATAGAACTTGCAGAACATACAAAACACATCCCCATAAAGTGTAAAAAAGTAAAGGGTTGCGTATAAATATTTTGAATAAAGCAAAGTAAAGAGGCGGTAACCTGCCGAGATTAGTTTTAATAACGAAATATTGACGTTTCGAGAGGAGCCCTGCATTCTACTCTGATGAAGGGCTCCGCTGGAAACGTCACTATTTCCTTATCAATACTTATATAATATCATCTCAGCAGTTTATCATCTTTTCACATCCCTACGAAGTTCCATGCAGAACTCTTCGAGACAATATTGTAATCATAAATCTGATTCTGGTTTTACCAGCTTCAAGATATACTATAGAAAATATTTTTTATTGGTAACTAATAGAGGTAGCGATAGACACACCAGGCGGAAAACGCAATTAAAAATGAATATCAGAGCCCAGCAAATGACTTTGAAACAAGACATAATAAAAAGAAAAGAAAAGAAAATTTATTTATTTATTTACTGACGTTTCGTTGTTACATCACAACATGTTCAGAGCATTTAAACTATATTACAGTTGGTTCACTATATATACTACAAAGATATACTGGTTTAAAATTACAAGAACGGTTACAAAATTTAAAGTTCAAACGGACAAATGAACGTCAAGAACAGACAACAGAGATTGAATATCAATAACAGACAACATACTTAAAATAGATCAAGAGGAGTTGATCTTATAGTGGCGTTAAGAACTGGATTAAGTTTGGAGATTAGAAGGCTTTCACGTATAAGTAGATCATATTCAGAAATGCCAGATGAAAGTATTTTAAAGTCAGAGGAGGAGACAGTGTGTTTGAGGAGATGTTTAGGCCTATGTGCAAGTATACTTGACATAGTTGATTGGTCACATATGTCTCATAGGTCACATAGGTCTCTTACTCTCACTTATTTCTCGTTATTTCAACATTTGCTCTAGACTTGGATCAAGTCTGTCTCTCGAACTTTTTCATTCTGAAATGGAAAGATTTAAAAAGACTTTCTCTCTCAATGGCTATCCTGCAGTACTCTTGGACAGTTGTATTAAGACCTTCCTTGACAAAGTTTACACTTCGCAAGACTTAGTTCACACGTGTGCTAAAAAGACTGTCTATTTCTGCCTTCCATTCACCGGTCATCATGGCTTACAGATTCGCTCACATCTCCATAAAATTCTCTCCTCTGCTTATCCGCATATCTCTCTACGAGTCGTTTTCCGTCCATAATGCCGTCTCTCTAGTTTCTTTCCTTTTGTAGAATATGCGAGGGCGTGAAGTGGGTGATGACGTAGGGATTAGATTACGAGGATATTAACTGACAGTAAACACAGACTGTGAATTCATTCGTGACTTGACTGGGAGCTGTGTATTAGGGTGTATTTTTATTAAAGAGATTTTATTCGAGTGTTCTTTGTAGTTGTGCGTTATACTACACTTTCAAAGACAAAATCCCATTTGACCTGAGATCACGTGTTGTGTATTTGTTTAAGTGTCAGTACTGTAGTGCATTGTATGTTGGCCAAACACGCCGACATATTCACACACGTATCTCAGAGCATATGGGTATCTCGCCTTTGACTGGAAAGGATCGCTCTGTATCAACTATGTCAAGTATTCTCGACGTTCATTTGTCCGTTTGAACTTTAAATTTTGTAACCGTTCTTGTAATTTTAAACCAGTATATCTTTGTAGTATATATAGTGAACCAACTGTAATATAGTTTAAATGCTCTGAAGATGTTGTGATGTAACAACGAAACGTCAGTAAATAAATAAATAAATAAATAAATAAATTTTATTTTCTTTTCTTTTTATTATGTCTTGTTTCAAAGTCATTTGCTGGGCTCTGATATTCACTAATAGAGGTGTTTAACACTCTTTCTATCCCAATAAAAGACTATATTTTCAGATCTACAGTCTGACAAAATGGAAATACCTCCCTCTTCTTCTTCTGTAGTTTGTTACGCATTACTGTAGCTGCTACCGAAGCCTGAGAAATTTTGTTGTAACTGTACATGAATAGTATACTTTAGCTTTAAATGGCATTTAATCATAATGCAATAGATGTTGATACCAAATCGATACCAACAGACGAATATACATTAACGGAATTGGCCACTTTTATCACTAGACTTTCCTCACGCGATTACAGAAATACAGTAGTACACAACTAACTACAGAAGCGGAAGTGGGAAGGTATTTCCATTTTGACTGTAAATAGTCTGGAGAAAGAAAAAAACAAGTTTGTACATTGTAAGAAATAATCAACATTTTTTAAAGAAAGATTTTATATTTATATTTATATTTATAAACCCAAGAAATTCAATACGAATGCATTTACAATTATTGCCTGTCTCCGTCACTTCCGATGATTTCTCTTTTTCGTGGCCGTATTTTTCGCGAAGGAATCCGGGGGGTGGAGAGGAATACCGTGAGTTTGCAAAGTGGTGCCATTGTTTTCGTCTAGCTAAATTACAACGTTGAAGAAGAACTTTCCCTATGTGGGGAATGCGTAATGCATCAATTTATTTGTAGTGTAGAACTAATTCTTGATCGAAGGACTAAGATCGTTGAAATACTGATGGTTCATTGCCACATCGGCAGCCATGCGCATAGATGGGTTGCAAATAAGTAGGTTCTGTAAAAAAAAGTTAGATATGAGATAATAGGGTATTTAAAAACAATCGGCATGGCAAACAACTTAAAAAAACAAAGAATAGACAGGACAGGACACGCCAAGGCAACAGAACGGAACGTATAAGTTATAACGTAATGAAACAAAACGGACCGCTATGCAGTGCAACGCAGCGCAACGCAACGCAGCACAACACAACACAACACAACACAACACAACACAACGCAGCGCAACGCAACGCAACGCAACGCAACGCAACACACCACACAACACACCACACAACGCAACACACAACACAACGCAACGCAACGCAACGCAACGCAGCACAACACAACACACCACACCACACCACACCACAACGCAACGCACCACACCACACCACACCACACCACAACACAACGCAACGCAACGCAACGCACCGCACCGCACCGCACCGCACCGCACCGCAACACACCGCACCGCACCGCACCGCACCGCAACGCAACGCAACGCAACGCAACGCAACACAACACAACACAACACAACACAACACAACACAACACAACACAACACAACACAACACAACACATCACAACGCAACACAACACAACACAACGCAACACAACACAGCACAACAAGGAATGCAATTTCCCCTTTTAGCAAAAACCGCAATGCATCATGGTAGAGTGGTAACGCTCCTCTGCCAAGCAAAATGGCGGGAGAGGAGCGGGCGTTTTGTGTGGCAGAGGACTTTTGCTTTTTAAACGAATGTCATCAAATAAAATAGTAAAAAAACTTATTTTTACGGTTAAGGAGGTTTTTACTCAGACTCTAAACTATATATAAGGCAATCGCGGCGGTTTCTGTTGGAAATATTGACTCGGGTTGACTGGACAAACAATGGCAGTTCGAAGATAAACATTCTAGAAGAAGCGTCTTAACGTACAATTGTAGGTGAGTAGACTTGGCTATTTAATCTCATAAGAATCTTTTGTTATAGGACTAAGCGGCGACGCCTAGTTTATTTAGATCGCAAATATTTTGTGCATCGGAATGCATGTTGAGGACTTTTTCGTCTCTGCAATCTCGAGCAAGTTTGTCCTTAATTACCACCAGTCGTTCGATAAACATTTAAGTAAGAGAAAGACCTTTAAATTTGTTTTGGCGCCAGTAAACCCGGTTTCCTTGTCAACGGCAAAGCTCGGGTCTTTTGCAAAAGCGTTAACTTGAACAGAAACTGTAATTTGGTATTCTTGCTGTATTTTGTTTCTGAATTTCTTTGTAACCGTGGAAGAAGCTTCTTGACACCATTAATTGCTGTAGGTTTTAAATATAGGTTAGTTGTGTGTTTTTTAAATATAAACATTTAGCTAAAAAGTTGATTTTCCAAACTGACAAGGCAGTTGGCACAATTTTAAATTATTATTGTTGTTTGATAATTGTTTATAAAGGCTTTTTATGAATTTGATAAAAAGATAATTAATTTAATTTGTATTATAGAATTGTAAATAATTCAGTTTAACTATTAGCAAGATTTAGTTAGGTTAAAATTCAAATAATAATTGTGTACAAATTTATATAAATAGTTAGGATAGTTAGATATAATGTTAAATAAGTAAATAAATTAATATTAAATAAATAAACAGAAGCCAACCACAAACAATGAATGAAGAAAACAACAAATTACTGCAGCTACAGGGCACAAAGTCATGGACAAGAGATTTAAAGTCACTTCCACTATTTTCACATCATCTGCTGCAAAAACATTTTATAACTGAAACCCAAGCAGATGACAGTGCAACCGGTGCTTATGAACACAAGAAATTAGGTTTACTTACCAGCTTTTCAAAGTTGCAGTAGGTATGTGAAGCAAGTTCAAGTGAAACCAGAAGTAAAAATAGATGGTGATCAAGTACAGTATGTTATTCAAAAAGAACAGTCCATGCATCAATGAAGAGTAAAAGTTAGTTATCTATGTGCACTTAAATCAGTCAACAGGAGTGTTGTTTGTGCCAATTGTTTGTGCCAATTGTTTGTGCAAATTGTTTGTGCAAAAAGAATTGGAAAAAGTGGATGCAGCAAACATATCGGTGACGTCGCTGCACTATTGTTTTAATTCTTGATTATTAGTACAGTTGGCATTAACAGAAGTTCCCGATTATATCCAACCTGCACACAGCTTCTTTAACAATGGCATGTGCCAAGAAATTATGTAACATATGAAGCAATGCTTTTGAGGATTTAAGATTTAAGTTTGAGGCAGTTAGTTTCAAGTTTTGTTCCTCATACCATTTTTTACAATCAGATTGGCTCCTGATGTTCCTTTCACTTTCCAATGTTGTGTCATGTGTTGTACCTAAATTTTCTTCCACAAATCCCATATTATTTTCATCTATACAGTATATGTTTGGTTACTAGTGTCTACTTGCAAATTTTCTAGCATTTGTTCCTGAATATGAGTGTCATGTAGATGGCAGGTTATATCCTGCAATTCTGTAGTTTCTCAAATGAAATAGGTTTAATTTATAGTCATTTGATACCAACAATTTACTGAGGTAACTAGCTTTCCCTGCCTGATCTAACCCATGAGTCAATTCCTCTTCTGGCATGGCTGAATTATCTTGCAAAATGTGGGGTGGGATTGTAGTTGACTGCATCTCTGTTTGGTAATTCATGTTTTCTTCCTTTGTCACCCTTTTCATAAGAGGCCTTACCAACATCTTAAATCCTCAAAAGCATTGCTTCATATGTTACATAATTTCTTGGCACATGCCATTGTTAAAGAAGCTGTGTGCAGGTTGGATATAATCGGGAACTTCTGTTAATGCCAACTGTAATAATAATCAAGAATTAAAACAATAGTGCAGCAACATCACTGACATATTTGCTGCATCCACTTTTTCCAATTCTTTTTGCACAAACAATTGGCACAAACAACACTCCTGTTGACTGATTTAAGTGCACATAGATAACTAACTTTTACTCTTCATTGATGCATGGACTCTTCTTTTTGAATAACATACTGTACTTGATCACCATCTATTTTTACTTCTGGTTTCACTTGAACTTGTTTCACATACCTACTGCAACTTTGAAAAGCTGGTAAGTAAACCTAATTTCTTGTGTTCATAAGCACCGGTTGCACTGTCATCTGCTTGGGTTTCAGTTATAAAATGTTTTTGCAGCAGATGATGTGAAAATAGTGGAAGTGACTTTAAATCTCTTGTCCATGACTTTGTGCCCTGTAGCTGCAGTAATTTGTTGTTTTCTTCATTCATTGTTTGTGGTTGGCTTCTGTTTATTTATTTAATATTAATTTATTTACTTATTTAACATTATATCTAACTATCCTAACTATTTATATAAATTTGTACACAATTATTATTTGAATTTTAACCTAACTAAATCTTGCTAATAGTTAAACTGAATTATTTACAATTCTATAATACAAATTAAATTAATTATCTTTTTATCAAATTCATAAAAAGCCTTTATAAACAATTATCAAACAACAATAATAATTTAAAATTGTGCCAACTGCCTTGTCAGTTTGGAAAATCAACTTTTTAGCTAAATGTTTATATTTAAAAAACACACAACTAACCTATATTTAAAACCTACAGCAATTAATGGTGTCAAGAAGCTTCTTCCACGGTTACAAAGAAATTCAGAAACAAAATACAGCAAGAATACCAAATTACAGTTTCTGTTCAAGTTAACGCTTTTGCAAAAGACCTGAGCTTTGCCGTCGACAAGGAAACCGGGTTTACTGGCGCCAAAACAAATTTAAAGGTCTTTCTCTTACTTAAATGTTTATCGAACGACTGGTGGTAATTAAGGACAAACTTGCTCGAGATTGCAGAGACGAAAAAGTCCTCAACATGCATTCCGATGCACAAAATATTTGCGATCTAAATAAACTAGGCGTCGCCGCTTAGTCCTATAACAAAAGATTCTTATGAGATTAAATAGCCAAGTCTACTCACCTACAATTGTACGTTAAGACGCTTCTTCTAGAATGTTTATCTTCGAACTGCCATTGTTTGTCCAGTCAACCCGAGTCAATATTTCCAACAGAAACCGCCGCGATTGCCTTATATATAGTTTAGAGTCTGAGTAAAAACCTCCTTAACCGTAAAAATAAGTTTTTTTACTATTTTATTTGATGACATTCGTTTAAAAAGCAAAAGTCCTCTGCCACACAAAACGCCCGCTCCTCTCCCGCCATTTTGCTTGGCAGAGGAGCGTTACCACTCTACCGAAGAACGTACTCATGTTCACAGAAAAATGGCACAGCGTAGAATTTGGCAAAGCGCTATGCATGTTAAGAGCCTAATATTATTATACTGACTAAAAGGCTTACCTGCAGCAAATCTTTTCCAATTGTTGGAAGCTTTGGAACAACAAGAGACAGTGATACAGAAGAGGAGTAGCCATAATCCTAAAAATTGAGAGTACTGTACTACTTGAAGAAAGATGACTATATGTGTCAATGGTAAAGCTGCGTGATATTGTGTAGCCTGCATTATACGACACGTGCAATGTCATGGAAAATTGCATCCAATATATAATTACAATTGAAAATATATCTACAGAGCTCCACTCGCGAAACGTCAGTATTTTATTTCGTTATCAAAACTATTCTCCGTAATTTACCACCTTTTCACTTTGCTCTATCTACACTTCTCAAACTCATTAAGAATTCATGAACCAAACACAAAAGAAATTAACGTTTAATCAGTGCTTTGAAATCGGAGGAAAAGTACCAGTACTTTGAAATCGGAGGAAAAGTACTAGTACTTTGAAATAAGGCAAATTATATTACGCTTCAGAACGGTTCAGAGGTATCTTTGGAGTTTGAGAAGTCAAATTTAGAAGTCAGTTTGAGAAGTCAAACAAATTTTTATGTCATTTGTTTTTTTTAAAAAATATTTTTGCCCAGTTCTCACCCGATCTTGGATTCAGAAACATGCTTTTGGCAAGCTATATTGCGTTTAAAAAGTGGGATTTTTGCGCTATGCAATAAATCATGTCAATTCATAATTTTTGTAAATAATCCACAAATTATAGCACATGAAGTTACAGCCAGCGGACAAATACTGTGAAATTTCAGTATTTAAGTCAAATTATAGAAAGAGCACTTACTTTATAGTCTGGCAATTTAGTTAGTCCTGGCCAAGAGTCTTCACTTGGTGAGCCAAGAATTCTTATAAAAGCAGGTTACGGAAACATAAGTATCGATAAGTATTATATATAACTATTGATCGTTTTCATCTGACGTCACGGCGGCCATATTGGTGGACCGAAACAATGAAATGGCGGCCATATTGGTGTACCATCTTTATCCTATGGGAATTTAACTCTATTCTTATTCAAAAATTTCGCATTGTTTCACCACTCCAATGGGGCCACCGATCACGTGAGTGAAAACGACCCGTTGTTTCTCTTCCACGTTCTAGCTGGCTTGAAGCAACATAAGCTTCATACACTGACACATAAAGAAATATCAGAATATAAACTAAATTAAATAGTCACACGGAATTGCATGCACTGTACTGCACTGAATTGCACTGCACCGCACCGCACCGCACTGTACCGCACTGCACTGCACTGCACTGTACTGTACCGTACCGTACCGTACCGTACCGTACCGTACTGTACTGTACTGTACTGTACTGTACCGATCAATTTAACTAAAAACTGAACAAGTGAATTGCACTGCACTGCACTGAAAAATAAGTTGCAACTACCAGATTTTGTGTTTTCAGGAACCCTAGCTTTCTTGAACACCAAACTACGAAATAGGTTAAAGCACAGCATGAACTATGTGTAACCTAATTTCCTAGCATATATGCAGAACCCACATGTATAAAGGATACTTGTAAATCTTTCGCAACTGATCGTCGACGTCGCTTCCAGGAAATAAAGGTCTTCCACCATTCGACATTTCTAACGAAGAACATCGACACTTAGCCTTAAAACATGTGTACTAAGATGAATGCATGGTATAATATACTAACAGAAATCAATTGGCTAACGACATAGGATAACGTTCCCTTGGTATAGCTGACATTAAAATCTAAAAAAACTATATATACTTAGCTAAAAAAGTAAAGTCGAGACATTTATGTAGACAATTGTCGAGTATACTAAAACAACCGATAACTAACAAATATACTAAGTTTTTAGATTTGTGTCAGACGTGAGCTGGGCGTCTTGACATGCAACGAGTGTTCCTATAATATGATTAGCTTTCCAACATAGCTTTATAGTCTCACTGAACTGTTCTTAAATGTAGGTTGAAACAAATAGGACAAAAAAAAAAGTTCACAATTGTTAAGGAGTTAATGTGCATGGCGCCATACAGTTTCTAGAAAAATGGAAAATACAAGTTTGATAGTCCAAAACACGTGCATAAACAGTTCGGAAAAAGAATAAAACTAAATGTTATGCATTCCAAAATATAAAATAAATGAGAGATGGTTTTTCGCGTTATGGACGATTTAAGTTAAATGGTCGCTAAATTTAGTTAAACATTCTGACAATCAAAAACTGTTACCAAATAAATAGCAACAGTTGTTGCTATGGCAATAATGACGTTTCAAAATGGCTGCCAATTACCCTTCAAACTAATTTAATTCGAAAAAAACTTTGGTGACCACCCATATTTTTTTTACCAAAACGTTTCCTGAAGTATGAGTAATCAATAGGCCGATTTAAAAAAAATTCTGTAGATCTAATTTTTTAAAAAAACAAACAAACAAACATGATTTTTTCAGGGAAAAAATTATTCCGTCTACAGAATTTTTTTAAAATCGGCCTATTGATTACTCATACTTCAAAAAAAGGTTTAATGAAAAAAAATTGGGGGTCACCAAAGTTTTTTTCGAATTAAATTAGTTTGAAAGGTAATTGGGCAGCCATTTTGAAACGTCATTGTTGCTATGTTTGTTATCATAGCAACAACTGTTGATATTTATTTGGTAACAGTTTTTGATTGTCAGAATGTCAATGTTTAACTATGCATAACATTTAGCTTTATTCTTTTTCCGAATTGTTTATACACGTGTTTTGGACTCTCAAATTTGTGTTTTCCATTTTCAAGGAACTGTATAGAGCCACCTTAAGGTCTTCGTTAAGGTTTGCACAAAGCTATTAATTTGTGGAATGTATTTGATTTTGCGATAAGCACAAACCAATAATAGTTGTGAATTTTTTAAATACAACCAGAGAGCTTCACTCGGGGCGACTTAAGAACAAAGCGTTTCATTTTGTTCAAAAATTTTTTTTCGCAGTTCGATTCCGAGAGAAATTTGCAGCAAAACGGTGTCAGCATGTTTGGCTTTTTTTATTTATTGCCTGGTTTCGATTTTATGACTTATTTTGTCCGAATGTTGGTCGAAAAACAGCTTTTTCCACTTAAATCAGCAAAACTCGACATATCAAAAAACGCTGACACAAACAATTTATTTGAACAAAATAAAACGCTTTTTACTTGAGTCATCCCGAGTGAAGCCCTCTGGTTTTAATTAAAAAATTGACAACTATTATTGGTTTGTGTTTATCGCAAAGACAACATTGCATGTATTCTACAAATTAATAGCTTTCTAACGATATCTATTTTATTTTTGTGGCATAAATTCTGACGAATTGAGAGCGCTTTACCGAAATGACCCTGCAAACCTTAACGAAGACCTTAATGCTAAAAAGGTTTGTGGCTAAAGAGCTCGTGTTGTCTGTCACAGTCAGTTTAAATCAAGAATATAACACTATCTAGACGGGAGAGAACATCAGAGCTGAATTTAAACATTTCTCAGTAATCATTACTTCTAGTTCTGAAATGTTATGACTTGTTCTAAAAAAATTATGGGTGTAAAAAGTCACAAAATATTAAATAAAAAAAGTTACAAAGTATTTCTTAACACCTACAAACACGCAATTCTGACAGAACATGTCCTAAAATCAGATAAACACGTCAAATAAGCACGTCTCAACAACCCCCCCCCCCCCCTCCCCAAACAATTTATTGATATAACTTCTTCCTGTTAACAGAAAATCCAGAAATAAACCTAGTTTTTGTTTGACTTTCGTAGAATCCAAAGTTTTTACTGATGATGACGTCATAAGAATCTGTTGCCACGACAACAAAAGTGAAACATATGTTCGGATTTGGCATACCATCAACCTGTAAAAACTCCATTGCAATATACGTACAATTAGCTGCGGGCACTTCCCTCCCGGCCCTTCAAACCTGAGAAGACCAAAGATAAACGATATGTCAATGTAACACAAGGTCGTTGATAATTACCCGCAAAAATACATCCAGCTGACCACATATCAATTGATGTAGTATAAAGTTTAGCGCCCATAAGAACGTCGGGTGGGCGGTACCAAAGTGTAACAACCTAAAAAATATAATCAAATATTTTAATAATACTTGACATTAAATTTACTGAGTCCAATTTCTGAATGCTGTCAAGCAAGTTAAAATACGAGTTGAGAGGAAAAGCACTCGGTGTGTCTACATTTTCCGAGAAAATTGATATGAAAGTTTGCAAATTTTGATAGGATGCTTCGTTTGATTTCTAAATACTGATTAAAATAGCTTCCTATGATTATTTTTATATGGAACAGATAACGAACCATGTCGTCGTCACATGCCTATATGCCTAAATACCAAACTTGCCTTAATAATGGTAATTTAAAAAAAATATGCCAAAGTTCCAATATATATTATTGTCATGGTAGCGGTAAAAAATTACAAAAACACAAGGATATAGACGAACGGATGTTTTCAAATTGCAAATTTAATAAACGGCTTCGAAAACGAACCATTTTGTTGAACCGTAGGCGTTTTCTGAGTTTTAACATCTAATCCAAGCTTATAGTATCATACTAAAGTACAAGGTCAAAGTTCTTTCCTTTTTTACGGTGTGCTAATATGCAGAAAACGTTCCGCAAGGAAAACGCTATTTTTTTAAAAAAAGAAAGTATAACTGACCATGCACCAATCTGTTTTATCGCCATACTAAGTATTATGCTTTAGAAAGATACAATGTACATGTTCTTCAAGTGTGCATGTATATAGCAGGCTGATTTACACTGATAAATAAATAAATAAATAAATAAATAAATAAATAAATAAATAAATAAATATATATATATATATATTTATTTATTTATTTATTTATTTATTTATTTATTTATTTATTATATATATATATATATATATATATATATATGTATATATGTATATATGTATATATGTATATATGTATATATGTATATATGTATATATGTATATATGTATATATGTATATATGTATATATATATATATATATATATATATATATATATATATATATATATATATATATATATATATATGGTGGCGTGTGCTGTTAGGGCGTTGCCTCTCACCAAAAGTTAAGCCCGGTTCGACGGGGTTAGCACTTGGATGGGTGACCGTCTGGGAACAACCCCGTTCTCGAGCTTGGAACACTCACGTGAGTAGAGTTTAGTTGATCTCTCCTGTGCTTCGAGAGTTTTTCGCCGGGTTCTCCGGTTTTCCTCCCTCAATAAAATCAACACTTAGGTCTGTGATTCGTGGTCTGACATGTGTGTCATAAATGTGTCGTATTGCTGGTGTGCATCTTACGTCATTGCCGCCATGTTGGTTGACGTTTTCAAAAGATTTTCATCATCTGCAATTATATCATCCAACATGGCGAAAATATCTTTGTCCTTCGAATCTCAAGGGATTAGTTGCACACCACCTATAGGGCGGCCGCTTCCAGCGCCTTTAAGCCTGGTTCTCATATGTCGCCGATCGTCGCCGACCCATAATTTAGATGCATGTTAAGTAAAAGAATAAAAGCACTGCTTTTCTGCATTGTTCTTTATTACTTAATATGCTGCTGCACTTCCTGTTTTAACATGCATCTAAATCACAAATCGCCGACGATCGGCGACATATGAAAACCAGGCTTTAATATGCCTTCGACTCTGCCACTTGAAATTTAGTAATGTAAATTGCTCTTGAAAAGTCCCTTGTGGGAAGAAGTAATTAAAATTTGTATTTGTATTAGCAGACAATTTATTCTGATGAAAGGTTATAACTCAAAATATCTACCTTTAAGATTTTTTGACAAATGCCTATACATTAACTACATACAATATTTTTACAACAAATTATATACCTCAGCAGAGTAACATCGAACAGGAATGCCAAACGGCCGAGCCAAACCAAAATCTCCAAGCTTTAGTTCACCATCCTACATACAATTTGTTTAGAAAAAGAGGACCAAGTATAGATGGAGAATAAAACATGCATGATGTGCGAATATATATGAAATTTATTTTGAGTGTTGTCACCTGCAGGATATCTCTCAAGTGAGCAAAGCAGACGAGTGAGATCCCTGTTCAACACGAGAAATATTTCATATTTTTAAGCATTCATGCATGTATTGCCCAACAAAAATAGAGAAGAATACTCTAATGCGTTTCATGATAATCGACACATGTGAGATTATCATGAATAATCACACATGTGAGATTATTGATTTTATTAGTGACGGGAAAATCAATAAACCATTCTATTTTATATAATAAATGCATATAATACACAAAGAACGAAAAATTACTGTTTTTCACAAGTAAATATCAATAATGTATTAACAATTAAACTAGAAATACGTTAACGCAACAACCCGCGTTAATTTGTTGTCCACAAAACTGTTTACTAACTCAAACAGTGTTGCCACTTTAGTGTTCACGATTCTTGAAAGCGTCTATTCTTTGACAAATTTTTTTACAGTTGTAAATGATTTGTTTTTATTTTTTTTAAAAAGAGAGACATTTACACAAAAAAGCAGCTTATTTTTTCTCGTGCAGAAAACGTTTTTAATTTTAAAATATGTAACTTTCGTTTTCGCTTCGCTGATAATTTATATCTGTGTGTGACATCGGTAACATTTGCGATCGAAAAATAGGCCGTAATTTGCTACGGTTAAGACACCGTTGCAACCAATTGGAAAACCATGCAGGCTTTACATGTAAATACATAATTATAAAGAAAACATACGCTACCTTATTGATCAATAGATTTTGTGGTTTTAGATCTCGATGTAATACATTATTAGCATGACAAAAGGCCAGACCGCGCAACAGTTGGTACATAAAAGACTATAAAAGAAATAAGTTTGGATGTAATTCAACTAAAGATAACATTTGAGTGAAAATATTTAAAAAAAAAAAAATCTTTTATCAAAATAACAAAGTGCTGGTTACAAAAATGTCGTATTTCGACGGCAAAATATCCTGTAAAAAAACTTTAATTTCAATTTTGTAACAAATAAACCATTTTATGTTAGTGCAAAAAGATATGTTTTTTTCAACGTAAAAAAATGAGGTTTTTGCGGGACTTTAATTTTGTTTTCAAAAGTAGTGTTTTTAAAAAGTATAATGCAATCATTAATAAGAATTTAACAAAACTAAATTTCAAAAATTTTCATAAAACCTTTTTGTAGACCATTTATCAGAGACAGTGAACTCGATGTAAGTTAAAATGTGATAACTGGAAGGCTAACGTCCAGTCATTCGTGGGGCAAAAAGTGAGGCAAAGTTCTAGGCCCCTGCGCGGTTTGCAGGTAGGTTTCAGTCTCCCACAAAATGTTTTTTTACACGGCCACCGGTTTTGAGCGAACCGCGAAGGCTCGAAAAGATTTGAAAAATTACTTATTGAATCATTTTATCACGCTTTGCTAAACGTGCATTTTAAATTTTGACTGGATGTGCTATGCTGCCGAACTAATTATGCAGTGATTGTTTATTTGTTGCTATAGTAAAAGTTTTGTCCTCACAAAACGTACACAAGAAATTAAATCAGACTTTTCGTTATAATATATACCATATAGTAGAGTTTCGTTACTCCGAAGAGGATACAAAAAATCATTAAAAACTTAGTATAGAATATGCCGTTAGTATCAGTTTCATGTGTCGTTTTGTTTAAAAAGCATTCCGCATTTGTACCGAAAATAACAACTAGCCATGAGTAAACGTGAAAAATAAACAATCTAGTTGTCAGTTATTTCTTAAAATATCATTAGTTACAAACGGCCATTTAACACTAACCTGAATGTCAGGCCTTTATTTCAGGTTAGTTTAACACATGATCGAACAAAAAATTAAAGGAGCAGAAATAATAAATATAGTAAATAAAACAACATCACTGCACATCAATGGGAAACGATTAAATGCACGTTTAGTCCGACAAAATAATTTGATAAATAATTTTTCAAACCTTTTTTGGAGCCTTCGTAGTTCGCTCAAGACGGGCGGCGAATAAAAACATTTTGTGGGAGACTGAAACCTAACTGTAAACCGCGTAGGGGCCTGGAACCTTTTGCCTCACCTTTTGGTTTACGCGTTAGTGTTCCAGTTATCACATTTTATTAACTTACATCGAGTTTACTGATCAAAGATTACAATAATATAAACTTTAAAATGATAAATTAAATTCCAAAAGACTTCCTTTAAAGGTGGTCTACAGTCGGTTCTGCGCATATGCCAAGTGGGGGCTCCAAAACATGACATTCGTAGATAATTACATGAAGTACTCCGCTCAATGTAAACCGTTGGGAACAACATGGCAGAAAACCAAGCGATTCGGCGAGGAAATCTCTTCGGATTTCTTCTATTTCTTTTGAAAATGTTTTGTTTTGGGTACAAGTAATGAAGAGGAAGCAAGAAAAGCTTACAATCTTGAATAAGGTATCAATAGTTTTTTTGTAATAAAGATGTAAACATTAGTTCCCTACATGCGCAGAACGGACTGTAGACCACCTTTAAGGGTGACGTATTTCGTTGCTAGGCAACCGCTTGCTAACGACATTACTTCCGGTCGGAGAAATCTTTTCACAAAAACATATTTTTGTACTTTATTTTTAACAAAAAATAGAATATCTTTGTCATTTTTGGTTTATTCATAAAATCCATGCGTAGTTTTTGGGAGACATGTTTTCCCTAGGTGTAAACGAAAGAAAAGTATCGATTCGATAAATACTCGCGGAAATTATAGGAACCTTGTGAGCTCATGTTTTTGCGACTCAATGCCACTCAACCTAGCCTGAAAGAATCAGGCACAAGCCCTCCTCCTGCCTGATCGGAGCTTGCGAGTTCAGCCGTGGTTCCAAGCCAAGGATGCTCGAAAAGTCGTCTTGTTCTGCATACAAAGTTAAAAGTTGATGTCCACTGTCTTCGGAATGTTTGATTTATGGTTCATCAGCTCTGCCGATTTATAAATTCCGGTATTCAATCCAAATATCTCGACGTGACGATCCCGACGTCCTTCGTTTATTTTTCCATCTATCGCCGTCTGTGTACAGAGGTCCGAAGTTCTTCAATAGTTTTCTTTTGTTTTGGTACTTTTTCTCACTTTGTTAACATTTTATACCTTTTCGCAGTGTGTATAAATTAAATTCCAAAGGACTTGATTTGACCATTTTTCCTTCCTCTAAAATTAAATTTTATAACCGTCTTCCACGACTAATTAACTTGACATTAGTGTATAAAGTTATAAACATTATGGCCGTATTAATATGGTCATACGCATTCATACTGGATAGCCCTAATGTTACCATATTAAAAAAATAACAAATTTTTATTAACCTGTCTATCGTCCTCGATTAGATTTTTGTAAACTCTTCAAAATGCAAATTTATTCTGATTAATTTTTCAATTGACTGATTAATTGATTGATTGAGGCAATAATTTTTTATGTTGCTATATCATCTTCGGTTATATCATTTTAACTCTCAAGCCTGACTGCTATTTAACAATTAGATTATGAGTTCGAAATTTCTATGAGTGAATAGTTGACGAGAGCGGAGCTCGAGTCAACTATCATCTCATAGAAATTGAGAGCGAATAATCTAATTGTTTTAGTAGAAACTAACTTGTGTACTTTAGTTCTTCTAAATTATTTCAAAAAACGAAGCATAACCATTGTTTCTGTGCGAAAACCAAGGCAAAACAATCTTTCACTCCTCGTGTCCTCCATGTTGTTTTACTGCATGGCCGGGCGAGTACTGGTACTCAATTTGCTACTCGCTATCTATTGATGAATAGATATCGAGTAGAGTAGCCAATCAGATTGCAGCATTTGCAATAGAATACTGGTAAGTTTCTACTAAACACAGATAGAAAACAAACCTTAACAATGTTGGCATCAACTTCTCCCTGACAGCTGTCAAAATACTTCTTTAAATCCTATGTAAAAGCAAGAAATAATATAACTAATCTATAATAGAATATACATTGTAATAGAAAATATTGGGGTGCAAAAGACCAGTTGCAAAAATGAGACGCCAAGACCTTTCGGCTGGAATCGAACTAACATGCATGTAATCAGGAGTTATTTGATATTTCAGGTTGGGATCAAACCCGCGACTCTACGATGCTATTGCAGGGCTCTGACCACTAAGCTACGAGTTCTCTATAATAGTAGTGCATGGTAATGTCGCCGCACCAGGTGAGAGAATTGGGAGATTCTTAGTGAAAGAAAGTTTCGAGTGTTAGAACAAAAACAGTACATTTCACGATCAATTCCAGGACCAGTTGTAAAAAAAACACCAAAACTTTCAAGCAGTTATTAGTTATTAAGGAAAATTTCTAACACTCTACTCATACTATTTTATTCAAATTATGTGCAGATTAAAATTATTTTCATATTAAAGAATATTACTGTTAATTTTTTTTTCTTTGTCATACCTGATCACAATACTCAAAAACCAAGGTAAGTTTCTTCTCACTGATCATTATATCATGTAACCTATACAACACAAATTGTACATATACATTACTTTCGGTTCTTATTTATTTTCTTCCCGATTTGTATTTCTACACCGCCAACGTCTACGCACACAAGGCAATATCTGCAACAATGCATGCTGTTCTAAGTTTGCATGTGTACCAACTTTCCAGTGTAAGTCGTTAGCCGGTGCAATAAGTAATGCACTCTGTCGAATACCAGTATACTGTATGTTGTTTGGTTTGTCGGTGGTTTCGTCTCCGTTCTTTGTCCCTCGTTTGCGTTCATTGTCAAGCTTCTATACCAATATATGTGGCCCAGCAGTCGGCTTATTAAATCATGTCAATATGTTTACCTTCGCTCTGTCTGCCGTGAAGTTGTTCTTTGTCTTTAACGTTAGATATATACTTATACTTATATAGTAAGTAAAGTATTTGTGTTTGGACTGCATGTACTACGTGAATGCTATAAGATTAAGTTAGATAATCTTATGCGTATACCTTTGTCACTATCTTTTCGGTAACAGTTGTCGTGTTGCTTTGGTTATATGTTGGGTTGGAGATGTCCCATTTCTTCGATCTCCGTTGGTGAATTATATGTGTATTTAAAAAATAACATTATGAAAACAAATTTCTGGCTACTGTCTCTGGTCAGGGACGAGTCACTCTTGTCTATTGTCTCTTGTGTATTGTATTGTATTGTATTGTATTGTATTGTATTGTATTGTATTGTAGTGTAGTGTATTGTAGTGTAGTGTAGTGTAGTGTAGTGTAGTGTAGTGTAGTGTAGTGTAGTGTAGTGTAGTGGTGTGGTGTGGTGTGGTGTGGTGTGGTGTGGTGTGGTGTGGTGTGGTGTGGTGTGGTGTGGTGTGGTGTGGTGTGGTGTGGTGTAGTGTAGTGTAGTGTAGTGTAGTGTAGTGTAGTGTAGTGGAATGTGGTGTAATGTGGTGTGGTGTGGGTGTGTGGTGTGGGTGTGTGGTGTGGTGTAGTGTAGTGTAGTTCAATTACATAACGCGTCAGTCACTAAAACGACTACCACCACCACTAGCCACCACCAGTCTTTCACGACTACACTAACCTAGCAACTTTCACAAACATGTTATATAATTATGCAATATGTAGCTTAAAAAAATAATATGATTATGCCATACAGCTTACCTAACAATATTTTTATGCTTCAATTCTTTAAGAAGACAAATTTCACGGAGGGCAGAACTTGGCACACCCTTAAAAAAGTTCACAAGAATATGACGTACTATAAGATTATTAAAGATTAATACACGCATGTGCGAAAATATAAAGTTTATCTCGAGTCAGGATATCTCAAGAGTGAGCAAAGTGAACAAGTGAGATATTCTGTTTAACACAAGAAATAAAAATAAATTTCATATTTCCAAGGATCTACATATGGTTAGAGATCCACGGTTAGAGCGTCTGGCTGGCATTCGGAAGGTTGCCGCGGTTTAAAGGACTGGGTGGCTAATCATCCTTACTTGCAGCCAGCGGCTGACTTACGAATGACGCAGATCAACGTGGCCGTGTAGAGGCATATCAAAGGCGATGGTGGGAGGAAAACCGGAGAACCCGGCGAAAAACCCTCGAAGCACAGGAGAGATCAACTACAACTCTACTCACATGAGTCCAAGCTCGACAATGGGGTCATTCCCAAGCGGTCACCCATCCAAGTACTAACCCCGTCTAACCGGGCTTAACTTTTTGGTGAGAGGCAGCGCGCTAACAGCACACGCCACCCGTGCTCCCGTGTTTCGGCTCAGAGTGTTCTGAGTATTAATGATGTACTTGTGTAAGTACGGACTCGCGTAAAGGCGTGGGGGGTGTCAGATCAGGGTGCGATTGGTATCTGCTGCTGGTACTACTGTTTTATATAAGAAATAACAGTCGCACAAAGTAAATTCTAACCTGTAACACGATAATCGACATCTAAGATTATTCATAAGTGATAGCATAAAAAGAGGTGTATTTATTAGCTATTTGTATTTAGTAAAATCCCCGAAGGCCAAACTAATGTACCTCTTTTTATGCTATTCCTTTGTAATATCATGTTTGCGGGAATTTCGTTTGTTGTCGCGTCCGTTGACGTCAAACAGGGTATGATTAGTTCTAGTCAAACCTGGTTTGACGTCAACGGAGGTAGGATTAGTAAAAATGAATTTTAATGAGGTAAATTAGTTGCTAATGATCTGTGAGAACAAAAGAAATTCCCGCAAACATGATATTACATGAATAATCGCACATCAGATTACCGATTTTCTTAATTGCGGGAACATCAATAATCACAGGGAACACCTACTGTACATAAGATTCTCGGCCTACTGGTCTAGATATTCTCCAATTCGTGAACTCTAGATATTAGGGAGCTTAAGCAAGCTAGGACGGCAACGGCAATCTAAAGTTCAGTATCTAGCAGAAACCACGAATCATTTGCGTAGTACTGAATACATAAACTACGTTTTCCAACATTCAAAAGCTTCAGAGTTCTAAAAGGATTTTTGTCGCACAGTTTGAAGTCAAACTCAACTAACAGGTTTCTCCGTTTCACGAGTTAACGTCGTCGTGAAGACGTGAAAATGATCTGAATAACGTTGTGTGTAGAACGGGGACGGCGTTAGGATTACTCTTGGGACTAAAAATTATTCATTTTCTTTGTTGTGTGAGGAAAAATCTATTGTATTAAGGACGTTGTCAGTTGACGTTCACGTTGTATTTGCTTAAGCTCCCTATTAGGGATCCACGACGGCAACTTCGAGGGCGACGTCCTTCAAACAAAAGCATTCTTCTTACAAAACAAAGATAATGAATAATTTCTAGTCCCATGCAAGTGTAATCTGAACACCGTCCTCGCTCTGTATACAACGCCACTCAGAGCATTTTCACGTCTTCAGCACGACGTTGACTCAAAAGCTGTTGTCTGAGATTGCCCTAACACAGACCACTGCAACCGTTTTAACACTTTGAAAATTATAAAACAAACTTCAAATATTAAATACAGTAGTCAGTTAACCGTGACTTCTTTTTAATGCTAAAATTTGAATTGCTTTTTAACTGCCGTCGCCGTCCTAGCATCTTTAGGTCCCTAATGTGACTGTAAGACCGCTCCATATATATACTCTATGCACGTGTCTGTCTTTAGTTGTTTATGGTACATGTAGTATGTAATACGTACAGACTTTCTGTCCATAAGTTGGCCATGCAGCAATCTCTCCAGTACAACTACCAGTAATTATTTGCTTTTTTAAACATATTGTCTATAGAATCGTTTCATTTCAAATGTATTTTAACACCATACACCCAGCAATATATAAACGAGTCTACTCCTTCTATTTCGTCGTTGCCAATAAAGAGAGAAGATGGTTATCTGATTGAGATTCTAAACCATACATGTATGTACATGTATCCATAATATTTTACGTCTGTATTCTAAAACACTCACACTCAATGAGTGGCCCCTCACACACAATAAGTGCAACCCAGCACTCAATGAGAGACTACACTAATACACTCACTCTCCAGTCATTCAATTGAATAGTGTTTGGTGAGGGTGAGGGTGAGGGTGAGTGAAGACTCGTTGAGTGTTGAGTTGAACTTATTGCATATGAGGGGCCACTCACTGAGTGTGAGAGAGCTTTTAGAATACAGGCGTTTGTTTTTTCCAGATTAACTTGATCTTATTCACGTCAGTCCAACTTTGCATTGCATGGAGAACTCCTTGTATATAAACTTACTGATCCCACAGGAACAACTCCCTTCAACCACCTGCATATTTACATGTACTGTACATGTAGTACAGTAACTATTTTTCACGGGAGGTCAGATCCCCTTGTTGCATCTCCCAATTTTCTTCAATCTGATGCTAAATCTTTTGATTTTTCACATTCTTTCGCATAGTCAATCCAACGTTTCCTTGGCCTGTATACACGTGGTCGTTTAATACCGTCTTCCATTCAGTCTATTGCCCATCGACTGATACAGGACTCTCGTCTTCTAACATGTCCAAAGTCCAAACCAACTAAATTTCGTCTCCTCTATCTTCTCGGCCACAATGTGAACACAATTCGTCCTTTTTTGCGTCTTGTGATATACCGGTTATCATCATCATCATCATCATCATCATCATCATCATCATCATCATCATCATCATCATCATCATCATCATCACCATCATCAGTGACATTATTTTTTATCATAGTCATCATTATTCCCACCATCATCATCCACATCATCATCATTATATTGTCCTCTACCCAGTTCCTCCTCATCAGATCATTCTCATATTATCATTGATCATTATAATCATCAAATATCATCATCAGTGTGTGCCAAACTCATGTTCTACACTTTTTCTCTCTGTCTGTTAAACTTTGTCTGTCAGCAGGAATAGGATATCTCACAAAGTATTAAAGCACTTTTGTCACTTGTGTCACCAATAAATTTTGGTTGAATTTGTATAGGTAATCGTATATGGGGCCAAGGAAAATTAGGGTTTAATTTCACAAGTGTTTTCAAAAGTTTACAAAATTGCCTGAGTCGTGAAGTGACGAGGGTAATTTGTAAGATTTTGGGAACACAAGTGAAGTTAAACCTTAAATTTACGAGAACTTGTGCGATTAGGTATTAATAATATAGCGAGCAAATTAAATTTAATTATCATGGTCGGTGCTCAGCAACATTCCAATTTTCCTAGCTCTATCACTGTGCCTGTTGCTTTCTTTTTGTAAACACAGGCTAAAGTTCATAAATGTCCTAGTGTTAATTCATTTTCACTAATAGTTAACACTCATTCAATATTCAATAGTTTAAATTAGTTTGAAGTAAACAAAAAAGCATTTTCAGACCGAAAAACCTTGCAGGTTTGTTGAAAATAAGTCAGTCCTCTGAGGTTCACTATTGCTAAGTAACCAAGCAACCAATCACATGCAAGAACTGTTGATCAAGGAACCAATCAAGTGGAAGTAATTTTGCCCTGAATTTCAAAAAAATGCCCTCTTCAGTAGCCAATCATATTCGGGTAATTTTGCCCTCTATATTAATATCAAATATTATTTCATAAAAATCTGACTGTATTAGCAAGAAATGAATAAAAAAAATGTTTGATGGCACTTGTTATCCCTATATTATACTAATTAATAGAAGTAATCTTTAATATTCACAAACTACAAATAGCAATGGACTTGACAGTAAAATTGTTATAAATAGCAAGTGTAGTTATGGACTAAGAGACAATGTGCAATCTTTATTATTGCATATACGGTAGTAATGGTAAAGTGCAACCAAGCATCAAGTCATATTGTACTGTACATGTGTAGGTAAACCACAATTATATCTATTGATGAATATAAGAGCCCTGAGCATAAAACACGAAGCATTGGCATTTTTAAAATATTTATTAAGATGTAACGTTTCGTTGTATTACGTACAACATCTTCAGAGACAAAAGTTCAATCACAGTAAAACTAGATATTGAATTTACATACAAAATAGGGGGGGAGAAAATCTTAGAAGATCTTGCCAGCAACTTGTCTGAGCATGTTTAACTAAAATCTTATAAGATCTATTTACTTGACCACGGCTGGATTCAAACCCATGACCTTCAGGTTTATAGTACTAGTCCGGTGCTCAGTGTCGGTGAATAGTGTGGATATTCACCTCGCTGAAGCGGCTCGGTGAATATCCAGCACTATTCACCTCCACTTCGGTGAATAATTGTTAAATATATATTTTGTATATATATATATATATATATATATATATATATATATATATATATATATATATATATATAATTATATATATATATATATATATGTATATATATATATATATATTTATATTTATATTTAGCATATACCCAGGGTTCGAGATTAGAATTTTTTGTAGGTATCCATCATGGATACCAGCATTTCTAAGTTGGTACCCAAAGTCAACATGTGGTATCCAACTTTGACACTGTATATACACTATATACACCGGTTCAGCACTAAGAGCTTTAACATTTGCAGCACATTTAACATGCCCGCTACTCGTGTTGTGCTTTCGAAGTGATTTGATGTGGAAATTATCACATCCTTTAACAAACGCACTTGATTTATCTGCATGCTTATTCTTCGTGCAAACATCGCAAAACATTTTTTTGTTGACTAACCTCACCCATGGAAATGCCTTTTGCCACAATGGGTTAAACTTGCGCTTTTGTTTCGCATTTGACCTTTCGCTTTGATCGATATTAATAGCATCATTTCCTTGATCGCCTTGATCCGTAGGCAGTATCGATGATGTAATTGACCCGGTAAACTCTTGAACTTCCTCAGAAGCTGAAGGATTGTCGGTCGGATTCCGAACAACAAATTTTCACATCATTTAATTTACTTGTAATACATTTTGAAAAACTATAAAACCTCCGGGTAAAAAAGCGACGAACAGCGAAACACGAGGCCGCACAATTTGTAAATAATGAGATGACCATGTAAGGATTTCCGGATGCTGACAATTATAGCCTGACACACCTGCCATTTGCAGGCACGTGCCTGTGTATACTATACAACCTGCAATCCTACATTTAATTTTCACCGTTTCAAAATTCGTAAATTATGATAAACCCATGCTCGAAAATGCTCGAATGTTCTCAGTTTATTTTGGTATATACAAACCTTTACTCTATATATTTTGTATTCTTTAACTAATACCCATAATTTTGGTATTTCATCAACAATTTACTTGGTATCCAGCTATAGGATACCAAGGTTATAACATGTGGTATCCAAAACTGAAATCTGGTATCGTCAGGATACTAAAATACCGCAAATCTTGAACACTGCATATACCTCGCAGGTGAATAGTGCTTTTCATGCAATCTGATTGGTTCCTCTAGCTCGGGATATCCTGCACTATTCACCTGTGGGCAAAACAAAATGGTGACCAGTTTTGCTTTGTTTACCGAGGTAGGAGATTTTGTTGATAAACAAGGGTGATGTAGTAGAATAACGAGAAAAGTCAACAAAATTAAGTAGAAGAGTGTCCACAGGTATGTTTCTTTACAATTTTCTAGCCATTAATATATTCAAAAGCTGACTAAAACTGTTTTGTTAACAAATAATCGAGTACGCCGAGTTGCTAGTGGCTGATGGCCGTGTCTTGTTTATACTCTTGTATAAAAATACCGAAAAATATAAGAATGTTAAACTTGTTACTTCATTTTATGAGGTATATGCTAAAACAATTATTCACCTCAGTGTCAGTGAACAGTGTAGATACTGTATTCACCTCACCACAGCGGCTCTCTCTCTCTATATAATTATATATTTAAGAAATAGAAAAAATTTTCCATGTTTCCATAGAGTTACATATAGTAGAAACATGAGTGGAAGTTTGGGAGAACGAGAAATTACTCATATAGTGACTTAATAACAATTACTCTGCACTATTTCGAGTTCTCCCAAACTTCCACAAGTGTTTCTATAACTGTATGGGTACACGGAAAAAATGTTTTCTATTTCCTTTATAAAATAACCTGTCAAAAATAGGTAAAAATTTTCAGTGGGAAAGTTTTTACAGTGGGAAATAGAAAAATTTTTCCGTGTTTCCATAGAGTTATAGAAACATGAGTGGAAGTTTGGGAGAATGAGAAATTACTCACATAGTGACTTAATAACAATTACTCCGCGCTATTTCGAGTTCTCCCAAACTTCCACAAGTGTTTCTGTAACTGTATTTCCTTTATAAAATAACCTGTCAAAAATAGGTATAGAACGTAAAAAATAATCACTGCATCAAAGTGTAAATTCTCCTTACTCTTCATAATGGCATATGATGGCATACTGGATGGCATACCCTACACTGTAATGATTGCACTGATGGTGTATTGAATGGCGTGGACCTTGCCGTGTTTCTATAAAGTTATAGAAACAAGGCTTTCAACCAATCGCCGCACTTGTTTTCAAAATGTTATTTTTTAAATATATATATGATATACCCATAGAAATAATAGACCTAGAATGCGTGCTCTGTCACGTGACAGGGGTCCAAATTAAATTTTATTTTGCCCTTATAGATCCGCCATTTTGAATTTCGCAAAGGGTGGGATAAATATACAACA
This sequence comes from Corallium rubrum, assembly GCA_964035015.1. Taxonomy (NCBI): domain Eukaryota; kingdom Metazoa; phylum Cnidaria; class Anthozoa; order Scleralcyonacea; family Coralliidae; genus Corallium; species Corallium rubrum. The sequence continues at coordinate 46,503,342 of OZ035998.1, read as the reverse complement.
ATGATCGTCTCTCAAAATAAAGAATTGGAGGACGTTTCATAGGGATAAATTGGATACATGCATGACAACAAATCAGCCACATACACATTAGCATAAAATAAAACAATTTTCAAGACACTTGTTTCATTAAAAGTATTAAAAACTATAAGTTCAAAATTATATTTCGATCAATTCACCACAATTACAAAAAGCAACAAAAAGTGCTAAACTTGAAACTCAGAAATTGTCTGCATCAAAGCCCGCTTAAAAGAAAATAAAATAATCAAATACGTAATGGAAACTAGGAGAAAATCTTTAAAAGAACACGGATTTAATATGTCAATATAAATAAATGTCGAAAAGACTGATGTATAAAAAGTATGACAGGTGGAGTGATGGATGTATTTTAGCACTGAATTTCTTTGTTTTTTGTACCGGAAAACTTGCTGGATTGGTGAATTTTATAAAGATGAAGTGCAATATCCTTCGCCAAAACATTTCGAACATTAAACTCTGGATGTAGGCATGCAGCGACGATAGCGGCCTTTTAATACGAATGGTTTTAGTGTTTTTACTGTTTTACATTATATTTGAATGATTCCCACTTGCCAATCTGTATGTGATTTATACTGAACGTGGAGGATTAATCCAGGAGACAGTAAGTGTTTTTTCTCTCTTTTTTATCCAATCTAATAAGGATTTCTAGCTTGTGATTTTTGAAATATAAAATATGTTTATGCGTGTTAAAAACTGTTAAAAAGTCCTGGGGCGAGTTCCTTTTGCCCTTATAAATCCGCCATTTTGTGGCGACAATTTTTTGACTGACGAGAGATAGGAGCACGCATTCTAGGTATAATATTTCTATGGATATACCCCATTACCCCGAGTGATGAACCATACTGGTCAAATCCTAATATCATTATTCTTCATCCAAGTTCAATGTCCCATAATAATTGTTCTACAGTACTGTATATATTTGATTTAAAATTTTTTGTCTCCAGTATTTTATGTACCAACAATATATAAAGAATAAAACTGGTACAACGTACTGTTAAGTTTCAATCAATCCATTGGTATTTAATCAATAATGGTACTAGCCAATTAATTGATGAACTAGAGTGGATCTACAATTTCTGAATGGAGGAGGTCCAATCAATAGGTAGGTGATACATTAATGCAGTGCAGGAGGGTACAGGAAAGTTCAGGGGGGTTGAGGGCTATGTACAGTCCATGACAAAAACATCTACATGTACTGTACATGTATTTATACACCATCAATTGATTATTTCTAATATCTCTATTGATTAATTGTTATCTATATGACTATATTGCTTGAAGATTTGTTGATATCGAATAGCTGCCACTCACATAGTGACTTAATAACATGGATGCCATCGATTATAAAACACTTTGGACTTGGCCAATCAAGAGTTCAAGCCTCAACAGTTTTAAACACGAACCTCGTCATCGTCGTCCAATCGAACTCTCTTGAGTGCTACAATTTCATGAGTTTCCTTGTTTTTAGCTTTAAATACAGTTCCATATGTACCTGAACATAATTTAAATCGAATGTTATTCAAACAATTTGAATGATATATACCGGTATACAATACTTTTAATATACCTGATGTACTCAAATAATTTATAAATAGACAAAGAATATCTTTGGTATCTTTAGGTTTCGGCCAAAATATAAGTATAAAACGGTTATGTTTTAAGAAAACTTAATAACGTTTTTAGATGTACAGATAAAAATAGACAAATACCTTCGCCTATTTTTTCCAGTTTCTCATATTTCTGCATTGCAACAACGACGAATTTACATTTGTAAATAATAAAACTACGAACCAGTAACCATTTTTTTTCGTACTGAGAGTGAGAGATTACTAAATACGGTATTGTGGGTGGGGAGGGCAGAGGGCACGTCAATTTTCGTGAAATGTAATATAAAATATAAAAGAAATACAGTTGAAGTTGTGATCATGATCAGAGCATACATAGTCGATATTTTGAGTCGATAAGTAAAACGCCAAGTAGATCAGATGTGTGTGGTCTAAAATTATCTTACTTTTAACTGGCAAATATTTCAACCCGCCTTACCCCTCCCTCATACTTCTAACTCGACACTTGTAATCGTCTAATAATCATTGCTTTAAACCATTTTACATATATTAATACTGCTAAATTAAAAAAATAACATTCGTGCGACTCCAAATCAGTCTTATTACTCTAGTACATAGAAGATGTCGCTTCCACTCTTGAGATTTCTAGGCGGAAAAGACGCCTCTGCGGAGGAGAGAGGCATAGCCCTCTGGGTATAGCCCGATGTTTTCTAGAGTGATTTCCAATTACGCCGCCGACCGTATAATTAAATATTCAGCATTCAAACTTGCAATATTCTCATGTCAAGTGAGCCTTTCCGATTCGCGGAAGACACTTCTAGTGTTTTCCAATGATGATGGTGTTTCACTAAGAAAAACAGCTGTAGTCTTAGACTCTTAGTCCAATGTTCGTCCAGAATCTGGCGGATTAATTAACTTACTTGGCGAGGAACTGTAGAACCTGATCAATATAAATTATAAAACCAAGGTAGGGGTGTTTGTAAATTGTAATTTGACGACCGCAATATTTCATCGTCTTATTTTGATATAAATATTCGGTTTCAATGATTAATTTTTAAGAGCTGTGATGACGTTTTAATATCTTTTATATCTAAACAGGATTTGAATCGGTAGTTATTTGACCTGTTTGCCTTTCAACTTTGACTTTCCTTCTAAATTAGACAAAATTTCAATGTTGACACGGCGTAGCAAATGCCAAATATATCGGCAATCCGCCACGCATTTGTTTAGACTTTTGAGTGCTACTTGTTTTCTTTGTCAATACAACATAACTTACTGTCAGAATTAACTATAGTTAGACACAATCTAGCTTTGTTTGATTTAAGAACGTTGATACCAGATATATGAAATTGGTCCTGGTAACATTCTTAACGACAATGGACTTTGAGTGGAATGTTGCAGTTGTTTTAATAACGGCAACGTCTGCTCTCACTTTCATTGTCTCACTGTCCATCTAAGCTTGTATTAAATATTTCGCGAGACAAAAAAATTTCGTACATGTATCTCTATATGTATACTCAATATTTTGAGACACATCTGTATCCCTCATATGACAATTTTACAAATGTAATAAACTTGTATACTGTATATACATTAGTTTAATCTAATATTTTGAATGAAAATCGAAGTGAAGTAAATTAATTATTGCAGACTCAGCTAGAGCAGAGCCATTTACAAATCTTCAGGAACAGAATGTGTACATAGTGAATATTGATGTCATGAAACTAAACAATATGGGCATATATACTTCATGTACATGTGTTGTGTATGTATGTATGTATGTATGTATGTATGTATGTATGTATGTATGTATGTATGTATGTATGTATGTATGTATGTATGTATGTATGTATACATATAACAGAGCAGTTAGTAACTGTAGTGTATATTTATAAGGAAGAAATTGTCAGTTAATATTAATTTAAGTTAAGGTAATTAATATTTAGTATACCCAGAAGGTATTATAATATCAGATGTATAGCAATTATCTTTTTAGATGACTTCAAAGACCTTTTGTTTTATTAAATACTAGTATATATATAAATATATAGAGAGACAATTTAAAAATTTAACAATTTAATGTACATGTATACCGTAAATGTCATCTTGCTTATATTTCTAAAATTATAATTCTTAAAATGTCCCTGATCAATTGACATTAGAATTGTACTCTTTGTTCTGCTGAATATAACAGTCTATAATATGTATATATATATATATATATATATATATATATATATATATATATATATATATATATATATATACTTAATGAGACTTTAAAGAGACTTAGAGACTTACCAGGCTTAATGAACATTTAGCATGAAGGTAGACCCTAGGTATAACACATATGTATCATCATTAATCTCTGGGCTGGAGCTTCAAATCTTCATTTTCAATTATACATATAAATTATATACTGTACAGACTTAATACTGATCAAGACATGCAACTGCAATAATTATTAATAATTACCAAATTTTAAGGGTATATTTTTGCTAAGACATGAATTTTAATTTCCAATCTAGATGTACCTCAAAAATAATCATATGTAAATTTCATTCAATTTTAAAAGATACAGTTTGAGTAATTTGTGGTATGAAGAGTGGGAGTCTAAGTGTTGTGAAATTTTGCTAGGTGGGGCAATAGCCCCCAAATATTTGTATGCATCATCAATCAAGTCTTACATTTTTTATCATCTAATATGGAGTTGATGGAGACCATATGGAAATTAAAGGGGGCTGTCATAGGTCTTGGAGATCTTTACTAGTCTATAAGATCTTTGCTAGTCTAAGACCTTGTCCAGATAATATTATAATGAAATGTTAATTGTCTGTTAAAAGTGTCAGTGCAAGACCTTTATGCCTGCACAATTTCAAGAACTGTCTCAAGAAAAGGTTGTTGAAAGTCATGAGATGATCTTTTGGACCAATCACCTAACTTAGTATATACTACAAACATAAATGAAGTTTCTATCCTGTGAACAGGCTTTCTAATGCAATGGGTCATGGCTGGGTCCTGTGGAGTTAGGGTTAGGATTATGGTAAAGATTCAGAGTAGTATTATAGGGTTAGGAATTTGTCTGCCTTCTGCATCTTACCTCTGCTGTTCCTGACTATTAATGATTTGTGGGTACATTAACTAATCAGTCGAGTACAGCATAATGCCATCTACAACATCTGACTAGTGATTGGTCCTGAAGTCTATCTGAAGTCTGAAGTCACCCCCATCTGGGACACTTAGCCCCCTCCCCCCCCCCCCCCCTCTGCCCCCCTGTTGGGAAAAATGTCATTTGTTGTGAAATCATTTGCAAGAAAAATTGAAGTTTTAAGAATTGAAAAATATAAAAAGAAACTGTGCCAGTTAAGGTGCAAATGAAATATACCATGTGTTCATGCAAAGCTCACTTTCTGCTGCCCCCCACCCCCACCCCCTCCTATTTAACAGTTTGTACTGTACCCTTTATTCTTGATATATATATTGACTATATAATATAGATGATGATGATTTATACATGTATGAAGATAAATATTGTTGATATCTCCTACAGATTACTACAATGAAATTAAGCCATGACTTTAATGGCTATGTGCATACGGTCAGGGCCATCGAGAGCCAGAACGTGCCCTGGGTCATCATTTGTGTGCGGCCCCCCTCCGATATTTTTATCAAGGTTAGACTGGGCCCCAGCAGTAAGTTTTTGATAATAATTATAAATTAATATATGATATATCTTCATAGACTGAATTTTTAGTGGGCCCCTTCTGGGCCCGGGGTAATTACCCCACCTACCCCCTCCTCTCAACGGTACTGCACACAGTAACGTTTCCGAGCGTTTTTGTATTGTTTAATACTGTTGTTTATCAAGTTACAGTGGAGTAATTTTACAGTGCAGGGGTTGAATACCAAGTTGTGTGTGGGGAGGTTCAGTCGGGGGCATCCTCCCCTGGAAAATTTTTAAAATTTGAGTCCCCACTGACATTTTTAACAAAGATTTTGCCCATATACATAAAACTGGCAGGTGCGATGATTGAACAAGCTAATCAAAACCGAAATAAAACAAAATTGCAAAAGGTTTACCATCAATTAAAAACAAGGACAAAATCCATCTATCCGGTTCTGGTGCAGGCAATCCACCAAATTTGTTTGAAGAGATTGATACATCATATATTGGGAACAAGACTGTATACACTATTCATTGTGGATGATGACGACAGGAGGCAATCTAGAAGAGTGGTGTACGTGACTCACTGTCAGTTGGTCGGTTCAGGCGCTGATTCAGCGCTAGTAATCAGCGCTAGTGTATAAAAACGCGCGCAGTTGTGCTCCATATCAGGCCCAGGCCCAAATACATTTTCTGGGCTATACATGCACTATACAACACAAATATTTTGCTAATATGGATTACAAAAAGTGCGAGTACTTGTCTGATTTATAGGCTAACGTTACAACGTACGCGATGGATCCGATTGTTTATCGTGCATGTGTGTAAATGTGGAAAAGAATGTCAGGAGAGCTAGCTTTAAATTAGCTTTCTAGCTTTCTTTAAAACAGTCACCAAACAGGTTCAATCGAAGTGGAACACACAAGACTCAAGAGATAAAGAGAAGCAACACGCGCGCAATTGTCCGCGTTTCAACCGCTCCAAAGAAAAAGATGGTTTTAAAACCATATTTTCCAATAAGTCTGCAAGAAACAATATTTACTTTACGCAAAGGATGGGGGTTATCAATTGGTGTTGAATTATTTATTAGTACATTGTAACTGAGCATATTACCTATGAACTGAGTTAATAATATACATGAAAATACATGAAAAAATGTTGTGCCATTTTGATAGTCTTTGAAAAACTCACTCGTGCATGTTTTTTCCAAATTGCACTTGAAACCATGCTATTACCTACACTAAATAATAGATTAACTGTGATTGTAACAAGCATCTCCAATAACTTCAATAGTATATTATTACTTATTGGTTTTATTTAAAGCCCGCGATATGGCAAAATATTTAAGTACTATATACAGAATTCAATATTGGGCGAAATTAAACCGAAGGTCGAGCCTAATATTGACATTTGATACTTAAATATTTTCCATATCGAGGAACGATGAACAATCACTGTTTTATTATACCAAACAAAGAATACCTTGAACGACCTGCTCAACTGGTTGCTGTTCAATTTCAATATGTAACTGGCTTACATCGCAAAATATTCAACTGGCACGTGACTCGATCTAATCATTAGACGTTTGATTGGACGATTATTTGTGAGAGTATAATAAATAGAAAATAATACATATGTTTGAACTATAAAATTTATTTCGAGTGTTAACCAGGATAATAAGAACTAGACTTATTCCCACAAAAAATAGAGCAGTAAACTTTAATAAGTTTCATGATAATCGGCACTTGTGAGATTATGAATTACATGATCCACGTTTGAAATTAGACGGGGGCATTGGGGGGTACCCAGAACCGCAATACCGCGAAAAAATCAACGGAATACCGAAACCGCATTTAGTAAACGCCAGGTAATTATAGGCATTATTGGCCACGCCTTGCACAGAACTTAACCTTGTGTTTGAGCTGTGACTGACGAATGATGATATCATAGCCGGCCGGCCAACCTCGATAAAAGTGTCTCAAAAACACCGTTGATGGCATTTTTTGTTACAAGCAGGTAACCACGCCAGATAGTATCGGATAGCGTATATTTTGAAGGTGAGGGGGGTTACCAGTCGTAATTTGAAATTTATATACTAAAATTTGGGGTTTTTTAAAGGCACACTGGGATGAATGGGTTTCTGTGGAGTGATGCAAACTGTACGTAAGTGTTTTATTTTGAAAGACTCCCTTCAGAGCGTTATCCAATCAGCGTGCCTCTAGTTCTGCTTAACCTAATTCGCATAACTCACAATCATAAACAAACAAGAAATATGGCGTGAATACACCTAAATATAACACTTCGAAGAAAAGCCACAACAACGTAAGCTTGCTAAGAATCAGAAATTTATTTGATCTGGTAGATACAGAGAAGTCTCATATTCGCAATGTACTTCGTTTTATTTTGGTAATTTGCCGATACCGCCATGTACGTAATGTTAAAGCTGAGCTTCTGTACTATGCAGTACAGTGTTGCTCATGATATCTTCAGCACTTTAACTCACCAGATCAGCAATGCTATCTTGTGATACACGGATGGTAACCGGCCTAGTCATCTTGATTAATGTCTAAGCTACATTTCTATGGTGGTTACCTGTTTGTAACAAAAAGTTGGCTGCTTGTTGTGGCTCTTCTTCGAAGTGTTATATATAGGTGAATTTGCGCCATGTTTCTTGTTTGTTTATGATTGTGAGTTATGCGAATCAGGATAATCAGAACCTCAGCCACGCTGATTGGATAGCATTCTGAAGTTTAGCTAATACAAATAAAACACAAATGTATTAGGCAGCACTTCACAGATATCTCATTCATCACATTGTGCTTCCAAAAATCTCCAAATTTTAGAATATAAATCAATTATTACGACTGGTAACCCCCCTAGCCTTCAAAGTATACACTATCCGATATGATTTATTATGGTTACCTTCTTGTAACAAAAAATGCCATCAAAAGTAATATTTTGAAGCCTTGGCCGGTCGTCTATAATACTGTTTGCATTGCTTCGCTAAATGACCTAAAAGTCCTAAAATCCCCAGAAATTAGCATGCGTATAACTCCAGATGTGTTTTCAGTCCAGCTTCCTTCGCTGGAGTGGGCAAACTTAGGTGGCTGGAGTTGGCAAACTTCGATGGAGTGGGCATTACCAAACTTGGATGGAGTGGGCAATTACTTGGATGGAGTGGGCATTACCAAACTTGGATGGAGTGGGCATTACCAATCTTGGGTGCAGTGGGCAAAGGGGGATGCGTGGGCAAGGGGGGATAAGTGGCCAAGGGGGGATGAGTGGGCAAGGGGGATGAGTGGCAAGCCGGGAGGGTGCGTTGCACACAAACTGAAGGTTAATTTTTATCCATTTTGAGGCAGCACTTCACTTGCGATAGTAACTTCCAGTTTATTTCGCATTTTGTTGTCAAAGGCCCGCTATGGATTATATGGGACTTTTGGGAATTTAATAAAAGTCCACAAAGATCCATAATAGTCCCAAACATATTCAGAATCTTGCGTAGCTCGCAATTAATATATAACTAATAAGACTTTATGGACTTTATATAAGGTGTATTTTGCTCAGGGGCCCTCGGGACTTTCACAAACGAATAAAAACTGGAAGTCTGGAATACCGGAAAACATCTAATTTCTAACAATCTTTTTCTACCGAATACCGTCGATCCAAACCACTGCAGAAAACCGCATACCGCATGGCTGAATAAAACCGCCATACCGCACCTCAGGCGTGAAATTACCGAAATACCGTATGAAAAAAAAGCCGAAACCGCAACACCGAAAACCCCAATGTCCCCCTCAAATTACGATTTTATTAGTGACGGAAACATCATTTTCAAACTTCATTAATGATTCATGACAAAAATTCAAAAACAAATTAGATTCGTTTGAGAAGCGGGGTACGTCGTCAGTGTTCGTCCTGCAGCTCCGATTTCTATATAAACATGCAGCCAAGCTGGTAGTAAAAAACCAAACTTGGCTTTGCCTTGTATTTTCAACCTGCTTGGCTGTATTTAGAAATCGGAGGACTAAGAACACGGACTATTTTACAATTCATATAATAAAATATTAAACGATAAAATACCTCCTTTTCGCGTTCACCCCTTGTTCCTTCTAGAGACACAGAGTTGATCGAACAAGTCTAACTCGAAGACTAGTACTGAAGCATTCATGATGTAAAATTTAACATATAGACCATGCATCATTAATATATGTTGTTCCGTAATTGTATTTTGTAACCATATTTAGTCGTCCTTGTATTTAGTACAGTCGTTATATTGTTAATCATCTATTACTCAACATTGCAAACATTTATTTTCTTATGAGTTTTTTCCTTAACTGTCAAGAAATATTATGGTCTTAAGAAATATTTTCTTCTATTAGATATACTGACAGTATATATTAGATTGAGAGAATTCCATTTAAATGTTCTATCCCAGATTTAGTCATGATATTGTTACTGAAAAACTGTCAGAATGCCTTGCCTGTTCAAATATAGGTGCAATTTTTTCTTATACAACCAGGCATAGTACCATATATAATTACCTGCATGCTCTTCATTGAGCCTTTTCAGCCCTATAATTATAACAACATAGCGATGTGAGATTGTCGCCGTGCTGGCTGCATGCGATTGTATATCGATTTTTGTACGTAATCGGCGAATCTTTAATTAACGACCAAAACAGTAAAACGTTTTGTCTTGAACTGGTTGATTGATGAAAACTCCCAGTAAAAACCCCTGAAAAAGTTGCTAATAGTTGTGAATAGACCTTTCAGCATGAAGTGCGTGGACAACGCGTTCAGTGATTTGATTGGCTCTCGCAAGACCTCGGACATCCAAAACGTCGGACAAACATTGAAATTAGCCAATCAGAATTGTTATAAGAAAGATCACGTAATCCATTCAGTTCATGCGGAAAGGTCTATTTATTTGTCACAACATATTACCACAGGGGCTTTTCACTGAAGAAATGAAACAAAACGATGAGTTACTGCTCTTTGTGATCACATATGATCCCGTATACTTGCTGTACATCTGATCAATCAAAATTAAATTATCACTAATTTTCTTCTAAACTCTGGATATATTTAATCAAATTGAACAATCGCTACAAGACTTCTTAATTTAGTACGTCCGAAAATGTCGTTATGCATTCTGATTCAGGAGCGGATTTTGCAATGCAATTGTTATTCGTCGCAAGTATATATTGGCAAAACTCAAAAGCAACAAAATGTTTGGATTTTATTCTGACAATTTTCATATATCAGTCATTTCAAAGCAAAAATTTTCATTATTCTGGTTGATTACATGCACAAACGATCTGTATAATTATACAATCTCAGCACTGTGACAATTTCAAACCGCTACACCTGCGCTATAGTCAGTGTATAACCCCGCTACGGCTCGAACTTTCAGGGGAGATAAAGAATACTTCGAGATATCGAGAGTTCGAGATAACGGGTAAATTATACTGTAAAACGGCAAAAAAATATAAGTTGAAGGAAAATCAGTCGACGCAAGCGGCAGTGTTTTATCGGATTGAAAATACAAACCGGCGATAGACGAGTGTTACAGACCTGCACAAAACTAGTGCTGCAACTTTTTTGAACGGCTTCAGAAACACCCCATTTGATTTTCATTTTCATTGGCGTAATTGTTTTGAAAGTCAGCGTTGTCTTGATTAAACCGTAGAAATCTGGAAGAATTTTTGAGCAAAATTTGAAATGGTGCCAATTGAGTGTTCCTTTTGGATTATTGAGTTTTTTAAACTTTAAAGAAAGAAAACGTGTATGCAAAAAATATTAACCGCAGCTTAAACACATGCAGTATAAACGCGTTATTACCATGAATAATAATTTATTCAAATCAGATCTATTGTGTTGAAAAAGAGTATGATTTTTTAGGTAAAAAGATGGATTCCGATCCAGGTCACAAACTTGTGCGGCGGAGTAGCCTTGGCAAAGGCTCAAAAAAGAGAAGGTTAAGCAAAAAGAAGTATGATGGTCGAAGCATCATGGACGATATGGTTGGTGTTAGTGATATGGTGCTCCTTGATCCTCTCACGGAAGACGCTCTTATGGAAAACTTAGAGAGACGGTTTAATGCTGGCGAAATTTACGTAAGTGTTGGACGGACGTTAGAAATATATAAATTTGCATGTTTCTTGGTGGTGAAAGTGAGGTAATGCGAGTCAGGGACGTAGCCAGGTTTTTGAAAGGGTGGTCCGGGGGCATGGTCCCCCGGGAAATTTTGAAATCGAGAGTCGCTGAAATGCCATTTCCTGGCTTTTGGAGGAAGATTTTACAGACTCTAAAGGTCAAAAAACGTCATATAAAATACTCAAAACACGCAAACGTCACATATATACTCAAAATGCATACACTCAGTATATAGATTGAATACACTGTTTACATTTTATTTCCTGATACAATTCATATTGCATCAGTTTTGTAGTTACATATCTGTTGTTTTATATCAAAAAAAGGGGGGGGGGAGCCGCGGGGGAAGACTTTAATCAAGCTAAATCCACGCGGTGGATTTCTTTGTCGGGGGGTGTAAATAAGGGTTACCAATGCGATAGTGATTATCAAATTACGCCCGAGTTTCCGGATATGAAATGAGAGGGGAAATGCAAGTTCAACTAAAACTCAGCTGAAACTTCGTGAATGGTTTCATCACTGCATGATGCCTCTTTTTTGTTTCCAAACAATCGTGAATACTGACAACGATTCGGTTTGACCATGCTGCCGCTTGCATTCCCTTTGTTGTTAACAGCTAGTAACGTATTGCTATGGAAGCATGACACACCCTTCCTTTCTTCGGAACGTCCGGGCTTCAAATTGAAAGCTCTTAAGCTCGTTCACACAGGCGATTTTTTTTGCGAATTTTCTTCTTTTGACACATGCGATTGAATGGATTGACTTGCAAAGGTATTGAACATCAGTTTGTACAGAGCTATATGAGGTTCAGTACTTTGGCGAGTCATTCATTCAATCGCATGCGTCAGGACGAGAAAAATCACAACAAAAATCGCCTGTGTAAAAGGGCCTTTATTGGAAAAATTTGGGAAAGAATCGGTTGTGATACTTCAACTTTTAGAGAATTCTGATGGGAATAATACATATATATCCCCCGTCAAAAAGATCTCAAAATAAAATTATTTTTTTGCGTGTATTATAATTAGTAAGTGAATAACTAGTGTTTTTCCTTACATATACGTCTATAACCTTCTGTTCTTTTATCGGAATCAGTAAATTATGTTGATCAATGTTTAATTTTCGTGATTATTAATTTCAGACGTATATTGGAAATGTTGTAGTCTCTGTTAATCCATACGAAAAGCTCTATCTATACACTAACGAAGTCATCATGGAGTATAGATCGCGTAATATATACGAAATGGCACCTCATCTGTAAGTAAACTCCTGTTGGCATGACGTTTGTCCCTTTCACTATTTGTTTTACTGTACTGACTAGTGACTACAACATGTGCAGTTGTAACAGATTGAGTTTTAAAGTAGCTGAGAAATATCGATTACTTAATGGACCGGTAACTATGATAAATGCTGCGTACAATATTTATTCACGAATTTCATGATACATTACAACAAGTCAATAATTAAAATCTTATACACACAGCGCAATTTACCATTATTTAATGAGTTTATTATGAGAGTATTGAAATTGATGATAGCTGATATGGCAATGTCTAATTATCAACATTGTCGCTGACAAACACTTAATTATGTTTTTTTGTAAGCTTATACATCCTGCAGCAAAACATTAATAAGACGTTGCCCATGCATTTGGCCCCTTCCAATTAGGTTACATCGGCTTCTTCTGAAGCTATATATTCAGTACGCGGATGACGGTTGAACGTTGTCGCAATTTCACTGTCGTTGTGAATTTGGTGACGTTATCGTTGGTAGTCCAAGGTTCTTGACGATTATCGGAAATTCGATGTGTTCGTTACAACATCAAATTCAGAACGACAACGAAATTGATGGTACAGGAAAAGATGGCAGCGATACAATGAACCACAATGCTTTGCGACGTCAAATCAACTCAAATAACAACTGCATGTTCTAAGGATTTAGGCTGAAGGAAAATTCGAGTGTAGAATATATACATTTTAAGACCAAACCGGGACCAGTTGCGAAAAATGCAACTACACAGGCCTTCCGGCAGGAATTGAACCCACGACCTTGCGATTCTAGTGCAATGCTCTGACCACTGAGCCACGGAGGCCGTTGCCGAGAGCTTATGGAGCCGAGTTACCCGGCTAGCCGAGTTACTCGGCAAACCGAGTTACCCGCCATGTATAGAAATTCAATGCTATCCCAGCAGAGTAAACACTCTGAGATATGAGACAGGCGGGTAACTCGGTTAGCCGAGATCCCGGGAAAACAGCCGATATCTCGGCATGCTGGGATGAAAATATTCCCATATAAACACTCTCTTGCCGGGTAACTCGGCTATAGCCGATTTGAATTCGTCGCAACAGCGCACGCGCCACTTATGAAGACAATAGGAAACTACTCATGGAATGTGAAACCATTATAATGTGTGGGCGGCTTTGCCGAGTAACTCGTCTCATATAAACACTCATCTTTTTTCAACTCGGCTTGCCGGGCAACTCGCCTAGCCAGGTAACTCGGCTCTATATAAACAGGCCCTAAACATGGTTTGTCATGCTAAGATTGACTATAAGTAAGCAAGAACTTCATTCCTGCCGAAGTTGATCGTTTTAAAACCATATCTTCCAATAATTCTCCAAGAAACAACATTTACTGCACCCAAATTAAGGATTGTGGTTAAATGTACAAGTCGCCATCTCTTTCGGTACGGTCAATTTGCGACAACATTCAACCGTCATCCGCTTACTGAAGATGGCTTCCTAAGAAGCCGAAACGTTTACATAAATAATATAATTTTAAAGTCAATGACAACAGTATTTAAGTAAAGTAATTTACTACAATGCCTGACTACAACACAGACATTTTCATAGGTTACACCATTCACATAGATTATTTACAGCGTGACTAAAACATGATTTTTTTTGTTAGCATATAGCAGACTAGAAATTTTGTGCGTGTAAGTATTAAGTGTAAGTATGAAAAGTAACTCGTGCTCTTTATCTATCAGATATGCTGTCGCTGATCTAGCTTATCGATCGATGAGAGATCACAACAAAGACCAGTGTATTCTTATAACTGGAGAAAGTGGTGCTGGTAAAACAGGTACTTTATAAACAAGAACTTATTTCTACGAAGAACAATGTTATTTCTCACACTCATTAATAAATAATTCATGCATGAATTATCGTAGCCAATCCATGAACGTATACCACATCACATGCATGAATTTGGATACCTAATGAATGATGTAGGAAACTTCCTAGTGAACTGGGTCAAATTTCTTAATCTGCACATTGAAATCAATGAAGAAAACACCGCAAATCGCGATGCAAATACTCGTTTGAGAAGCAAGATCAAACACTCGTTTATCGTGTTTCATCATGGGACTCCAAACACTCGAAAACAATTAAAACCTCGAGGCTATGCCCCTCGGTTTTCATTTGTTTTCTCGTGTTTGGAAACCCTGATGAAACATTCAAACTCGTGTTTGATCTATTACTTGAAAATTTATTCATTTTTTGATAAGCATAATGTGTATGGGAAGTCATTAGAGCTGAGCTCAGCAAGTAATCAGAAAAAAGAGTTGCACAGTACAGTACATGTAGCGTACCTATATACCTTGCACATGAACACAACTGTTACATCGCTGTTGGTAACTACATTACAATTGCAATGAATGCGATCTTTATTTAATGCTTTAAAATTTAATTTTTTTTTCTGATATCGTCCTTGCATATTTGATAATTGTATTTTCAATTGTCAATCTGCTCTTGTGTGTTTTGATTTTTGCCAATTTTAGAAGCCTCCAAAATCATTATGCAGTTTGTTGCTGCTGTATCTGGAAAAGGAAAACAAGTCGATAAAGTTAAAGAACAACTGCTGCAGTGCAATCCGATCCTCGAAGGTATAAACACGTAGTTATAAAAATAAAAATAACACAATACTAACTTTTTAAAGAGCGGAACACAGAGACTAAACAAAATTCTTTTTTTTAAGCTTTTGGTAATGCCAAGACACTGAAGAACGACAACTCTTCCAGATTTGTGAGTATTTCATTATTGCCGTCAGTTGTACGTCATGTACAGTTTTACTTCTGATTCATCGGATTCCCGGATTTAAGTTTAACGGTTGTACCACGCTGGCCACTTGAAGAAGAAACTGCGCATGTGGCCTTTCAAGTGTCGAGTCTTTGATTCGTATTTGCAGCAGCATCGTCGAACACTTGATTTGTATGGACTTTGAAGCAAATTAATTTTGCATGCGTGTTCTTCGGTATCTATATTCTATAAGTTTAGGCGTTCAAGGTCAGATTATTGCATAATGAGCAAAAAACATACAGCGAAAAAAACTCCCAGTGTCCTATGGGTCTTGCTTAGGTGCTGATTACGTGAGCCCGGCTAGCCCGGTTTAAACTTGGCTCACGCGACTGATTAGGATCTCACTGTGGTTTTAAAACTCGCATAAACTAAATTTACAAAGAAGAATTGGTTTAGTTTAGATGCAAACGAATTCCAACGTTAATTCTAATCTCTTTTTGCAGCCGAGGAAAGAATTTCGTGACACGAGTCTCGTGTGTAATCAGCACCTTACTTGTAACTGATAAAAGTTTTCACTTCTAAAAGTTTAAGAAAGTAACTAATATAAAGTACACTGCAATTTGGTGCCTGTAGTGTTATGTAAAAGTTTTGTTTCTTAATTATTATATAGTATATACTTTGTTTCAGGTTCTCACTACATTGTTATCATGTCCGCGCAGCATCCCTATACGATTTTTACATACTACAGTGTATTTAAATGGGATATTATATGAAACGTTTAGTTGTGCAAGACAAACTTGTTAAAATTTGTTTTATGCGCCCCTAAAATAAGCTGGTGCCCTGCGCTTTTATTTTATGCTGATATTTGCTAATTTTTTGTTGCAAGAAAGCTTTTTTTTTTAACTTTAGTTGTTTTTTAATAATGCTAACTTTATAACTGACAGGGTAAATACATGGATTTGGAATTTGATTTTAAAGGCGAACCTTTGGGTGGAGTTATAACGAATTGTAAGTAAAAATCCTATGTACAGTCTATTTACTGTATTGTAACGATATTAGAATATAGACGATATGCAGTCGTAAGAACACAACACGATAGACATGTAGTTTTTCAGAATGTCTTACGAGTACCTCTCTTCATTAACAATGTCTTACAGTCCTCTAACAACAATCAATTTTCAACAACGGGGGGCGGAGATAAGACCCTGGGTACGAGGTTGCAACGGGGGCTGCGCCAGCAATACACTACGCTATGTTGCTAAACACGCTTGAAAAGTGAGATTGCATGGCTCCACGATTTAAGATGATTGCAATACAACTGCTCAGTTCTGTTGTTGTCCACGTGTGTTTTCCTTTTTCCCAGGTTTGCATGCCAATATAATGCAATGATTGCAGTTGCTACTAAAGGGGCTCGCAGATCTTGTGACTGAAAAGTTGCTGCAAGGGGAATAAATTTGTCGTATTCAGTAATCGAAATTGATAAAGTCCACTGTCGGCGTTTGGAAAACTTTGAAATTCATCAGAACGTTCTGCATGCAGAGAAATAAAATGTTCAAAGGGTTGCCAATTTACTGGTCACCAGTATATTGTACTATCTGGCAGACTGGGGGGGGGGGGGGGGGGGGGGGGGGGGGGGGGGAAAGTAAACTATG
Organism: Corallium rubrum; assembly: GCA_964035015.1. Taxonomy (NCBI): domain Eukaryota; kingdom Metazoa; phylum Cnidaria; class Anthozoa; order Scleralcyonacea; family Coralliidae; genus Corallium; species Corallium rubrum. Next base: position 46,486,251 of record OZ035998.1, on the reverse strand, counting down.
AAGAAACAATTTCATGATTTTTTACACTGCCAAAATTACCAAAATAATGTGTCGCTTTTTGTTGTTGAATTGGGTGCAAGCATGCCGTTTCTAGTGAACTCAATACCTAGCAGCAAACCGCCGGTCAGTCCTGCATGAGGAGGCGATTTTAAATCCCACTCAAGTTTTTGATGACAGATGGCTGTGTGCAAAAATCTTAAACAGTTTCTTTCCTCTTGTTTCTCTGTGGATGATTCTGAAGAAATGTAATTAACGTTCTTATATCAATCCGCCAGGGTTTGCGAAGAAGGACCTTTACAATTAAGTATCTTGTCTGATCATAAAAGCTCGTTTTGGTGCATTTAATAAGTTGTATCACATTTTTATTTTTTATGTTTGTTCTGTTCTTCATTACTCGTGCCGTAAAAAGATCTTTTAGAGAAGGTAAGTACACTATATTGTCAGAAGTTGAACGCCCTGTTGCGTATGCAATGTAAAAACACTGATTGGTTGAAATAACCAATTTCATTGGTTATTTTAACCAATCACTTTATACAGTACAGTGGAACCTGTCATACTTTATATACAGTGTGGATGCGCGGGTGTTGGAAAAGGAAGCCTTGCGTTTAGAAACTCTAACCCAAGAGTTATTATAGGTACCTGCAGTAGTATATAGTTATTGCAACAAGAACGAGCTGATGTATACCATCTAACTGGTCACTTGTGTTTAGCCTGCGTGGATGAGGGGACTGGGGAGAAAGCTTGAAAGTAACCCTCTCCCCAGTCTCCCAAACGGCCATATGTAACGCAGGATACTTATGTTCGATGGTTACACTGGAATTGGTTAGCATGGAACTATGGGAGGAAGTGAATTGCGAGTTTCAGAAAGGATGTTACATACATCTTCTGCAACTTGCCGCAAAAAGTAGAAGCCTTTTCAATTTCTATTTTTTTTTGAAATTGCGAAACAACAGAAAAAACAACAGAAATTGCAATTTACACTGTAGGCGATCAACACACCATAAATTAATGTTTGCTCTGTTAAACGCTTAACCTGGTCCTTTAGATCTTCATGTGGTGTTTTGTATTATTTTTGTATTAAGCCATTTTTTGGTTCCCTTTACGCTTCCATGATCCATTTGTTAACTATTTGAACTTTGTTCTAGTCTCGAATTGTAAGTCGTGCCAGTGAAGAAAGAAGTTTTCACATTTTCTATCAACTACTGAATGGTGGATCAGCTGAGCTGCTTCGTAAGGAACTTAATATCTATAATTAAACTTAATATTCATTAAATTGCCTATGAAACAAAATTTCACTTCAGTTTTTTAAGATTGTATTTGGATTCTTGAGTTATTAGTCATGCAATTTGTCGGAACCATAAGTAGGCTTGATTAAATGGACAACACTAAATAGGCTTTATTCAACTTAAAACCCAAGCATGACAAACATGTAGTTAACGAAGTATAAAATAAAATACAAAATGGAAGGTCCAGACGAGCCTTATAAATGCCCTTATATGGGCAAGAGCTGACCTTTTCGACTGCGGGCTCGAATACCACAGGCAACCCAATATAAGTTTAATTATGTCATTTTTCCTTCCTAGAAGTTCTAACTAACAGTTAATTAAAGTTACAGTTCGCAGGGTTCTACCAACCATAACGAGATGGTGGTTTAACTTCTCGAGTGGAACGTCTCAATTGAGTCGTTGGATGAGGTTCAGGCACCTGGGTCGTTAGATCTTGTTCAGGATCAGAAAGAGAAGTCGGTGTCACAGTCGACTCTTCATCTTCAACACTGTTACTGATAGGATTTGGAAGGACCTCCGGCGTTCTATTCTGCCTGGGAGTGGACGGACATGGAGCCAGATCACGGAGAGAAACGGTTGATTCTCTACCATCCATGTATCTCACACGTGCATAGGTTGGATTGACATCTGTTAGTTCTACTTGGTCCACAAGTGGATCATTCTTACTTGTTCGAACAAACCGGCGTAACAGAACTGGCCCCGGAGAATACAGCCATGATGGCAATGATGCACCATGTGATGAGCGACGCTGAAAGTTGAAGAACCTCTCATGTGGAGTCGTATTAGTGGAAGTAGAGAGAAGTGACCTTATGGAGTGGAGAGCATCTGGAAGCACGAGTTCCCATTGTGAGTCAGGCAGATTAGCTGACTTAAGAGCAAGACGAACAGCCTTCCAGATGATACCATTGTATCGTTCAACCTGGCCATTTCCGATTGGATGGTAAGGTGTAGTTTTGCTCGTTGCTATTCCCCGTTGCGATAGGTATTCCTTGAGTTCTCGTGAAAGAAAGGAAGTGCCACGGTCTGAGTGAATGTAGTTAGGCATGCCACAGAGAGTAAATATCTGGTCAAGGCACTTGATGACCGTCGATGAATGCATATTTGGACATGGAAATGCAAACGGAAAACGCGAATACTCATCTACCACAGTGAGTATGTATGCGTTGCGAGATGCAGTAGATAGAGGCCCCTTGAAATCGATGCTAAGTCGCTCCATGGGCTGCGTGGCCTTGATAAGGACTCCGGGCTGTGGACGATAAAACTGAGGCTTGAGTTCTGCACAAATTCTACATGATGAACATACTTTCTTGACTTCTTCAGTGGAGTATGGAAGATTTTTAGACCTCACGAAGTGTAGCAATCGAGTCACACCAGGATGACACAGCGCTGCATGGATTTCGATGAGATTGGTCGTCAACATGGAAGCAGTGAATGCACGTGTAAATGAATCTGGGGCAACGTTTTCCTTGCCTGGTCGATACCTCACCATATAGCTGAAAGAAGCTAACTCAAGTCGCCAGTCTTGAATCTTGTTGTTCTTAATCTTTGTCCGTTTCCTACTGTCGAACATGAAGGCCACTGAGCGTTGATCAGTCTTGAGTGTAAAGTGACGACCAGCAAGAAAATGCCGCCACTTACGGACTGCTTCTATGATAGCCATTGCCTCCTTTTCAACTGCGGGATAGTGTAATTCACTGCTTTGGAGTGTTCTGGACATGAAGGCAACAGGCCGACCACCCTGGTTTAATGTAGCAGAGAGAGCAACTTCTGAAGCATCACATTCGACCACAAAGGGGAGGCTTTCATCTATGGAGTGAAGAGTTGCTTTCTCGAGTTCCTTCTTGAGCATGTTGAATGCAGCTAAGGCATTTGCATCCAATGGGAAGGTTGTAGTCTGCGTCAAAGGCTTTATCTTGTCCGAGAAGTTTGGTATCCACTTTGCGTAGTAAGCAAACATGCCAATCACCCTACGGAGGGAGCGGGCATTTTCTGGAGGAGGGAACTCTTGGAGGGGGCGGAGTCTTTCCTGGTCAGGAGTAATTACACCATTACCAACACCGTATCCAAGTATATTAATAGATGCCTTGGATTCCACAGATTTGCTTTCGTTAAGAGTAAGATTCCTGCGCTGGACTGCTTCATGGAATTTCTGAACATTTTCATCATGTTCCTTTTGATCACGCCCTGCCACTGTTATATTATCCAGATATGGAAATGTATCTTTGAGTTCTTCCTCTTCAACGAACCTGTCCATTGCCCTCTGAAAAACAGCAACACCATTTGTAACTCCAAAAGGTATGCGACGGAAGTGGTAGAGTTTTCCATTAGCTTCAAATCCAGTATATTTCCGATCAGTCTCTTTTATTGGCACCTGATGATAAGCACTTTTAAGATCAAATGTCGAGTAAACTTTATAGCCTGCAAGGTTGTTGACCATGTCGTCGATCCGTGGAAGGGGGTAGGCATCAAGCTCTGTGTACTGATTGATGGTCTGTGAATAGTCTATGCAGAGCCGCTTCTTATGCCGGTTTGATGGATCCTTGACGACAACAACTTGTGCTCTCCAAGGCGATGAGCTGGGCTCAATAATCCCTTCCGAATGAAGCTTAGTGATCTCTTGTTGTATAAAATCCTGGTCCTCCTTGCTGAAACGCCTTGATTTACTTGCAATAGGTTTACAGCTGGGAAGAAGATTTGCAAATAGAGATGGTTCATCAAGTGAGGCTGCAGTGAGGCCACAGACCGGTGTAAACCTTGGAATTATCAACTCTGGTTTAGTACCACCAAATTCGATTGTGACACTCTTGTGCTCTTTTTGGAAATCCTGACCGAGAATAATGTCACTACAAAGATCTTTAAGTACACCCAGACGAATAGATGAGTAGACATGTTGATTAAGATTGATGTCCACAAAACAGTGACCAATAACATGCGTCTTGAGGGAGGTGAGGGCCATAGATATATTTTGTGTCGACGGATGGATATTGAAATGCAGTTGTTTGGCCACACTTTCACTTATGAAGCTGTCAGAACTTCCAGAATCGAGGAGCGCTGTCAAAACATTCCCACAGACTGAGACCTTCACAGAGGCTTGCATTAGACTCTCTGGACATGCAGCAATGATTGAACAAAGAGCAGGTGAAAACATTGAAGCAGTAGTGCTTGTAGTGGCTTTCGACTTACATACTTTAGCATAATGTCCCTTTTTGCCACAGTTGTCACACAGGGAGTTTTGTGCTGGACAATTTCTTCTACTGTGAATGGAATTACCACAGAAATAGCACTTCTTCGATGTAAATGTTGCAGCAAGAGGAGGGTCAGGAACTCCAATGGTCTGTTCTGCTAAGGGAATGGCCACCGCTGCAGCTGTAGGAATGTTAGGCATAGCATATGTTTCAGCGTTCTTCTGTGCTAAGTCTAAGGCATTGGCCTGGTCAAAGGCGGTTTTCAAATCTAATTGACTGTTCTCTAGAAGTCGTTGGCGAATTAATGGAGATAGTAGACCATTAATAAAAGAATCACGAACCAATTCCTCACGATATTGCTCAGCGGTAACATCCTTGAGATTACAATTCTTGCTGAGTTTTCGAAGCTCTTGAAGGAACTCTGTAAGAGTCTCACCAGATTTCTGTCGTCTTGTTGCAAGCAAGTGTCGAGCAAATATTTCGTTTGGCGTTTTGATGAACAATTGATTTAATACCTCCAGTGCTGAATCATAGTCAGTACAATCCTCAATATAATCATAAATATCATGTGATACATAGTTCACAAGAGTTCTGAATTTATCAGGAGCCCTTTCACCACATTCAGAAATGAAGTTAGTGAAGGTTTTATGCCAATGCTTCCATTCTTTAGCAGCCGAGGGCGAATTAGGATCCAAGACGAGTCGAGCTGGCTTGAGTAGAGTTTCCATTGGTTTAAGTTGAATAAATTGTCGGAACCATAAGTAGGCTTGATTAAATGGACAACACTAAATAGGCTTTATTCAACTTAAAACCCAAGCATGACAAACATGTAGTTAACGAAGTATAAAATAAAATACAAAATGGAAGGTCCAGACGAGCCTTATAAATGCCCTTATATGGGCAAGAGCTGACCTTTTCGACTGCGGGCTCGAATACCACAGGCAACCCAATATAAGTTTAATTATGTCACAATTTGAGCAATGACGTCACACGTTGTATGTGGGAGAAAACGAAAAATCAGTGATATCTTTGGATAATTGGTGTAACTACACAAAACCACACGTTGCAGATGTGATCAGACAATACTCCCAGAAAAATTTCCAACGTTTATTTAGTTTAGTCAAACCAATCTTAAGATATGACTGATTTTCCGTTTTCTACCACATACAACGTGTGACATTGTGCCCCCAAAACACGTGTATTCTTGAAACGGGGTGCGACGGAACCTGATTTGTCCCTCTCGGGGACATTGTTAAAACATATTTAGGTTTAAGTAATAGTTAAACTCACCCATTTGTCATCATGCCTCGGAACTGTAAGGTTTGTGAAATAAGAAAGTTGAGAAAACGTTTCAAAAAATCGAACGGTGACGTATTAAATTGTCGAGTTTAGTTAAGAAAACTGAATCACTCTTGTTTCGTAAACTAACTCAAGTTGAGATGATTGATGGTAATGTCATGGTTGAGTGGCAACGTCATGGTTGAGTGGCAACGCTGCTGAGGTGCGTAAATTAATAGAAAACTAAAAAAATGGTGACGTCACCGGTGGATGAAAAGATCTATCAGATCCACCGATCTCAGAACCCCCCTTTCCTTCTGTATACTTCTTTAAGTTTTACACGATTTCTTGAGAATATTCTGGCAAGAAACTATTGCAAAAATTAAATCCCGATCAACACAAGGAAATACCAAGCCGCAAAATAGAACTGAGCTACCCGATGGACTACGTATAGATTCCGAGATGGTTGGTATGATTTCAAGGAATATTTATGTAATATGTAAAGGCCGACAATGAGGACTAGACCGGGTTTTCAAGTACGAGGAATTCGTTCCAGTCCGAGGCGAAGCCAATTCCTCGTACTTGAAAACCCGGTCTAGTCCGAATTGGAGGCCTTTACATGACTTCTCAAAATCACTTAGTGTATTCCCAAAATGAATTAGTGCATTAGTAATTAGTGTATGGATGAATAACCGATTGTGTGAAGTAATATTTCAAGTCCAAGGACTTGGAATATTATTTCCAGTCCTTGGACTGGAAATAATATTTCAAGTCCTCTGCCCAGTACTTCCCTGGTATTTCAAGTCCCTTCACGTGGTGCAATTCAGCGCTTCTGATTGATTGAGTATCTCATGAATTATTAATGAGTTTGAGAAATATAGTTGAAATTTTTGCAACTGCTCCTGATTACATTTTAGGAAAACTTCTTCACAATTAATATTCACACTTGTGATTCTTCTTCAACAACTTATTAAACGTAAATGCTTGTTTATAAATAGAAACTATTTTATATTGTGTTGCAAGCTGAAACCATTTTTGGTGTGTTTTTTTAAGAGGCTCTTGGTTTAGAACGAAGTTGCGGCAAGTATTCTTATTTAAAAGACAGCGGATGTGTTAATGTTAAAACGATAAACGACGTCGAAGATTTTCGTTTTACTGAGGTAAAACTTTTGAGCTATAGAGTATAGTTATATTATTTGTCTTTTTTCGTTAAAATTCGTTAAAACATAGACGTTATGTTAAGTTGTCTTCCTGTCTTTCAGAATTCTTTAAAATATTTGCATTTGATTTTTAAAAATTGAATTGTATGGGTACCAGTCGCGTGTTTGACGTGGGGCATGTGTGGCGGCTTGCCACACGTGACGAAAATTTTACTCGAAACTTTTAAAATTACCTAAAATTTCCAAAAATGCCATAAAATTGTTAGAGGGGGGGGGGGGGGGGGGGACCAGTCGGCAGATTTTCAGTCACAGTAGTCGGCAGAAAAAATTTGCCTTGCCCAACGTGAGTAGCAAGCCAAACACGCGCCTGATGGGTACAGTAGGTGAGCTAGCAAATGAATGAAAGAGTGGTTTGTTGGTTGATTATAGGTGTGTGGACAATGGAGCTAGGGGGTATGTGAGATTGCTGGTGTGTGACTAAGTGAGTGATTTGGTGAGTTGGTGCGTGCACGGGGTTGACTACATGAAGGAAGGAAGGAAGGAAGGAAGGAAGGAAGGAAGGAAGGAAGGAAGGAAGGAAGGAAGGAAGGAAGGAAGGAAGGAAGGAAGGAAGGAAGGAAGGAAGGAAGGAAGGAATGAATGAATGAATGAATGAATGAATGAATGAATGAATTAGGAACGAACGAGCGAACGAATGGAGGTCATAGTGTGCACCATTTTTAGACTTTTGAATATATTTGTCATAATTATATTTAACTTTTTAACATGTCTATCTTTGACTTTGATGTGGTATTATGATCTCATAAAACAATGACACACGAAGGTTTCGCTTAACCATTATTTAACCATTTCGATTTATTTATCACTATTCTTTAGGGGGCAATGGGTGTAATTGGATTCAAAAATCAAGAAAAGCTTTCCATTTATCAACTGATATCAACAATACTGCACCTGGGCAATGTCAAGTTTGACACAGCAAAAATTCACCATGGTTCTGATGGCGTGTTTATAACAACTCCATTAGGTACCATGCAGCGTTATGTCATATTGTTTATCTCGGTTTTCGTTACTTCTATTCTTTTTTTAATTATTGAATTTACCTCTAACCTTCTTGCGTTGGTTATCGTTTCCTTTTGTATTTTTTTTTAAATCTGATTTACAATTTTCAGTACAATCTGCACTCAATCTAAAGTATCAAAATAGGTTATTTTTTACGTGTTTAGTTATTTAGTCTTATTAAGTAATTTTAAAGCATCTACAGAGCGCTCTGCAGCTAGGACTGTGTATCGTCGGAAATATTCGGCTGTGTATATATCGGAAATATTCGTAAAAACCCCAATTGGATTGAAATGTTTTGTTATTTAATTGCAGTTCTGAAGACTATTTCGGGATTACTGAGCTGTGAACCAGAAATCTTACAGCAGGCGTTGACAGAAAGAACAGTTGCCACCAAACACGAATCTTTCAAGACTACACTTTCGCCATCTGATGTACGTAATGTAATGTAACGCAACGCAACGCAACGCAACGCAACGCAACGCAACGCAACGCAACGCAACGCAACGCAGTGTAGTGTGATGTGATGTGATGTGATGTGATGTGATGTGATGTGATGTGATGTGATGTGACGCAACGTAACGTAACGTAACGTAACGTAATGTAATGTAATGTAATGCAATCTAATATAGTGTAATGGAGTGCGGTGCGGTGCGGTGCAATGCAATGCAACATAAAAATTTGTTGATCAGAGCAGTTGCATAATAAATCCTTATAAGATGTTTTGGTGTGTAGTATCGCTGTATAGTTTTACTCGTTTGTATTTTGGCGGCTCATCAAAATACGGCACAACTCGTAACAGCGATACTACACACCATAAATACAGCGATACTACACACCAAAACATCTAATAAGATATATTTACTGGTTTTCATTTTAAAAATATACCTTGGTATAAATTATCGGGTTGATAACTATACGACTAACATTAATTTTTTAACGTATGACATACTTTTCGACAGTTATAGTGTGTTTTTTAGCAGTTTGGGTTTGCTATAAATCTGAGTTCCATTTAAAAGATATTGTGGAGGATGTTTTGTCGATTTTTTTTAAATATTTCTAGGCTATTTATGCAAGAGACGCTCTGAGCAAAGCAATATATGATCGCTTGTTTACCTGGCTGGTGGCGAGAATCAACCAAAGTATCAAGGTAACCCAATAAGGAATCCTGAATTTTGATTTATGTTATTTAACATTAACAGTGTTTAAGTAGGATCGAGTAAAGTAGTTGTAACTAGTGATACGCTATATATTATTATTTGCCGAATATATTATAAGCCTAGTTTTTTAGTTTTTGGCGATTATATAAGATTTGGTAATGGGCGGTTTTGTACCAAATCCACAAGCTAGTCAATTCAAAATATCTTCCTAGTCTAAGCACAATTTCCCATTGAATATACTACTATACTGTAATTACGCTTGCATAATACTAAATTATTGGATGAGACTTTTTTGATATCAAGAATGATCAAGGTCGAAGCCTGTGTTACATGCCGAAGGCTGAGGTTGATAATGCGGTCTGAGACCTTGATATACGTTTCAGTTGAAAATATAAAGAGAATCACTCTCAAAACCAAAAAATGTTCAAAAACTTTTTGAGTTGCTTTCCCCCCCGCGTTTTTCTTCGGTTTGCCAGCTCGTCAGTGGCGTCACGTCAGCACATACAGATAATACCTCCAGAAACTACAGATGATAGCATTGTGGGCTCAGAAACAATTACAGCGGCAAATACAACTAAAAGTGCAGATATCAAGAATTCTTACCAAGTTTCTGACCAATTAAAAAAAAGTGATGAAAAAAAAAAGTATAATAAATGACATTATTATATTGCCCTCTTGTGTGAGCGCTGTTATCGCGATTTTCGTGCAATTCGATTGGTTTCTGAACGGTCTTTAAATGTAATTCAAAGACTTTTTTTCATCGCCTTTCTTGTCGATTTTCCCTGTATTAACGACTGGGCAGGTCGTCAGTGCCGTCACGTCAGCACATGTATATGATTTATAAGTCTTTCTCTGCTGATAATGCCAATACTGATAATAGGATCCGAGAATTGTTGCTTTTACCAATATAATGTAACAAAACGGGTGAAGACATCAAGTGGTTGGTTAGCGCACATACATTTTATACCTAGCTCTGCGACCTGGGTTTGATTCTTGATCAATGAAACACCGCTGCCGTCGCCTGAGCGACATCCGGGCTCGTACCTCGAAAAAGAGCGGAAAACACTGAAATATTTGGACTGTTCCGAGAGTCTGACACAAAAGTTAAAATTATAAGCATACTACGAAAAAGATAAGGTAGGTAATTTGTACATGGCTTCTTTGTCAATATTGTAACATATTCTGAAATGACTCCTTCGTAATTTTCATGACCCTTTTTTTAAAACACAAATGAATAGTCGATTAGTCTTTGCTGTCTGGTTGTTGTTGTTGCCACGGCTAGTTCACACTTCTCTTGCAATGTTTAAAGTAGCAAATTCACGCATGCGCAAACGTTTGGCAGCGGTGTTGATCAGAATAATCATTATCCTTCTACTCGACAATGAGTCAAAATGTCAAATACTTGTAATATCTGCAAAAAGGAATTCTGGAAACCATTTAATCTACGACGTCATATGAAAACGATGCACGAAGAAATTCGCTCCTCACAATCTATTTCTCTCGTCAGTGGATCTACAGTAAAATAATGTTACATGCAATCGGACACACGGGTCCTAATTGTCCTACACTGATCAAAGTTCTTATGAATTATGGATAAGGAGTCTAACGAAAGAGAAACTCCAAGGAAAGTATATAAATCTAGGCCTTGGGAACAAGGTTGTGCAGTTATCCGATTAAAATTTCACCTTGCCACACGTAAGAAGATAGCCTAGTACCCTGGCTCAATAAGGACCGGGTGATCACTAAAGACGTCTGCCTTCCTATTGGCTAAAATATTTGGGGCGCTGTTAGTATATGTGGACGTTCAGTTGATGTTAGCCCTTACTTTAAATTAGTGGTTACCTGGCCTTATTTACTAATTAGGTCAGGGTATAGTTAATGAGAAGTGTGCTTTTAATTTTCCAAACACCACAGATTTCCTCCTGTCCAAGTGCTCTGGTTTCCGCCGAGGTTTCCCCCTGGCTCTAGCTATAGACCCTATACATAAGTGTGTGTATATATATATATATATATATATATATATATATATATATATATATATATATATATATATACATATAGCTATAGACCCTGTATATTATAAGTATATATTGAGATAAAAGTAGCGTGCTGCGTAGGCAGTGTAGAAACAACAATCGAAATAAGGTAAGGGCCTTCGTTCGAAACGTTAGATTCCTACGTTCTCTGTTTCGGCAGTATATCTAACCTTACTTTATCGAGTAGGGTTATCTAGTATAAATAACGGTAGGGTTATCTAGTATAAATAAAGGTAATTTAGTTCACAAAGTTTCTGCCCATGCAATCATAATCAAGCGTTCAGTATAATAATAAACATTTCAATCCATGATTAATAACCAAAATAGAAGAAAATGTTATTGGGTATGCAGGACAAGCTTAATACAAATGCTACTAAACTATTGTCCAAAGAGTCCGTTTATATTTTCATTAATTTTGTTTTGTACTGCATATTGAATACTACTCAAAAGTATCTGTTGATTTAATTTCCAGGTGAGAAGAAAATCGCGAACTAAAGTCATTGGAGTGTTAGACATTTACGGATTTGAAGTTTTCCAGGTACTGTATATTTTACACGCTTTGTATTATTACTTGAAATATCTTTGTTTTTAGTGTTTGTATTATATAACGGAGAACTCATACACTTAGTCTAAAATCTAGTAAATAAATTTGATTTTGTTTTTAGAAAAACTGCTTCGAACAATTCATTATAAACTATTGTAACGAAAAGTTGCAGCAGATTTTCCTTGAACTTACTCTGAAATCAGAGCAAGAGGAATACGTAAGAGAGGTAACGACTTCAGTTGAATAATTATACAAAATGTGTAGTTACCGATAATGTACTAAAGAAATGAGATACCTCTATACTCATTGCTGCACGTTTTTCTTTTCCTTTTTAGGGAATAGAGTGGACCCACATTGACTATTTCAATAATTCAGTTATCTGTGATCTTATCGAAAAGGTACTGTAAGGCGAAAATAGAAAGAAAAAAATGATTTAATTATCGGGTATATAAGTACCTTATGATCATCTTCACTCTATAGTCTCTCACTGAACTAAAGTGTCCTACAGAAACGCACCCAAAGTCTTTGTCCTGTGTTTTTGTTCACGTTTATGCAAACATTGCACTTTCACGCTTGCTGAACACATTGTATTCTTGGCATAATGAAGTAAGCAATCAGTCCGCAACAGCAGCGTCTGTGTTCAATTACTTAACCATGCTGTATAAATATTAACGACGTAAAACAAAAGATTTGTGCACTTTCAGGCGACCCTCAACATAAATTGCCGCTCTCGGTTAGCCGCTTTGATGTTCACCGTGTTTCCAGACATTTTGCAACTATGTTTTAACAAATCAAACATGTTAAAAGATTGGTGTTCTGCCAAAATACTCTTAAAGGAGATGTAACGTTTCGAGCGAAGGCCTTTCTTCAAAGGGAAACGTATTAATCAGGCTTCTATTCTATCGTCTATCTCTTTAGTCGTCTAAGATTGATTTTAGGTAGCTGTAAGTATTTACTAAGTGATTGTCTTTCTTTTCTTCTCTTTGCTAGAGTAATGTTGGTATAATAGCTATGTTGGATGAAGAATGTTTACGACCAGGAAAGGTAAACTGCTTTTTAATCTACCTCACGTCTGCCTGTGGCCTTAGATGCTCGGAACATACAGTATCTTTCAAACGCTTGCGCTTGTGACGTGTGAATTTACCATGATAAACACTTCAAGGTTGCCAAAAATCGATATTACAACAACAACAACCACCAGAGAGAGATGACTGAGCAAGTCTAAATATTCAACTCGACTTTTTTGGAGGGGGTAATGGGTATAAAATTTAATACACCATACTGTTAGCGGTTATTAGTGTCCCGCTTACTAGGCTAGCTCACCACACCTACACATATATGAATATATACAGTACTTCATTGCACTCGTTCCATTATGGAAAAAAAAATAGTTGCATGTCTCTTAGTTTATTTAATTAACTCAGCTTATGAATATTAACGATTTGTATAATTGAAATATCTAGGTGACAGACAGACAGACAGACAGACAGACAGACAGACAGACAGACAGACAGACAGACAGACAGACAGACAGACAGACAGACAGACAGACAGACAGACAGACAGACAGACAGACAGACAGACAGGCAGACAGACAGACAGACAGACAGACAGACAGACTGACTGACTTATATTATTTTACTTGTTTTACCAAAGGCTTCCGACATTACCCTTTTGGAAAAATTAAACTCAAAGTATCAACACCATCCTCACTACGATAGCAAGGCTGGCAATCTCAAGAAGCCTAATCTCAAAATTGGGCACGAGCATTTTGTACTGAAGCATTACGCTGGAGACGTAAGTTGAAACTTTCTTATTTCTGTTAGTTTGGTTTAGTTTCTTTTTTGTGCCTTTCTATCTCGGGACGATACCATTGGACGATACGATTGGCAGTATACCAGAGTCCTTCCTTCCTTTCGTCCTTCCTTCCTTCCTTCCTTCCTTCCTTCCTTCCTTCCTTCCTTCCTTCCTTCCTTCCTTCCTTCCTTCCTTCCTTCCTTCCTTCCTTCCTTCCTTCCTTCCTTCCTTCTTTCCTTCCTTCCTGTTATTATTCTTTTTTTGTTTTTATGTTTGCTTTTTCTCTTGTTTACCCCTACGTCCATTCTATCCATCCTTGCTTCCGTTCGTTTTGTATTCATCCATCCATTTGTACTTCCATAAATTTAATTCGTTCATCGTGCTTTTAATCTGAACAGGTGACGTACGACGTGAATGGATTTCTGGACAAAAACAACGACCCATTGTTCCGTGATTTATCCCAGGCAATGTACCAATGTGAACATCCCTTGCTGCAACAACTTTTTCCAGAAGGTAGTTGATAGTTTCTTTACTTTTAATTATATTGTGATTATATTTCTCCATTGCCTAAGCGTTATGATTAAGTAATAAATACTTACAAATATATGTTAATTTTTGTCATCACGCATCTTTACTCGTATTCTAGGAAATCCCAAGACGCCTTCGCGAAAAAGACCCAGCACTGCTGCCACTAAATTTAAGGTAGTCCTGATTTGTATTTTATCATCACAGTCATCATCATCACTATATATCGTCATTGTCGTCGCCATTGTCGTCGTTGTAGTCATTATCATCGTCATTGTGGTTGTCGTCGTCGTTATGATCATATCATCATCATCATCACCATCATCATCATCACCATCATCATCATTATCATCATTTATCACCATGATCATCATTATGAACGGAGTTTCACGCACCAAGTATACGTTGCTTTGCGATAACATGCGTAGAAAGATTTGAGGTGAGTTGGTGAGTAACGTTTCCATTATTTACTTCTAAAATTCAGATGTCCGTTAGTCAGCTCATGAAAAATCTTAAATCAAAAAATCCAAATTATGTAAGATGTATCAAGGTGAGTTAGACAAAGTACAGTGTTTTATAGTTGTTTGTAATGTTAGAGATTAACTACCTATACATGTAACAAATATAATGTACAACTTTAGGTTTTATTGAGCTTTAGTTCATGATTGAGTTGGTTTCCCTTGTTATTCATGAGGTTTTATCTCCCATAAATCCTTCACTGGAAATACACAGGATTTATATAGAGGGTTGGAGGGATTTATCTGTATAAATCCTACGGCCCTCGGGATTTATATGTCTGAATACCTCTGTTCTCGGTATTTATCTCTCACATAAAACTGATTTGGAAGTAACACCAAATTAGGCTAAACTGAGACCTTGACTAGCTAGCTATACAATACTCAAGGCTATACCAAGACTTTGACTAGACATGTACTTGTAAACTTTGTTTTTATGTCACTATATTGTAGGTCAATTGGTCTCACATTCATTCTTTTTCTTGTAGCCTAACGAAACCAAGTCCGCCAAGGTGTTTGACGAACGATCAGTCAGACATCAAGTACGATACCTAGGGTAAGTAAACTAATACCTTGTATACTTGATATACAATGTTTGCATGCATCCACTGATTGATGTCTTACAGATGGTGTTTGTAACTACCCGCATGGACTATTATTAACATGGCCGGCTTTTTTGAAAGCATCGCAGAGATATCACAAAAATAGATTCTTGCGGCAAATTCCAGAAGTTTAAAAAAATAGTTAAAGTTAAAGTTAAATTTGAATAGCTTATATTAATGAATGCATGATCTTATTTAATGGCCTATTCAGTGGCGTAACCAAGGGGGGCGGGGGGGGGGGGGGGGGGGGGGGGCCGAGGGGGGCAATCCCCCCAATGGTATACCCAACACCGTAGGGGGTGGGGGTGGGGGGAGGGGTTGGGTACAGTTGTTCCAAGGCCAAGTGAATAGACAGTGATGTGTGATGTGTTATATATATATATTGCAGTGCAGACATGTATATGCTATAAATTACAATACTAAGGGTCTATACAAAATGTATCCAACCCGTTTTTACATTTACGACTTGTTTATAAATAAATCTGAAGATATTCTGATGTGTATCATTCTATGTTCTGGTTTTATTTCAACAAAATTATGTAATTTATGGCTTTCAGATTAGTCTTAAATACTGGCCTCAAAATACAAGAAATAGAGTTTCCAAGATCCCAGAAATCCAAAATTTTCCCCGAGGAGGAGATCGAGGTTCTTGCCCGCCAAACCCTACACCTTGGCTACACCACTGGGCCTATTTAAACGACTAGATCCCATTTTGCCGTTTTCTGTTCAGTTTTATACAACAGCGTGACTTCTGTGTGCATTTTCATTGGTTATGAACGGGATCTACTAAAGGACACACTCAGAGATGACGTCAAATCACGTCAGATCACGTCAGTTCACGTCAGATCACGTCAGCAGACTTGTTTTTCTTTTTTCATGCCCAAAAAATCCTTCAATAAACCACTTAAATTTTTATTCTATAAAACAAATAGGTTACATTTCCGTGTGTGTACTGTAATAGATCACAGAAGACGTCACAGCATAGATAATGGAAGGGGAACTGGATAGGAAACTTAAAACAATGTTACGAAACCGGAAACAATGTTTGCACCGGAAACAAATAGCTTGCTATGGTAATTATACACTTATAAGCAGGTAATCACCTAACGGGTGGTCCCACAAGGCCAAGATCAACTGAATCGCTGAAATTAAACAATAGTGTAATATCACTTAAGTTCAACAGTGTCTGATTTTAGCCATGTGGGACGGCCCATTAGGTGCATTAGTCCCTTATAAAGTGTATAATTACCATAGCAAGTTGTGCAAACATCGTTTCCGGTTTTGTAGGTTTCCTATCCAGTTCCCCTTCCATTATCTATGGTCACAGCGTGTAAAGAACAACAGCCATACCACTCGACTTCTCGTGTCGTACTTTTTTTGTTTTTTATACGCTGTGACGTCATCTGATCTATTACAGTGCACACGCACGGAAAAATGTAATCTACTTGTTAAATAGATGCACAAATGACGTCACAACGTAGTGATACCAAGTATTCTTACAATGTTCTTACCACATTGTGACGTCCTCTGTGCATGTATAACTAAACAGACAACAGAAAAATGAAATCTGTTTGTTTTATATAATAAAAAAAATACATCTCATCTCTCTGAGGAGTTTTCGGGGCATTGAAAAAGATGAAGCGCGTCAGTTGACGTGATCCATGATCTATACAAATCAAGCAACGTCATTGGCTAGTGATATTGCAGTGAGATTCGTGATTGGCTTACAGAAATTACTCCACGTTAGTGACGTAATCTATGCACGGGCAAAAATGCACAAAGAAGTCACGTACGTTATTGTATAAAGTCTATTTAGTCATCTCTAGTCTATTGCATGTAATAGATCAAACACGAGGAAGAGTGTTTCTTCCGACATCCAGTCACCGAGAAGTGGTTGACAATTTCGAGGTGACTGGATAGAGGATGAAACACACTTTCGAGTGTTTGATCTAGCTAAGCTTCTCAAACAAATCAGTATTTTATGAAAAAATCAGGTTGAAAGTTGGCAAAATTCTATGCTAATTAAGACCGGGTTTCCAGTTCACCATCTCGGTACTGATTTCCTTTGTTTTCATCTTATGAATTATTAATGAGTTCTTAGACGTTTTTGTCTCATTAATGAGAAGAATGGTTAATATTGAAGAAAATATGCAGAACTAATTAAAATATCCATGTATGGAAATATCGAACACAACTTTTTTTTTGAATATCTTTTTCGATAATAGAGTAGCATAGTGGTTTGAATTGTTTGTAGGTTTTCTTTTTTTCAATCTTTGCCTGCATGCTTGTATGTATTATGAAAATTGTTTACATTTTTTGTAGATTACTCGAGAACGTTCGTGTTCGACGAGCTGGTTATTGCTACAGACAAGAGTATGCTATGGCTTTGGAACGGTGAGCTTTTCGGATTCCCCCCCCCCCCCCCCCTTAATTTTATTGTCTTAGAGTTGGAACTCGAGCTAGCGTCGTGTAATTATTTGTTAGTTGAAGATATTCTGCACGGCGGAATCTCTTAAAGACTTAAGTTACTGACGCTGGTTGTTAAAATTACACAAATTTTTGTTAAATTAAATGTATATTTTCTGTCGAACATAAAACATCATAGAAACAAAGATTTGTTTAGATTATTTATTTATCAAAGGTTAAGATATTGAAATCTTCGCGTATAAACTAAAAAAGCTACTTTTCTACAAGACAGTATACGTACAATGTACAGTATACTGGTTCGTTGAGATAGATGAAACTATATAGTATATATAACGTATATTTGTCATGACTTTTGTGTCTTTCAGATATAAGAGCATTTGTCCGAAGACTTGGCCCAACTGGCACGGAGACCCCAAACAAGGACTTGGAGAAATATTGAAGGTATTATGTTTTTCGAAGCTATGCATGTAGTTGTCAGTAATTACATGCATCAAAACATTTGTTGATACTGCCATGTAACTTTTTATTAATGCTTATTTTTATTTATTGACTCATTCCCGTCCGAATTGGTCTTTGGTATTTTATTCTGGCTAACGCCAGACGATTTTATTCAGCTCTGGGGAAGCCCTTGGACAGGAATTATAACAGGAGTTATACACATGCATTAATAAAAAGTTACACGGAAGTACCCACAAATGTTTTGATGTATTTATTGAAGGTATACTGAGGATTACATTATGCATGTTGCTATAATTTTTTTACGCAGTAATTTAATTCTGAATTTGTAGAATTGTTTTATTTGATATTGAAGTTATTCCCTAATCGAAGAGAGGAATATTAGGCAGCAAATACGCTCCAGTTTAAAATTATAGTAGATACTAAGTGTGATTTACCATACGAAGTTGACGAGTGTATACTACTTTTCCGTATTAAAGATGTTGTGACATGTTCTACAATAATGAATATTGTTTTACAGCAACCGGACTTGTTTCGTTGCCAGAAGAGTGCCGATATTTCATATAATTTAATTAACGCGTTTCATTTTTATTTAGTGGGAGAAAATCAAGCCGTCTGAATACGACTATGGGAGAACGAAGTTGTTCATAAGAAATCCGCAAACGGTAAAACGTCGTTGATGTTATTGCGTGTATGTGTTTGTTTGTTTGTTTGTTTGTTTGTTTGTTTGTTTGTTTGTTTGTTTGTTTGTTTGTTTGTTTGTTTGTTTGTTTGTTTGTTTGTTTGTTTGTTTGTTTGTTTGTTTGTTTGTTTGTTTGTTTGTTTGTTTGTTTGTTTGTTTGTTTGTTTGTTTGTTTGTTTGTTTGTTTGTTTGTTTGTTTGTTTGTTTGTTTGTTTGTTTGTTTGTTTGTTTGTTTGTTTGTTTGTTTGTTTTAATTGATTAACTAAATTAATCTATTTTATTTATTTATTTATTTATTTATTTATTTATTTATTTATTTATTTATTTATTTATTTATTTATTTATTTATTTATTTATTTATTTATTTATGTTAAAACACCTTGTTGCAAATAATGAAACATTTGTAAAATGTGTAGCGACGTATGTATTGCCGGCAATGTAGTACATGTAATTGATGCTGTTTTATTCATTTTAGTTGTTTGCATTGGAAGATAGACGAGAAGAAAAACTTGATGACCTTGCTGTTATAATACAAAAGCGTTATAAAGGCTTCAGAGATCGAAAGAAGGTATCGTAGTTTTCATATAGGATAAACTAAAAATTAAACTGTCCGTATTTAGCTGTGTCCATTTTTATAAGCAGGTTGATTAAAGTGGACATGTACATTCAAACTAATACTTTGTCACGACACAAACAAATGTGGGTAGCATCCGGGTATCCGTATCAACGGATGCAGTTAAATGAGGATTTACTGTGCTGTTATGTTGCTGATTAAGTCACTAGTTTAGTAATCTATGCAGAACAAGTACTAAACGCTTGTTGGGCAAATAGACCTGACGCGCTCTCATGGTTTGATTCCAAAATCTCTTCAATATTGTGGTCTGGGTAACACCGCTGCCAAAAGTTTGCGCATGCGTGAATTCGCTAGAGTAAACATTGTAAGCGAAGTGGGAACAACTAGCCGTGGTAACAACAACCAGACAGTGAAAACTAAGTAAGACTCGACTATTCATTTGTGTTGTTAAAAAAGGGGCATGAAAATTACGAAGGGGGCATTTCAGAATATGTTACAATATTGACAAAGAAACCATGCACAAATTACCTACCTTATCTTTTTGTAGTATGCTTATAATTTTAACTTTTGTGTCGGACTCTCGGACCAGTCCAAATATTTTAATGTTTTCCCGCTTTTTTTGAGGTACGAGCTCGGATGTCGCGCATGCGCAAAACGTTTGGCAGCGGTGTTGGTCTGGGTCTATATTGTAAATGGTTGGAAAATTTCCATCCAAAGTTAGCCCCTCAAGAATTCATGCAGGCATGTTTCTATACCCGGTGAAAGAAAACCCTTAACCTTTTTTTCAATCTTTGTAGTATGTAGAAATGCGCAACAGTCAGATAATGATTTCCAAAACGTATAGAGGGTTCAAGGTACGTTTTCATTGCATTGCATTGCATTGCATTTCAAGTGCAAAGTTATAAGTGAACGTTTGCCAACCATTTTCGTGTTGTTGCTTTTTACAGGCCAAGAAAAATTATCAAATACAACGAAACGCCGCCATTTTAATTACATCTTACTTTAGAGGATGGCAGGTAAGTGGTCCTTTTTACATTATCACTATAGTCAGAAAATATTGTAGAAGAAACACAGAAATACTCAATTAATGTTTTGCTTTTTAAGCGAAGACCAACCTCGTACCCAGGTTCTTATCTCCGAGCAGCGGAGATAAGAACCTGGGTATGAGGTTGAGCAAAGACAAGAGATGTGAGCTACTTAACTTTATATTACAGTAGTAGAAAATCATATGTGAAAATTTAATAAAGAATAAACATATATTATAAACTT
Organism: Corallium rubrum; assembly: GCA_964035015.1. Classification (NCBI taxonomy): domain Eukaryota; kingdom Metazoa; phylum Cnidaria; class Anthozoa; order Scleralcyonacea; family Coralliidae; genus Corallium; species Corallium rubrum. The sequence goes on along the minus strand of OZ035998.1, from coordinate 46,465,699 downwards.
CTGAAAGTCTCTGATTTGGCTGTGAAATGTGACATGTTAACGTTTTTGTCCCCTGTTCATCTTATTTGTGTAACTTTCAGCGCATTATTGTTACTTGTATAGGCGAGTTTCAGGGTGTTGCGTGCGCATCATTTTTCAAAAAACTGGCAAACTACACTCAAAGTAAACATATATACTATTTAAAATAAACAAAGTATAGACATAGATACAGTTTCTGGATGTTTGACACCATTATTCTGCTGTTGTTGGCTCGCTGGCAAGTCTGTTTGCCATTGCTTACTTTGAGCCCACCAAGAGCCCGCCAATTCCTTTGCCAAATGACGCGCGCGCAATACCCTGAAATTCGCCTATTGTATGGTAACGCGCGATAACATGGATTACTCAGTCCTAGCCCTGCCAAAATCCATGCTCCAAAAATCATACCGCGCCTTGTGTTACACACTTCTTTTTCTTTTATTTTTTTACTTTAAACAAAACTAATCAATATGTCTGTGCTTACAAATAATTTCATCCTGAATATAATTTTTTACTTCATAGATTCGACGAGAATACAACCGGTTTTTCCGATCTCATGCCACTGGGGTCATTCAGCGTTGCTGGTTGTCATATCTGGTAAGCAACATGCTACCCTTAATTTTGTGCCGGAAAGATCTTTCATATCATAGATTCTTGTCTTGTGACATGTTCTGTACTTGAAGATTTTAGCTGTGTAGCTTGAAAACATAGCGTCATATATATCTTTCCAGCAGAAAATCCTTCACAATTTTGTTGTTGCACTTGAGATTATCTTAGTATTATTTTAACTGTCTGGAACTAAGTGCAATTGCATGTAACAGTGCATGTATTTTAATGCAATTTATTCCCAACTTCTGGAATTCTTAACCATATTCTAGGTTTTATCCAAGTTGGTCTCAATAAATCAAAATGGTGTTGGTTTTGATTGATTTTTTTTTAAAAATATTAAAATCTCCCACATATGCTAACGAGCATTTTAGGTTGCTAAAAATAGTTAGACATTTAATGATCTTTAATTTGACAGACAGACAGACAGATAGACAGACAGACAGACAGACAGACAGACAGACAGACAGACAGACGGACGGACGGACGGACGGACGGACGGACGGACGGACGGACAGGCGGCGGGCGGGCGGACGGACGGACGGACGGACAGACCGACAGACAGACAGACAGACAGACAGACAGACAGACAGACAGACAGACAGGCGCAACTAAGCATTTGCTGACCCGGAACACAAAGCTTGTTTCAGTTCAGGCAAATTTAAACGTAAGTATATATAGAGTAGATTTTCGCTGGTCTCAAAAGTCACATTTGTTTATTGTTCTCATATTGTATTTACAAGGCTTCCAGGTTTTTGAGAAAACTTTCCAAAAATCTACCATCCGAGTCACCTTTGGAAACGAGTTGGCCAACATGCCTCAAAAAGTTCCGTAAAACTAATCAGATTTTGAAGGACCTTTATCATCGCCACCGAGTAAGTACAAAAGGAAGTACCTAGTTTAAAGAACAAATAAGTATAATGTTGTATGAAAAGTAACTATCTAGAATTTACACTCGATTTAATATACTGATAAAATCGGGCAAACATTTTGAACACTCATACGTACTCCGGCCCGGGGGAGAACTCTCGTATGTAAGGGATGCAAGTATGTGCCGCCCTATAGGGTATGGTTTTCCAGGTCTGGGATAGGGTATACAAATTATCTATTTTGGTCTGAGATTGGGAATGGATGCCGATGTGACACCAGTGCTGGGTAGTGATTTTTTAGTTTAGGTCTCTGGGATAGGGTATGACCTTTTTACATGTGGGATAGGGTCAGGATTTTGAGGTCACGGCGGCACACCCCTACCAAAAAATTGCCAGAGTACCCCGGGACTCCGGCCCACTCGGTGACACTGCCTATTTCAACTTCCCGGAAAAGGTAATAAATTTAGATTCCTTATTGAGGTTGTACTTTTATTCAATAACATTTTTTGGTCAACTAAACGCAATTAAAATTGATAACAAGCTAAGGTTTTTGCACAAGTGCAAGGTTAGTTTCTTCAATATAAATTCAATAAAATAAAATATCTGTTAGTAACAATTGCATTTTTTGTGAACTTTATAGTGCCGTAAGTACAGGCTGAGTTTGAGCTCGGAAAAACAAAAATCGCTGTACGAGAAAATGAAGGCCAGTGATATGTTTAAAGGGAAGAAGTCGCTGTACCCTGAGACGTGAGTTGTTTCAGTCATTTTATGCTATACGTACATAGGGCTAGTTACATTTTGAGGTGGATCTTTAGTTTGAAGAGGAAACAAATTAGCACGCAGTGCATGATATAATTATGATTTTCTCACCCTGTTTATAGTATCTCCCATTTCGTACGTTTGTGTGTTTTCCCAATGATGTGTGATTCCAAACTCGAAAATGGCGGCGGTACATTTAACTACAATGCTTTGCGACCTCAAATCAGCTCAAATAACAACTAAACATTGTTTATCAGCGCTAAAATGGATTAAATAAGCAAGAACTTCATTGCTACCAAAGTTGATTGTTTTAAAACCACATGTTCGAATAATGCTGCAAGAAACAACATTTACTGCACGCAAAGGATTGTGGTTAAATGTACATCTTTTTCGGTACGGTCAATTACATGTATCTCTTAGTTTTTATTCGGCATTAAACAGCGCGATATTTTTTAATTGGGCATGCGTGCCTGTACTTGTCTATTAAATAACAGTTACGTGCATGCCAGTGATAAAATCGCGTGTTATCCTCCGTAACTGTAGCATCTTATCTTCGTATTTCCAGCGTTCCCACGCCGTTCAAAGGAGAGTATGTGAAGCTATCAAGTAACAAGAAGTGGAAGAAAACAACGAACAATGCTCCAGTGGTATGGGCTGATTGGGTTTCCAAAATTAACCGAAGAAATGGAAAGGTTTGTTTATAAAGTGCTTTCACACGTAACACTGAAATATAGCTTATTTTGGATATTTGGGTATAGCATTTGGATAAAGCTAGCTTCTGTCGTGTGACCAGCTTCTATTTCCCCCCTGTATTTTAGACAGTTAACCGTGTCCTAGTCGTGACCACGGATTCCGCGTTGTTGATCAATCCAAAAAATGTCCAAATCAAGTACAAAATTCCCTTTGTTGACATTCATCGAATTTCTGTCAGCCCATATTGCGATCAGCTTGTTGCATTTCACATTAAAAAGGTATGTCTTCTGTCTTCTGTCTTCTGTCTCATGTACTGCATGGTCGGTAGAAGTTTTTAGTAGGAAAAAAAGAAAAACGGAAAATGGTACTTATTTCATACATGAGTTACATTCTGATGAAGCTCAAAACGTCACATTTTAATATTTTAAGGCAATGTCACGTTAGCAGTCTTTACGCGATTTTCTTGGAATCTGATTGGTTCCTATTTCCCTATTACATTCTTATACCTTTATCCAGTGCTTTGGAGTATATTACCATGCTTCTATGATGCAAATTCGTACTGATTTACACAAATTTCGGGATCGATTTTCTCAGCTTGAACAGGTATACTAACTTAAAAATTGTCGATAAACGTGAGCAATTAGATATGTGAATTGGATAAGTCGTATTCGCGTCTGAACTGTATTGGATTTACAACGGCTCACCAGTGCCTTTACAATTTAATCGCTTATATTGTTGCAATGGATATACCGGGCGGGAAACGTAATTTGACAAGAAAAAGATAAGTGCCCAGCAAATGACTTTAAGACAAGACATGACAACTTCAAAGATTATAAAAAAATATAATATATCATTTACAACTGTTAATTTGGCATTTCACTCAATTAAATTACAAGTTCTAGGGATTTTTGGTATTTTCAATATTGGAATATGTGCATTAATAAAATAAAAAATACCGTATTGTACGTTTATACTGTACATGTCTGTAAATAACCCATACGTCTTTTTCTTTTTTAGAACATCGAGCAAAAATCATTACGCAAAGGTGATTTTTTGTTCCGTACTTTTCACACTATTGAACTCATTACAAAAATTATTATAACAATGAAACCTCCTTGTGTTGTGAACCTACAGATTACTCCAAGGTATGTGAATTTCCAAGGGTATGTATTATGCATAATGTAGACATATAATTTTGTGCCAGAACATATCTTGAACATCTTGAACTAAATGTTTTTCGAAGCAATTTTTACAAGAATGCATACTTTTTAAAAGATATTTTTTGTAAATATCAAAAGATATTTTTTAAAATATCAAAAAATTGTTGCTAGGAAAATACGATGTTCAAACCTAACTATAATAGCAAAACAGAAATTACAAGGATGTTAATCCATTTTATAAACGTAAGTCGCATTGATAAAAAGGCTGAGCTTTTTTAAGCGGTACTTCAGAACAGTAGATGATGTATAATGTAGAAACTCCTGCCTCGTACCCGAGTGTCTTGCGGGGCGCGAATGTTGCGCGAAAGTGCTGATGGGAAGAGAGCACGTGAAAGGCGCTCCAACCCGTACATAAGCACCCTGCTCCAACCCATTGCCACTTGCGCGCTCCACCTTCTAATCGTGCCTGGGTACCACTGATCTTTAAAGAAGCCGACCCGAGAAACTATTGTTTGGAAAATGAAGCCAGAATCCGCCATTTCTAAGGGACCAACTCATGCATGTTTGAAATGTCACTACAGAGTTTGCTGTCGTTCATTTTCTCCTTTATCCGCTTTTTCCAACCGAAAACACATCATTGTGTCCCGAGGTTCCATCTTCGTATTGAGTCTACCTATACACAATTGCCTGATCGGCGCGGCGCGCCGTTAGTAAAGGACCAAATCGACATTTCGCGAGCTTCATTTTCTGAAACTTGAAACTTTGGATTATTTTAATGCGATGTCGTTTTCTATTTGCAACAGGATACAAGCTGAATTTAGAAAGTCTCAAGTGGATCTCAATTTTTCTTCGTCGCTGACTGAAAACTCAACGCCTTGCGTCCGTCGTAGAGGGAAAATATTTAACATAGCGGTCTTTGATTCAGATGTACAACAATAATTCATGCACAATGGAATGGACACTTAAACAGACCTGCGTCGTTATTGGAGTTAACGACGGTGGAACGTCAGTAGGGATCACGATTCTTTTCATTCAGAAGTAGAGAATACCCATGCAGGTGTAACTTGTATGTAGAGAAATTGCTGAAGGGAAATCTTATTGCGGTATAGCTAAACAACCAGGGCACTACTGAGTCTACTGGCTACACCTGTAGACTGAAGAAAATAATGCATTAAATAATAAAATAAGCACGATTATTATTTCTGAAAAGAATTCTATACTTGTATTTTAGTAGTTTATATGTTTCACTGTGCCTTAAAAAGAAGATGACATTCTATATATGCGGGCAGTGGCGGAAATTCACTTTTTTAGGTCGGGGGGCAAAGCCTCATAAATATCCGAGAAATGTACAAAAAGCGTTGGATTTTGACTGTTTCAGTTTTTGCCTTTTTTGTTGAATATTTCCGACAAATTGGTAGCCTGCGTGCAGACGCTTGTGTTTCCGGAGCTTGGGTAATTGAATCCCTATAAGCGTCTGCGCATTGGAGGCCAAAAGCTTGTTCTGGTCACGAGTGGACACATGGATTTTTAATCGCATTAAAATGATTAATTCGCGCCGTAAGAAATAATTATAGCTATTATTATTCATGGCGTCTCGCTAGCTAGTATATCCTTTTCAACCGCAATCAACTAGCTTCCACACCAACGAGGGCCACACACGAAGCGGATAACTTTTCAACTGCCCAAACGACAATTGTGTCTGTTAAAGTACAGTGGAGAAGCAAAACAGCCACTCGGACTTTGCCCAAGAATCTTTGCTCTATTGGCAAAATGCTGTGTAGAGGGACATACACACAAATCGCGCGAGCAGCTTGGCGCTGTGAAAAGGTCAGAGAACAAACTGTCCTTTTGTATCTGAAGGAGATCAACTGAGAGTGTTCGAATATGTGCTCTAAGAAGAGTCCCAGCATTTTGCGCAAAACGAGCAAAGAAGACATTGTGAACTTTTCGTTGACAAAACTCGACCAAGAATTAAACTAGGAAAGAACCCCGCTGCTCAAGAGTGTTTTGATGTCAGCTTCTATACGTTCCTTTAAAGAATGCTTTGATTGCCTTAACTTGGTCTTCGAAAAGCCTATCAATTTGAAATAAATGACAAACGAGTCGCAGAGCACATTGAAAACATTCACCCATCTAACTTCGAAGCTTCGACAAACGCCATGTTTTTATAAGTGCATGCTCGAGCTAATTTTAGCGAATTCGTGATAAATTGCATAATTAACAAAGAACCAATCACATGCGGTTCTAACTTTCTGTGGAAAATCCACGTGACCAGAACAAGCTTTTGGCCTCCAGTGCGCAGACGCTTATAGGGATTCAATTACACAAGCTCCGGAAATACAAGCGTCTGCACGCAGGCTAACAAATTGGCTACTTTGACGTGGAGGTGGCAGGGTTGGCTGCCCCCCTCCCCCCTTCCCCCAATTTCCGCCACTGTGTGCGGTTAAGCAAGAAATAGCCTTGTATATTTATTGCTTACTTACTCTGAATTTCCTTTTTTGCAATCTCTTTGCTAATACAAACACATTCCCCGTAGGCAATGGTCACAGGATTTGTTTTGTCACACTTCCTGTGTCGTGTCGTATTTCTTAAGAACTACTGAATATTTTCTATGTAGCAGTTGTTTTAATATTTATGATATTTATTAGACATGCTTTAGACATTGTCGTTTTGTAAGTCGAATCCAAATGCAATTAACAATGCGAGTGAATGGTTTATCTGTAGTAAATTAGCTTTTATTGAAGCTTACGTACAGATACTGCAAGCGCTACAAACGTTCCTTTGCATGTACGCGCGAACACATGCAACCGTCTCATTTGCATCTATCTGTGATGGTACAGACGCTTGATTAGTACTGTATGTGTTGCCCAAAATACCATACAATCATGTAGAAAATCAAATTGGCAATTTTTTGCAATATATTAGATTACATTTTCTGCTCTCTCTGGCAAACCCAAAAATACAAAAACATCAATGTCTAAAGTTTGGTCAAGTATATTTAAGTTCTTACTGTTAACTTCTTAGTTATCCGTATTGTATAGTACAACTGTATTTTGGTTTAATAAAATGTGTAACTACTAAAATTACTTCATTGTCATTATTTATGTACATACAGTTGGTGTGGTCGGATTAAAACATTGCAGGCTCATTATTTAAAAGGAGTACGACCTTCCATAAAATTTTAACCCAACCTCTCGTTCCGTATGATGATATATAACATACAACCCAACACGCGTGTATGATGCATTTCATCATACATGTGCATGTTTTTTTAATAAAGAGGTCATTAATGAAACCCTTCCCCCCCCCCGAACCCCCTAACCCTAATCTCAAAAATGTGAATTTCCCGGGGGGAACCTTAACCCTAACTTGAAAAACGTCGGGGGGTTTTTTAGGCACCTCCTCCCGTCCAACCCCCTAATAGTGTTTGTAATTTATGGTCAACAGTTCTTGACAAAGATTGTGGGATGCGCAGTGAGTTTTAATCCGTTAATTGGCGCATCTTAAAACATGCACATGTATGATGAAATGCATCATACACGCGTGTTGGGTTGTATGTTATATATCATCATACGGAACGAGAGACCATGTTGAAAATTTGATTATTTGGAAATCTGTCAAAAATGTATAAGACGAAATTTGTTCTCTACCTCTGTCTTGCTTGTTGAGTTACCAGGCCCACATGCAGGGAAATTCTCTCAGATTTGCTTATGGCGCGTTTTAAAGGTCAACTATACCTTTTGAGGTTATGTATATTTTCAAAGCAGCTCTGATCATCTAACTTTGCAAAAGTGAGGGGGAAAATGAATTTGGATTAAAAGCGCATGACTTACTGGGGGGAGATTCTAAGTACCTCTTGATGTACGACCGATTTGTTTAGAAGAATGGGTACTACATAATCGTCATACCATGAATTATAACACACACGATGCATGAAGGTCGTGCCTTTGCTATGTCCGTGACCTTGATCTTTATTCTTGGCTTACTTGTTATTTCACCTAAGTGGCAAGACGTTTATTCAAGATTCAATGATGATATATATCCTAATTCAACGAGAGAGAGATGCAATAGTGAAGAATATTTGAGAAGCGAATTGACAACGACTAAGACCGATGTTGTCGCTACGACGGCTTATATCAAAACTTTTACTGGAAGAAGAAAATCGAAATACATTGGTGGAAAGATACTCTACTACCCAAATTCAATTAAAACGTTTCGGGTGTTACTTATATGTGGAGATATAGAGCCAAACCCTGGCCCAACAAAACAAAGCACTGAAAGAAAATCACGCTGGAAATATCCATGTGCAGATTGTTCAAAGCCGGTTAAAAACAATCAGGATGGAATTTTGTGCAAGGACTGCTCTCAGTGGTATCATGCTAACTGTGCAGGTATTTCGAAGAAAATGTTTAGCTCATATTATTTACTACACCCAGAGGATGAATTTTCTTGTATTAACTGTTCGATAAATAACCCATCAGACTCCTTTTTTGAGGAAATACAAGCCGAAGGAAATCATATTAATCATGCTCCGCTAACACAAAATGCAAATCGAGACCTGAATAATACAACTAATGGAGTGTTGGAAGACAATGAGTTTAATGCTTCGCCGAGCCGCAATGAAAACAAATCGGGTTTAGAACAATTTCTTATTGAGAGAAAACGTCAACCTAATAAAGCTTTGATTATTCATATGAATATTAATAGCTTGCAAAATAAATTTGACGAATTGAAAACTCTTAACAATCAAATCAAATCAAGTATTATCTTCATCTCCGAAACAAAAATAGACGAATCCTACCCAAATAGTCAGTTTAAACTACGGGGCTACCATCTTTATCGTCGAGATCGCGTAAAAGGTGGCGGAGGACTAATTGCTTATTTTTCATCAACGCTTTCATCCAAGCAAATAAAGCTCCCGAAAAAGTATAAAACATGCGAAGTATTAGCAATTGAGACGAAATTAGGCAATAACGATACTTTATTTGTTGGAATTTATAGACCACCAAAACAACGTAGTGGGGGTTGTTGTTCGAGGTATATAGAGAAGGTTGAAGAGGAATTAAACGATATTGCTATGTGGGCATCTCTGCGGAAGCAATCGGTAGTAATAGTTGGCGATTTGAACATTGATAAACTGAAACCTAAAACGAGGGAAGGAAAAATTCTAACAGACCTCGAAGACGTACACAATTTTCAATGTATGATAAAAGATCCCACAAGAATAACCCAAACATCGGCCACGCTTATCGACGTAATATTAACTAATAAACCTGAAATGTTTAAGAAATGTGGAACGGTTGACCCAGCATTAAGCGATCATCAGTTAATATATGGAATTATGAAAGACTTCGTGCGTCAATATAAACCCAAAGTGATTACCTTTCGAAGTGATAAGAACACTAATTTGAATCGGCTTAATGAAGATTTAAAGAATGCCCCTTGGCATTTAGGAGAGATTTTTGACAAAATTGACGATCAATACTTACACTGGAAAACGATGTTTGAAGAAATAATACAAGATCATATACCACTAAAGAAAATGAGGGTAAGAGAGAAAGATGTCCCATACATGAACTCGGAATGGAAAAAAGCTATAAGAATGAAAAGAAAATACACACAGATATACGCCAAGCATCGTACACCCGAAAACTGGGAGTTAAAACGAAAGTGGAGAAATATTGCAACGAATGAGAGGAGGAAGGCTATTAAAACGTATTGGAAAACAAAAGCTGATGAGTTAAAGCTAAAGCCGAAAGAATTCTTCAAAACATTTAAGCCGTTCCTTAGTGACAAAGTTAAAGAAGACGGTAATATAAACATAAACATTGATGGAAAAACAGAAACAGATCAAGCAAAAGTAGCCGAAGAATTGGCAAGTTATTTCTCCACTGTGGCAAATGATATTGGTGGGAACAGTGTAATCAACTTGCAAGAATGTGACTTCGAAGATCACCCAAGCCATCGCATCATAAGAGAAGCTAGAGAAAATTATAAAAATTATAAAGCAGACTTTCACTTTAAACAATTTGAAGTCTCTGAAGTTCAAAATCAATTAAAGAATTTAGACAAGAGGAAAGCAACTGGATGGGACTCTATCTCACCTAAGATCCTAAGTATGACTGCGGAAGGAATATCTCAATCATTGACATCACTCTATAATAATTGTATAAAACAAGGAAATTGGCCAGAGATGTGGAAAATGGGAGAATGGGTCCCAGTATTTAAAAAAGATGATAGAAGTGAGCGAAATAATTATAGACCAATTACTATATTGATAGTAATTGATAAAGTATTTGAATCTCTTTTAGCCCGACAAATCACAGAATATTATGACAGAATATTATATTATAAAATAACAGCTTACAGGAAAGCTCACAGTTGTGAATATACATTACTTGGACTAACAGAGGAATGGAAACAAGCGTTGGACAAAAAAGAATATGTAGCAGTATTGTCTACGGATATGAGTAAGGCATTTGACTCTCTTCATCCAAAACTTACGATCCAAAAGCTTAAAAGTTATGGGTTCAACGATGATTCGCTAAAGCTGATTCGCTCTTTTTCGATAATAGAAAAAATAGAGTTAGACTTAGCAATACAACAAGTGAATGGAAGGATATTAAGCGAGGATGTCCACAGGGGTCGTCGTTAGGTCCGTTATTATGGAACATGTTTCAAAATGATATGCCACTACAGATGAAAAATCCACATTTGTATCTATATGCTGACGACCATCAACTTTACACCATGGGTAAAGAAATTCAAGGAGTAAAAGATGATTTGGTTAATGATATGGTAACAGCATCAAATTGGTACAAAGAAAACTTTTTAAGAGCGAATCCTGAAAAATTTCAAACGATAACGTTAAAACCAAATCGAACAAATGATAATGATATTGATGTGTCTCTTAGTATTGATGGTTACCAAATACCTAACAGAGAAGATCTTAAAGTACTGGGAGTAAACCTTGATGAAATTCTTGATTTTAATAAACATGTCACGACTGTGTGTAGAAAAAGTAGCAGGAAAGTTGGGGTGATATTACGTTTACGGAAGTTAATTCCTACATCTGCAAAGCTACAACTTTACAAGTCTGCAATCTTACCGCATCTTACGTATTGTCACTTGGTGTGGCACTTTTGTCGAGCTTCAGATAAAAGAAAGTTAGAGCGAATTCAAGAGCGAGCCCTCAGAGCAGTATATAATATAACTGACTCAACTACTACGTACCAGCAGCTACTCAATCGTGCTAATCTCCCAAGTTTAAATAATAGAAGACTTCAAGATACAGCGATATTGATGTACAAAATTAAGAACAATTTAAGTCCTGTTCACTTAAATGAAATCTTTATAAAAAATATTAATCACTACAAACTGCGAAATGCAGATTTTAACATACCGCGATACAGTACAGTAAAATACGGTAAACATTCCCTAAGATACTATGGCCCTTATATATGGTCTAAATTAAACAAAGAAGATAAAGAGAAACCTAGCTTAGAATCTTTTAAAAGGAATATTAGAAAACAGGACTTAGAAAGCATACTGGATAATAACTGCAGAAATTGTATTTTATGTTCAACTTAATTATTGTTATTTTATTTATTGATCTATTTATTTTTATTTATCATATTGTATATAGGTGTATTTTAAGAAATATTCTTGATAGTTTTAATAGGTAAATTATTGTAAATTTTGATCTAGTAGTATAAATCGTATTTTAGTCTAAAACATATAAATAGTGTCCCCAATTAGCTGTACATAGCTAAATACATTGACACTTAAATAAAGTTATTCATTCATTCATTCATTCATTCATTCAAAGTTGTCTAATTCCAATGTTTGAGCTTTGGTTTGCCACCTATATTTACTTACGCAAATACGTGTATTAGCAGTATTTTGGGGCATTTTAAGGTATATCTTCTTCACAAGTCAACAAGTCTTCTTAATTGTGTTTGGGTGAGTTTTGCGATATTTAAAGTAGGAGATATAGATGAAGCTACGGCAGCAGATCCAATTTCGCGAAAGCAAAACTACAGTTCTGACAAGCTATGTATATCCAGACTTCTGTCAAATCAATAACTCAATAGTTAAAACTAATAATATAGTTTAAAACTCAATAGTTTTGTTTCATCAAGACAAAAATGAATCGTATCTTTCTTGCCCTCCAGGTGACATAGGCCTACTAGTGTTTTTGTTGCGAAAACCCGTTGTACGGCTGTTGCCGTTTGATAAACTAAAATACCAAAGCCATTCCTGATAAGTCGTGGAGTCGAACTTGTGGCCGGGTATCTGTGCGATAAACTCTCCTGGTTAGCATGTTGACAATGTTGTAGCCTTTTGCCGAATCGAGCTCGATTTTACCGGTATGACGTCACAAGTTTGCTAGTGCCAGGCTACCTTTTAACGCGGTCGTTGTTTAAATATGGTTCAGAAAAATGGCCCAAACTCGATTTTGACAGAACATAAAAACAGAACCGAGTGACCGATTTTAATTTTTTCTTCGGTTTTGGAATACATGTTTTTCGAATTTAATAGAAAATAATAATAACCTCAAAAGGTATAGTTGACCATAATAATGAATTTGCAAATTTCTCATTTCGAAAAAACAACATCAGCGGCTGAGCAAGATATCTTGGGACTCGGGTATATTAAGTGAGGGTTGGACTGCTGAATTAACTTTTGAAACACTGAACTTTGCATTGTTCTAGATGGAATCGATGTTTTGTGATCCTGTTTCAGAAAAATAAATGCTACCTCGCTTACAGCTGAATAACCGAGCCTAGAAGAATAAATAACATACTCCATCAGACCACTAAACTGGCGTCTTAACAAATATGACCTTAATGTTCAGGACTGTTATATATACTGTACCATGACACGTTTACATATTATTCGAAAGTACCTCTGGGCCAATAATTAACACTGCACTATGCATGGTAAAAATATGCCCACGTACGCACAAAAAAATTTTGTCCGGAAGGTTACCCCCTATATTGAAACAAATGACTGATTCATGTATAATGCCATGTAGGGCCAAGTCATTCGCCATGCAAAAGAAAAACATCCTGCTGTCTCAGTTTCCTGGTATTTTCAAACTAATGATGTACAAGAAACAGGAAACTACACTTTCATATCCTTTGAGTCAAAGTTCAACTTTGCTTGTTAGTGCACAGTGTGCAAGAGTACAGAATTATCTGCGACGTACTTTTCTGAGAGAAGTCGAAAAGTTCATTGAAACAGACAGACAGACAGACAGACAGACAGACAGACAGACAGACAGACAGACAGACAGACAGACAGACAGACAGACAGACAGACAGACAGACAGACAGACAGACAGACAGACAGACAGACAGACAGACAGACAGATTGATTTGATTGATTGATTGATTGATTGATTTCGCCTTTATTTAAATACGGTAGTTTCATAAGTGTAAAACACTTCTTTACATGAAAGCCGTATAACTATATAATTAAATATATTTACAAAAAATTAATAATTTTATATTTTTTACAAATGTTTTAGTTATATAAAAATCAAGAATATGTACAATAAGAAATTAAACACACAATTATAATACAAATAATTATTGTTGATTGACAATTATTGTTGATTGACAATTTCAAGAAATTCGGATAACTTTCTCTTAAATTCACTCATAGTTTGAGTAACTTTAACCTCAATAGGAAGTGAATTCTAAAATTTTACCCCTCGATACGAAAAACGTTTTTTAAAGAATTCCGTTTTGGGAATTCTGGACATCGCTAAATTATTTTCACCTGATCTTAATTTTTGTCTGTAGGAATTAATTTCTGTAGAGTCAACAAACATTTCACAAAGATATTCAGGTGCAGCTCCATTAATTATATTATACATCATGGCACCTAGGCGTTTAATTCTTCTAATAGATAACTGATCCCATTTTAGGTCATTTAATATGTCAGCTGATCTCACATCATAACCTTGAAAGGTGATGATGCGTGCTGCACGATTTTGTAACTTTTGTAATTTTTTGGACAGTCCTAGATTCAGGTTTCCCCAGACAGCATCACAGGAGTCGAATAATGGCAAAATAAGAGAATTATAAATCGTTACCAAAATATTTTTCGGAACACATTTTCGTGCTTGTTTAAGGCCACTGATTGAACGACAAACTTTCCTGCATATAGAATCAACTTGATCATACCAACCTAAATTGTCATCTAGCTCTACACCTAGATGTTTAGCAGTAGTGACTTTCTTGATTGGTTTATTGTCGAAATGGAGAGACAAAACTTTACCTGAATTCGACAGTCTAAAATCAGAAGCAATAAACATATATTCTGTTTTCAAAACATTTAAACTAAGCTTGTTAGAAAGTAGCCACGATCTTACATTATCTAAATCAAGGTTAATCTTTTTCTGTGATTCAACAGTAGATTTAGCAGCGGCACTGAGGATAGTATCGTCAGCAAACATTCGCGATTTAGTAAACTCAAGACACCCAGGAAAATCATTAATGTAAATTAAAAATAGCAATGGACCTAAAATTGATCCTTGTGGAACACCACAGGTAATATTTCTTGGTTTAGACATACATGTTCCAATAACACATTGTTGCTGGCGATTAGATAAATACGACTTAAACCAATCAAGAGTTAAGTCACTAACACCATAATATTGGAGCTTTTGTAAAAGAATATTATGTGAAACAGTGTCGAATGCCTTGGCTAAGTCAAGGAAAACCACTAGATTCACCATTCCTTCATCCATATTTAAATACCATTCATTGGTTGCATCCAATAAAGCCGTCATAGTGGAATGTAAAGAACGAAACCCTGACTGGTATTTTGCCAGTAATTTATGACTACTTTTAAAAAGCTATAAAATTGACTATACACAACCTTTTCACAAATCTTTGATAACACTGGCAAGATGGAAATTGGTCGATAGTTATTAGGATCTGTGCGGACATTTGCCTTAAAGAGTGGAAAAACCCTTGCCTTTTTCCATACTGATGGAAAAATTCCGCTTTCAATAGAAGAACAAATCATTGGAGCAGCTATTTTAAGAAGCCGATAAGAAATATTATCTAAACCAGTGGCCTTATGTGTAGGCATCTTTTGAAGGATTTTTAATACAATATCCGGAGAGGTTAAAGTTAAAACAAACGAAAAATCACTTGGCGTGATATAATCTTCAAAGCTTTTATCACTCTCCTCTAGAGTAGCAGACAACTTTGGACCTATATCACTGAAATGGTCATTCAAAATCTCACAAAGGTTTGAAGGATCCGTGTAGGAAACTTCATTAATGACCAGTTCACTAATTGTACTCACTGCGGTGTTCTTACGGTGAGACAATTGATGATAGTTTTCCAAATTGCTCTGGAGTTACCCACATTTTTCTCAAATTGAGAATGGTAATATTTTGATTTAGTCTCTTTAATTTTATTATTAATAGAATTTCTTAGTTTTTTGAAATCAGCCCAGACATCTGGATCATTTTGATTTATTGCCTGCTTTTTTAGGTTGTCACGATCAATAATCAGTTTTCTTAATTGGGAAGTAATCCACGGGGCCCGCTTATTCCTAACCCGTCTGGTTCTTATTGGGCAATGTTTATCTGCAATCACTGTAAACATTTCTTGCCAAGTTTCTAACATTTCATTTACAGTGTTGCAATTATCTAAACAATCCCAAGAAACTTTACTAAGATCAGCAAGAAAAGATTCAGTTTTAAAATTTTTAAAACTTCTCGTCGTGACAAATTTATGAGTATTTTTAGTTGGTATAGCTGTTTTACGAACGGCATATACCATGCTATGGTCACTGATTCCAACATGGGCAACTCCAGAAACAATAATCCGCGAAGGATCACTGGAAAATATAACATCAATCAGTGTTCTAGAAGAGGTAGTTACCCTAGTAGGTTCTTTAATAAGCTGCGTTAATTGATAGGTTTCACTAATAAGTTTTAGCTTATTTAGTTGGCTATTATAAGTTTCTGAAAGATAATTGCAGTTTAGATCTCCAAGAAGAACATATTCTGTACATTCAACATCTAACTTTTCATGGACTAATTTCTCTAAATTACAGAAAAAACGTCATCGCATGATGGTGGTCTGTAAAGTGTGGTTACATTAAAAGATGCACTATTTGGCTTAATAATATCAACACTCAATATTTCATAAGGTTCATTATTCAAATCAGGTCTAAGACGATAATTTATACTCGACCGAAGATAAATACAGACTCCACCTCCACAGCGATTTCGATCTCTCCTTATAACTTCATAGCCATGAATATCTATTAGATTATTAGAAATTGTAGAGTCCAGTCAAGTTTCATTTACAGACAGACAGACAGACAGACAGACAGACAGACAGACAGACAGACAGACAGACAGACAGACAGACAGACAGACAGACAGACAGACAGACAGACAGACAGACAGACAGACAGACAGACAGACAGACAGACAGACAGACAGACAGACAGACAGACAGACAGACAGACAGACAGACAGACAGACAGACAGACAGACAGACAGACAGACAGACAGACAGACAGACAGACAGACAGACAGACAGAATTTTAATTAAGTCATAGTAAATGGGTTTTTTGTATAATAGATATTTGTACTCAAAATGAACGAAAACAAAGTCAAAATTAACCTACAAGGCAGTCTTTGAAAGTGGTTAAGATAGTTAAATATTAAGGCCCTATTTTTCATGCAACTTGCAACTTGTCGCGCTACGGCGTTGAAGAGACATGAACCATTGCATCGTGTAACATGCTGTGCAATGGTCAAAATCGTTGCGAGACAAGTTGCAACAATCGTTGCACAAAGTAGAATCAGGTTCTACTTTCTGCAACGATTGCAGCAATTTGTTTCAGTGTCGCACCGTGTAACACCCCTTCAGCAACTTGTCTCGCAATATTTTGTTATGATTTGGCACTCACTCGAACCTCTCCTCAGTCCACCCGCTTTTAACGAAATCCAAATCATTGGAAAATTGTATGAACGCGTTGCAGGGTGTAACACCCCCTGTCTTGTAACTGCAATGCTGCATGAGTCATCATTGCGAGACCATGCAGTTGCATGAAAAATTGCACCGTGTACACACGTAAAAACGCACAGTTTGATCAACTCTGATATAAGATCTGTTCAGAGAAATGTAGCGACCATTGATACTGCCTGACAGCTACAGAATGTACCAGCGCTGATGTATAAACATTTAGTTAGAACTTCTAACAGACTGCGACAGCTCCGTCGGCAACGTACCTGTTCAGTGTGTTATATCAAACTGATACAGCACTGACCGTGTCAGGCTGATACAGTTTTGACAGAATCTGTTCTGCAGAACAGTCTGTTGTAGCTGCAGGCATGGTACAAATATGATATCATAGGTGTATCATAGCTGATACTGCAACAGGCTGTATCAGGGAACGCTACATTTTTCTGAACAAATCTGACATCATTCTGCATCACGTTTGACACAGACTGTGCATTTTTACGTGTGTAACAGGGCTTTATGTATGTGTAAATTTTCTTCGAGCTATATTTTACTCAGAAAACTTTCTGAGATCCCAAGCGAGCGAGACTTGAATTATTCTTATCATTCAACCAATTATTCAATCTTCTGATCACTAGTGAAACGCTCTATTCATTGAGCTGAGACTTGATGTATGACATATATACTGCTACGTTTAATTATAACATCAGAATATGATTGATGTATTTTGTTAAGAGTGAGAAGGTAGAAAAAAGGTCAAAAAGAGTGAGAGGTCGAAGGAGGAGAGGGTTGTTGAAAAATAGTGGAAATTATGTAGATCTGAAGAGACGGGCTATGGATCGTATAACAATGGAACAACTCATGAAGAAGACCTGCCGTAAGGCAAAACACTTAAGAAAAGAAATGCTATAGCAGCAACTTCTTAAAGCCTGGTTCTCATATGTCGCCGATCGTCGGCGATTTGTGATTTAGATGCATGTTAAAAGGGGAAGTGCTGCCAGCAGCATGTTAAGTAATAAAGAACAATGCAGAAAAGCAGTGCTTTTATTCTTTTACTTAACGTGCATCTAAATTATGGGTCGGTGACCATCGGCGACATATGAGAACCAGGCTTAAGAAAAAGAAATTGCTGCTATAGCTTGGGTAAAAGAATTAGGTTATATTTAATACACGGATTTTTATATCCAACTGAGCTAGAAATAAACCATAAACAGAAATTGTATTTTCCTATCATAACGTATTCCTTATAAGGGCACTAAAATGTCTTTTATATTTTTTTTCTATATTAAATATGTTTAAAATAATTATATTTAGTAAATTATAAGTTTCCTGATAACTGGATCCTTGACAGGAAATTCCAAGGTTTTCATTGAGTGACCGCCTGATCAAGTTGCCAAGTAAAAATAAAGACCTAACCTCTCTAATTTGGCCACCGTCTTACACCCTTCAAAACTCTTAAATGTTTCCGACCATGCATGCATACATGCAAACACTTAACAACGGAAGGAAAAAACCCACCGACACTTATTCAATTGTAGCAGCAATATATGAATTTGATATAGTTCCAATTATCTCTCATTAAGACTTTCTTTAAAAAAACAATAAATAAAAAGCTGTAAAAATATGCAGTTATCTGTTTGTTACAGCTATATCTGACATAAATTGTAAGAAAATCATTGACTAGCATGTGTTATTGGCTTTTTAGGCTTTTTCTCGAAGATTCTGAATTTATTGGTCGGAGTGTTTTTCAAGTTTAACCCTTTGAACCCTAAATCTAGCAACGTCTAAGTGACAAGTAAAATGATCTGACGTCAGCCAGAGTAAAATGCTAAAAGGAAATTTGATTGGCGGCGTGTGTTATTGTTAGCTTTCCCGAAGATTCTAAATTAATTTATCCGGAGTTTCTGGTTTAACCTCTGGCTAGCGTGTTGCTTTGTGTGTGCCACCAAACGGTGGTAATGCTAAAACAAATATAGTTATGCAGTATTTCATATTATCAATGAAAATTCAGGAAATTTGTATATAGCTTTGAGAAATAAATTATGTCATTATAATATTTGCTCTAAAAACGTTTACATTCGCTTTGACTACTTTTGATTTCCGGACGTAGCGTGTGAGGGGCCATCGTATAAATTGTCGTAGCGTTTTGGACATGTTGAAAAATGCAGTTGAACCTTATTTAAACCTTTAGCAGGTGCATTTCCAGTAATTTCAGACGTCTCCACTTGACGAGTAAAATCTTAATTAGTGGGGTAAAAACGACGAACACTTCATTCTAATTTTTTAAACGCTTAAGGTTCGGATCTGAAAGCAGCTGAAAAAGCAATGAGGGAAAATAAATCCCAGCTGCAACGAGCTTATAGACGTATGGAGAATAAGTGGTGGTCTGACATTTCTGCTGAGGTTCAAAAGGCTTATGGTCGTAAAGATACCAAAGCTCTTTATAATTTCATTACTGACACAGGTTTTTGGATCTCAAGTATCCTCCGTTGTTCCTCTTAAATCAAAAGATGACTCTAGATTGATCAATGACGTTGAGGCCATCATGTCTCGGTGGACTGAACATTTTGCGGATTTATTCCATAATCCATCGACCATTGATGAAACTGATTTTCTCTGCAAGGCAACTGCAAGAGAAATGTGTGGAACATGAATTGCCTCTCAGTCTGTATCAGGTGTTAGAGGACAGGGTATGGGCTGATCGTGGAATTACTCAAAGGATTAAGCGTAGTGTATATGAGGCATGTGTTCTCACTTCTCTTCTCTACTCGTCTGAAACGTGGACAGCTTATCTCCGTCACATACAGGTGCTTGAAAGGTTTCACCAGAATTATCTCAGGAGAATTGGAAAGTCCTGTAAATCCCAAGCCGGACTTAAAAGTCATCTGCGTGCACATGGTCGCATGAGAGAGAATGACAATTAGATGTGAAATTATTATTTTATTAATCTTATACCAAGAGATGGCTATCTTCTGTCAAGAAGCAGCAATCATAATCATCATCATCATCATCATATATTTTTTTTATTATTATTATCTGCATCCGAGACCAGTCGGTGCCATGACGTATTTCTTCCTCCAACTCATTCGGTCCAGCATGACTGTATGCAGTTCTCTGCCTTCTAGGCCGGTGTCATCTTCAAGAACATTCAGGAGAGTAGTGTTAGGTCTTCCGACACTTCTTCTTCTTGCATCAGGCGTCCAGTGGAGTACTCGAGCTGCTGGTTCATTGTGTCTAGCTACATGGCCAGCAAGGGCAAGTCTCCTCCTCCGTATGATGGTAGAAAGACGAGGATAGAAGCCATACGGTGCCGTGTTAGATGTGTGAGTTTTCCAAGATATGTTTTGAACTTTCCTCATCATCCGAGTGTAAGTTCCGTCAATTCGCTTTGTTAGACTTTTTGTTAAGGTCCACGAATCTGATCCATAGAGAAGGATGGATTCCACTGATGCCTCAAACAATTTAACTTTGGTATTCTTCTTTATAGGAGACTGCCAGACTTTTGAAAGTGCATTCAGGGCTCCCCCATGCTTTGCCAATTCTGGTGTCGATGTCATGGACAGTGCTAGTATAGCTTCCGAGGTAAAGAAAGTCGCTTACCTGCTCAATCTCTAATCCATCGAGGGTATGAATAGGTTGTTCAGCAGATGGATTTAAGTGCGTGAACTTAGTTTTAGATGCATTTAGAAATAATCCGATAGATTGTGCTAAATGTTCTACTCGGTAAAGGAGGTCTTGTGCGTCACTGAGTAGGTTCTCCAAGAGTGCAATGTCATCTGCATATGCAAGATCGGGTAGGACTTCTGCAGCTAGATGTCTTGCACTTTGACAGTGCTTAAGAGTTAAGCCATCAGATGGTAAAATGGCTTTACGTATGGCGTAGTCCAGGCAGATGATGAAGAGGAAAGGTTGATGGAGAATTGATCAGTATTGCTTTCTGGTGTAATGGCTATACTGCTGATGTGTTGACATACATTACTTTGATGGCATTGACAACTTGAACAGGGATTCCATATGCAAGGAGTATCTGAAATATCTTATTTCTATCAACTGAATCAAAAGCTTTTTGAAATCGATAAATATGATGATGGCTTCCTTCTTGTGATTCAGTACCTCTTCGACAATTCTACGTAGGGCCATGATATGTGAAGCGGTAGAACGGGATTTTCTAAATCCATTTTGGCTAGAACGAAGAAGGTTGTCGATAACTGGCCTAATTCTGTTGATAATTATACAGTTAAATATTTTGGCAGCAATTTGAGTTAGGCTGATTCCACGATAGTTGTCACATATCGTCAAGTTGCCTTTCTTGGGAACAGAAATGATTCCTGACACACCCCAATCATCTGGCCTGTGACCCCCGAAAGTATGTATACAGAACTTTTTCAGATATCTTCTTACTTTTGGTAGTTTCCACAACTCCAAAGTGAGACCATCTAGCCCAGGAGCTTTACCAGACTTCATTGCTTTCAATGCTTTGTCCACTTCTGCAATAAAAAACCCATCTGTGTTGATCTCTGGATGGATGTCGAAAATGGGTTCGATATGTGTGTTGGGATTGCTAGGTTGATCTGCGGAAAGCAAGGTTTGAAAGTGTTCTTTCCACATACTCATCCGATCCTCGCCTTGTATGTAAACTACACTTTTCCCTTTTCCAGAGAGCTTTTTTACCAGTTTCCATGCAGGCCTCCTTGGGGTTGGATGTTTCATGCTTCTCAAACTCAGATAGAGTGGCGTTGATGCGTTGGTCCTCTAGTTGGTCGTAGGTAGCACGCTGCCTTTTCTGATGATGTTGTACAACTGACACATCTGATTCCAATGTTTCTTTCCTTACTTTGGCCATTGGTGAGCTGTCCACTGTAGATGTAGGACGTGGAGATTGTTTTGGCAGCTTTTCTTCTTCTACTGCATTACAGATGTTGACAAATGCAGTATAAGATTTTTCTGCTTCAGGCAAGGATTCAAATTTATCTGCGATAGTGCTGTCGATAGATGTTGCTAATTCGTGGTCATCTTTCAGTGCTTGCAAGTTAAGGACTTTCTTTTTGCTTTTCTTTGGTGATCTGAAGCTAAGTTGGATTGTAGCCGTGACGATTTTGTGGTCACCACCAATGGATGCAGAAGAAGTGTGTGCCTAGTTGTGGATGCTGTTACGCCATCTTTTTCTGTAGAGTATGAAGTCTATTTGAGATACTGAGGTGGCCGGCTGGATGCCTCCATATCCAGAGCTTTTGGGGTGATTTTTGGAATAATGTGTTACCTGCCAAAAGGTTATGTTCTTGCAGAAACTCTACCAAAAATGCTCCATTACTATTGCTGACCTGATGGTAAGAAAATGGTCCCGTGATCTGGGCATTGAAATCACCAATGTCATTTTTCCATGCAGAGGCAGTAAATAGAGTGTTATTCCCTTAGTTGACGGGTGATGATTTCTGGGTCTTTCTCATCATGGATGAAACGATGTTCCTGTACGCACACAACTGCAAGGTTGTACGTATTGATGTGCTTATTGAGTTCTTCACGAGAGAACTTAGATGACAGAGAACGACAATTAAGAGATCCCATGATGAAGGGTCTCTTTGGTCTCGATAGTCCTTTCTTGACCCTGTGATTGGAAAATGGCCATCCAGAAGGCTTTGAGACATTTTCGTCATTGGAAGCTGTGGAAGCTTCAACAGGATCATCCAGGGACTGATTGTCACGGGCTTTAACCGTGGAGCTGTTTTCAAAACTGATCATGTTTTCTAGTAGCCGAAATACTGTGCTGACTTGCCAGGCCTGGCATAGGCGCGGTACTCCATTTATTGGAGCGATGTTCCCTCACCGTTGACCATTTTATTAGGTTCTTCCGCCAAGCGAACAGGTGCTGAGAACTACTGGGACATCTGTTTGTCGATGTCACCTCTCAACGCCATCACCTTCCCCGCTTCCAGGATGGATCTTCTTAGGGAATATACCGTCCCTTACTCGGTCGGTGGAATAATTTTTGGTCAGAAACAGGGGCACCACGAGCAGGTAATTATCCACCAATTGCTGAGCCAGAGCCTTACAGATTTCTCCGAAGAGAAATCTTAGAGTAGCATCAGCTTAGCCCTCATCATATATATATATATATATATATATATATATATATATATATATATATATATATATATGAATCCGGAGAACCCTTAACAAACACATTATGGCTGGATTACAACCTGGATTACAAATCTTCAAGTCATATATATATATATATAAGTGAGTTTTGGTTCACGAAATGTTAGAGAGTGCTCAATACCATATAGATAGAGCAAAATATAAAGCATGAAGTATAGTTACCTTAAAGTCTTCGCTACCAGAGGTTTCACCCTAAACGGGATCATCGAGTCGCCTGATGATCCCGTTTAGGGTGAAACCTCTGGTAGCGAAGACTTTAAGGTAACTATACTTCATGCTTTATATATATATATATATATATATATATATATATATATATATATATATATATATATATATTAACTTGGACATGGACGTCCACAAGTTTAATTATCATTCAACACCGTAATATAGATCAAGCCGTCAAGTACGTCTATCACGTAGTCGATCAAATTCCACGACAATTATATAGACATCTATCTGTATAAACTGTATTGCACATGTGCGAAACTCTACAATTTCTTACGCTTCGACAATTACGACGTACAGCCTTCGGCCCCTCACACGCTATGATATCCTGCATTTTTGTGCACGATATATATACGGTATATCGTAGAATAATTATAAGACGAAAACTCGGCGTGTGAGACCAGCTTTGAGAACCAATAGGAAAGCCGTTTATATGTCAAATTTATTCACGTTTTAAAATGAACAATAAATCGCGTACGAACGGTACTCCTTACGAACGTTTTACACAGAATGACACGTTAAAGTGTCACTAAGACGAAAAATCGTCAGTCTTTTTTTTTATCTAATCATAAAGTACATTTAAAATGAGGAGGAACGGCGTTTTTGGTTTGTAAATAACTCATCTCGTTCAAGAGACATTCACGTTTTTGAAATATGCAAATTATATGGCTGATGACGTCATTTTCTCCAAACGAGCGAAATGAAAATCGTAAAATTAGGAATATCTCTAGAAATAAACAATAGAAAGTGCTCAAATTTTGCATGCTTATAGTATTAAATAAAATACGTTTCACTGTGGAACTTTAGTTGTTTTCGTGGAAACTGCTGGTTCCTGGACCCCTCCAATGATAAAATTAAATTTTCTTATTTATCAGCAATCAAGTAGCGTTTACTCCAGCGAATAAATGTGACGATTAGGGCTTATGTAGGCATTGTAATTCAAACGTTTAAATATTTCTATTTTTAAACAATGAAGCAAAAATGATAATTCCCTTTTTAAGGTTTAGAGTAACCTGAGAGCATGCGCTTACCATGGCAATCACAAAAATTCCACAGAGAAGTGTATTTTATTAGATACTATAAGCATACAAAGTTTAAGCACATTCTATTGTTTATTTCCAGAGATATTCCTTATTTTACGATTTTCATTTCGCTCGTTTGGAGAAAATGACGTCATCAGCCATAAATTTGCATATTGCCAAAACGTGAATATCTCCTGAACGAGATGAGATATTGACAAACCACAAACGCCGTTCACCCTCATTTTAAATGTACTTTATGATAAGATAAAAAAAAGACTGACGATTTTTCGTCTTAGTGACACTTTAAATCGCGTAGCTTGTAGTAGCGAACTCTTCCAGTTCCATGCACAACACTATGAATGTATCGATCGCTTCGGTTTGTTCAGTGAGTTTAGGAAAGCTTACCAGCTGATTTAGGCCAATTCTAAAGATACTTGTGTAGAATGAGAGTACAATAGAAATACAATTTTTATGAAACTGATTTAGTATTTAAGGCCTGGTTAATACGTCAGTGTGACTTTGTTTTATGCGACGAACTTAAATTAGACGAATTTGTAATAGTTTGTGTAAACGAGAGAAGATTTTGCCAAAACGAGAAGACTGCAACTACAAAAATTAACTTAACAGCACTAAAAATTTAGACGTCTTACAATTGTGGCATTTAATTGAATTAAATTCGTCCGCTAAAATTCTAAATTAAATTGCGCGACGTATTTTTAATGTATAGAATTTCTTTTTTTATCACAAATCTTTGAATTTGATGGGCTAGCTATTGCAGGAGTTTAAACATTTTGCGATATAAACCAATGAACGGCCTTCTTTTAACTAGCCTGCGTGCAGTCTCTAAACGGAAACGGAATAGAGACTGCGAATCGGAACGCGAAAGCTTCTTCTGGTCACGTGGATTTCCCCAAGAATGTGGGGAAAGACTTATATCTATAACCCCTTTTCCCAATACAAGATTTATATCACCTTAATTCTTTTGTACTATCGTCGGACATTTTCTTTTGTACTATCGTCGGACATTTTAGCCATTTTTAATTGTGACCAACATCGCATACTATAGCTAAATGAAATTTCATAAAATTAGGCGTGATAATTATTCAAAAAACCCACCAATCACAAAACGCGCCAAAAAAAGCCAGCGGTTGTTCTGTTGGCCACCAACAATGGCGCCGAAATTTAAAGTAGGCAGCAGCAGAGTTAAAGTACTGTAGGCAAATTACGGATCAGAAATTAAACAATTTATACGGCAAAAAATAAGTTCTACAGCAAACAAAAACGGCTACAAAATGGTTATAATGGAAGTTATTAATGGTAAGATCGTTACATTATTTATCAGTGTTTGTTTAGAACGAAATAACTGCATACAAAATACATTTCAAAATTACGCTTGCTATCGCCTATCGACAAGATTTCGTGATGCACATATGAATGTTTTTTCCCGACTTTTTGGCTTTTTTATATATCAAACAATGGAAATTTACAAATCTTAAATAACAGCTATGGTCGAGAGTTTAATTTACTTTACTTTTGTGGTAAATTTATACTATAAAAACAATTGGACAACTCATGCACTAAACATGTGTTGAATAAAATCGTCTGGCGTTAGCCAGAATAAGATGCTAAAGACTCGTCTTCAGGCTTCAAAGTGTTAACCACTTTCAAGGACTTCAAGGACTGCCTTGTACTAAGGTTAATTTTGATTTTGTGTTTCCGTTCATATTGAGCGCAAATATCTATTACTGTATACAAAAAACCCCATTATATAAACTATGACTTAAATTTTATTTTATTTTATTTTAATTTTATTAGCTTTGCCAGTTACACATTACAATTACAAACTTAATTATACAGAACGAAGACATTTTGGCAGGGACATCACAACAGCAAAAGTCATGCAATTACTGCCAAAAAAATTTTTTAATTAAGAACTTAATTAAAATTGTCTGTCTGTCTGTCTGTCTGTCTGTCTGTCTGTCTGTCTGTCTGTCTGTCTGTCTGTCTGTCTGTCTGTCTGTCTGTCTGTCTGTCTGTCTGTCTGTCTGTCTGTCTGTCTGTCTGTCTGTCTGTCTGTCTGTCTGTCTGTCTGTCTGTCTGTCTGTCTGTCTGTCTGTCTGTCTGTCTGTCTGTCTGTCTGTCTGTCTGTCTGTCTGTCTGTCTGTCTAAAAAATTAGTATAGAAAATAGCACTGTTTGAAAAGAATTCATGAAAACTTGCACACATGTTTGGATATTTTTACAATTTTTCATTAATTCTTTGAGAGCTGATGTCACTAATTCCTTTTAATGACAATTCAATCAATTTTAAACATTCTTGATTGATGTTGAAATACAGAACTGCTAAGAAATAACCTAAGGTTGAACCAAGCTTAATCAGAATCTAACTCTCTTTAATAGTTAACTGTCTGTAGATAAGTTTATTGTGCTTTACTGAAGTTAATTAGTACCATTTCTGTCATTGTTTAATTAATTTTACCTCAACCACACTGTTAGCTGGTTATTTCTGAGCAGTACTGTATTACTGTACTATAAAAGGTTATAAATACTGTACTACTAAATATAATTTTTTATGCGGCTGATTAATGCTGATGTGCTGATGATGTATTACTTGTTGTTAACAGTTCTCTGCATTTAAATGTACTTCTTCTTGAGCTTTCGACTCAGTTTATCGAGTCTACATACATACATACATACATACATACATACATATATATGTAGTGAATAGTGCAGGATATCCTGAGCTATAGGAACCAATCAGATTATCAGATTGTGTAAAAAGCACTATTCACCTGCAAGGTATATGCTATATATATATATATCAACTCATTAATAATTTATGAGAATATAATCAGTTACAATTCATTCAATCACCTGATTAAAGTTAGATACTCCAGTAAAACACGCTACAATCGTATGCCACCCAAGATATTAGATGAAAACCAGTGTTCATCTAATTCTTAAAATCTCAATTATCTATGCAAAATAACAAGTTGCTGAGTGTATGAATAAATTTTACACACACTCATGAAATCTCATGAGGGCTTGATTGAGATGCCATATCAACAACTTGTTTAGTGTGTTTCACCAGGTGAATCCAAACACTCAAAAACAATAAAGGCCACTCAGCCTTCAGCCTTGTGCTTTAATCATGTTTTCTTGTGTTTGGATCCCCTGATGAAACACTCAAACTCCGATGTTGATGATATATTACATACAGTATATATACTGTATATATATATATTTATTTCTAAACCTCATTAATAATTCCCATGAATTATTATGAGAAAATAATATAATATGAGAAAATTAATAATATGAGAAAATTCATGATAAAATACTGCTGCTCATGTTTTACTGAAATATTATGTAAACTGTATATATGCTTTAATTGTTCTTATTTATATGCCTGCTTGCTTTTGCTTTTGAGCAGTCTGCATGCAGTTCTATACTCAGTCAGTGTGTCAGGATTTAATGTTAAGCTGGTTGGAATTTACTTACAATGCAGTGGCAAGAGGCCCTTGATTTTTAGAGACAAATACACTGTACATTGTCTTATTAACATTAATATTATTCGACATATTTTTAATTCAGCAATGAGATGACAGCCAGTGCGGTCCTATAAGTAAAGGTCCTTTGAGGTCCTTTTTTAATGTTGACATTTACAGTAGATATACGTACAAATTAGGGCCCCAAGAATCATAAATTACATGCAATAATAAAGAAATACCAAATGGCTTTCCATATGTTTGGGTACTCTGATCCAAACACGGCAATTGACCAATCAGGGCTCGCGTAGTATACATGTTATTTTATAATTCATCATCATCTCTCATCTAGGTCGTCCGTCAAAGGAACATAAAATTGACTAGTATCATTATATACTATGCAGTAAAAACCCGCATAAGAGAAACTGCAGATTAAGAACCTCCAGGCTGAAATTTGGCCAATTAAGCACCCAATATGTAAGAACCAGTTCAGCTTGACAAATATATATGAAGCAGTTGCTTATACGAAAAATTACTAAAACTCAGAATACACAGCTAGCTACAGAGCATTACCATATACTTTAAGGGTACTTGGAAACAGACATTATATAGTGCTAATATTAAATCAATTGTAATACCAACAGTACAAGACATTGTATGCTGGATATATTAATTCACTCTTTTTTAACCAGATGCATATACTCTATACTAGGAACAATTGTTTTGCCATATAAATAAGAACCTGTTAAGAACCTATCAGTCTGATTTCTCACTACACACCCAACATATAAGAACCATTTCAGCCTGACTTGGAAAAATAGGGGTTCTTTTATGCGGGCTTTTACTGTAGGGTATATAATAACTGTGTTATAGCATGCCTCACCTCATTTTTTGTAATTTTCCTTAGCCACATCCAACTATAAGTCGCCTGGGAAGCAGCAGATAAGAATGATAATTTCCAACGAACAACGCGCATTAACTTTCATAGGTTACCCTCAAAATGATAAGTTTTATTGAAATTGCATGCTGTATTTAGAAACAATCTCTAAATATAGTATAACCATACATTTAGGTTTTAAGTGTAACTTATTGTTTCCCCCCTCATTACGTTGTATTCAATGAAAGTTCTATCAATTTGAATATCTTTAGTTTGTTGTTCAGACAAAGTGGTGCCAGTCCATTAACCTTTCGGAAGTACTTTGAATAGATAAATACAAGTCAATGTATAAAGTTGGTTGGTATGCAACTCAATTAGTTAAATGCTGTAGACATACGTGCGAGTTGTCGTGTTTTCATGATGCTGTTGACGCAAGGCTAGATTATTTAAGTGATGTGTATTAAAATAGTGTACATTTTGATATTATTATTTAAACTTATTTTCACACGGTGGCCTTTCAGTTTCTTGGTTTTCAAAGGCCCGTGTATTTATAAATATACAAACTTCAGTCTATAGTTGTATATATAAAGAGAGAACAATTTAACTATTTACAATGAGCGAATAAAAATATAGAAATCTATGTACACATTTTTAACAAATTTTTTTAACAAACTAAACTGTTGACAAATTCTCCTCTTGGTTATAATATTTGTTGGTTAAGTTTTTGAAAGATTCTATTGAGAGACACTTGTATTTATCAACAATTTCGTTTGGTAAAGTGTTCCAGGATACGCCCCGCGACATGAAAAGCTATGTTTTTAAGAAGTTTGTTATTGGTTTGTGTAAATATAGTTTTCGATCATTGCTTCTCAATCTAAGCAAATTATTCAGATAAGTATGTTGGTGTCAAACCTCGCAGTGACTTAATTAAATGTCATTATATAATTGTTCAATTTCCACATTTTACATAATAATAAATCATCCTTGACTATGTATATTTTGTTTGAAGCTTTGGATGGTAATATAACACAATTTGTAGGTTACACCATGTTTTTATTAAATTTTTGAGCTAGTTTCAGCTCGTATTCTCAAGCTGTCTTCAGAGAAGTGGGATGCGTAATACCTTTGTGTTACTGCGTATCATCTATTGAAATCTTACAAGCATCCGGACTATCCCATGAAAAGGAAAATAATTGAATGAAAATGTTCTAGTACATTTTAACTATTTGGATTTAAGATTATTCTTTTATGTCGGTATTTAAAATTATACAGAAATCGCACGCGCAGAAACAGGTATTAACATTCTCATCCTTGGCGGCAAACACTGTGAATGCTAATCTATTCCGATGACAATGCCATCAAGATTAAAATCCAAAAGTTAAAAACCAAATATATGTTTTGTAGCAGTATTGCTATGATTTCGTTTTTCTTATTTAGTTTTGTTTGTAAAATAAATTTAGCCATTAAGTCCATTTCGTTTGCACTTAATATTTGCTAATCTATGTGACTATATATAGCTCGTGTGTGTTAAGAATCTCCAATATGTTTGTTGACGGCTTAAATTAGCAAAAGCTTTGCCAAAGTTTCTGTCAGTTGTCCTAAGAGTCTCTTTATCTTGTGGTTATGGAAATCTTGGTGAAAATAGAAATAGTAAAATGATTAGCGTTGTTTTGGCATAGTATAGAAGGCAACAAGTTTCTTTTTGCAGAAACAAAGTTAATGGCTTGGCTTATTAGTGTGGCAGTTAAATTGACATAAAGGCAAATTGTTGCCATCTTTAGAACTTTCTCGATGTTCCTAAGTTTTCTATAGTTGTCTTTTTATTTGTACGTATATACTAGATGTTATCAAACTAAACACTGATACCCAAAAAATAACGCGAAATACATGCAGCCATGACGCAATATATCGGTAGCTTAATAAAGAAGTTACTGATCATATATACCATTGAAGTCAGATGAACTTCACAAACAATTATATTTCTGACTTTGCCTTAGCAACTAAGAAATGTTTTTTGTTTTGAATAATTATTGTGCGACAGCGAACTCAGGTGCATGAGAATAATGATATTATGTGCTACGAATCGACCACAGCTGGAATTTGAACCCGCACCCACCAGTTATAGGACAGCGAACTCAACGTAAGATGAAGAGTAAAGTCAGAAATAGTAATATGATTAGCGTTGTTTTAGCATAGTATAGAAGGCAACAAGTTTCTTTTTCCAGAAACAAAGTTAGTGAATTGGCTTATTAGCGTGGCAGTTAAATTGCCATAAAGGCAAATTGTTTTAAATATTTCTGACTTTGCCTTAGCAACTATATAAGAAATGTTTTTTGTTTTGAATAATTATTGTACAACAGCGAACTCAGGTGGAGAATAATGATATTAGGTGCTACTTTGCTACGAACCTCAAGGGGTATTAAAAGTAGAGAAAAACTCTAGTTGACCACTGCTGGGATTTGAACCCGCGACTTTCGGTTTACAGGTGGATTATCCCCACCCACCAGTTATGGGACAGCGAACTCAACGTAAGGTCTTGAAGAGTTAAGTCTCTTGATATTGAAGAAAGTAGATCTCAGTTTCGAAATATCAAATATATACCATCATTCACTCGAGTAGAGTTTTTCTCTACTTACCCAGTATGGTTTGTCACTTGGAGTAGCATCTATATCATTTTTTTTTGTTTATTATTGAAGGAGAACTTGTTCTCAGTCAAAAAGTAAATTACGTGTAAATAGAATTCCCTTCAAAATAATATTTGCATAAGTTAACAGTTTTACGATATCTATTCTTGTGCTCGAGAAATAACATCATTCTCGTATTTTATGTAGCTATTAGTCCAAGTTGTTTGGCATACCTTGAATCGACTTTCAAGTTATATTCTGCCACCTTTTTTCCCTTAATTCTCACAAATTATGACGAATGTTCTATGTTTTTTTTTTCAAGAAAAAAGACACTATGTACATGTTTGATGAAATGACAAAACATTGGAATAAATTACCAATCAATTGCATTAAGGCTCAACTTGCTTGTATATTGAGCCCTTTTCTAGTTCTAGTTTTTCTCATAACAGAGCCAAGGAGATTTGGGTCATTGCCTGCATGTGTTAAGTTGCTGTTATAAATGGATGAAGTCAATAATAAATGGATGAAAAACTCATGCACATATAGTGTACGCGGTAGTATATCACGAGACATTAAACAGTGAGTTATCATGGTAATTTCCCTTTTTACAGTTTTTAGTTCAATTAAGTCTTCACTCGTAACAGAGAAGAGAGGATCTGGGTCATTGCCTGCGTAGATTTACTATCGCAATAATAATGGTATAAAAACTATTGCAGATATTGTACTGAGATTTTTACTGGTTGATGGTATGCTAAATCTGAATACTTTTTTGTTGTCATCACAAATGATATTAATAAACTGTTTTTTCTTAATCTAAACGATTTGACGAAATGCTCTGTTGAAATGTAGTCGGTTAGTAGGTGTTCAGAAATATTCTGCATTTTTATATAATCGCGAATTTTTCTTCACGATTTTTCCCACCATCAAAACCAAGATATTTTTAAGTAAGTAAGTAAGTAAGTAAGTAAGTAAGTAAGTAAGTAAGTAAGTAAGTAAGTAAGTAAGTAAGTAAGTAAGTAAGGACCAAAATTAAACTGTAGTGATTATTAGTAATATATATGTTTATATTTGGCGCGGGCTCTTAATTCCCCCAGTGTAAATAGTAATTGTATTATGCTATATTGGTTGCTACTGTAACTATATAAATCATCACAAGTCGTTATAATGCTATACAAAATGAATTTGCACTTAATATTAAAGTTTCTCTCTGTGTATAAATATATATATAGAGAGAGAATTACTGTCTTCGGTTCAGTTTGATTGTTGATCATCTGTGTTGCTATTTTGTATTTCAAAAACAAGAAATTATTTTCTTTTTTAAAAAAATATTTCCTTTTTTAAAGTGCCTATAAACTCAAACTGAAGATATTACTGATATGGATTCTTTGTAACGTGAACAGTTGAATGCCAAAATATTTTCTGACTTGAACTTCTATTTGTTGTTGTATTCAGGTTTGTATTTCCAAAATGTTAATGAGGATAACGTCAATGTAGGCATTTGTGTGTGTGTTTTTCTTTTCTTATGATAAACCGCTTGAAGATTTTAATGAAAAAATGATAAAATATAGACTATATTATTCAAGTATTCCATGCATTAACATGCATGTGAATTGGGTAGTTTCTCTGCTGTAACAGAACACTGAGAATGCAGATTGTGCCTACAAAGACGACATAGACGCCAGGGTGCATTCCACGCCAACCCCACGCCGAAGATGAGCCACGGGTGTTCAGGTGCTGCGCCAAGGGAGGTCAAGACTCTCGCTGGCACCGGCACCACCCACTGACTTGTATAGTTGTCAGCCTGGTTCCCAGGCCTATTTTCATTGATATCCGCGCGGGCTGGATTCGTAAGAGGCCTGGAATGAAATGTTTCGTGTTCTCAAATCTGACCCAATTTTTGGCCCCACTTAATTATTCATGAGCCAGTCAACGCAACCGACGATCGCTTTAGTTGTACATTTATTCTGCATTAGGAGCCTTGAAAATTCTAGCTTACTGGTAGGCCTATTGTTTCTTATCTATTCTACTGTTCAAGATCGAAATTATATCCTGGTCGTTGTTTATTTGAAGAATGATCTTGCGTTCTTTAATCCTAAGTGGAGAGTCGGACAATAACACATTATTTTGCTATTTCTTCTATGTTTATCGAAGTTCTTAGCTTATGTATAGTCTGTATAGTTGTATGGCTGTATATGTGCATGCGCCGACCGCAGTGTGATTGTGCACCAGCACGCCGAACACTTTTGAAATTCACGCCGAAGATCTTCGGCGTGACCTACATGGAATGCACCCTGGCATAGACGTCATCCTCATTACCATTTTGGAAATACAAACCTCAATATAACAACAAATAAAAGTTCAAATCAAAAAATATTTTGGCATTCAACTATACACATTAAATAGAATCCATATGCAGTAATTTCATATTTGGGGTTATAATTAAACACTTCAAATTCAACGAGAAAAAGCATAGAAATTAGCTACAGTATGAAACTAACTGAAAGGTAGCTAATTTTCTGCACTTCCCAGCAGTAGCTTATTATAAAGAGTCCGGTATAGTATAACCTATATATTTCATACCTATTAATATACAGACAGACTTTAGTACAAGACCTGCAATGTTTGGTTACAAATGCATTTTTCTTCTTTGTCACTTTTTACGATGTATTAAAGTTTAACCATTGCAGTCGCCTTTAGATTACTTTCAATAACATTTTCAGTAGCAAGGGTATAATAGCTATAGTATACTGTAAGTATGTGAATCTGACATTAAATTATATTACTTTGTCATTGACAAATAATCACCATTGTGATTGACAATGAAAAGATTTTAGTTCTATAGTACCCCAGAACTTTCTGGAACTGTCCAGTTTCATTCCAATTATTTTCCGTCACCGTGGGAATTAAGTTGTTCGTGGATAATTACCGTATATTCCCAAGTTCTTGGTATGAAGGATTGTTGAGTTAATTGACTTTTGCGGTCCTTCCGTAACAAACGGTATAATTGGCATGCATGTACCACACCTATCGATCAATTTTGGCAGTCATAGTTCAAAAGTCATAATAATGTTAGCTACAAACGATTTCAGTCTGGGATTATTGTGACTAGCGATATTAAGACCCAGTTTACACTAGAGCAAAAGTTTTCGGATTCGTGACGAATCCAGGAAGGTTTTAGTACCGGATTCGTTTTGCCGTTTACACACAAAAGAATGAATCCGGAATAAAAACATTCCGGTTTGATCACGTATCCGGAGATTTCGAATCCGGAAAAAAATGTAGAAACTTCGTATCCGAATACTTTTGAATTCGAGACAATACTTAGTGTGAACTGTTATTTCGATGAATTCGGATGCTCTTCCGCTCGTAGTCAAGTGAGGTTGCGGTGGAACCAACATGGTCAACATATATTAACTGAATTAAAGGAATTCCTAGTTTAGTGTAAAGGACCGAATCTACGAATACTGTTGTAGTGTAAACGGCTAACGAATCCGAATACTCGGTACGAAGTGAATCTGGAAACATTTACGAATCCGGAAACGTTTTCTCTAGTGTAAACGTAGTCTAAAAAATAGTGTGCTGCCTAAGTTAAAATAATTATGTGACATAACTCATTGGATGGTGTCTCAATGAATGAACGATCATGATTAACTATGTTATACATTATTTGTGATTTTGTTGAAGTTCTGTCTCTAACATGCATTGCTTCAGAGTTGTTTTTCTTCTACTAGCTTTTTTCAGTGACAGTACTATATAAACGAATGAAGCTGATTGCATTTTCAAAAGGCAAAGATCGTATCAGTCAAACTGACAGTGGACCTCCCAACGCTTTGCCGGTCACGCCATGTGTTTCAATAGATGTTAAAAATTGGATATTGTTGCATTGATTGCGTCTTCTTTTTAAAATTCTGTAATGCAATTACAGGCCACAAAAGCATATGAACATCCCTACAATCGACGATAGGAACGGTAAAACGTTGTAGGTTTAATTTCACTGGCCGATCATTCATATAGTATACTTGCAGCTGTACTACCTGTATAGAACAATTACTGGCGAAAGTAACAATATACAAAAAAATTGTCTGTTATAACTGAAACAGTGGCTTAAACTGCAGGTGCATGACAAATATTTCTCTATGCATCAATGTCAATTTCCTCTGCTCATATTTGATTGCTGCAATAATGTTTAGACGTCTTTACACCTGTTCACAGTTTGACTCTTGTCACCCGCAGAAGTAATTTGGTCAAATTGTTACTAAATAACGTCTGGCTTTCCTCACTTAATTTAGCCTTCCAAAAAATGTTTTCTGCCCCAACCAGTTGCTTTGTTTTTCAGATGTCTTGTTGAATTTGCCCTCGTTAGGTTGTTATTTGTTCATTCTCATACGAGTGTCCGAAGCACATGCATGTAATGCAATGTCCTTTTTAGGATTTATCGAGTTTATTGTAAACTATGCAGGGGGTACCAAAATGCGAAACCTTTTTTAAATTCTCAGAGAAAAGTTGGATATATAATCTACGAACAAAATAACGTTTGTGGTGTAAACATGCAGTTCCAAATAATATATGACTACTATATTGACCTATATATTTTAGTATTAATTGCTATGAATTTTGCTAACCTTGCAACTACTAAAAGTTTTAGTCATTCTATAGCTGCATACGTTTTAACTGACATTAAAGCTTTGACAAAGAAGACAGAGGAATGCTGAATTAATATTTTAATGATTTTTACTCGTAATTGATTACGGCAAGATGAATTCGTCTGCATGTACAAAGTGGATACACATTTGGAATTTTATTCTTTGAAGACAACGACGTTTCATATATTTCGATAATGAGAAATGATGTTTACATTATATTACTTTGAAAATTTGAAAATTTTGATGTGCGTATACGGCACTGGTACAAAAAATGTGTTACATATCGCTCTCGTTTACTCATGAGTTAAACGGCTACAATTTATATATAATATAAGATAACGTAAGCCATTCCCAAAATCGAAGGTCGTGCGTGCAATATGTAATATATATATACTGTATATATATATATATCAATGTGTTACAATTGTAGAAGATTGAAGAGTGCTCAATACCAGGAGTTTGGTAGAGCGAAATAACAGTTTGAATCCTAAAATGTAGTCGTTGCTACTGACTGTATATATATAATATATATATATATATATATATATATATATATATATATATATATATATATATATGCTGTGTTCGGGCAGTGGATGCATGGTCCGATTACGTTTAAATATTATTAAAATTTTTGTTAGACTAATAAATGACGTGAAATAATTTTTTCCTTGTTTTGTTGACGTGAACACATTTTGATCAAGTCCAGCGTGCATGAGAATTACAGTTTGTAGAAAGATACACCATGTTGCATTCCACAGACGACTTTCTTTCGGTTTGACTGAAACATCGAGTTTCATCCCCAGCGCACGGTGTCTGCACCAACTGTATTTACTCTTCGGCTGACCATTTCTTGACGATCTATTATAATATTTTCGATATATAATTGCTACTCCAATGCGTCATTTGCGCTGGGCACATCGGGACTATACTTTGTGAACTTAGAAATATTCCCAATACTAATAGGGCAGCCAGAATGTATCTAAGATTAAATTTAAATTTCTAACGCCCATACTTTTTCGCGATTAATTTAACTTTCCATATACACTGGTTTACTTCACTATGGCTGTATGTACTGCCTTACTGGTATTGGTATTGATATTATATGTGTTGCAACAGAACTATCTGCGAATTGATTTGCAGTTTTTTCCTGCTTTTATCCACCGACATATCTTTCTTGTTTTGTCCAGAGTCAGAGGATTTGCAATGTTAAATCTGTATTCTTTGCCATTTTTTTTTCGCAGGCTCACTTGTGCTACAACAAGTCCTCTAACAGTGTAGGGTTTTGATCCTTTGGCACTGTTAGCTTTATGGTAGTATCCCGCACCAGACATTCCTCCTGCAAGGTTGCAGTTGTTAACAAGGAAACCGTGCCAATGTTGGATGATTGGACAGTTTGTATGCCACATGGTATTAGATTTCTTGTCACTTGGAAATCCGTTAAATTGCAGCTTGATCTCACCATTGTTTTGATGCGGGAACGGTGTCATAAAATCTCGTCCTTGCGCTCGTTTTAACTCTAACACGGCGTAGTCGTGCTTCATTCTCTCTTTACTGTTCTCTAACCGATGCCACTCACGCGGTGCATGAACTTTGCGGACCTTTCTCAAACGGAATTTGCCGTTTCTTTGGAGGAAACCTTTTGAAGACAAAAACAGAAAAAAACCCCATTAAAGTAAAATAATACTTGTACAACCGCTGTATAAGAATAGTTAAAAGTACTTTTTTTTCAAAAACAAAGTCGCTCTTTTCCCCTTTCGAAATGAAAGTAGGTGTTTATGCTAAAGTATTCCCGTAAGAAAGGTTACGTGCTGTTTTCCACGGCCCTGTCAGCCTCCTCTTGTATATTAGCTCAATTTACTTGCTATTAATTACATGGCTTCAGTAGATCTAAACTGACTGAGATTTTGCCTTTTGCGTCTGCAATATATTATTATGACGAGGTACTTTATTATCTCTAATCGTAATACAAGTTTAAACTCTTCCGTTCCGTTTCCTATCCGGAGCGTAGGATATACTCTATACGTTTTCCGTTATAAACGCCGCGACTGATTGTCCAAAGGTCTTTATTCTTTAAGTAATGTACGCCAGAACACATGCTATGCTATGTTAGCTCTTTCACATGCATGCTCGAGAAAAATTAAGATTAAACATGATCTTTAAAGTGCAATTGGTACAAAAATAAACGTCTAAGTTTAGTAAATCAGTGGGATTAGCACTTTCCATTGTTTATAATATCAAACTTGACGACAAAGATTAATAAAGAATGTGTGCTGTCACGATCTAATCAAAATATTTTTCTAACAAGCTCTTGTGGAATTTTCTGACCGTTTTTTGCTGACGTTCATCGGAAGCCAATTAATTGAAGTTTTGTTTAATAGACACAGCATGGATACCCCGTGTCATTTGATTCGCATAGCATACATAGCAGCTATCGCAAATTGTCCTGAGTGTTCTTACTTTACAGAATGAACAAAGTTATATAGGACAATGTTGCGACTATTGTAATGTATTTGTCTTTGTGTGCTAGCAGCACGACAAGTTGATCGAAAATAGTGCTTATATTTATCGAAATATCAAGTGTATGTTTTCCTTTTTATTTCCTCTCCATTCTTATATTGTTTGGCAAAGGTAAAGAGCCATGAAAAGGAGTCAATAGCTACTCCATCTATTTGAACATCACTTCCTTCAGAGATTCTGTTGAACATACAGTCCCTCCGAGAATCTCCAAAATGCAGAGGTCAACTGCTTCCTTACAGAACAATTTGTTAAAAAAGGGTGCAGCAAGCGTGCTCATTTTTCTTTTGGTAACGATAAAAAATTCATAACGAATGTATCAAATTGTTTATGTTTGCAATTCTTGTGAGATATATACATATACGTTTATATATGGAGGTGTGTCGGAAGGTCAACGAACGTATAAAACACTTACCAACTTTAAGTTTTCTTTTCTCTCTTCTTTGGGCACCTTTGAACGCACAATGTGCTGCAGTCAAAACGTACTTTGACCCAATGAGTGTTCCTGAACATGTTGGCCGTGGCCCGATTTTGACCGATGCCACGTAGGGCATCATTTGGGCTTTCGATTTCGCCGGGAGTTGCTTCCGAGTGCTTCTTCCGAATCTAACTGACCGACGCGACCGTTTGTATCGTTGGACGCCGAGCTGTGGAGCCACTTGGCTCTGGTTTGACGCATTCTCCAAGAACGTAACCATCTGTTCCAAGTCTAATGCATGAATTACATTGTAGAATTCAACATTGTCCGTCGACAACTGCCAACCCAATTCTGCGTTGTCGTCATCCCCCTGCGGTTTATTGTACCCTTGTTCGCCTTCACTTGCTACAAAGTTGCCGTTTGAAGGTACTTTTCTGCAGGAAACGTTGAGAATGCAGAGAACAAGGAAAAGACCAAGGGATGACGTTGTGAGATGTCCTCCAGTTTCATCTTTTCTCGTCTTTATTCTTTGCAACAATCCCATCATATACAGATCCTATATTTAATTATAAACCAAGAACAAAACTTATTTAGATTTTAAGGTGAAAGTTACTTCAGCTTAGCTGACTAAGAGAATGAGATTATTCTAGTACGCTCGCCACTTGGCTGCACGTATTATATATATCTCTTACTCGCAATACTCAGTTGTCCAGTGAACCGATTATTATATCAATAATCTTGAGATTGATCGACGTTTCACGTTTGTTCGAGAAATCAGCTTACTAGTAAAGTGCACGTTCACCGGGACACATAAGTACTGCAACTCTTTCGGATTTCTGACCACGTTCTCCGTTT
Source organism: Corallium rubrum (assembly GCA_964035015.1). Lineage (NCBI taxonomy): Eukaryota > Metazoa > Cnidaria > Anthozoa > Scleralcyonacea > Coralliidae > Corallium > Corallium rubrum. The sequence goes on along the minus strand of OZ035998.1, from coordinate 46,425,763 downwards.
TTATATGGCCAACAATGAAAGCAAAATATCCGGTAGCAGATTATCATGACAAAAATAAGCATAATCACGGGTGATTGTATTCGTATAATATTTGCTTACTGCGGTCATATTTCGAATTCCAATGCAATTCTCCTACAAACAGTTTATGTATCTTAAATGTGTCCCCCGTCCAACTTAACAATAAAAACTAAGATTGTTGAAATATTTTGTTAAAACTCGCAGCGAAGTAAAAAAAGTGCATGACAAGCAGGTAATGCTTATAGCCTAAATGAGATTTCGTGTCTAAGCGGGCACATCGTGGAAGGTGTAATTAGTGAAGCTATGCGGAACCTGAGCCCTAAAAATAGTCTCAGTTGAACTTCAGAATTAATGTTCATTCCTGCCAAGTTCTCCGCGATTTGAATGGGGCAAGTGGACTCACTTTTAAGAGTGCCGCTTAATACGGGTCCGCTCCGAAGTCAGAAAAACAAACACTCAACAAAAGCTCGATAATCAATCCTGAAAACGTTTAACTTTAATCTGACAGTGGGTGGCTTCTTTTTATAGTTGTTTTTCTTTTTTTGTGGTTACGAAAGAGGGCAAATCGGCAATTAATGCAGAATATGTACAACATCAAGTTGGAACTATGAAACATTATCTATTCCTTGTGCGAATGCAGCACAACAGTCGCCTAGCCCCATAACAAAGCAAAATTTCCTTTTTTGCCACTCTTCCGCATATCATGTATAGAGGTCATAACCGCCAACAGTTATTTCCTTTCGAAGGACGGCTACCCTCCAGAGTGGCTATTGTGCTAAGCCTCACTGGGAGCCCCATTACGCGTTTCAAATTATTTTGCGCATTGTTACAATATATTTTAAAGTTTTAACTTTCCTTATAAAATGTCGGAGCATTCTTCTCACATTGCCCCTGTGGTCTGATGTTGCGGCGAAAGAAGGTGGTATGTGAGGGAAGAATTCTACCAATGCTCTTGCAAACAATAAAATCCTTTGGATACTGATGAGCAAAGAATCCCAAGCCTTTTGACCACCATAGGGTAGCAAAAAACACTTCGTCACAGCAACGATTAAACATTCACATCAATTTTTGCTATTCTGTGGAAGCATGTTCGTTATTATAGATTACTATTGACTCATAACGTGAAAATTTTGCGGTAAAAAAACGAAGACGTGACGCTATAAACGATTTCAGGCAGACCCCGTTCAGTGTGATGCAATTAAGGATATAAACTGCCGGCAGCAATCGGTTGTACTTAAAAAGTTTATAGTAGTTCTTAAAAAAACTCTGTTAAGGTATCTTTAGCAATTCTGACAAACAAAATTCTCCCAATGTAAAATGTCACAACACTTCACAACAACCGTTTTAAATGATATAAAAACAAAAATATATATACTAAAAACCGACGCCGAAGTACGGGTGGTAAAAAAATGAGCAGGATTGAGATGGAGTGCAAAATAATGTGCATAACATCTTGATTTATGTTAGCCCAACAGAAATCAAGTTTGGGTCAATTTGTGTAGAAATATTTAGAAATCCCTCCATTGTTCTTAGCTAACTCATATTTCACGATTAAATTAAACGAAGCTTTAAGGCCTGGCCAAACGCTTTCAACATTTCATTCAACAGGATTCAACATTGTTGAATTCAACATGTTGAAAGCGTTTGGCCACTCCTGTTGAATGATGTTGAACGTCGTTGAATGGTGTTGAATGATGTTGAACGAAATTTGAACATGTTCAAATTTTCGTTCAATACGCGTTCAACATTTCTCTTGTTCTCAAAATGTTGAAAGGTGTTGAACGCATTTGGCCACATTTCATTCAACTTTGTTCAACAGAGACATGCGCCATGCGGGATATTGTCAATTCCAATGAATGTTGAACGATATTGAATTCATTTGGTCACTCGTGCTTTCAACATTATTCAACATTGTTTAACAATGTTGAATGATGTTGAATGCGATATTGAAAGCGTTTGGCCAGGCCTTTAAGTTTGAAGATCACAGCTCAGTATCTGAACATGAGACAGTTATGGCTAAAAATAGTGTGACATAGCCTCTTTAATCTACACTTACTCAGTCCACTCCACGAAACTTTATGTCTAAGCTTCTTTGATCAAATTCGGAATTGATTTAGCGTCAAGTGTGCGTAATAGAACACAAAGATGTCTTTTAGTCTCACAAATCGAGAAAGATCGTAATTACTCATCAACTTGGGCGCATGATCGGTAGTAATATTTATATGTGGTTTAGGATTTTATTTTTAAGTAAATTCGGTCAGTTCTCTTTATTGAACTAATGTCACATTACCCATAGAGATATCCGGTCATGCCAGTGACATCCCACGGTAAAATATATTAAGTAACACTCCATTAATTTATCGTGTTCGGGTGTGTTGTGATAGTTTGCGGCTATTGCGAATAACTAAAACAAGATTAAATTTTAACATCAAAACGATATTAAAAGTTGAACTATGTCTAGTGTGGATTGTTCAAGGGTATCCCTAATGAGTTAATAGTTAAAATTGTTAATTTACCAAGCGTAATGTGTCGTTAATCGTTATTTCTTGAGTGGCTTTTAAGTTGAATAATTAGCAAGCTTTATTACTGAATTAGGAAAATAAAATGTGTTTTTAAATCAAATGTTTTTGTTTTGTATATAGCGTCTTGAACGGTTCACACTTCACAAACAATTGTGAATTAACTAACGATGCCTCCCCCCGTTTTCCCCAAGTTGGAACATTCTACTGGTTTCTATCGGAATTATTTAAAAGAACTTGAGTATTGGCGCATTTGATACATTCGTTTGCTTTTAACTTTAATTATTATTAGTATAGTTTCTAAACTGAATGAACTCCTTTAGGACTACAATCTCAACGACTTCTCGTTAGTATTGTTTTAGTGGATTCTGTTGAGCGATCGTGACTAGCTAGTTGGCACTGATCCTGTCATTCTCGGCCCGGTCATATCACAAAAATTAATTTAAGTAATATTTATAATGTGTTTATACTCTATTTATCTAAATAAGAAGCTTTACTTTACAAATGTACAATTCCATTTGCATGTAGTGGAAGTTAGGGAGGATTGTAAAATATTTGTTTGTTTTTTTTCAAGCGTGTTTTAAATTAATATAGGATGAGTAGTTTGGCATAGTAGATTGGGAGGAAATATCTTTTACGATTTTGTTTAACTAAAGTTCTATCTCCTACTCTCCCAAAGTGTTGAAGGTCAAGGAGTAGAACATCTTTGCTTGATGCAATAAAACCATAGAGCCACCTATACACCTACACATTTTTGTAAGTTTTTTAACTTTCTCGTAATATTTTTAGGATCCAATAAAGCTCCCTTGGAAGCGTACATGGAATTGACCTCTTCCCCAATAACGGCGCCATCTTGAATTCACAATGCATTGGGGTCTATCCAAGGTAACCCTTTACTGACCACAGTTGCCTTTTGGCAACTTAGTAATTTTACTGTGGCTAACGCCAGATTAATTTTAGTGTGGCTGACGCCAGACCATTTTTCTCGTCAAGGAGAGAGCTCCTGGAAACCTGGCCAATAAAAGGTGATTGCGTAGTGTTGAGACACAATGAGGTAATTGTTTCTTTATAAACACTTTTGTGGCAAAAATGTCTAAATATAATCGTTGTGATATTGGTAAAAGCAACAATTCTCTGACGTATAAGGATAGATTAACGACAAATGTATCCTTGTACGCCCAAAAATTGTTGCTTTTGCCAATATCACAACGTTCATATTTAGACATTGTTGCTATTTATAAAGATAAATTTACCGCATTGTAATCTTCACACTACGCAATCACCTTTTTAATTAAGCTTTTTACCCTGGATAGACCACAATGCATTGCGAATTCAAGATAGCGCCGCTATTGGTGAAAAGGTCCATTAAATTTGATTTGAATTTATATATTCCAAAGTATAAATAACATCAAAAATTTTGATTCCTAGTCTAGTTCAGTATTTTTGGTGAATAACAAGAAACAACCCTATAACACGAATGGACACTTCAAGTGTCCGGTTCCCTTCCAAAAACTCTTTCATAACCTACAAATTTCATTGTTAAACATGATTTCTTCCTGACCTTTTGAAATAATGTAGTTTAATTTCGACTCTTTAACGGATTTTGTCTGATATTAGTGTTTTCCTTCAAGTATCCCCTTAATTTTAGCCATGGTATATTAGTGTATTTTCTTTTTTCAATTGGGAAACTTTAGAATACGAAGCTGTTATCCTTGTTTGCCACTTGACTACCTGGCTACTTGGCTAGTGTATATGACCACCTGGCTATACTTGGCTATTTGGCTATACTTAACTATACCTGGAACATTACATGAAACGACCCACATAATACTGCTTAGAAGTTAGAGAATTTTAAGTATAATTTTAAGCAAGGTACTTTAAAGCAGCCAAAGTAGCCAAGTATAAATTAATATAGCCAAGTATAAGCAAGTATAGCGAAGTAGTTAAATAGCCAGTAGCCATGCATCTATTTTTGACGTCAGCAACATTTGTATATGTCAAATAGTGTGTCATTAAGCACGTTAGTCTTCGTCTGACATTATATGAACATTACTGTGCATGGCGACGAGAATTAAATTCCTCTTTTAGATTGTTTTCATCTCTTTGACCCTTCCCATCGTTCAACATTCACGAAGAGCTTATAGGCGTATACTACAGAACCAACCCGAACCACTAGAAAATTTACCGTCTGCCTTGTATGTTCGCTAACTTTGCCCACCATAGGAATTTTATAATGTATACAGTTCTGGCTCTACCAAAACTAAAAAAAAAATTAAAAACTGCAAAAAATAGAAGAAAGAAAAGTTTGACTGCATTCAAAGAGAGAAAGAAATAGAACTGCGGTTTGATCAGTTTGACAAACCTCTCGACATGCACTATAACTAAACTAGCAGCTTTAAGTGACTCTTGTAGAAAGTGGTATCTAACATACCGTCTGATGAGACCAGTTGCTCGACCAGTTGGTCTGGTTCTCTTATAACTGCACGGAGCCCGGCCAATCAGAGCGTGCGTAGAGGACACCTTATTTTATAAGGGTGTATAACATTTACACGGCCTTTGTTAAAAGGTATAAACTTGTTAATCATCCTGGCATTTTATAAGTCCGGATAAAAATGTGTATTCTTTTCACTTTCATCGACTGTTTTTCGTTTCCACATTTTTATTGTAACAAGCGATTCAAATAAAATATGACGCCATGAGCTTATCAACCAAGATACCAGAGCACGACAATTGATTGTATAATTATATAGATTATAGAATGCCGGTATTCTATATATAACCGCACTAATGAAATCTGCGATTGGATACGGCTATATATATGTATATATATATCGAGGCTATTTACTTTGCTAAACAGTCTCCAGTTTGGCCTGGAACGGTGTTTTCTACGTCTATCTCATTGCGATCGCAAAGTCTACGATGAGTATGAAGATCATGAATGACGCAACGTGGCCGGAAATTTCGAAACTATCCCACTTTTAGTCAACTTCCTAACTTCCTTTGTCAACTTCTTTCGTGTTCAAATGACGTCAAATGTGCCTTTATAAGAGTACATATATGTATGGAGCTTTATGTTTTATTTGTTAAGTATAAATCTTGTCATTAGATTCTCATTACTCTATAGGCGTCGTGCGTGGGAAGGTTTTGAGCATACACTCCCAATTTATTTATTTTTTTCGATTATAAAGAAAAATAATATACATGTAGTTATGAAACGAGAAACTGATGCCGCGCATAACTAGTAAATGAGAAACTTTTCTATGTCACGCCATTTCTTAAGTACTTTCCTTGGAACGTATTTGGAAGACTTAAATAGATCTAATTAAAACTAAAGAGATAAATATAGAAACACTACCAGGCAACCGCATTAGAATAATTACTGACAACTGATCAAGCTGTAAGAACTTAAAATATTAGAGCTAAATTTCCGGCCGCTATCTGTGACCTTCATCAGAGTTGGACAAAAAATATTCATTACAAATGGCTAAAATGCTTTTTTGTTTTTTTATTACATATATGCGTTAACTAAAGGCTGTACACTCTTGGGAATTCTTTGTGCTCATTTACTGATTTCTTATCATTAGAGGAATTAATGCCTCGAGAAAAATACGTTTATATGATATTTGTGACTGTTTAATTATATTTGTACATCATAGTCGGAATGTAGTTTATGTGTCCGGTTATTTTTCGCGTGTTCTCTGATTACTGCATGAATGTACCCCAACCACCATGTGAATTCCACGAACCTTTATTTTATCCAACGTAAATGAAAGCACAAAATTTAAATTTATAAACAATATTTCCTTAACCTGTAAATCCGAAGGCCGATCTTTACGTTTCAAAATATAGTCGTCATTGGTTTGTAAGTCGCTCTATGTCTGCATTTGTCAAGGTTTTATGGGTGCATTACAGTGTATCAAAACACAGAATTAATATATTCAATCAATTCAACATTAGTTTAGGATTAGTTTAGTATTAGAGTAAATTCTGCTTGCCAAGGATTTAAGGTTAGGGTTGTGATTAGCTAGATCTTCACACACTGAAAACTTCACTGTATAGCGGACGTTCTCTTTGTCCATTGTCTTTTTTGGTACACATGATCTTGCCGATTCTATCTGCTTCAAATAGAAGGATATTCGTGATAACGTTTTAAAATAGGTACGCATAGCGTACATGTGTCGACTGTTGGATTGCAAAGGGTAAATGACATAACAAGTGTTCGAGATTAAAATACAAGTAAGGCGTGGTCATCAAAGAGTTAAATATTCAAACGCGTCATCTCAGTAGCAATTCAAAAGATACATGATTATTACAACTTATTTTTGCGAGGAACTTGAACAGCGCCTGTTGTTGTTGTGACGCGTCAAATGATTTCCCGTCTGTTCATAATAATTAAGACATCACTAGAAATAAATGAACGCAACAACCCCTCGCCCGCTTTTACATATAATTTTCTTCAAATAAGCATCCGATTAGTTTTTCTTAGAATATTATAAGATTACATTTTAACATTAAAAACGATATTGAAAGTTGAACTATGTCTAGTGTGGATTGTTCAAGGGTATCCCCAATGAGTTAATAGTTAAAATTGTTAATTTACCAAGCGTTATGTGTCGTTAATCGTTATTTCTTAAGTGGCTTTTAAGTTGAATAATTAGCAAGCTTTATTACTGAATTAGGAAAATAAAATGTGTTTTTAAATCAAATGTTCTTGTTTTGTATATAGCGTCTTGAACGGTTCACACTCCACAAACAATTATGAATTAACTAACGATGCCTGGAACATTCTACTGGTTTCTATAGAAATTATTTAAAAGAACTTGAGTATTGGCGCATTTGAAACATTCGTTTGCTTTTAACTTTAATTATTATTATTGAGTTTGTAAACTGAACTCCTTTAGGACTACAATCTCAACAACCTCTCGTTAGTATTGTATTAGTGGATTCTGTTGAGCGATCGTGACTAGCTAGTTGACACTGATCCTGTCTTTCTTGGCCCTCTCACAAAAATTAATTTAAGTAACATTTATAATGTGTTTATACTCCATTTATCTAAATAAGAAGCTTTACTTTACAAATGTACAATTCAATTTGCATGTAGTGTGAGTAGTTTGGCATAGTAGATTGGGAGGAAATATCTTTTACAATTTTGTTTAACTAAAGTTCTATCTCCTACTCTCCCAAAGTGTTGAGAGTCGAGGAGTAGAACATCTTTGCTTGATGCAATAAAACCATAGAGCCAAAATTAACGAAACACCTATACATTTTTGCAAGTTTTTTAACTTTCTCGTAATATTTTTAGGATCCAATAAAGCTCCCTTGGAAGTGTACATGGAATTGACCTTTTCCCCAACAACGGCGCCATCTTGAATTCGCGATGCATTGGGGTCTATCCAAGGTAACCCTTTACTGACCACAGTTGCCTTTTGGCAACTTAGTAATTTTACTCTGGCTAACACCAGATTAATTTTAGTGTGGCTGACGCCAAACCATTTTTCTCGTCAAGGGGAGAGCTCCCGGAAACCTGGCCAATAAAAGGTGATTGCGTAGTGTTGAGACACAATGAGGTAATTGTTTCTTTATAAACACTTTCGTGGCAACAATGTCTAAATATAATCGTTGTGATATTGGTAAAAGCAACAATTCTCTGACGTATAAGGATAGGTTAATGACAAATGTATCCTTGTACCCCCAAAAATTGTTGCTTTTGCCAATATCACAACGTTCATATTTAGACATTGTTGCTATTTATAAAGATAAATTTACCTCATTGTAATCTTCACACTACGCAATCACCTTCTTAATTTAGCTTTTTACCCTGGATAAACCACAATGCATTGCGAATTTAAGATAGCGCCGCTATTGGTGAAAAGGTCCATTAAATTTGATTTGAATTCATATATTCCAAAGTATAAATAACATCAAAGATTTTGATTCCTAGTCTAGTTCAGTATTTTTGGTGAAAAACAAGAAACAACCCTATAACAAGAATGGACACTTCAGGTGTCTGGTTCTCTTCCAAAAACTCTTTCATAACCTACAAATTTCATTGTTAAACATGATTTCTTCCTGACATTTTGAAATAATGTAGTTTAATTTCGACTCTTTAACGGATTTTGTCTGATATTAGTGTTTTCCTTTAAGTGGCCCCTTAATTTTAGCCACCATTGTATATTAGTGTATTTTCTTTTTTCAATTGGGAAACTTTAGAATACGAAGCTGTTATCCTTGTTTGCCACTTGACTACCTGGCTACTTGGCTATTGTATATGACCACCTGGCTATACTTGGCTATTTGGCTATACTTAACTATACCTGGAACATTACATGAAACGACCCACATAATGCTGCTTAGAAGTTAGAGAATTTTAAGTACAATTTTAAGCAAGGTACTTTAAAGCAGCCAAAGTAGCCAAGTATAAATTAATATAGCCAAGTATAAGCAAGTATGGCGAAGTAGTTAAATAGCCAGTAGCCATGCATCTATTTTTGACGCCAGCAACATTTGTATATGTCAAATAGCGTGTCATTAAGCAAGTTAGTCTTTGTCTGACATTATATGAACATTACAGTGCATGGCGAGGAGAATTAAATTCCTCTTTTAGATTGTTTTCATCTCTTTGACCCTTCCCATCGTTCAACATTCACGAAGAGCTTATATAGGCGTATACTACTACAGAACCAACCCGAACCACTAGAAAATTTACCGTCTGCCTTGTATATTCGCTAACTTTGCCCACCATAGGAATTTTGTAATGTATACAGTTCTGGTTCTACCAAAACTAAAAAAAAATTAAAAACTGCAATGAGATCAGTTGGTCTGGTGCTCATCGTAGACTTTGCGATGGCAATGAGATAGGCGTGGAAAGCACCGTTCCAGGCCAAACTGGAGACTGTTTAGCAAAATAAATAGCCTCACCGCGTCAAGAAGGTTATATATATATATATATATATATATATATATATATATATATATATATATATATATATATATTTCCTGCCGGAGGGCCTGTGTAGTTGCATTTTTCGCAACTGCTCCCGGTTTGGTCTTAAAATGTATATATTCTACACTCGAATTTTCCTTCACCCTAAATCCCTAGAACATGCTCTGTAATCGAGTGAAATGCCCAATATAATTTATAATATACCCAATTCTCTCCTGGCATTACCACCTTATTATATATACAGAACTCGCGATCAAGCTCTCGGCAACGGCCTCCGTGGCTCAGTGGTCAGAGCATTGCACTAGAATCGCAAGGTCGTGGGTTCAATTCCTGCCGGAGGGCCTGTGTAGTTGCATTTTTCGCAACTGCTCCCGGTTTGGTCTTAAAATGTATATATTCTACACTCGAATTTTCCTTCACCCTAAATCCCTAGAACATGCTCTGTAATCGAGTGAAATGCCCAATATAATTTATAATATACCCAATTCTCTCCTGGCATTACCACCTTATTATATATACAGAACTCGCGATCAAGCTCTCGGCAACGGCCTCCGTGGCTCAGTGGTCAGAGCATTGCACTAGAATCGCAAGGTCGTGGGTTCAATTCCTGCCGGAGGGCCTGTGTAGTTGCATTTTTCGCAACTGCTCCCGGTTTGGTCTTAAAATGTATATATTCTACACTCGAATTTTCCTTCACCCTAAATCCCTAGAACATGCTCTGTAATCGAGTGAAATGCCCAATATAATTTATAATATACCCAATTCTCTCCTGGCATTACCACCTTATTATATATACAGAACTCGCGATCAAGCTCTCGGCAACGGCCTCCGTGGCTCAGTGGTCAGAGCATTGCACTAGAATCGCAAGGTCGTGGGTTCAATTCCTGCCGGAGGGCCTGTGTAGTTGCATTTTTCGCAACTGCTCCCGGTTTGGTCTTAAAATGTATATATTCTACACTCGAATTTTCCTTCACCCTAAATCCCTAGAACATGCTCTGTAATCGAGTGAAATGCCCAATATAATTTATAATATACCCAATTCTCTCCTGGCATTACCACCTTATTATATATACAGAACTCGCGATCAAGCTCTCGGCAACGGCCTCCGTGGCTCAGTGGTCAGAGCATTGCACTAGAATCGCAAGGTCGTGGGTTCAATTCCTGCCGGAGGGCCTGTGTAGTTGCATTTTTCGCAACTGCTCCCGGTTTGGTCTTAAAATGTATATATTCTACACTCGAATTTTCCTTCACCCTAAATCCCTAGAACATGCTCTGTAATCGAGTGAAATGCCCAATATAATTTATAATATACCCAATTCTCTCCTGGCATTACCACCTTATTATATATACAGAACTCGCGATCAAGCTCTCGGCAACGGCCTCCGTGGCTCAGTGGTCAGAGCATTGCACTAGAATCGCAAGGTCGTGGGTTCAATTCCTGCCGGAGGGCCTGTGTAGTTGCATTTTTCGCAACTGCTCCCGGTTTGGTCTTAAAATGTATATATTCTACACTCGAATTTTCCTTCACCCTAAATCCCTAGAACATGCTCTGTAATCGAGTGAAATGCCCAATATAATTTATATATATATAGCTATACATCAAATTATTGTTGAGTCAGTCTAAATATAGCCGTATCCAATCGCATCAAGTTTTCATTAGTGCGGTTATATATAGAATACCAGTATTCTATAATGGATATAATTATATACAATCAATTGTCGTGCTCTGCTATCTTGGTTGATAAGCCCATGGCGTCATGTTCTATTTGAATCGCTTGTTTAAATGTGGAAACGAAAAACAGTCGATGAAATGGAAGAGAACACATATTTTTATCCGGACTTATAAAATGCCAGGATGATTAATAAGTTTATACCTTTTAACAAAGTCCGTGTAAATGTTATACATCCTTTAAAAATAAGGTGTCCTCTACGCACGCTCTGACTGGCTGGATAAGAGTATGAAGATCATGAATGACGCAACGCGGCCGGAAATTTCGAAACTATCCCACTTTTAGTCAACTTCTTTCGTGTTCAAATGACGTCAAACGTGCCTTTATAAGAGTACATATATGCACGGAGCTTTACTGATGTTTTATTTGTTAAGCATAAATCTTGTCATTAGATTATCATTACTCTATAGGCGTCGTGCGTGGGAAGGTTTTGAGCATACACTCCCAATTTATTTTTTTTCGATTATAAAGATAAATAATATACATGTAGTTATGAAACGAGAAACTGATGCCGCGCATAACTAGTAAATGAGAAACTTTTCTATGTCACGCCATTTCTTAAGTACTTTCCTTGGAACGTATTTGGAAGACTTAAATAGATCTAATTAAAACTAAAGAGATAAATATAGAAACACTACCAGGCAACAGCATTAGAATAATTACTGACAACTGATCAAGTTTTAAGAACTTAAAATATTAGAGCTAAATTTCCGGCCGCTATCTGTGACCTTCATCAGAGTTGGACAAACAATATTCATTACAAATGGCTAAAATGCTTTTTTGTTTTTTTATTACATATATGCGTTAACTAAAGGCTGGATACTCTTGGAAATTCTTTGTGCTCATTTACTGATTTCTTATCATTAGAGGAATTAATGCCTCGAGAAAAATACGTTTATATGATAATATTTGTGACTGTTTAATTATATTTGTACATCATAGTCGGAATGTAGTTTATGTGTCCGGTTATTTTTCGCGTGTTCTCTGATTACTGCATGAATATACCCCAACCCCCATGTGAAGTCCACGAACCTTTACTTTATCCAACGTAAATGAAAGCACAAGATTTAAATTTATAAACAATATTTCCTTAACCTGTAAATCCGAAGGCCAATCTTTGTTTCAAAACATATCTCCCAATATAGTCGTCATTGGTTTGTAAGTCGCTCTATATCTGCATTTGTCAAAGTTCATTTTATCTACTAGGATTTATGGGTGCATTACAGTGTATCAAAACACAGAATTAATATATTCAATCAATTTAACATTAGTTTAGGATTAGTTTAGTATTAGAGTAAATTCTGCTTGCCAAGGATTAAGGTTAGGGTTGTGATTTAGATCTTCACACACTGAAAACTTCACTGTATAGCGGACGTTCTCTTTGTCCATTGTCTTTTTTGGTACACATGATCGTGCCGATTCTATCTGCTTCAAATAGAAGAATATACATGATAACATTTAAAAATAGGTACGCATAGCGTACATGTGTCGACTGTTGGATTGCAAAGGGTAAATGACATAACAAGTGTTCGAGATTAAAACACAAGTAAGGCGTGGTCATCAAAGAGTTTAAATATTCAAACGCGTCATGTCAGTAGCAATTCAAAAGATACATGATTATTACAACTTATTTTTGCGAGGAACTTGAACAGCGTCTGTTGTTGTTGTGACGCGTCAAATGATTTCCCGTCTGTTCATAATAATTAAGACATCACTAGAAATAAATGAATGCAACAACCCCTCGCCCGCTTTTACATATAATTTTCTTCAAATAAGCATCCGATTAGTTTTTCTTAGAATATTATAAGATTAAATTTCAACATTAAAACGATATTGAAAGTTGAACTATGTCTAGTGTGGATTGTTCAAGGGTATCTCCAATGAGTTAATAGTTAAAATTGTTAATTTACCAAGTGTTATGTGTCGTTAATCGTTATTTCTGAAGTGGCTTTTAAGTTGAATAATTAGCAAGCTTTATTACTGAATTAGGAAAATAAAATGTGTTTTTAAATCAAATGTTTTTGTTTTGTATATAGCGTCTTGAACGGTTCACACTCCACAAACAATTATGAATTAACTAACGATGCCTGGAACATTCTACTGGTTTCTATAGAAATTATTTAAAAGAACTTGAGTATTGGCGCATTTGAAACATTCGTTTGCTTTTAATCTCAACAACCTCTCGTTAGTATTGTATTAGTGGATTCTGTTGAGCGATCGTGAGTAGCTAGTTGACACTGATCCTGTCTTTCTCGGCTCGCTCACAAAAATTAATTTAAGTAACATTTATAATGTGTTTATACTCCATTTATCTAAATAAGAAGCTTTACTTTACAAATGTACAAATCAATTTGCATGTAGTGTGAGTAGTTTGGCATAGTAGATTGGGAGGAAATATCTTTTACGATTTTGTTTAACTAAAGTTCTATCTCCTACTCTCCCAAAGTGTTGAGAGTCGAGGAGTAGAACATCTTTGCTTGATGCAATAAAACCATAGAGCCAAAATTAACGAAACACCTATACATTTTTGCAAGTTTTTTAACTTTCTCGTAATATTTTAGGATCTAATAAAGCTCCCTTGGAAGTGTACATGGAATTGACCTTTTCCGCAATAACGGCGCCAGCTTGAGTTCGCAATGCATTGGGGTCTATCCAAGGTAACCCTTTACTGACCACAGTTGCCTTTTGGCAACTTAGTAATTTTACTCTGGCTAACGCCAGATTAATTTTAGTGTGGCTGACGCCAGATCATTTTTCTCGTCAAGGGGAGAGCTCCTGGAAACCTAGCCAATAAAAGGTGATTGCTTAGTGTTGAGACACAATGAGGTAATTGTTTCTTTATAAACACTTTCGTGGCAACAGTGTCTAAATATAATCGTTGTGATATTGGTAAAAGCAACAATTCTCTGACGTATAAGGATAGATTAATGACAAATGTATCCTTGTACGCCCAAAAATTGTTGCTTTTGCCAATATCACAACGTTCATATTTAGACATTGTTGCTATTTATAAAGATAAATTTACCGCATTGTAATCTTCACACTACGCAATCACCTTTTTAATTAAGCTTTTTACCCTGGATAGACCACAATGCATTGCGAATTCAAGATAGCGCCGCTATTGGTGAAAAGGTCCATTAAATTTGATTTAAATTCATATATTCCAAAGTATAAATAACATCAAAAATTTTGATTCCTAGTCTAGTTCAGTATTTTTTGTGAATAACAAGAAACAACCCTATAACACGAATGGACACTTCAAGTGCCCGGTTCTCTTCCAAAAACTCTTTCATAACCTACAAATTTCATTGTTAAACATGATTTCTTCCTGACCTTTTGAAATAATGTAGTTTAATTTCGACTTTTTAACGGATTTTGTCTGATATTAGTCCTTTAAGTAGCCCCTTAATTTTAGCCATGGTATATTAGTGTATTTTCTTTTTTCAATTGGGAAACTTTAGAATACAAAGCTGTTATCCTTGTTTGCCACTTGACTACCAGGCTACTTGGCTATTGTATATGACCACCTGGTTATACTTGGCTATTTGGCTATACTTAACTATACCTGGAACATTATATGAAACGACCCACATAATGCTGCTTAGAGGTTAGAGAATTTTAAGTACAATTTTAAGCAAGGTACTTTAAAGCAGCCAAAGTAGCCAAGTATAAATTAGTATAGCCAAGTATAACCAAGTATAGCGAAGTAGTTAAATAGCCAGTAGCGATGCATCTGTGATGCAATGGTCTGCTAACAATAGAGTACAGTTAAATACTGACAAATGCAAAGAACTGCGTATCTCATTCGCAAAGAACCAACAAGAATTTACTCCAATCTGTGTAAACGGCCAAGAATTAGAGAGAGTAAACAGCGTAAAGTTACTGGGACTTAACATTACAAGCAACCTCACATGGAACACTCATATAAGCGATTATCAAGAAAGCGTCAAAGAGGTTATATTTCCTCTTACAACTTAAAAGAGCCAAAGTAACCCGCAAAGATTTAGGTCTATTTTATATTAGTTGTATAGGCTAAGATCAACTCTTGACTATGCTGTCCCAGTTTTTCACTATAGTATTCCTAAATATCTCATGCATGAATTAGAACGGGTACAGAAAAGGGCAATGTCCATTATTTGCCCAGATCTTAACTATCATGATGCATTAAATCGTATGAACATTAAAGAGTTGGTTATCCACCATACCGATATATGCAACAATTTATTTAGTAATATTCAGAGTGATAAAGATCACCGACTTCGTAACTTAATGTTAGCTCCATACGAGCCTACCGATATTCATCAATGCATGCCAGATCTTTTAATATACCTAGGTACAGAACAAACCGGTTTAAAAATACGTTTTTTATGTCTTCAAGTATAGCGGCGAATATGTAAACTGTGCCGCGTTTTTCTAGATTTAAACATTTTCTATATGAATAATATTTCAGTATTATTAGTTTTCGTGGTCAGTTGTATATTCATCAAATTGCTTTGTAAATATATTTATGGAAACTTATTAATATGTTGTAAATTATTTTAAATACGCAATTCAGCCCTTGGCTGCTATGTATTTTTTGAATAAATCATCATCATCATCATCATCTATTTTTGACGTCGACGTCAGCAACATTTGTATATGTCAAATAGCGTGTCATTAAGCAAGTTAGTCTTCGTCTGACATTATATGAACATTACAGTGCATGGCGACGAGAATTAAATTCCTCTTAGATTGTTTTCATCTCTTTGACCCTTCCCATCGTTCAACATTCACGAAGTGCTTATAGGCGTATACTACTACAGAACCAACCCGGACCACTAGAAAATTTACCGTCTGCCTTGTTCGCTAACTTTGCCCACCATATGAATTTTATAATGTATACAGTTCTGGCTCTACCAAAACTAAAAAAAAATTAAAAACTGCAAAAAATAGAAGAAAGAAAAGTTTGACTGCATTCAAAGATAGAAAGAAATAGAACTGCGGTTTTATCAGTTTGACAAACCTCTCGACATGCACTATAACTAAACTAGCAGCTTTAAGTGACTCTTGTAGAAAGTGGTATCTAACATACCGTCTGATGAGACCAGTTGGTCTGGTTCTCTTATTACTGCACGGAGCCCAATCAGAGCGTGCGTAGAGGACACCTTATTTTATAAGGCTGTATAACATTTACACGGACTTTGTTAAAGGGTATAAACTTATTAATCATCCTGGCATTTTATAAGTCCGGATAAAAATGTGTATTCTCTTCACTTTCATCGACTGTTTTTCGTTTCCACATTTTTATTGTAACAAGCGATTCAAATAAAATATGACGCCATGAGCTTATCAACCAAGATACCAGAGCACGACACTTGATTGTATAATTATATAGATTATAGAATGCCGGTATTCTATATATAACCGCACTAATGAAAACTGCGATTGGATACGGCTATATATATGTATATATATATAACCTTCTAGACGCGGCGAGACTATTTACTTTGCTAAACAGTCTCCAGTTTGGCCTGGAACGGTGTTTTCTACGTCTTACTTATTGCGATCGCAAAGTCTACGATGAGTATATGAAGAACATGAATGACGCAACGTGGCCGGAAATTTCGAAACTATCCCACTTTTAGTCAACTTCCTAACTTCCTTTGTCAACTTCTTTCGTGTTCAAATGACGTCAAATGTGCCTTTATAAGAGTACATATATGCACGGAGCTTTATGTTTTATTTGTTAAGTATAAATCTTGTCATTAGATTATCATTATTCTATAGGCGTCGTGCGTGGGAAGGTTTTGAGCATACACTCCCAATTTATTTTTTTTTTGCGATTATAAAGATAAATAATATACATGTAGTTATGAAACGAGAAACTGATGCCGCGCATAACTAGTAAATGAGAAACTTTTCTATGTCACGCCATTTCTTGAGTACTTTCCTTGGAACGTATTTGGAAGACTTAAATAGATCTAATTAAAACTAAAGAGATAAATATAGAAACACTACCAGGCAACCGCATTAGAATAATTACTGACAACTGATCAAGTTTTAAGAACTTAAAATATTAGAGCTAAATTTCCGGCCGCTATCTGTGACCTTCATCAGAGTTGGACAAAAAATATTCATTACAAATGGCTAAAATGCTTTTTTGTTTTTTTATTACATATATGCGTTAACTAAAGGCTGTACACTCTTGGGAATTCTTTGTGCTCATTTACTGATTTCTTATCATTAGAGGAATTAATGCCTCGAGAAAAATACGTTTATATGATAATATTTGTGACTGTTTAATTATATTTGTACATCATAGTCGGAATGTAGTTTGTGTCCGGTTATTTTTTGCGTGTTCCCTGATTACTGCATGAATATACCCCAACCCCCATGTGAATTCCACGAACCTTTACTTTATCCAACGTAAATGAAAGCACAAGATTTAAATTTATAAACAATATTTCCTTAACCTGTAAATCAGAAGGCCGATCTTTAAGTTTCAAAACATATCTCCCAATGTAGTCGTCATTGGTTTGTAAGTCGCTCTATGTCTGCATTTGTCAAAGTTCATTTTATCTACTAGGTTTTATGGGTGCATTACAGTGTATCAAAACACAGAATTAATATATTCAATCAATTTAACATTAGTTTAGGATTAGTTTAGTATTAGAGTAAGTTCTGCTTGCCAAGGATTAAGGTTAGGGCTGTGATTAGCTAGATCTTCACACACTGAAAACTTCACTGTATAGCGGACGTTCTCTTTGTCCATTGTCTTTTTTGGTACACATGATCGTGCCGATTCTATCTGCTTCAAATAGAAGAATATTCATGATAACGTTTAAAAATAGGTACGCATAGCGTACATGTGTCGACTGTTGGATTGCAAAGGGTAAATTACATAACAAGTGTTCGAGATTAAAACACAAGTAAGGCGTGGTCATCAAAGAGTTAAATATTCAAACGCGTCATGTCAGTAGCAATTCAAAAGATACATGATTATTACAACTTATTTTTGCGAGGAACTTGAACAGCGTCTGTTGTTGTTGTTGTGACGCGTTAAATGATTTCCCGTCTGTTCATAATAATTAAGACATAACTAGAAATAAATGAACGCAACAACCCCTCGCCCGCTTTTACATATAATTTTCTTCACATAAGCATCCAATTAGTTTTTCTTAGAATATTATAACCGCCCCCTCCCTCCTGTCTCATGCAGTTCTTACAATAGCTCCTGTCATCGAACCGAAGTAAGTATAGTACAGTAAAATCGGAGTGTCAAGATGAAGCAAAAAAAACAACACAACAAATCTTTATTCGAAAATGCACAAACGGTAAAAAACAACCTGAACTTGTGTCACGTTCTATAGTCGTCTGACTACATGGCATTCTCAGTGGGACACGGTAAAACAAACGATAATCACAAAGACTAAAGTGACTAGTTGTTTCAACTGCATGAATTGCAAAGTTGAACATAAAGGAAAACTTAGTTTATGCTCTATGAATGTAAAATAATATTCTGTTTACATGGACGTTGCCAATTTAGATTTTGCAAGCGTTTAAATGGCTTCCTTGTCTGTTTCACAATGACAGAAAAGGCAACGTATTAAAATTGTTAGTTAAAAGTAACAGGCAAGGTTTCAGTCAAAAACATGAAGAAAAAAAACAGCAGAGAAAATTGAAAAAGTTCATATCAATAATTAAAAGAGTATGTAGTTTAACGTCAAAGTCAAAAACACTAGAAAACACGTCGAAAAACACCACAGAAAACAAATTAACGAATCTATTTAACAGATTGAATACCAGAAATAAGCGAAGACAAAAATAAGGTAATATAAATAGACTGTTTTGATTAATCAAATGGCAAATTTTCATTCAAAAATAGATAAGCTTAACAGTGGTCAAGAAAATATGGAAAACATAGATTGGCGTCTTCAGCAAAACAGCAAAAACCCTTAACGTAATAAAATTGATATCTCTCAAGATGAAACAAAAGGGAAACTTTCATTCGAAACTATATTTTCAGTGGTCGAGAAAATATGAAAAACTTAAGCTTACCTTTAATAGTGACTTAGTCTTAGTACGGAAATTTCATACCTTCGCGTTTATTCTTGCTGCCCTCTTTTAGTTTCCATTCTACTCACAATCAACAGTTTTTCCTCAGTTTTTCTTTCTGATCCTTCGAAAGAGATGTACTAGCTGATCCAAAAGGCGACTTTCTTTATTCTCGTCCAGATATTCTCGTCAACAATAAATTATTTTGCAATATTAAAAGACAGTTTATTTTGCTATCGTGATCGCCAAATGATCTTAAATGTTGATGTCAGCCACTGACCTGTATATAACTGGACCGCTTGCTCTTGCCAAAAAAGTGTGGCCATTTGAACATGGCGTCAAATGGCGAATTTGAGTCCTTCTGCTCATGGGAGCTGCCACTGACCAGTGCTTGACACTGGTCTGTAGGCGTTTTATGCTATGTTATGTTCTTTTCGTAAAAAAAATTTTTCTCCTGTTTGAAAATTGATCTAAACTGGCCATGTTTTTTTCAGTTTAATATATTTTTACGCTCCGTTGTTGGCAACTAGTGACACCTGGAGAACACCAGCTTATAGTAAGTGCAGTTAAAACTTTCAATGTAGTCTGTCGAAATACAAAATAAATGTTTTACATCGTACGTTCTTCATTATATGATTGATGTTTCGGGGTTTAAGTTTTAATAAGCTTAACAGTTATGTTTACTTCGTATTTGCTTGCCTTCACTGGCCCTTCTGGTTCAGATTTCAAACTCACTGGAACATTTCAACATAAGGACAGAATTTTTCGCAAGATTTGGCATATGTTTTACAACGAGAAATACTGATGTTTTACAGCAGTAAGCTTATTAAATCCTTTTCGAAAAGTACTAAAATGTGCCGAAAGCCTACGAAAAGTATTAAAATACAAGCCGTTGAATTGCCGGCCTGGTATTCACTTGGCAGTTCAGTTGTCCCTTCTTCATTTCGGCAACAAAAACAATTTAATAAATATAACTTATGCGGCAACAAAACCGAGTAACCGACAGGAATTAACAATATAACTGCTTTGTGTATTTATTCAGTTCTGTACCTTTTTTAACCTTTCAAAAAAGATTTGTTGTGTTTACTGATCTTTGAAAATATTAGCGAGTCAAGGATTTTTTTCTTCATTTTCACGGGATATTTTATAAAGCCTGCGTCTGTAATCCAGTCAAAATCGCGGTCAGTGTTGTCTACCATGAGCAGAAGGGCTCAAATTCGCCATTTGACGCCACGTTCAAATGGCCACACTTTTCATAACTCAAAGATAATAGCAAGCGGTCCAGTTATATACAGATCAGTGATGTCAGCCAATAAATAATTCTGGTGCTTCATATTGTTACCAATCCACCCCCCCCCCCCCCGAATTTTTACGGCGCAATTTGAACATTCTACCAAGGACTATATATATAAATATTCAAATCACTCAAAATCCCCTCCTTGCTTTTTATACACGCGTGTAAAATGGGCTCCACGCGTGTCGAGATTAGCATCCTCACCAGGGACAAAACTTTGATATTTTAAAATACTTTATAAGCAAAGAATGGCGTGTTGCAAAAGTTTTGATAACGAATCTAATCTACCGCAAGCAGTCAAAATAGGGCCATTTAAACGGGAGAAAATAAGTCGCGACTTAAGCCCTGTTTACACGGCCAAAATTTAAGCACGCTTTAGTTAAGCGTGCTTAAAATGCGCCACCTTGGTCCAAGCGTTTACACGTCATTTAATAATCCCTTACTAAAACACGTACACCATTATTCAACATGGCAGACGAGCTATATTTTGGGTTTTGGAAGCTTCGTATGGGTAGCGTGCGTCAAAAAACATCGGAAGACATCGGTACACGAGAAAGAGTAATAGCTAAGAGAAAGAAAGAAACAAAGGAACAAAGAATAGCGAGATGGAAGCTTCTACAGCAGGGAAAAAAAATGCATTTTATCGTATTAATAAGAACGTATTAATAGCAAGCGTTTTTCAATCCCGTTGCGTTTAGACGGCCAAGTTAAGCGCGATTAACTGATCGCGTCAATTTAATCCACCTCCTTGAGGTGGTGCAAACTAATCTCGATTAATTTACGCCGATCTGTTTACACGGACATTTTTTACACGAACACACTCGTAAAAACGGTTAATTTCTAATATTAAAGCAGCGACTTATTTTGGACTAGCTTTCAACCTTTGCTTATTTTAGTCGCGACTTACTTTGATCAAGAACAAATTGACCATTGATACGAGTGTGTTCGCGACTTAAATAAGACACGTCTTAATAAAGGCGCAACTTATTTTCTCCGTTTAAATGGCCCAAATGAATACAAAAATCGCAAAAATCGACCCATTAGATCAGAAGATACGTGAGCTTTTTTCTTAGGCACTTGAACTGCAATCTTTTGAGTTTTATTATTATTTTGTTATCCGTTGAGATTTCCTATCTGTTCAGAACAAGACGTAACAAGAATTTGACCTAAGTATCACCAATGCATGGCGCATCGAAAAAGTTTCTATATTCAAACACATCGTGTGAGTAGCATGCAGTTGATGGATATAAGAAAACCACCAAAATTAGCCCGTTAGATCGGAAGACCTATAATCGGGAGAAAATAAGTTTAAGTCGCGAATACACTCGTATAGGCCCGTATAAATTAAATGGTCAATTTGTTCTTCACCAAAGTAAGCCGCGACTAAAATAAGAACATGGTTGAAAGCTAGTCCAAAATAAGTCGCGACTAAAATAAGAACATGGTTGAAAGCTAGTTCAAAATAAGTCGCGACTTACTAGAAATTGACCGTTTATACGGGTGTGTTCACGACTTAAAAGGACACGTCTTAATTAGGTCACGACTTATTTTTCCCGTTTAAATGGCCCTATTAACACTAGAAAAAGTACAACTTGCTTCAAGGATACTTGGAAGTTTTATTTAAAATTATAAAAATTTTCCAAAACAATGTCGAAATACTTGTCTAAGCCAACCCCCAACCCTTTGGAGCTTGCTACGCGCGCGGCACTGTATCACAATGACAAAATTCAAATATTTATAGTATCAATGCCATCGCTCACCGTTTATATTATAGCCACATGTAAGTAGAACCTGGACGAAATGTTGATCCTGGCTCAAAAATCTGATCCGAGTCTCTTTGAACCACCAAAGTTTTTGTACAAATTTTCGTACACCATTTGTTTTCCTTCATTGTGACGTCATTCACAAAGCCAGCCAGTCTACTCTGTCACTAGAGTTGTTAGTATTATGTCCAACTGACCTTCAAAGGTCAGTCGCCAAAAAAAAATAATTTTGGTATAACTATAGAATACCTCGCACTATAAGAATACTGCATGTAGTTCCTTGTAGGGGCTGGGGAAAAGGGGAGGACAGTCTCGTTACGCTACATTATAAGACATTACGCTACAATGTAGTCAGCCATACTCAATAGCATACAGTCTACCTACATAGCTGCATGTAAATTTAATAAATGTACTCATATAGACGCGGCGAAGCTTCTTTTTTTTTTGGCTAAACAGTCTCCAATCCGGAACACTATACACTTGTTGACTGGCGCCGTGGGAAACATCGAGTTATGTTTCTCGAGGCAAAAGTCAACAAGCGTTTTGTTATATACCAAAGACTTTTAAAATACCAAACTGACTCGAAATTTCAGACAAAACTTCAAAATACACCAGACTCAACAACTACAAAGAACAGTTTAAAATTTCTCCAGGTTTTCTTCAGACCTTCTTGGAAGATATGTATAGATACTCTTTCTTTTGGAAAATTGGCTATTTCGTACCAAAAATGCTCGAAACAAGCTCTTGTTTTTTTTTCTGCCGAGGGAAACATTGCAGTTTCCTCAGTTCATTGTTGACGTCGGAGGGAAACAGTACAATGTTTCCCTCGGCAGAAGAAAACATTGAGTTTGTTGAACAACACGTAACCATAATTTGACCAATAAGATCTCATCTTTGACAAACGAAAGTCTTTGGTATACAGCTATTTCAATAAACGTTGTCGGTAAGATCGGCGTAAAGCCTACGCGACCAGACCGAAAGGGAGTATGGGTAGAAACCACTGAAACAATAAAGTTATTGAATTTCTACAAATAAACTATTGAATTTCCATTTCTACCCACACTCCCTTTCGGTCTGGTCGCGTGACAACGTTTGGTGTTAAAATACACTAACTTTTACTATAAGAGTCACCTGAATGTGCTAACCTGGTGTATAGTTGTTCGAATTTTTTTTTCATATAAGCAAGAGGGTTCGATTCGTGTTCAAATCCACAGCTTTAATTTTTTCTCTTTTTTTTTGCAGTCAAACATTTATTTTTTACAGTTTTCGATTTTCTATGATTTTTGAAACATTAGATTTAGAATTAAAAACTGTGTAGTGTGTCAGGTCAACCTTGCAAAGCAAGCAACTATTCTAATATGAGTTGGTTAGCTATCAAATAAGCTATATTAGCGGCAAAAAGAGAGTTTTTCAAAACTAAATAAAAGTAAAAACACCGAAAATGTTTTCTATTTCTTAAATAGACACGTTATAGTCAAGTTTAATCTAGTTACGTTAAATTCTTGCATTTTCAAATTTTAATTTCTTACATTCTAGTATACGAATAAGCGGTAAGCAAGAAAAAGACACGTTCTTCTGAAAGGTATGGTAATAATTCTATAAAACACCAATATTTTTGTCTCTATATTTAAAGCCATCTTAGTAAACGTCTTAGTAATCTTTCAGGACTTCTCCTTTCTAAAATATGCTTGCCTCACGATGCAAACACTTGCCGCATACGTGCACGCAGGTATGCAGCCATATTTGCTGGCATATAGTGCATGTACACTAAAGTTGCATACATGCATGCATGCATCTTCCTCCTTATCATGCATTCGTAACCTGTATGCATATCAACTGTATGCACGCAGTCCTAACTTGCATGTATGTATGAAATGGTTTACATATATATGTACTATTGATTGTATATGCATGCAATTCTATAAGTTGCATACTTGCGTAAATAATTTGCATATGCATGTGTTACTGACTTCATACATGCATCCTTAAGCTCAACGCATTAGATGTGTTAGGTCTGCGCTATAACGTCGCACAATAGACGAACTTAATTCAGACGAATTTAATTGTTTGAATTTTATTCGACGCAACTGCGACGTATAACTTGATTAAATTCGACAGACGAATTAAATTCGTCTCAGTAATTAAATTCTCTGAGTCATGCTTCACCAGTATGGGGAGGTTGTCCTAATAAAGAATTATTTAATTGATTGGAAATTTTACATACGAGGGCAGCAAGAATTATTTGTAACTTTTCTTATGATATGCCTACGGTTGCTGTGCGTCTTAAGGTGGCCCTATACAGTTTCTTGAAAAATAGAAAATACAAGTTTGAGAGCCCAAAACACGTGCATAAACAATTCGGAAAAATAATAAAACTAAATGTTATGCATAGTTAAAAGGTCTGACAATCAAAAACTGTTCAAATAAATAGCAACAGTTGTTGCTATGGAAACAATGACGTTTCAAAATGGCTTCCAATTACCATTCAAACTAATTTAAATCGAAAAAAACTTTGGTGACCCCCCATTTTTTTTTCATTAAAACTTTTCGTGAAGTATGAGTAATCAATAGGCCGATTTTAAAAAATTCTGTAAACCCAAATTTTTTAAAAAACAAACCTGATTTTTCTGAGAGAAAAATTATTCGTTCTACAGATTTTTTTAAAAATCGGCCTATTGATTACTCATTAGTCTGTATTACTCATAGGTCAAAAAAAGTTTTAATGAAAAAAAAATTGGTGGTCACCAAAGTTTTTTCGAATTAAATTAGTTTGAAGGGTAATGTGCAGCCTTTTTGAAACGTCATTGTTTCCATAGCAACAACTCTTGCTACTTATTTGGTAACAGTTTTTGATTGTCAGACCTTTTAACTATGCATAACATTTAGTTTTATTCTTTTCCTGAATTATTTATGTACGTGTTTTGTACTCTCAAACTTGTATTTTCCATTTTTCAAGAAACTGTATGGAGCCACCATACACTTATTATATAAATTCCAATTGCTAAATTAGTTTATAAAATGTATGAAAATCAGGTTCCGCGAAGTATGACCAAAATAATTTCAAAATGTAATAACAGTAGAAAATTTACAGGAAATTATAGACTAGACGTTCCGAGATTTAACACTTACGTTATGAAGCACGCAATTTTACACAAAGATTCAATTATTTGGAATGTTATGTAATAGCGTAATAATTTCTACCATACACATAGAGCAGGCAAAATATATGGAGAGCCAATAGCTGGAATGGGGCGTTTGGTGGCTAAACTAAACTGTCAAATATTATTTGCTTAATTACCAATGTGGTAACCATCATGGTGCCCTGGTACAGCAACATAGCGGCCAAAAATGCCCAAATAAAGCCGGATTTCAGTCAGAATGATCAAACTCAAAATGACTTAGACATTATATTGAAAGCTTAACTAATCACCGTGATGATGCGATGCTGAGACAAATCACAGAAGCAGTACTTATTGGCAAGGTAAACCATGACGAGCTAATCAATACGAAGAATGAATGGAATTATGTGAAAATCCCCCGTGCTATTATAACAGAGGGTTAATTACATTAGAATTTACATGAAGTTTTTCAGTTTCTGGGGTTCTTGGTCCTGAAACCTAACATTTGATACTACATGAAGTTTTCAACCTAACATTTGATACTACATGAAGTTTTTACCCTATTTTATTTAATTAGCAATATGGTGATTTGTTGAAGAGGTCCGAAGGACGAAACTAGTACTTTTAATCGCCTTACTTCTTTAATTACACATGTGTAGAAAGCTAAATAAATATTTCTTACAATACTTATGAGTTATAATGGATAGTTCACACAGAAACATGTTAAACTACATAAAAGTTCAGTGTCGTAAGTGGCTAAAGCCTACAGGCCCGTGCTTGCAGGAGGCCCGTAATTTCCAGAGAATACATTTTTTATTAGCATTATTATCATTTGTATTTTTAATGCAGCAATGAGATGGTAGACAGTACGGTGCTAAGGTCCTTCATGTACTAGAAATAAATAAATAAATGCTTCCACATAGTTAGCTCCGACCTCATTTGTCATTCATAGGAAATTGTGATTATAAGAAGACCATGCACGGCCTCGGAATGCAGGAAATAGCATTTCTGAGACTCAAAATTTCCAAATTTTCTGGGGCCCAAAACGCCCCGCACCCCCTTAGATGGTTCTCGCGTCTTCTGTACTTGAATATCGTTACCGAACTCGCCAATGACGGAGTGACTGGGGTGTCCAAGTTATCTCTGGATACGGCACTGATATCGATATCAGTTTTTTCATAGATCAGTGCACTATGAGGCCCATGAATTTTATTTAGCCTACAGGCCCGGAAACTGGTAATCCGCCACTGCGTAAGTGTGCACTATAATATTTATTTTTACTCTGACTTTCAAGCTCAGAGGCTTGGCTTTGAAATTTTGAAATGCAGAAGTGGTGACATTGAACAGTATACACGAATAATAGTATCACGTTGAAGTTTTTACAACATTAATCAATAAATATGGCTGATGGACCATTACTAACAACATATATCTAGGGGGGTGTTCATATGATCCCGGTTACCGGGCTGGCCCGCTTAGTGGGGATCTCGCCTCGTAGTTATTTTCCTATAAAAATTTGTTTTGCGTTCATATGAGAAAGCGGGCTGGCCCGCTTACCGAGATCTCGGCAGCGTGTGCCGAGATCATAAGTAGGCGGGATGAAATTTTCCCATATGAACACATCGTCCCGCTTACCGGGATGAAGTCATTAAGGACAAAAGTTAGTTCATACAGCCGACGTTCGAGGGATTTATCTGACTTAATTTATTATTGAGGAGGTTTTCCAACAAAGTTTGGTCTTTTTTCTACCTTGGACAAAGATTTTCCTAGTTTTTTCCTTCATTTCTTATCTAATTAGTATTCAAGGGCTGTATGCTATATACAGCCCGCGGTACATCAAAGAAAACCGACTCAATAATAAATTAATGGCATATAAATCACAATTGTATAATAAAAGGATTGATTATGAAGCATACAAACATGTGCAATACGACAAAATTGCGATCTTTGATGGCTGATGTCTAGTCACGGATCATCAGACAAGCTAATTTTAGTCATGATTTCTCCTCAGTAGGCGGGATGAAAACTACCATAATATGAACACAAAACAGACTTCGTTTTGCTTACCGGGCCATCCCGCTTACCGGGATCATATGAACACCCCCTAGATCATCATTGTTTCAACGATATCGTTCAGTTCAGTAATGGCGAAACAACAAAGCCTTGCGGTCTTACGAATGTTGGAATTAGAATAACCATTAATTCTTTGAAAGTTCTCATGGCGATAATGTAATATAAATAAGTTTTGTGGAAACACCACGTAAAATATTTCTTTGCTAAGCTTTCGGCCTGTTGACTCAGGCCGTCATTGCTCCGATGAAGGCCTGAGTCAACAGGCCGAAAGCTTAGCAAAGAAATATTTTACGTGGTGTTTCCACAAAACTTATTTATATTAGAATAACCATGTTCACTATATGTTGTTGACATTGCGTTTTAGATTGTGCTTGCACTTGCTTTACTTGCTTGGATATTTGGTGTATACACACCAAATTGTATTCATTTTCATAATAAGATTTTATTGGAATTTTTGACTTTTTAAATAATACAACATGCACGGCTTACCTTTTAATACGTGTTAATATATAGAGGAGGTTGCACAATCGAACGTACAATGCATGTGGTGGCGTCAAATTGTATTGTTAGTATATTCCGCTTTTGCAGTGTTTCATATGGTGTGTTATGAAGATCTTCTGATAGGAAGTCGTGTGTATGTATAAACGACTAAACACGACTAGATTCTAGAACTTTTTTATTTAAACAATATTTTATTAACACATTAACCCCAAGAACTTTTTATCTGGTAACCAAACACCAGGAAGGTTAAAACAACAATACATAGTCAAAGCCGGGTTATTTTAACCATGCATGGTGGTATATTAAATAGCAATACTCTGTTTTAATTATTTTACACGTAACCTGCATGAAAGTTTAAAATCTGTTTTAAGTCTAAGAGGGTTGCAAATGACTCAACCTTATATCATTCCATGTAGTTAGGGGTCAAAAAAATACTTCTTTAATCATAATTTTCGCGTCTGCGCAGCAAGAAACGTAATCACATTGTCATTGTCAATGACGTGAACTTTCACGATCGTATAATCTCGATCAAACACTATATGCCAAGACGATTTTGAAATCACAATAGTCAATATGTTGCGACTACAGACGTCCGGACTGGCTGCACTGACTGCCGTGTTCACTCTATAGTAGTGTGAAACAAACATAAGCACAAGGGTTTAAAACAATCAATAAGAAAAAAACCCAACAGTATTTCTAAAGAGCGATTGGAATAAGCACACGGGTAAGCATCAAGAAAAACAAACCTTATTATAATATTAATATCGACGGTGATCTTACGGATGAAAAATTTCTGTCCAAGGAGGTAGGGGATTGATAAAATCAAACAAAATGACAAGAGAGCTCACATTAAGTTAAATTTAACTTGTTGTTCTAGTTTTTGAATTAGTTAGTGCGAGCTAGATAGATTGTTTCATCCCAGCAATGCGGGCTAAAAATTCTATAAAGCACGTAATTAAGTGCATGGGTGGCCAACCCAAAAGCCTTAGCTACCTTGGCCGTCGCCGCACAGTCCTGGCTTACCTTAATTTCAATATCTTATCTTATCGGTCTTTACAATCCCTACAATCCCTACAATCCCTTGCAAAACCATATATGTATATGCAAATAAAGAATTGAAATTGAATATATATACAAATCAATGCAAAATCGAAGAAAGAAACAAGAATCTTATAACATTCCTGTTTCTTCAGTTCCTCGATTTTGTGAACAAGGAAGGCCAACCACAAGTATAATGTTTCAGGTTATTGCCAAACAACAGTCTTATATTTCTAAATTAAGATTTAGTAGGACTCGTATACACTATAGATGAGGCACTAAAACTTTGTTTGTATCTAAATAAAATATTTCACGTTGCTCTGAACCAGCCGGGTGGCTCATTTGCATAGGTGTCTAAAATGAGGTGTCAGAATTAGCGGAAGCACTTTACGACGTAGCTACAAAACGTAAATAAATAAACCAAAACGAAAAAAATGATTACACGTAGAGGACATCTGCGTTTCTAAAAAGTAAGCTTCTTAAAGCGGAGCTCAGGACAAGGTCAGGTCGAATTTAATTCGTCGCAATGCAGGAAAATCTGTCTGCGCGTGCGTCAGTGGTCTGCCGGAAGCAGAGCTTTCTCGCTGCGGCCACCGATAATGTAAACTTTATTTATTGGTCATTAAACGTAGAAATTACAATGATAAACCTCGCTTTTACAGGTAGTTTGCCACTGACTATTTGAACTGATGCTACATGAGAATAAAAATCTTAGAATATCATTAGTTTCGGATAATAATAATAATAATAATAATAATAATAATAATAATAATAATAATAATAATAATAATAATAATAATAATAATAATAATAATAATAATAATAATAATAATAACAATAATAATAATAATAATAATAATAATAATAACTTTATTTCCAGAGGGTATTGTGTATATACATTTATTACTATGAAAGTATTCTACCTAATGGCCCTCATATAAGTAAATTCTAAAGATATATATAATACATAAATACAAAAAATTAAGATAAGTAACAACGACATTTTATAACATGCTTCCAAGAGTTACAAGAAAATTTATTGACATGGTCTACGGCAAAGTTTAAATAAATGAAAAATTCTTTTAGTTTAGGTTTAAACGAGCTAAGTGAATGATCATCAATACCCTTCAACTCATTAGGTAAAGAATCGAAGAGCATTGCACTACAATAAGATAATTTAGACTTTGCCATCTCTATTTTGACACGAGGAAGTTTTAAAGTCGGTGATGGATGATGACCTGGTGTTTACATCATGAGAATCCCTCAGGAAGGAGAATAATTTACAAGCCAAGACGTTTTTAAAGTATTAAATACCAGATAATTTTTCTTATTTTAATAAGAATAAGATTATGAATAGGAATCCACCTCAACTGGCGGAATAGTTCAATAGAAGGCAATCAGCGTCCGGTTTTTTATCAAGTATTAGTCTAGACTGTACTACAGTCCCTTATTGGGGCTGGGGGGGGGGGGGGGGGGGGGGGGGGGAGGGGCGAGTAGCGATGAATACGCAGCGCAGCGATGAGTACGCAGCGCAGCGATGAGTACGGTTATTACGAATACGTTTCAGCAGATATAGTCTGGAGTTAACGATGTTGTAGATATTAGTAATTTGGTGATCCCATTTAAGGTGCTGATCAAAAGTGATTCCAAGCAACTTAGCAGTCTTCACCTCCTCAATAATTTTTTCGTTTAGTTTAACGACTAACGGACAAGCGTCGGGAAATTTACGTCTGGAGAATAAGATCATAGTTGTTTTTTTTTAACGTTTAGAGCCATATTATTGAAATTAGCCCACTCTAGAATACACATCTTTTTCTAACAAATTACTTATTTCGTCAACATTGGAGCCACGAGTAATTAAAGTTGAATCATCCGTAAACAGAAATGACTCGAGTCAGTCAAACACAAGGGGAGGTCATTAATATAAATTGTGAGATCAAACGCTTTGGAGAAATCAATTAAAGTCATACCATTCATTTGAGCTTGTTCAATACTGTCCAAAAGGTACCGTAAATCATTATAAGGGAAGACTCGCAAGAATGTTGGGCTCTAAAACCATGTTGATGTGGCGAAAGAATATTATTAGATAGTAAATAATTCATATATGAATTTGAAACATGTCGTTCAAGTACTTTAGAGATAACTGCTTCCTCTTTCTGTCCGCTCTCCTGTTTTGTAAATAGGAATCAGTTTAGCTTTTTTCCACATTTCTGTGGGAAAATACCAGAGTCAATGCTCAAATTATTTATTTATTTTATATATTGTTGCATACAGGATTAGCAAGTCGTTTTTAAAACTAATCGAGTGCTTTTCCTGCAAATATAAATACAAAGGAAAATTATGGCGAGTATAGAAAGTATAAGTTATTGAAAATAAAATTAACGTAATGAAAAACGTTTGGTGGACATGATATATTCCATGGTGGAATTTAAAATCGAAACATTCACTCTATGTCCTATATAGTTAGAACCTTTTAAAAGTAAATCAACTTGTAGACTTTTATTTAAGGATAGAAAATTTATTGATGGATGCCGTAACAAAGAGACGACTGAAGTCAGGAGTTTAACTCGGCAGTTGAAATATTTAGGGCAGGGCAACAAATAATGTTTAATAGTCTCATGCGCAGCTCACAAGAGCAAACAGCGTATGGAAGAATGTTACGTTGGTGAAGATAAAAGTTTAGTGCGCAAAAGCCTAATCTCATACGAGTTAACAGAATGAGCGGGTATCTGATACCTATATTATAATGTTTAGGAGGTGACGGACGGACTTGGTTACGAAGGCAATTCTTAAAACTTTTTAAAAGGCAATAACCTGATTTGTTCAGGTAGCTCATTCCATAACTTTATTGTTGATTGTAAAAAGCTATTTTTATATCTATTAGTCCTGCACATTAAAAGTTGTAAATCTGCAGGATTTCTTAATCTGTGAGTCAGGGTTAGGGTTAGCTCAAATTACATATCCGAAGAATAACAGGAGTTATGGAGTTAACTGAAATCTTGACAAAATAAGCTGGAATGCTATCAAGACCAGTTGCCTTGTTCGAATCCAAGTCATTTAATAGTTTAATTACATCAGCAATGTTCATTAAAGGAATAGAAAACTTGGATTCACAAGCACTTATACTATTAAGATAGGGGTAGTTTTGATTTGTTTGAATAGTTATGCCAAGATTTTCAGCAATAGAAGAAAAGTATGCGTTGAAAAGATCACTGATCTCTTTAGGGTCAGTGATCTTTACATCATCGACAATTAAAGTTGACGGAGGTGGAATAAAGCTGGAGGGTAAGATATTTTTTAGAATTTTCCATAGCTGGCGTGAATTATCAGTTAAGTTATCAGTTAAGAGTTTTTTGTAGTATGAGTTTTTGGACTTATTAATAATGTGGACTGATTTGTTTCTCCAACTTTTTTCTGATACCAGTGATTGGGATTTTTAGTCTTAAGATATAATTTAAGAGTTTAATCACTTTTACGTTCCGCCTCACGAATTGAAGAATTATACCAACCGGTTGGAGTGAACTCTCTTTTCTACTAATGGAGCATGATCATTAAGAACTTTAATGAAATAAGAATGCCAAATTTCTAACAAATCGTTAGGATTATCAAAGATTTCAAAGACATTCTGGGGAATACCCAGAAGAAAACTGGACATATCCAGATTCTTAGATCTATGGTATTTAATGGTATGATGGCAATCATTCGAGCATTAACTTTTCTGGTAATAAAAATCGGCAAATGATCGCTTAAACCAATGGGGAGAACTCCTGATTTAAGAACATAATCATCCCTTGATGTAAAGATCAGGTCAATCACAGTGCTAGTCGCTAGATGAAGGTCGAGTAACAGACTGAATTACTTGTTTTAGTTGATATTTAGATGTCATAATGCGAAAGGACTTATAAGCTTTCTTATCAAGAAAATTCGTATTAAAGTCACCTAAAATAAGAATTTCCTTCTGCTCTTTATATGCTCGGTTGACTACCTTCAACCTGGGAAAGCTTTCAATATTGTTGATTTTCTGTAATTCGAAATTACAAGTGCTTCGACAAAAGCTATGTGCATTGTTTGTAAGCAGTTCATTTTCCTATTTGACAGGTTAATTATTTCTCAGTTGCTTTACTCTCTTTCTATAAAATACTCTATGGCTCTACTGCACACATCAGTTGTACCGCGTACGGGCATATTAAAATATGTCCAACGGTTTAAAATATGAAAAACATATCTAATAATGGTAATGAATGGGATGGTGTGGGGTGGGATGGTATGGGGTAGGATGGGGTGGGATAATTAACACTTATTGACTGGGATCGAGGGAAACAGTTTGTTTTGTGGCCCCGAGACCGCCGTTGTTACCCGAGGCGAAGCCGAGGGTAACAACGAGCAGTCGAGGGGCCACAAAACATACCGTTTGCCGAAGGTCCCAGTCAATAAGTATTTTATTATATACCAAGTGTCAAAGAAAACAAAAAAGAAAGACATCAAATCACTGAAGTAAATATAAGAGAATTGTCGAAGAAGCTCGTTGAGTTGTACTTTTGTAAGATTTTCAAACTCGGCGGCAAGTCCTTTTTCGATACAAAATTCCCTTAAGATTTTAACTGCTTGCTTGGTGACCTTTTTCGTCGATGTTGAGTCTTTATCTTTGAGTAAATTATCTATTTCGTCGCTGCTTCGGCTAGCGAACCTTTGTTTTTGCTCCATAACTTGACGATTTTATTATTCACCGGTCCATAACATATTATTCACCGCTGCAGAGCTGTTGCCGGGAGACAGTGGAATTTCATCACTATCACGTGATACCCTCTCGCCCAATGAGACGCAAGAAAACACGAACTTTGACATTTGGTATATACTAATAACTTATACGCAGAGCAAATACAGAACAGACAAACATAAAACAACACGACATCCTGCAACTACCAACGGCTTCCAACTGCATATCCCTGTTATGAAGTTATTTGTGTGCAAATAGGGACCTTAAGTAAGCTAGGACGATGACGGCAAATTAAAAGAAACCATGGATCAGGATACCGTATATTGTATGCTTCATGTATTTTGTAAGATCTTTAAAAGGAAGCCATAGCTTCGACAACGTGACGTAATAGATTAATGCCTGCCACAACGTCGTCTTGAAAACGTGAAAACGCTTCAGTTGGCGTTGTATACTATGTGCAACCAGGACGGTGTTGGGATTACTCTTGGTAATGCAAATTATTCAACGCTTTGTTTTGGTTGAAAAATACTATTGTACTTTGGTCGTCGTCGTGACGTTCGCTGTGCTTGCTTATTAAGGTCCCTAATGCTCGTACATAAATAATACATTGATAATAAGTTGACGCATTCCATTGGTCGTTCATCTGCCTATACATACTATAAGCAATGTTTACAGATAACTAAGCTGAATCTGTTGCAACACCTTGCTATCCTGAATATGTTGCTTGTTTGTTTGTTTTTAAAATAGCTTTTTCCTTGTAGTTTTTCAGTTTACTTGCCTGCAAAGAAATAGTTAAAGTTTTTGAAGACATTACAACTGTCCAACAATATAGATCAAGAGGTAAACAACCAAACCAAGTTTTTGACGTGTTCGACATATAAAAATATAATTATTACGTCCAATAATAAAAAGTTTAACTTTGGTTGTTAATTGAACTATGCGCAGGTCTGATACACGTACATGCCCCGGTTCGATTCCAATTTGATGCGGAAATTAACGTTCATCAACATTATGGATAAATCTTTATGACATACAATGGAGTAAATTCACGGGATTTGTCAACACTATCAGAAAAAAACGTTGTCAATACATGGACATACGTTTTTACATATTTAGGATATCAACATTTTACGGTATCGTGTGTAAAGCAGTTATGTAATACGCCAGGAAAGTTTTCATCGCCCAACTGATGGAGATCAGTCTAGCTCCGTTGTGCAATATTAGGTCAACAAATGTTTGCAGACATGGAAAAAATTAATCTTTATTGTTATATACCAAAGACTTTCGTTTGCCAAAGATGAAATCCTATTGGTCAAATCATGGTCACGTGTTGTTCAACAAACTCAATGTTCCTTTCTGCCGAGGGAAACATTGCACTGTTTCCCTCTGACGTCAACAATGAAGAAGGAAACAGTGCAATGTTTCCCTCTGACGTCAGCTTTAATCATGTGTTGTTCACGTGAATTCACAATGATTATTGCATCAGATCAAGAACTTTGGACTTTTCGGAACATTTTGAAAACAAGAGCTGTTTCGAGCTTGTTTGCTACGAAATAGTCCATTAATATATATACATATCTTCAAAGAAGGTCTGAAGAAAACATGGATAAATTTAAAGCTGTTCTTTGTACTTGTTGAGTCTGGTGTATTTGTTTAGTTGGATTGAAATACGAAGACAAAGTCAAAGTGTTTTGGTAAGTCTTTTTGCCTTTTACAAGTTTCGAGTCAGTTTGGTGTTTTGTATTTTAAAAGTCTTTGGTATATAACAAAACGCTTGTTGACTTTTGCCTCGGGAAACATCGAGTTTTACGGTCCCTCAGACTTCAATGTCACCCTCGGGCTAAAGCCCTCGGGTGACATTGAAGCCTTCGGGTCCGTAAAACTCGATGTTTCCCTCGGCGCCAGTCAACAAGTGTATAATATTATTCATTCATAGGAAATTCCATCTACTCACCATTACCGATATTTGCAAATTTGGTAATTGATCTGTTATTGATCGGTTATGCATGAGTCAATATTAACCCCTGGGGATTTGTTTTTGCCACCACCCAAATACACACCAAAGCCCCCATACCTGGGGAATGATTTCGAAAACACAACTCAACAAATAGCCCTCTACCTGGGGCCGTCACCCTGATTATTAAAGCTGATAACATAGTGTCCTTTAAATAAATATACAGTACAGAGTACAGACAACTGTACAACACACTATCTACACAAACTTTGAGAGTATTGTACCTAGTATTTAAATATTGTTCAGATATACTTCATAAATAGATATGTAAAAACAACTTTATACTCGAGAAAATAGAATTTCAAACTGCCAAATGGCCAAGGCGATCCAAAAAGGATGAAAATATCTGATGCTTCCTCGTGTCTTATTTTAAGCTTTCTTGTGTACGGCTGCTGACCATGAAGACTGCAGATACTATACGAAGCACCTGCAAATGCCCCAGAAGCTCGGGAACGCATTCCCATCAAATCCTCTGCTATTCCCCCTGCTATCCCCACCTTTCCCCGGGTGGGGGTTATAATATTTTCTCGGCTCTCTATGTAACCAAATACAATTAAATGAAACTTTCCATGTCGTTTTGCACGTTTTCCTAGCTTAATTGAGGCTTTGAGCTGGCGCCGGATTAATGAGACCCTCTTGAGTCTAGACTTCTTAAGCATCGTTCTTGAGTAATTTTAACTACTTATTGACCGAGCGTGAGGTCTGTACTAGTGAAATATCGGACCGATGTTTTTTTAGTACGGACCGAGACGAGCGCAGCGAGTTGAGGTCTGTGCAAAAAACAGAGGTCCGATATTTCACTAGTAAAGACCGAACAAGCGAGGTCAATAAGTAGTTTATTATATGGCCATAGATGTTGTGA
This sequence comes from Corallium rubrum, assembly GCA_964035015.1. Lineage (NCBI taxonomy): Eukaryota > Metazoa > Cnidaria > Anthozoa > Scleralcyonacea > Coralliidae > Corallium > Corallium rubrum. Next base: position 46,389,138 of record OZ035998.1, on the reverse strand, counting down.
ACGTTCTGTAAAAACTCGACCCATCTTTCTTGCGAACTAAACGAAAATGGAAGACATTTTCCTATTTTTAAAGTACTTTCCGTTGAGCTAGAATCCTGAACTTTCTACCCCAAATAGTATTTTTCAATTGCTTTTGTTTGACATATTGCTCAGGATCGTAGGTTAGTAAGTAGTCGAATAAAAAATCATCTGAAATTCTAATACTTGTGAGAAGTAAATGTCATATTATTACGAACAATGTTATGAACGTTTTGGACATTTTAAAAACTTTCACAAAACGTGGAAACTCGAACTATACATCACATGAAAGCTTATAAAATTTCTAACAACATACCTGCACGATATATTTCAACAATGAGTAGTTCTGAAATTATAATCCACTTGTTGCATATATTGGCATGACGACTGCCATTTTGTTTATAAAACTTACGGTCCCGAACGGCAGATTCCGCTCTGAGCGGGCGGATACGGGAAATATCCGACCGCTTATGAACCAATCAAATTACAGAATTTCCGTATTCGGACCTCTCAGCACTGCTGCCATATAATAAAACTCTTTATCGACCACTGTAGCGTTTAGTATTCTACTACTCATCAATAGGAGACTTCCTGGTCAATATAGGGTTAATAACTAACGCCAGAGCATTTTACTTTGGCTAACGCCAGACGATTTTTCTCGTCAATAGGAGACCTCCTGGTCAATATAGGGTTAAACCTGACATTGGTTTCGTGCAATAATTGACATATCTTTTCTTAAATTTACAAATTGTTGATATTAATTTATCATAGGTTAGCTTTGGGTGATTCGTTTATTGACTATTTCCTGTTTGACGTATTATTCTCGCATGACGACAACGGCAAAAGTAGTTCTATTCCCATGCCTGGCATTTTGAATGGTCGAATAAATGAAAAAACTGAAGTGCAGTGTAGTGCAGTGCAGTGCAGTGCAGTGCAGTGCAGTGCAGTGCACTGTACTGTATTGTATTGTCTTGTATTGTATTGCATTGCATTGCATTGCATTGTATTAATTGTATTTACAAACGGCGGGAAATTTCCATGTTTACATAGCGCACAGGTTGTATAAATGTTATTTTATAATGTATTATATAATATATTGTATTGTATTATATTGTATTGTATTGTGTTGTGTTGTGTTGTGTTGTGTTGTGTTGTGTTGTGTTGTGTTGTGTTGTGTTGTGTTGTGTTGTGTTGTGTTGTGTTGTGTTGTGTTGTGTTGTGTTGTGTTGTGTTGATGTTGTGTTGTGTTGTGTTGTGTTGTGTTGTGTTGTGTTGTGTTGTGTTGTGTTGTGTTGTGTTGTGTTGTGTTGTGTTGTGTTGTGTTGTGTTGTGTTGTGTTGTGTTGTGTTGTGTTGTGTTGTGTTGTGTTGTGTTGTGTTGTGTTGTGTTGTGTTGTGTTGTGTTGTGTTGTGTTGTGTTGTGTTGTGTTGTGTTGTGTTGTGTTGTGTTGTGTTGTGTTGTGTTGTGTTGTGTTGTGTTGTGTTGTGTTGTGTTGTGTTGTGTTGTGTTGTGTTGTGTTGTGTTGTGTTGTGTTGTGTTGTGTTGTGTTGTGTTGTGTTGTGTTGTGTTGTGTTGTGTTGTGTTGTGTTGTGTTGTGTTGTGTTGTGTTGTGTTGTGTTGTGTTGTGTTGTGTTGTGTTGTGTTGTGTTGTGTTGTGTTGTGTTGTGTTGTGTTGTGTTGTGTTGTGTTGTGTTGTGTTGTGTTGTGTTGTGTTGTGTTGTGTTGTGTTGTGTTGTGTTGTGTTGTGTTGTGTTGTGTTGTGTTGTGTTGTGTTGTGTTGTGTTGTGTTGTGTTGTGTTGTGTTGTGTTGTGTTGTGTTGTGTTGTGTTGTGTTGTGTTGTGTTGTGTTGTGTTGTGTTGTGTTGTGTTGTGTTGTATCAGTATTGTATTGTATTGTATTTACAAACGGCGGGAAATTTCCATGTTTACATAGCGCACAGGTTGTATAATTTTATTTTATAATGTATTCTATTCCATAACCATTCCATTCTTTTCTATTCTATTCTATTCTATTCTATTCTATTCTATTCTATTCTATTCTATTCTATTCTGTTCTGTTCTGTTCTGTTCTGTTCTGTTCTGTTCTGTTCTGTTCTGTTCTGTTCTGTTCTGTTCTGTTCTGTTCTGTTCTGTTCTGTTCTGTTCTGTTCTGTTCTATTCTACCAAAGTGGCAATTAAGTTCACTTCTAATGTTTCTGCTGAAGAGTTTTTCTTTTTTATAAATATATATTTCGTGGTTCTGCCACCGCCATGTATATTTTCGGGCGAGCAGAACGGGCACGCTATTATTTACAAAAATGACGTGGTATCTACATGTAAAAACTATTATTACACATTTTTTTCCAAATCCTTGATTATAATTATATTGGCCAAAATGTTGGTGAGAATTCTCGATATATATATATATATATATATATATATATATTATAAGTAATATTGGGCATTTCACTCGATAATAATTACTTATAATATACCCAATTCTCTCCTGGCATTACCACCTTATTATATACAGAACTCGCGATCAAGCTCTCGGCAACGCCCTCCGTGGCTCAGTGGTCAGAGCATTGCACTAGAATCGCAAGGTCGTGGGTTCAATTCCTGCCCGAAGGCCTGTGTAGTTGCATTTTTCGCAACTGGTCCCGGTTTGGTCTTAAAATGTATATATTCTACACTCGAATTTTTCTTCACCCAAAATCCTTAGAACATGCTATGTAATCGAGTGAAATGCCCAATATTGCTTATAATATTCCCAATTCTCTCCTTGCATTACCACATTATATACAGAACTCGCGATCAAGCTCTCGGCAACGCCCTCCGTGGCTCAGTGGTCAGAGCATTGCACTAGAATCGCAAGGTCGTGGGTTCAATTCCTGCCGGAAGGCCTGTGTAGTTGCATTTTTCGCAACTGGTCCTGGTTTGGTCTTAAAATGTATATATTCTACACTCGAATTTTTCTTCACCCAAAATCCTTAGAACATATGTATATATATATATATATATATATATATATATATATATATATAATATAGCTACTAATGGTATATGAGCTATCTTGCAATCTGATTGGCTGCATTACTAACTGTATATCAGCTCTTTTTCAGCGAGTTGTGAAAATCAAAATGGCGGCGTAGTTTTCTTAAATTATTGCAGATTAAACTGGCTGGTTTTTTCAACGTATAGCTCAGAAAAACTGGAGCTAAGAAGGGGAAACTAACATTTAACACAAAATACACAACCCAAATACACAATTTACAAAGTTAAGACGGTAAATCCACTTTAAAAACCGTCTTAAGAGTTTACAAAACCCATTATAAATTTCAGGTTGACAATAATGTTTTGTCAGACAAATTAAAATCCACAAGAATTGAACTAACAACACATACTTATGAGTAAAACCATTATTATTACTCAGCAAAGTGGGTTTTTGAAGTAATATAAAATCATTATAGAAAAACAACGCGTAATTTTCGCTATTAATTATATTTTTAGCTTCTTTGTCCATTTAAAAAGCCAAAGATTCACAACCACGACAGATTAAGAAATAAATCACCCACCTTTTGATTTTTCAAAGCTGTTTTTATTCTTCATTCAATCTTTTCAGCGTATTTTTTGGCTCTGAGAGAAAATTCTGAAGCTGTTTTCAACTCAGCAAGAAACTTGAACAGTGTTGCCAAGTCAAGTTTCGTAAAAATCCCAGTAAAGGTCTGCAAATATCCCAAGATTCCCTATTTTTTACCAAAAAATCCCAAGGTTCAACAGTTTCATTTACTGACTATTTCCCAGGTCTCTATCGCCGTTTGATATGCATGTTCCAAATTTTTTTCGTTGGCATCGACATCATGTTTCACATGTGTTTCACACATATAGCAATCTGAGCCCACTGTGTCAATGATACTTCATTTGAATAGAGTACTTCATCTTGTCTGAATCAAACGAATACATAAAGAACGCAGGGGCTGGCTAAGGCTAGTGGAGTATGATCACTGAGTATGATCTAATGATCAAGTAAATTTTAAAAAAATACGATTAACATTGAAATCAGCTTTTTAAAACCGAAACTGTTTGCTCTGGAAAAATCCCAAGAAAAATCCCAAGGTTGAATCCCTGAGAAAAAAATCCCAAAAAAATCCCAACTCCTTCAAAAAATCCCAAGATCTTGGGATAAAATCCCAAGGTTGGCAACACTGAACTTGAAAACATAAACTACAATACGCATGACGGAAGCTCATATGTGGCGGATATTCAATTAATATAATTTATTACAATAAATCAACAATTTTGCATTAATTATCATAATATATTTTGCTATATTATAAAACATTCCAATTATACCATTCGCTCTCGTCGTATATGAACTCATAGCCAACTCGGCGAAGTGCCTCGTTGGCTATGAACTCATATACGACTCGAGCTCATGGTATAACTGTTAATTATATATATATATATATATATATATATATATATATATATATATATATATATATATATATATATATATATATATATATATATATGTTTGGTACGGTGTCACGCGGTAAGTATAGTTGGACACTGGTGACTAGCGACGAAGAAAACTATAAACTCTCAAACAAATAGTATTTTGCTTTCGTTTATTTAAACGAAACGAAATGGAGCACGAAGAAAAGAAGGATACAAACAATCCGTTTAATATATCTCGAAGAGAAACCAGAGAACTTGAAGAAACCAAACGCCGTATGGTAAACAAAAACTCGAATTGCAGCATTTGTGGTCACTCCGTGAGTCCGTGGTCAAATCATTTTAAAGTTAACGGTAGGATTCTTGTTGTTTTCAAGTTTTCCCTTAACCTAAACAATATACAGCTTCACGTTTTCGTGCTTTCCCTTCTCGTCCAATTCCAAAGCATACCTTAGACTTTATGTGGACGTGATGTTTTTCATTGGCATTGCATGCACTTTTATCATTAAATACTCATGGGCTTTGGCGATTTTTTTGGCTGTATTTCCAAATTTTCGACTGAAACGTTGTCTGTTTAATACTTCTTTCTAGAATCCGATTCTACCGAATTGTTTTTATCTCGGACTCTATTATAAATGTAATTTTTGAGTTGTTGACTTTTAATTCTGCCTTGGCAAAACATGTATGCATAGGGAAGCCATTTAAAGCTTGTTAAAAATAATCCCTTTTGAAACCTCCTAAAAACATATTTTGTACAACCAGAATTTAATAATGAAATCTAAGTTTTGCTTTGATATGTTAAATCAGTTTAGTCATCTTATACATAAATTATAGAATTATCTTGAGGATTATCATTTGTTTTCTTTTCTATTGGCTGTATATCAGGTGTGCTTATTTTAATCAGGGTGGGTGTTTGGGGGGTGTTTCAAAAAAGCATTTGATAAAAGCGGGCAAGGGGTTGTTGCATTCATGTATTTCTAGTATTAGCACACTACAACACATCATGTTGCACCTTACTAGAAATACGTTAGTACCCCTTGCCCGTTTTTAAATGCATTTTTGTAAAGCTCTCTGATAATATATATAAGCACCCTCTGACATTTTAAATGAAATGTCAAATGAAACGTTACTAAAAGGGATGAAAGGGCCTTCTCAGCCTTCCGCGGCTTTTTCCAAATATCGGTCCTGTTTTTCCAAAAAGCTAGGCGGTAAACCAGATTTCTGCATGACTTGGAGTTCGGGTTTTTGTTGTGGTTACATTATCGAGAAGATTGCTAAAACCTTGAGACTCACTGAAGAGTGACGACAAATTTTGGAAAAACAAATTTGACGACATATTTCGGAAAATCTGCGTAAAGACAGCGAGGTTCCTTTGAGTCATCCTTTCTGAAACGCCTGCCTCGGAAAGTAATTCAAATCATTACGATATATTAATAATTCATACTAAGTGCACAACTCTGAATCTTGAATCTGAATTTAAAATTCAGAAATATAGATAATTAATATAGAAATAGATAATATAGAAATTTTGCGCCAAAGAATCAAATTAGTGAAATCACTTTGTGCATGTATATATATATATATATATATATATATATATATATATATACACACACAATTCAACATACAAAGCTTTGTTAAAGTTGCCATCCAGTCCGTTCTGCGCATGACCCACCATCTTTGTTTTCGAGGCCCTCAAACATGATAATTACGTCTGTGTTTGGGGGGGAGGGGCTAAACAGGAGCGGATCTCGAGCGGCATAGGCGCGAGGCTTTCTAGGGGGTCTGGGGGCATGCCCCCCAGAAAACTTTGAAATATAGAACCCCGCAAATGGCATTTCCTGCATTCTGAGCGGTGATTTTCAGTCAGTTCAGAAGTTTATAAAATTTCATATTTTGGAAATATATGCGGTGTGTCAAGTCTGCGGTCATTTTGTCCAGCGTCAAGGGCTTCTTGTCGATAGCTACTTCATGTTAGGTATACACAATGGTTTTCAATTTGGTTAGGTTGTTTGGGCGCGTTTTACTTTAGGAATGGATGCTTTGGACTATTACAAGAAACAACTGCGAATTGCCACATTTTAGAATCAACAGTTTATACATGCAAACCATTACCTAACATGCAGTGGACATGACAGTTTCAATTTTTCAAAGCTTTTATTTTTTTTGCCTGGGCTAAAAAGTGGGGGGGGGGGGGGGCAGCCCCCCACCCCTCCCGCCTCCGCGACCCCTGTGGGTTAATAATGGACAATTCGGAGTTGATATAAATAGCGAAACGGTGGCTGTGGCAAGTAAGAGTTGACATTTTCATAACACTATACCTCACGGGTGATTTCTATGTGCCGATTATAATAGTTAAGATGGTCTTATGAATAGCATGTGTGGTTTCTCGATCGGCTTCCGGGGTGAAGGTATACGGCTCTACGCGTTTTGATCGTTCTTATATACTGAATGTTGACGACTATTGATTACATTCCGGCAACAGCCATATGCGTGTAATGAACATCTAAGATATTGCTTGCCATATAATTAGCATAACTGCATATTCACGTCCATTCTCGTTGGATTGTGCAGGTTCACTATTAACTATGATCCAGCTCAGTTAATGTATTAAATAAGCGAATGAGATGAAAGGTCAATCCCTTGATATTAAAAAGATATCGTAGGGCAGCAGTCAATGAGTACATGTGTGTACTATACTGCTAATAAACTTGATTGCATTAAAAATAAAAAAATGATGCTACCGGTTGTGAAGTATATACTTTCCTCCAAAGAGAATTCTTTGTCTTCCGAAGAGTAATGTTTGTCACTTTAAGACGGTCCTAATTCATAAAGTTACAGTTTACACGTGTTGGCCTGAATCGCATGACTCGATAAATCGCCCAACGAGTTGAAATCTATAGCGCAAAAACCCAATCTAAACCTAACCCTAGTCTAACGCTAACCCTACGAGGGCTCTCGAATGATTTGTTAAACGACCCAAATCGAAATACTGTTTAAAATGTGCTATTTTCGGTTATGGTTAGACTCGGGTTAGATTGGCACCGTCCAAATTTGGTTTCGGTTGTTGATTTTTATAAAACTGAATTTATCGTTCAACAGTTCGAATAATGTCTTCTTTTGCTTTGTCTCATTAAAAATGAGCCCCTTTCGACCTTGCATGGGCCTCTGGTAACAAACCAGATTCCCCCCTTCTCACCATGCCTACGAGTGAGTCATTGAAAAACACGCTTAGCCGCAGGGGCACCGCACGCAATTTTTTTTCGATTGAAATTTGTGAATAATTTTTTTTCTATAAAACTTTTGTTTCTGTTTCTGTTGTTTATATTAATCTAGAACTTACGTACGTACGCCAGATTGCGCAAATCGCCGTTTATCGTTTAGTGTTGACGTCATTCAGCAAACTTTCAGAAGCTGCTATCCCTGAAGACGAGCCAAAAACTTAGATTACTATCACTAAATACGTGGTGAAAACTACAGGCTGAATCAGTTATTATCTATCACTGTTTGGTGTCACTCTTAGTCTTTGGCCTAAACAGGTATCCATGCAGCAATATTGATTGCATTTCTAATGAGAAAAAAAAAAGCCCATGACGGATGTACCAGACTTAATTAGAAGTTTAAAAGTTAGATGTCATCTGCGTGGGTTGCAATTTGGTAAGAAAGACCTAGAAGACATTCGAAAAGAAAACATCTATAGAAAAAAATCTTTATTATAAAACAATAGCATTTCAAGCTATCTCAGCTGTTACCCAATTCAGTTAGTCCGAAGTAATGTAATCCATCTAAAAACCAAATAGTATTTGTAATTTTGAATAGCAAATTCAATTTGTGTACTACTGCATGTGCGTTATATACTTCGGCAATTAGTCGTATAATATGCCAATTAGAACATTTTTCGCACTCTATTGCTTGAATGCTTATTCTATACGTGAAGACCATGTGAAGAAAATTGTTTGACAACCGTGGAAAAAGAAGTTTGTATACCGCAAAGGTTAAAAGGTCGGACATTTTCTAACGTTTAATTACACCTGCCAGGCTGCCAATATTTTGGGGGGATATTTTTGAGGGCATTCTCGCCCTCCGATGTTTAAAATGGCCAAAGATCATCACAAACCATGTTTTGAAGTCGTATAATATGCCAATTAGAACAATTTTCGCATTCGACGGCATGCTTGAACCAAGGACTGATATGTGAACGATATTATCAAACCAGAAATTGTTTGACAACCGTGGAAAAAGAAGTTTGCAGACCGCAAAGGTTAAAAAGTCAGACATATTTTATAATACATTTCTGATATGTTTAATTACACCTGCCAATATTCTCGCCAATATTTTTTCGGGGTAACATTCTCGCGCCCTCAGATGTTGCATGATAATGGCCAATTAAAATGTCTTCACAAAAAAGGTCTTAACAAAACTCATTTTAAAATGTCAGGTGTAAACGTAATTAATCGAGATATAGTCTGGAGAGTGAAAGCTAACCGAAGTGCCGATATAGAGCTGTGATTTTATATTGTTGGAACAATTAACACCGCTGTCAGCTTGCCAAATGTTAAACGTTTGTGCGTGCGTATAGGTTTTGGGGAGTAAACATATAAGAAATATGGGATCAAGACTAAGCAAAAACCTGGTCAAATATTTATTCTGTTTTTTAAGAAAGGGCATAAAAATTACCAAGGGCAGGAAAGAGCATTTTAAAATATACGATTACAATATTGACAAGGAAGCCATGCGGATTACCTTCATGCAGTGGGGTCCTTGTAATAAATATGCCTTAATATGGAAAATTGTGCTGGACAATCAAACTGAGACCCGTTTACACGATGCCGGTACAATTTGAAAACGGAACAAAATCATGCTGCTATGCAAATTTAGCATATAACATTTCATGTTATTTTTGTGCTGGTATCGTGTAAACGTAAGGCCTAAAGGCCTGAGTTCTAATGGCTCAATGGTTAGAGCGTCTGGCTAGCATTCAGAAGGTTGTGGGTTCGAGTCCCGCTTAGAGCTCAGAGTTTTTCTGAGTATTACTAACTAACACAGCTTGTACAGCAAACAACTGACAATTATTACCAACATCCAGCTGCAATTTCTGAAACTTCTTCGTTGTTGACAAATAGCAATCAGTTCTGTTCGAGATGAAAAGCTCAGCTGTTTGCTTTGAATTTCTCTTCAATTTTCTTTCTATAGATTTATAGGTACTATTAAATATATACCATAGACCTTATTCAAAAATGGCCGCCGAATTAAAATTCTTTTATATACATAGAAATTAGCCCTTATGAACTCGTTTTCATGTGTGAAATTCAAAAGAATTTTTGCTTTAAAACGAGGTCATAAGGGCTAATTTATATGCACATAAAAGAATGCTAATTCGTCGGCCATTTTTGAATAAGGTCTATGCACAAGTCTTTGCCAGCTTTAAACAGCCACAGGAAACTGACATCTATTTAACCTTTTGTTCTTTCGGTCAAAATTTGTCTGTATCTTTTTCGGTCGGTGTTTATCGCAAGTTTTCGGCTTTCGGCGTAATCTGAAGTTGTGTTTATTGTTACCTCTTCTTGCTGTCACATCCCTTCCTAGGTTTCTTTTTTTTCTTCCTTTTTCCACGGTATTAATGATGTGCATTTTGCTGTAAACAATTTTTTCTGACATCAACCGCGCAGGTGAACATCCATCCAAACATATTTAACAATTATTCACCGAAGTGGAGGTAAATAGTGCTGCATATATATACACACTATTCACCAACACTGTGGAGGGGGATGGTTTGGAAACTCGGCAAAAGTCATCGTTCCATGCTTTTGTTCAATTTGTCTAATTTCACGATCACTGAACGTATTGTGTTTTCTGTATAATGAAGCAGTCATCCAATACCAACGTTTGGGTTTAATTAGTGTAGTCTTTCGTCGTCACGTGTTGTAAGTCCTTTGTTCGTTGTGTAGTCCTTCGTCGTCACGTGTCCATAGAATTTCCTTTCTTCAACCAATTGCCTTCCTCCAACATGAACTATTGTACTCATCAACATGACCATTTCATAATCTTGAAAGACAAGTAGCTTCGAAACCATTCCCCTCCACTAACTATGGTGCAGGATATCACGAGCTAGAGGAACCTGCGAGGTATATGCTAAAAATATATATTCAGATCGCTCAAACTGATTCGCATTTCAACACGCGTGTATAGTGGACTCCACGCATGTCGAGATTAGCACCCTCACCGGGCTCCGGGCCTACGCCCGGGCTCGGGGATAAGATTGCTACGATCCGAAAAAATAGTTATAAGTCCCTGTCCTAGACGCACGAATACATAATTGATATTTTACCCCTTTACCCGACATGCAATGTCATGTCATTTGGCAACTTATGAGTTAACTTTGACTAACGGCAGACAATTTTATTCGTCAAGTTGAGGCCTCCTAGTAACCTGCCAGGTAAATGATTAATAACATTTCACGGCTTTCATGTAAAATCATTGATGGAACTCCAAGATTTACTGTTCTCCCAATTCGTTTGTAGTTCCTTAGAATCACATAATTGAAACCAATTTCTAGGCCTTTCAACTTTGCCAACGCCCATCAGATGCATGCTAACCATTACCAATCTATATCTACTTCACTACATCTCCTGTCCTGTTTGGATCACGGTTTGGATTGAACGTTTTGCTATATAGTTTACCTTCCGTCTTAGCCAGGACTGAGGATTAGGGGTTAGCAATCTTGTGATAGATAAACAGTGGCAAGATGAAGATAATCGCTATAATATATCACAAGTATAAGCCAATATTCGCTCCGTTGGTATAGTCAGTAAGGGGTTGTTTATATGAGAGGCGAGCCAGCCTGGTAAGCGGGATAGCCCGGTAAGCGAGATCTCACTGTGCAGTTATTTTCCTGTTAAAAATTCCTCTGCGTTTATATGGCCAAGCGGGCTAGCCAGGTTAGCGAGATCTCACTTGAAAGAGGCGAGATCTCGGTAAGCGGGATGAAAATTTCCCATGTAAACAGTCGCTAACTGGGCTGACCCGCTTACCGGGATGATTTTTCAAAGGGATGCCGACGCCAGGCGGGATGAAATTCGTTCATATAAACGCGAGCCAGAAATCATCCCGCTTACCGGCTCGCCTCCATATAAACAGCCCCTAAGCCACACCCAACAGGAGTGGCAATATGCGTTGAACAAATAAAACGGGATGCCAATTTATAGATAGAAGTTCGAAGGCCAAATCAATCCTTCGCGAAGAGATTATCGCCACCTTCACGACGCTTTCCAATCAGCGAAACTGAAGCAAGAAATTATGTAAGAGTTAATTACCGAGAACCAAGTCGTTTGAATTGAAGTGTTAAATTCCTTACTAAATTCAGAATAAATATTTTGCTTTACAAGTAAGAGCACGTTCATTTGGATTATTCCGGAGCCGGCTGATCTCCCGTTTTCCAAATTAATCTAGAGAGCATTAAATTTTGGATGACATTACAAGTAGCCTCCGGCTATTTCTATTGCGGAATGGTCTGAAGCAAACTCGCCCTAATTGTCGAGAAATTCTTAACATTTCCTTTTTGTCAACATGCTATTGTTGCATATAAAGTCCTAGACAGCAGTAGCGCGAAGGATTAATCACAATAATCACCCCAATAGAAGTCGTCACCTCAAAGACGCTATGCATTCCGAAGTTGCAAATAGTCAAGTGCCAACTGAGCCACCTCAGCCAGTTTTCCAGATACAATTAATTTTTTTGTACAATGCAACATTTCTATGGTAAAATTGCATAGACTTGAATGAATTCAAATTAGTACCACCTCATGCACCTTATGCAGGTTCTAACCCGATAGGTAGTAATTGACAACAGAAGAAAGTGCTGTGTGGGCACAATAAACTGTCGAGATTAGTTCTTGATAATGAAATACTGCCCTTTCGAGCAGAATCCTTCATTTATACGGATTCAAACAAACAAATTCAGTGATGATCATATTCGTGCCAAAAAATACAATCAAAAGATCTTCTACAACATACTCTCTTTGCATGACGTCATGTGTAAAGAAGATATACACTAGAAATACGTTTTAATATTTATTCTGGATATCCACGTCACGTTTCAGTGCAACAATCCGATCCCCTTCGTTCGTTGTTCATGTTTTATTTAAGTATTAAATGTTGTAAATGAATCGTAGCAAAATGAGGCCATTTCAAATGAATTCCCACTTTGTAATATCCTGACACGAGACAGTTAATTATAATCTAATTACTGTAAGACGGAGTAATGACGTATACTATAGACCTAGAAAAAAGGTGAGTGCTTAGGCAGTGTTAGGAAAGATCAAATGTTACATTTTACTGTGGTGGAATTAGGCTTGGAAAAAGTGTTCCTTGGATTCTGAATTTGTCTATTCAGATGTTCCTCAAAAATGCGCAAAAGGCTTGTACCCACCTGACCCCTGTACGTTGCGTACCTAATCTTTTTCGGGAAAGTAATCGAAATTTGTTAATGTGTATATTTCTCTATTAAAATATACCATACTATGCCATTGCGTGCATAACTGCAGAAGATCATTAGCAACAACACAAGTCGAGTTGCAGTTCCGATCCCTATAGCTGCTGCATTTCTCGATTTTCATATGCGTGCACGCACAATTAGGATTCTTCCCTACATAAGGAGGTTTAATTCCACACAAATACGTTCCTCAATCCTCAAAAATAATATTTTCGCTGAAGAACAATGCATCTCAAAGTCTGGAACTTAGCTATGTAGGTTGCAACGTCTGTTAGTACGAGGAAACAAAATAATCTATAAATTATATTAACATATGTGAGGATTGAGGAACACTTCACGATCTCAAATGACATATAACTGAATATGATTTCTTAAAATTCATCCTTAAAGGTGATGTAAAGAACTCAAAATGTTCCTCAATCTTAGACTCTTAGCAAATGTTCCTCAAGATCTAGGATCCCGAGATCCCACTTTCCAGGTACCTACTTAATTTTCACTTTGTAAAACTTTTACTCTTAGTGATCACGTTTAGTTTCGAAGAGACAAAGTAGTTTAAGCTTTGCGTCAAAAAATTACAGCAATGACTTCAAGACTGAAAAACGGATTTATTAACTCCTTTTAAAAGAATTTTAATTCGGCGGCCGTTTTTGAATAATAAGGTCTCTAAATGGCGAGTCTTTCTGGCTTCGTCATATGCACAAAAAATTATATTAATAGTGCATGTCGACCATTGCGAAAGTGGTTTGCTGGAAATTCGACAAACTTCAAAGCACCTATAATGAGCTGTGATTTTATGTTGGAACGGTCTTCGCCGTGCACAAACCTCTTTTTTTTGCTTGTTGAGTTATTCCGTGATTGAACCCAAACGCTGCTATTTTAATTAGATGATAGCTTCATTATTTCAAACATACATCGTCTTCACCGCGCGTGCATGCACAAGTTTGCATGAACTGCGAGTGAACAAAGAGGGAACAGCCGAGTTTCTCAATTGACTATGGCACACTGCATGCATGTAGGGCTCACGGGGATAGTTACTAACGTTACTACGAGTTATTATGTTTTCTCGTTAACATTCTTTAGCGTATAATAATACCCATACAATAATCTGGTTTTATCCTAGAATCTAAATCACATCTAATTAACTCAAAATGTCTCATCTCTCCACCAGTCTTTGAAAATTGAAATAAAAAACAACTAATATATAACAGTTTATGGTATATATTAATAGTATATCATTACATCAAGTTATATATATGTATTGTGTTAAACATAGTTTAAAATAACTAAATTACAAATGCTCCTGCAGCTTTATAACTATAATGGCATTAGTACTGTCATTAGTAATGCCAGTACATGTCCTCGCTTAACGGAGTGGTTGAATAGATGCTTTAAAAAAAATAAACTGCAACGTTTCGTTAACTGTGTAGATGCAAACACTAAACAGACTAAACACTATTCAATGACTACATTATTTGTCAAGTATATATATTTGTGTATACATGCATAGTACGAACAGCTTTTTCATACTGTCTAAATTTTAATCGCCGTATACTTTATATGTGCAAATAGTTTTTGTAGGCTCGATTCTGTTTTTCATTTAACTATATAAACTATATACAAGCGGATTACTGCAAACCGAAGTGGATTTATCCCCAACACTTCCGTCATCTCACACAAAGATGCAACAAGAGGGGGAAAGTAAAGAATGAACGAAATATTAAAAGATAAGTCAGAAATGTCGAAAAGATATTGCCATTCGAAGTAATATACTGATGAACAATAATGCTTGTAGGTTTGAAACGGCGTCTATACGATTGGAATAATAAAGTGCCGGAGACACAGAATTCTTTCTGAATGCAAGCAACTTTTGCTTGTAAACGATTTGCACATATGTAAGCGGCTTATAAAGTAATTTTCTTAGTTAGGGTTCGGCTTGGAATTTCTAAATCTTTCAGACAAACATGGAATTTGAATTTAAGAAACGGCGGCTGTAAATTATGCTTTGACACGGAGGTATATAAGATATATAATGTTTCTCTTCGTAAAGAATCTTTTCCACTATAGCTATAAAGACTTCACATCTCTCTCTAATCAGCACAACTATCACGATTATATGCATGATAGACCAATTCTGAAAATAGAGTAAACCATGTCTACTGCAGGTTGTCCTGTGATAAAAAAAAATATTGTTGTCTTCGCCAGGATTAAACCACTGTATATATGCACTGTGCATGTATAGACCAAAAAACATGACCAAAGAACCATTGGTTCAACTACAACTTTTAGTATAACTATAACGTTCTGTCTATTTCCACGAATGTTATTTCGACGTTAATTATAAGCATTCATGCAGCCTTGGGATTTGTATACTTGTTATACTTCCAGATATGAAGCGTGTCAGTTCTGATAACGTTCCTTTAGACTCCATCCACATGTATACGTTTTCCTAGCGTTTTCATATTGTTTAACGTAATGAGACCATTGTTTTCGCTCCCCTGAGGACCGAGAACAATATAAAAACGCTATGAAAACGCATACGTGTGGACATGGCCTAGATCACGTTGGATGAAGTAAAGCAACTAGTATATAGGTGTCGGTAAAAGTACGTTCAAATGTACACAAAAGCATAGATTATTTACACATACACTGAGCATCCAAATCAATGTTTTTCGTCTGTGATTCACGGTATCCAAAGTCGTTTTTCCATACAAACCCCAATTGGTATGTTTCTTTTTCACTGGGCGATGTTTTCAAATAAAAAAATTACGGTCGTTGATTGTGCTCTCCGTCTTCTGCAGACTTGAAAATTAATCAACCAAACAATTGTTTTCCTAACTACAAGGTCGGCACATACATTTAGTTGCAGTAAGGACCGGTACTGTCCTCAATGATTTGTCATGGCATCTTATTGTTGTTGTCTTCCTTCTGTTGCTTTCCACTGGGGTACAGCATGAACAATGAACATTGAACCCGCCTTTTCCGTCTTTCGGTCGCGCAGATGACACACACTGTCCGTGGCAGCCTCTGGCGAGCACATTCCTTGTTCCACATCCAGGAACCTTGATTAACGCAAGCCCAAGACGCGTTTTACAGTGTTTAGCAGCACTGATACTGGGCAGGATAACTACAACTGTCAGGACAAATGCTGCAAGTAAGGTGGTGTATTTCCGAACCATGGTGGAATATTCGTATTCAATTGACCTGTTCAAAACAGACAAGACAAGAGATAAGCTTTATGCGTTCGATGTCAGCGCTGTTCCTTACCAAGAGTGGTTCACTCGATGAGATTATCTATGTAATCACGAGACCTAACGCATAGTCGCATAGTTTCATCAAGTCTACGCACTCAACATTTTTAAGAGCCAGCTGTCTGAGAAGGGCGTCAGTGCGTCAGTTATCAAAACAGAGCTCAGAGAGCAACAGATTTGATGAAAACAATATGGCTCAAATGTGAAGCGCGAAAACGCGGCTGATTAATTGATATAAAAACATGTTTTTCCGACTGATAACGTGCCAGTTCCTGTAAGAGACGCTTCGTAATCATGAGTCAGAATGAGTAAATCGTTAAAAGGTTACTCGGAGGGAGGGAGCCCCGATGACGATTTCAAAGGCGATACACCAAATAACTAGCTATGGTCTTATGGAGAAATTCCTGCTCGCCCACATGCACGTGAGCTTTAATCTGAAAGTAAAGAAAGTGAACAGAAAATAATAATTAAAAAAAAATGCTTTGTCTTTTCAGTGGAGAAACAATTGCATATTTATTGCCCAATTGTAAACCCAACTAAATCAGTGCAAATTAACAATAATCACCTGGTTTCAACGATCAGAAACTAAACTGTCTCAAACCGAAATGAGAAGAACGACAAACTGTCGCATTTGTAACAGAAGAAATTATTGTTGTAAATGTTAAAGGCATTGTTCCCGACGAGGTGCCATTTATTTCCTTAATCCACAGACTTTTCCCATTTGAGGAACTTCTCGGCTTGCAATTAAACGTTGATTTTACTGTCTGCAGACAAACAGTTCACGCGGTGCAAGGCCTTTTTTTCACACGACCTACTTACATACTTTTAAAGCGTCGAAAGCTAACGTTAAATACTTAATAACATTATAAGCGTTTACAGCAAGGCTTGTCAACGTGGGGCAGCATTTCTTCGCAGTGATATGGCCAATATACAAATAAAACCTCACAATGCTTCTGGGCTAAGGCGCACCGTTTACGTACCGCAGAGAGGTGAGCGCAAAAATAGAACGCGTAATCCTTACCACATCTCCACCGTATGGTTTAACAGTGCGCCCCAACTGTTTTATATAGCGCAGACTATCAAATCTTATTTCATATCTTTAATTTCCGACCAGGTGTTGTATTTAGGTTCGTGTTAAATGCTCCGCTGTAATCTGATTTGAGGTGATCCTACGGGCATAACTTACCGCCACGAATTGCTAACGACTAATAACGAGTACCAATCAACAATCTGGAAAAGGTTAAATATAGGAAGATTGTAAGGTCGTTTGTGTTGGCAACCCAAATAAAGTATTCTATAGTGACGCGATTACTTCGTTTATAGATTTACTGGAACACTATTAAATGGTCTTTCCAATGGCAATGACAGCAGTAAAAACATGCCCAGATCAATTCGCGTAAACTTAGGCTATAATTTAGTATCATCATAGGATACTGATCAACAAATAGCCGCAACGCAAATTATTGTTACTGACTTACTCAAGAACATCGTATTTTATTTTGAGTGTAATGCATACCGTTGTACTACGATATATTATCAACTTTACTTACGACACTACTCTAGCACATGATAAAGTTAAAAAGTACAAACTACCTCTTAATTCACACTGCAGAAAGACGTTGCTGTTGTTGTAGTTGAGCATTAGTAGATTAACTACGCCGCAATACGCGTTGGGCAAAAACAAGACGATAAAATCAGCATTTTTTGACGCGTAAACAGATTTCGACAACAACATATTTGCTCAAGCAACAAGTCAAACTAAGAAGGGATTATTTAATTACTTCGCTAAAAATCAAATCAAATTGCTTGAGCTATTTAAAGTAACGGCAACAGTCATGCATGCTGGGAAATTTCGAAACGGCACCGTGCAATGTGATTCCAAGTGAGTATCGCGAAGTATTTGTTGGGTCCAACGTGTTGTTCAACACAGTAACCAGGCAATGAATTAACAAAAAAATATTTTGACTATGGTTAGGCACTAGCGAGTGGGTTTGATTACATAGCCAAAGAATATAATTGCTTTGTGGATGGTGCCAAAGAAAATATCATGCCAGTCATTGCAGAATTATTAGGTTCGAGGTTGTTAACTGTATAACCGGTTAACTTCCTAAGGGTGTCGATAGCGTTACCGAGTAGCAGGGACAATATTCATATATCACCTGAACATTGCCATTGCCTTAAACATAATGCTATTTTTCAAAACAAATCTGATTGTTCATCCTGGCTTTAAAATTACAGAAAAAATCCCAGGTTTTCCTAAAACTATAAATAATTTAATATTTTGACTACAATATACGGCCAAAAACAAATTCTACACTGATAATAAATTAAAGTAGTGTGGTGCGTGTGTGTGTCTCTCTCTCTCTCTCTCTCTCTCTCTCTCTCTCTCTCTCTCTCTCTCTCTCTCTCTCTCTCTCTCTCTCTCTCTCTCTATATATATATATATATATATATATATATATATATATATATATATATATATATGTATATATATATATATATATATGTGTGTGTGTGTGTTAACAATTTCAAGTCAAAATCGCAAGAGAAATTAACAATTAATCGAGTCGGTTACCAATAATCAATTTTTGTTGATGTTACGAGTTGATGTATGCATGTGCATGTACGTGTCACGTCAAAATCTTTTTTTAGCACGTTTAAATGGCAGACTTTAAGAATGCTCAATAGAGTGCAGTTACCACGATTAATTAATAAATGAATATTCCCTGTGCGGTTCGATAGCTCAACAGGTAGAGCGGCGGACCGAGTCATGCAGCCGTAAGATATAATCAGAAAAACACGATTAACATGTGTGGAAGATTGAAAACAATATTGAAAGCACTAAATGGTTGGTACCTAAACGATGGAAATATCTATACTATAAGATGCTTGAGTATGCGAAAGATAGTAAATTTGGACAATTTGCATATGTGCAGTATAATTCGCGTACGAGAAATTGGGTAGTAAAGCATTTAATGAATGACTATACTGTACCTCTCAGCAACTAATTACGTTACTCTTGCATGCTAACAAGAGCTTTCAGTTGCAAAAGCTAACGTTCTACAGTGTGTATAATAAAACGGAACCCTTAGAAAATGAATTAGTATTCTTTTAAAACAACCTATTGTAGTAGTTTGAAAGCCCTAAACATTATAAGCGTTTATACACATGCATATATACACTTCAAGTTATCTTTATTTCCCAGGTTTTTTAGGCATCCGTGGCTCAGAGGTGTTTAGGGGTTTCAAACTACTACAATAGGTTGTTTGAACAGAATACTAATTCATTTTCTTAGAAAGTTCCAGGTTTTTTTACACACATGCAATGTATAAACCACTTTCACAATGGTCTTCACTTTAAATATTCTTTTGTGTGCATCTATATAAGCCTTATTGGCCTCGTTATGATAAAAAAATACTTTTGTATTACAGACACACAAACGAGGCCAGAAAGGCTTATTAAGCTATGCACACAAAAGAATATTTAAATTAATCGCTATTATGAAAGTGGTGTATAGTTAAATACATAGAAGAATCTGCATATACCGTGCTAGACGTGTTTGGTTGCTAGATGGTATGGGCCAGTCTGCCGCCCACACCGTAATTTTCCTCCCCCTAGCGACGTAGCATAAGAAGAAAAACAAAGCATAACTTTTCTTCTGGGACTTGCGAAGACAAAACAACGAGTATTTTTCCTTATTTCGTCTTTTGTTCTGCTCTTGGCTTATAATGATCTTATGATTATAATTATAACTGTCCTTATGTCGCAGGCTTGATATCGCTAGTGTGAACCAAGCTTAACGTTTTGAGTAAAATATTATTCTCCAGATGAAGGGCATAAAAAGATATTTTTCTCATGCAACTTACTTTTACTTATTTGAGGGTACAAATTAGCTGCAGACGAGAGACGAATATTCGTCGAATATTCATTATATATATGATTTAGTACTTATTTCCCTTTTTATCAGACATGCAGTATATTCAAAACGTCACGACAGCTCAAGTATATAAACAATTAAGCAAGCTTGCCAAGTGTATAGTATTCTTAAAAACTTGTAAGTACAGCTGGTGTAGTTATCGTGCATCTCTACTAGCTTGTGACAGCTTTAATAGTATAGCCAGATGTGTACCAATTGGAGAACTAGACGGTCTTCTAATTAATATACTATAACAATGTGAAGGGTAACCATGGCTGAAAAAAAATTTCAGTCAATTTTGACATCTATTGCTGTGAAATATTGAAGAAAAATTCATACGTTAAACTAAGACTGAAAAATACGACTTAAAAATCAATATTTATAACCCTAATTTTTTTTGGCGAAAATCTCTGCCTCACCCCCCCCCCCCACCCCACCCCACCCCCACCCCCCACCACCCCAGAATTGGGCTGCTACGCCTATGTCTACATGTTTAAAACAAGGCACACAATCGTTCCTTTAGTCGAGTTTCGGCTTTTGAAGTAATTAAATGTTGTTGATGATGGTATTCCAAAAAATCCGTTCTACTACTGTGTGAATCTAGAAACATGTAGACTGATTTTTAATATTTAGTCAGTATTTATATATATATATATATATATATAATATGAGTCATGGCCGGCCCGTGCCTGTAATATTGTATAGATATATCGCCTGTCGAAATGTTGATAAATGAACTATATATGAAACATACACAAACGATACTTAGCGGGATCCTATTGTCTTAATTATACGTCTGACCGTTAACGACATGGAAAATAAGTGTGGGAATTTCAGGCTTTCCCAGGATACAAGATCGTACAGGACGTTTAAGCTCGAAAAGAATTTTGCGTGGTAGGATATATATTATGTGACTAAACAACGTCAAAATGGAGACAGCGCACGTGCTTCAGACATGCAAGCATGGTTTATATTTCATCGACATTGATATTGCACCTACAAGTAGTTAGTTATCAGAGTTGAGATCAATTTGTGGCTCTAGCAAAACTAAAGCCATGGCCCATGTGTTTAGTTATAGTTGACTGTAGGTATTCCATACGTGGGGTATATTGCTTAAACCTATTTAAACAAAATGAATATTATATAGATACGTTTTGTTGAAACACCACGTAAAATATTTATTTGCTAAGCTTTCGGCCTGTTGACTCAGGCCTTCAACAGAGCAATAATGAAGGCCTGACAAATAATGAAGGCCTGAGTCAACAGGCCAAAAGCTTAGCAAATAAATATTTTACGTAGTGTTTCCACAAAATTTATCTATATTACATTATCGCCATGAAAACTTTCGAAGAATTAAAATCATTATTATTAAGGCTGTGGAAATTATTTGTTTTATGTGAATAATATTATAAAATTATGTTTACAGGGCGAATTTGGAACCGTGAAAGACAAAAAGGTATAAATGCAAACAGGGGTGACCATGTAAATCTCGGTACCATTTCGAATTTGTCCAGTACCGCGACGTAAAACGTTATCTGAAACTAAAGGCAAGCTAGATTTCCACTATAGGCTTTTGAAACTCATCAATAATTCATGAGAAAAGTTCAAAAGCAACAAATATTTAATCAATAGAAATCGGATGAAGATTCAACCTGCTTGGCTGTATTTAAAAATCGGAAGAACACTCACTCGCGTTGAATATATTACGTAAAATATCGCGTTCTCTACTTTTATATTGTACAAATTAAATAGTTGTATACTTCGTTCCACATGGAAACTCACAAGAAAAAAAGTCGAGCGCGCGGTATTTTACGGCTAGTGGAAATCCTGCCTATAAAAGATCTAGATCTAAATTGCATGTTAGTTTATAGATCCTATTCATAACTTGCTGATAATATGATATTCTTTATGTGCATTTAAATTATAGCCCTTCGAGTGTCTTTCGTCCACGTATTCAGCGCTCGTGTGCATGATTAAACGTTTTTACGCAAGGAGGATCGAGAGATTTAATATTTATACGCAAAAATATATGATTGGCGAAATGAATATTAAGATTTATATAAGAAATATTAACTTTAGTAATCTAGATAGATATAAAGTATAAGCAGAGAAATTCAAACTGAGAATCTAAACTCAACTACTACCTAACTCAGTTGAATCCTGATTTGGGTTCTGGCAAACCTCTGCGCGTGTAGAGAAAAACGCTATCAAAAATGAAATAAAGAATCCTCGATACCTTGTGAAGTATTTGAAGTTGCTTGGAAAAAGTATGAAATGTCTGAATTCCAGATTTCAATTATTATTCGTTTGCACACGATTCTACCTTCGTGTGAGGAAGCGTTAAACTGGACTAGCAGCTTGGCTTTCATGCTACTTTTATAATCAATTTCCAGATGTCCAGAATATTTTGTCTGCAGGACAAGTTGGGAACTATTTATCCCGCAAAGGATGTTTACCCATTAGATCCCAGCTCTGCCCATTTACATAGTTGAGATTTGTGATGTAATTATTTCTTATCAAACGTGTCAAAATAAATTCTACACGTACAATCAAAATAAAGAAGTGAAAAAAAGAAAATTCCAGTAACTCTTACTTATTTGTTCACGTATCCCTTACAACATCAACCTTCGATTGCAGGTATATACATGTCATACTGACCAGGTTCAGGTATATTTTGTTCACAACGACGGCAAATTTCGAAACGCGCCAATTTGCGTAGGCGCTTGTAATTAAATGTTTGAAGGCCCACAAAACGGTTTGCCGTTTTGGTACATAGATTATACCCAAAAATATACCGAGTGAAAAGTGTTCAGGAGTTCAAAAATGCTGAAACATTTTTACAAGAAACAAAAATAGAATCAAATAAGTCAGCAACTAAAGTGCCAGGTGCTTTTTCTTTACTCAGCTCTCTTATCTGCATCTTTGGCTGGTGGAAACCTGACAAACATATTTCTTCTTCCGCGGTGGGAGAGGAGATTATAAAGAATACCGGCCGTGTAACTGTATTATAAGCTCAGGATCCTACCACCGGACACGTTCGTTAGTGCCTTTACCGGATTTTGTTGTTGGACGTAAAGGCCCCGGAGAACTACTGTGGAACAAAGCCAACGCGCATTAGATAACTGGTGAAAGCTATAGGAGCTAAGCCGACATTGCCTCAATAGGTCTCTCTATTTCTGTCAAGGTATCACGCCGTTTCCAACAATATAATGACAGCTCTAGCAAAATGATTCACCAAAGGGGTGGCATCCGGCAACACGAGAGTTTCCGCGTCCAATTGAATTGCATTCAGTGCGCGCAAAAGAATAACCAACGAAGCGTATAAGAAAAGTAGTAAGTTAGAACTTATCAAGTTCGTTAGAAAAAGAATAAAAATACAAGAGGGTAATGTCTCGACAAAGCTTCTTATCAAAAACTGAGAAAAGAATTTAGTGATTTGGGTCGGGCAGCTAGACTTCCTTGGCGCCATGTATACCTGCATGAGTGCTTCTATGACAATATGTTTCATTCGATCCTCGTGACTATAGCTGTTGAATTCTTTGCTTGAATTTGTTACACAACATGTTTCATTTTGATGATATATTACACAACTACTTGTTTCAAGGCTACTATAGATAGTCGTGCTTACGAGTTATAGTTTAACAAACACAAACTGTTATTTTCATGGCGAATTACCGCACTACAACATGTAAGCAGCTGCATGATACTGGGCCAGAGAACGTACGCTCTGCTGTATGAGTATAAAAAGTAAGTAACAATGCCATATGCACAAACGTTTCAGAAGTTCGGAGAATTAAAGAATACGGGTGTTATTTCAACCAACCTTATATATGTAAAAGAATCGGCAAAGTTTCCCTTTTAGTTTCAATTGAATCCTCTTGTTCAAAAGAATAATCCTTTCTAACTCGTAAAACAAAAATGTCTCCTCTTGGGTAGCTTTCTTCAATTCAATGATTCAATGCAACTATTGCAACAGGGCACGCTGTATTTATATGGTACCTCAATCAACTATAGGAGACAGGAAACCCACAGGCGAGAGGCACAGCTTGCCAAAAAGAATTACTAAGTATTATGATGTCCGATTTGCGTGGTGAAAGATTTTAATCAGCGCCAATGATGTGTGCTGTTTTTGCCCTCGTGCAACACTTGTCGAAATCAGTACTTTGCCATCGCGATGATGCATTAACATGCCTCGTTGACTTGAATAACTTGCCAAGATGAAAAGCTGAAGAGGCTTTGGAAAGGATACTTTTATCAGAACACCTCACTGAAGAACGTTTAAAAAAACAAACACAAAAAATGTTTCCTGCTCATTGCACAGCTTGTTGTAAAATTTACACCTGAGGAGGTGAGAGCCCACATGCAAAAGAAGCAGAAATGCTTGTACAAAAATAAACGCGTACCGTTTATCCATGATGGTAGATGAACGGAAAACTAGACGTTGGCAACGCAAACAAATATTTCGCTACAGGCAAATATGGCGAGGAACGATAAGAAGTTACGTTTACTTTGTTATTTTAACGATATACGTGATTATCTGTGCCTCCGCTTTTGATGCTCTAAAAAGAGCGCTTGGTTGCAAATCTAGAACATGTAGAGTTTTCCTTTTTGTTCTTACATTAATAAAAAACGTAAAATTTTGGGTCGATGCGCTTCGTTCATTTGTTTGTTTCACTTGGGCACTTTTTGTTACTCCAAAAAGTGGGTTTACATAACCCTAACCCAAGGAATGGCAACCATGAGGGAAATTTAACGGTTTCAAAGCATGCACATTATACTGTAGATCTCGCGCCGAAGACCACTTCCATAAAAAGCCCTGAAATTGGTTTGATGGCGTTATCAACAACATCGGTTTTAAGTATAGCCTTGTCATTAGGGCCTCAAAAGTCAGATAAGCACATACTTTAAAATACATGGGGCATTTAAACGGCAATGTTGTATACCTTGAAACCTAACGCTATCTCGGCTTTTTCCCATCAACCAAATGAAATAAAAATGACGTACATGCACTTATATACGCTTTGCAATTCTCCTGCCGAGAAACCTGATATGCAACATCTAACGTCCTTACCTTTTGATTTAAGAATTTAATCCAGTTTCCAATAATAGTAGCAAAAAAGGTAAAACGGTATCTATTCAGTGCTGAGTTAAAGAAAAAGACCTCTTTATAAACAAGATTCGTTACTGCTATAAAGTTTTGGGGGGTCTTCTGGTGGTTGTTTTGTTCAAAATTGAATGTCCTCCACACTCCATTTCCGTGCTATTTCACTCTCATGCAAGGAGCGTTTCTATCCTATTTAGGCTATTTAGCAATTTCCTTCCATGGATAAAAGTTACCCCATTAGAAAATTTTAATGGCTAAAAGATCACCTACCACGATTTCGGCAAATTTTCTAAATAAAAAGCTGACGCGTGCAGATGCGGTAAACATGGCGTTGTTTATGTGACAGTTTTCGGTATACATGCCACGCGCAGTCAAATGGACGGAAGAAATTCGGTTTGATGATTTATGCACCTTAGTGCAATGGAACGTAAACGATTCGATATAAAAAGCTCAATCGCAAAACGCTCTCAAAAGAAAGAACAACAACTGTCCTTACCTCTTCACCTTGACGTAACTTGTTGACACACTATTCGCATCTTCTTTTTGCGCAAATTCGTTCCGTTTTAGAAACACAATTAAAAAAGTCAGGCGTGCCACATATCTCTACAGATATTTTCACATCCGATACATTAAATTATATTATAATTTACCGTTTTAGCTTTAATGGCGTGCATCATTTTACGACGTTGTGACAATAGCTTCCTGTTTTTTGTTTTGTAAGTGGAAAACATAATAAAGTATGGACTTGTTCAACTATCACAAATCTTTTGCACTTTTTTAAATCAATCGTAAGGTAGTAAATAATGGTACGTGCTTGTTATATAAACTGTTCTGTGTTGAACATGATACTTGTAATGCAATCAACGCCACACTCAAGTCAAGACAAAACAATTAATAATTTATAATTAAGGCATGCATCAAACTATTTATAGAAAGGCATGTTATTCAGTTTATATTAGCTTATTGCGTTATTTCGGTCCGTTTCTCTGTTGTTTTAAAAGACACGGACTTGACCCAGCTGGAATCTTGACATAAACTGTTCTAAATTTGTTTTATATTAACATTGCTTAAGTAATACAGAAATAGCACACTCATAAACAGCTATTAGTGATTTGAAGTCTAAGCTTGTGGATAACAAATAGTATTAAGGAAATGTTTATACCAATCGTTTAGGCGTTTTCACAGTCCTAGCGTTCCTTTCATATCAGTTTACAAAATAAATCATGAGTTGTTTTCTGAAGTTGATATTACAGGTTTCTTTAGAGATATAACTGATGAAGTTACATAAATCAAAATTGCTAATGTGATAGGGGTCTTTTTTTTGTTTTCCTTTCTTAAATCATGTCACTGTATCGAAGACCTCTTAAACTCATGCATTGTTAATATATAGTGTGACACACACAGGTCACCGAGATGGAAGAGGTGCACAGAAATAGCAGTCCATCTGTATTAATGTTAATCTGTAGTTAATTGTGGCAGGAAATTAAGGAAATTTTTTGTTGTTGACTAGTTTCCAGTGTAAATCATTGAATCAGAATGTTAGTATATGCATTAGTACGACTCGTGACGTAAATCGCATGCATACGCCTCGAACTGACCTACCTCGAAACCGTCAAGTCTCTAGCAACAGGATGTAGCTTAGCTGAGTATCCTTGCAAATGACAGTATTTGTTTTCATCTTTCACAAGTTTGAATACTGAAGTTCTAGGTTTTTTTCCTAAAATTTATTGCTCCAGAATTAAAACAAGCCTGGCTAGTTATCTCAAAAATATCTATCGGAATTAACCTTCTGATACCATTTTTAAAGTAATAATTGTTTCTTTCAAACTGACGGCCAGGAAAATAGTGAAATTTACAATTGCTTACATTAATCACAAAAACAAATATTTACATATAGAAAATGAGCTAAAACAAAGAAAAAGAGGCCGATTATCGACTACGAATACGCTAGGTTGAATATATATGCATAATTACACACACCGACCGCACTGACCGTGCCATCTGGCACTGAATAAATAAAGACAACTACATGTATACTATAAATGGCAGTGTAGGTGATGAGGCGAATCATTGTTTTAGTATTTATCACATAAATAAAATAAAGAGCTTCACATTTCTATTCATCTCGGTCTTTTCATACCGGCTTGACAATATTTGTATAGGTATATATAATAGCATGATTTTGAGTACACTTTGAAAAAACAATATGAATGAGTGAGTTTTTCAAAGACTATCAAGCTATTTGAGGGCTTTAAAAAACTAAAAAGAAATACTCAATTAACATATACTAAATATTAAAAACCGGTTTTGAATATCGAGATTATTCTGTGATCGAGATCTTCGCAAATGGAAGGAACCGATGTTGCACTGGATACGTCATTACAGTAAATAAACAGAGAAGGTCTACAAATTAAAGATAAGTTGTTATAATAGACATCATTAATTTTGATATAGTATGCTTCAACACATTTACAGCTTGCAATTTTGTGGAGCTGTCAATCAAGTAAATTTACTTGGCTTGCCGACACGCGTGACATCAGACTTGTGTATAATATTTTCTATAAAATAAGGGGCCCTCTATGCACGCTCTGATTGGTTGGGCTCCGTGCATTTATAAGAGAACATAGATCATGAATGACGTAAAATGGCGTAGAATGGCGTCAGCTGGCCAGAAAAGCCCGCCAAATTCCAAAACTACCTTACTTTTAGCTTGACTTTTCTTATTATTATTTGATAAAACAAATAAAACATACCGCTCATGTGCATATGTACTCTTATAAAGGTACATTTGACGTCATTTAAACACGAAAGAAGTGTAATTCGTATTCAAATGACGTCAAACGTGAGCTTTATGTTTTATTTGTTAAGTGAATAGATAAGAATGATACAACTTCTGAGCTTCTCATATAGTTTTGCTTAGTATGCGTTTATTGTCGGAGTTTTGTTAGTTACGATTTACACGAATTGCAATTGTTTTATGAGAATAAACAGTATTTAGAGTTGATTTAAGTCAGTCGTTAGTTAGCCAATCAAAACACTTCCCGATATGGATTATCCCAAGCCTTCGTTTGCGTGCCGGCGAAGGCTCTGGGTACGAGATTGCGAAGGACGCAGACCAACGTGGCCCAAACCGGAGAACCCAGCGAAATACCCTCGAAGCAAAGGAGAGATCAAATACAAGTTCAAAGCTCGACAACGGGGTGATTCGCAAGAGGTCACCCATCCTATAGTACTAACCCCGTGTAACCAGGCTTAACTTTGTGGTGAGAGGCAGCGCGCTAACAGCACACGCCACCCGTGCTTCCCTAATCTATATATTAATGGCGAGAAAAGTCAAAAGAAACATACATGCATGTGGACACGTTTATACTTATTTTTGTTATTCTATTACAAGATTTGTTTATCAACAAAATGCATTTCTCTACTGAACAAAGAACAGTGGCGTAGCCATATAATTTCCGACGTCAGAGCGTAGGAGGATCTGAAACATTTTTTTAATTCTTGGGTTTAATAACTGTATTTCCTGTATTTTGAGGCTGTTATTCTCGTATTTTCTGACTGCGGTGCTGAAGTGGATTCGAAGCCTCCAATTGGCGTTAAATTTGTATAGATTTTTCAAATTATTTTCTTAAACCGCGCAGATATATCTTTGATGAGGAATAGTAGCGCAGATTTCGCTGATGGGCAGAAAAGTCGAACACTGAACAATCAAAACACATTTCCAGACTGATCAAAAACACAAACCACGGTACACAACACATTTAAATCAAAAACACATCTCAGAGTATAATTACACATTAGCAATTGCTACAGATTAGCAAAACCTTACTACATTTAGAAATGTGGGTTTGTGTTTTCAAATTGGAAATATGTTTCGATTGTCGTTCATGTAGTGATATGTATGAGCTGTACGAGAGGATCATAAAGGAAGTCAAGAAAACGCTAAACAAAACACTGGGAAAAACACAATCATCTTACCTTCCAGCAGCTGGCCACCGTGGTCATGGATATCGAAAAACTGATTTAAATAACCGCCTATTAACCTGCGTCGAGAGTGACGGAGGGGAGAAACAGATACTGACACCATACACCATCATGTGGGGACAAGAGTCTTGCACCTTCGAAAATCTAGAGGCAGAGGATGCAGACGGGTTGGACAAGTTGAACAGACGACTCAACACTGCGAGAGAACATACCTGGTCTCGTTGGAAGAACCAGTACACCTACAGCCTCATGGAATTCCATTGCACGGTGAAAGGAAATGGACATCTCCCGAAAGTGGGAGAGGTCGTATTGGTCTTAGGAAAGGAGAAAAACAGAGGGCTTTGGAAGAAAGGAAAGGTACTGCGCCATATCAGAGGAAAAGACGGAGTAGTCAGAGGAGTAGCTCTATTACATAAAGGACACGAGATAGAACGACCAGTCCAAGTAATAGGTATGCTCCTTGGAAATCCGAAGCGTGCATTCTGAAGAATTTGAAGCACCTGTTGGGTCAGAAGTAGTACAACACACTGTGCCAAAGAGACAAGCAGTCAAGAAAGCCAGAGAGAGATCACACCATGTTTACGGGATGATGACTAATGTAGAACAAAGAGTATTATATAAGTTAAGTATAGGTGGTGTGCAACCAATCCCTTGAGATTCGAAGGACAAAGATATTTCACCATGTTGGATGATATTATAATTGCAGATGATGAAAATCTTTTGAAATCGTCAACCATGCAACATGGCGGCAATGACGTAAGATGCACACCAGCAATACATTAACTTTTAGGGGAGTGTGACCCGAATTAGGGATTACCTTCCAAACGTTGTAGCTCATTGTTGTCCATATTTGGGTTTCTTGTGCGGTCATGTGAGAGACTCGAGGTGGTACAAGAGAGTCGGAAGGGATTTTACAAGTGTTGGGGAATTTTTGGCATTTGTGAGTTATATTTTGAGAGTTTTCAATTAATAACTGAACTATTTTTAAACTGATTAGTGAGTGCGTGTGCCGTTACTGATTCGGTACAGAGCCACCGTAATTTTGTTTTGTTCGAAGGTAAATAATTTTTGCTGCACAAGCTATCGTAAGTTAAAGGTGCTATCCAGTCTGTTCTGCGCATGATCCACCGTCTTTGTTTTCTGAGTCTCACAAACAAGACATTCGTAAATATTTACATGAAGTGCCAAGCTCAGTGTAAACCGTTCTGAGCAACATGGCAGACAATCAAGCGAGGATGTCTCTTCGGATTTGTTCTGAAAATGTTTTGCTTTGAGTTCAAATAATGACTGAAAAAGAAGCAAGAAAAGCTTACAATCTTGAAAGAGGTATCAGTATCTTTTTTTATAAATAAAGCTGTAAACATTAGTTTTGTACATGCGCAAATAGGACCGTGGAGATGCCAGCGAGACGCTCTAACCACTGGAACTCAGATGCAAATGAAATATTTAGACTGGTCCGAGAGTCCCACACAAAAGTTAAAATTACAAGCATACCACCAAAACATTAATGTAGGTAATTTGTGCATGGCCTCTTTGTCAATATTGTAACATATTCTGAAATGCCCCATTCGTAATTTTCATGCCCCTTCAGTTTGCAAGAAAGTCATGAATATTTGGCTCTGGCGACTGGTTGTTGTTATCACGGCTACTAACCGGAAATGTCTAAACTAAACCTCGTGCAAACTCGCGCATGCGTAAACGTTTGGCAGCGATGTTGTCACAAGTACTTGTTGGCCCTACAAGTCCCATTGTGTCAGTTTATTTTCAGTAAATAGTTTTCTAAGTTAGTATAGCGTTTTCAACTTGAAGTTGGTAAAGTTTTGTTTGTTTTTGCTGTACAAGCTCGTAAGTCAACCTAGTCCCAGGCTCTCTATCTTCGCTGTTTTAATATTTGCACGCTAGCATGGGCGCCCTTTCTTGACAAATCTGATTGGCTAATGTCCAATGTTTGTCCGAAGTTTTGGATGTCTGAAGTTTTGTGAGAGCCAATCACATCTCTCAACGCGTTATCCACGCACTTCATGTTGGAAAGGTCTATTATACACTTAAGCCTAGTTCTCACATGTCGCCGATGATTGGCGATTTATGATTTAGATGCATGTTAAAACGGGAAGTGCAGCAGTATGTTAAGTTATAAAGAACTTCTGCATTGTTCTTTATTACTTAACATGCATGTAAATCGTCGATAATCGCCGATCATCGGCGACATATGAGAACTAGGCTTTATAAGCGGCTAATGCACCTAATGGGTGGGCCCACTTGGCTAAAACCAGAAATGATATTACACTATTGTTTAATTTCAGCTATAGCTGATCCATGTGGGACCACCCGTTAGCTACATTAGCCGCTTATAAGTGTATAATTACCATAGCAAGTTGTGCAAATATCGCTTCCATTATATCTATGACAATATTAACGAATAATTTGCTTCAAATTTGAACGAATTGTTCTCCACTAGTCGAAATTTTGCACGCCATCTATGTTTATTTTATGCAACCTGGGTACGAGGTTGAAAATGGCATCCTCCGTCAAAATTCGCTGTAGAACATGATTGGCTCTTTACAGTTTATATTGTTTTTGATTGGCTCAGTGGCTCTAACAATTTGCACAAACTGCACTAGGCTCTCAGCCAATCAAAATTGAGAATTTTTTTCATGTATATTATTAGGTTAGTACTGAAGAGTTTTTAAACCGTCAAAGCTTCGAGGGTGTGAAATACTGTTAGAGTACTATGGTCTTGCCATTCGTTTAAGGCTTTTTAAAAATAAGCATTACTTGTAAGCAACCTCGTACCCAGGCTCTTTTCAACCCGCCGCGCGGAGAAAAGACCCTGGTATATCATGGTCACGTGACTACCAAAATCTGGTTGTGACAAATTTTGTTTGGACCGGGGTGGGGTAGAGATGATTTGAAGCTTCTTGCCTGAAAGATTTTACCGTTTGAGGAATACTTCGATCTTGGATTCAAGAGTTCAGCGCTAAGTGGGTACAATATATATGGCTATGATTTCTGATTTAATATGTTCACAAGAAACGGGTGACCTACAAGGGACTGACGGCGAAGAAAAGCGAAAAGCAATGACGGCAGGTGGTAAATATTTTTCCCGTTTTAAATTCGGATTCCTTATCTAGCTGCTCAGGTTTTTTTTGCTATAATGCTATCCTTACACACACTATACTTTTTTTGATGTGAATACTACGCAAATTATTGAAGTGTGGAGCGGAGAAAAAGTCTTATACTGTTTACACTTTACACTGCGTCGTTGAACCCACTTGAACTGAACTGAACGGAGACAGAAACTGATTCGTCTCGCACAGGACTAGGCAAATTTTTGATATAAACAAGTGAAATATACAAAGATACTTAGTACTTAAACTTGAGGGCTGATCATTAATTTCACAGTAACGAAAAATTATCGGCAACATCACACCAATAAATCGTAACAAAAGGTCCGCTATGCGTACATGTATCTGCGCAAACCCACCACTGTGAGAATCATGTCAAGATCTTGTGTGATCTTGGAAAATCTTGTAAGATCTTAAAAAAAATCTTAAGATTTTTACACGTAGATCTTATAAGATTTTAGCGAGATCTTATAAGATAATTAAAGAGAAAGTACACGTTCTCTGACCTTAATAATTTTTTTGTCATGACTCATCATGACTCACAAAAGCTGTGGTAGATCACACTCACAAGTTTACTATAACTCACGTCAAAAATACTTAACCAGTTTATCAGCAATATCCCCTGTCTCCGAAATGTTTTTGTGCAAAACTTTGTCGGAAATATAGAATTTAACGGCTAACTGCTGGAAGATATATCCCAATGGCCAATAATACGGCTACGGAGACTGACATGAGCGCAAATATCAAATTGCATTATTTACGCTATTTACTTGGCCTACGGTCAAACGCGGTCATATTTAAAGTAAATCAATCGTCTGTAGGTTTGTGCCATTTGGGAAACTTGCACGGTTAGATAGAGCGTTAAATTCTGTACAACATATGTGAATTAGAACAAATCGTATAGAATAGCAACGGAGAAAAATATATCAGTTGAACTGAGATGAGCGCTAGTATCAAATTGCATTATACGGCTATTTACTTGGCGTACGGTCGAACGCGGTCATATTTAAAGTAAATCAATCGTCTGTAGGTTTGTGCCATTTGGGAAACTTGTACGGTTAGATAGAGCGTTAAATTCTGTACAACATATGTGAATTAGAGAACATGGTATAGAATAACAACGGAGAAAAGGCTATTTGAACTGACATGAGCGCAAATATCAAATTGCATTATTACGCTATTTACTTGGCGTACGGTCGAACGCGGTCATATTTAAAGTAAATCAATCGTCTGTAGGTTTGTGCCATTTGGGAAACTTGTACGGTTAGATAGAGCGTTAAATTCTGTACAACATATGTGAATTAGAGAACACGATATAGAATAACAACGGAGAAAAGGCTATTTGAACTGACATGAGCGCAAATATCAAATTGCATTATTACGCTATTTACTTGGCGTACGGTCGAACGCGGTCATATTTAAAGTAAATCAATCGTCTGTAGGTTTGTGCCATTTGGGAAACTTGTACGGTTAGATAGAGCGTTAAATTCTGTACAACATATGTGAATTAGAGAACACGGTATAGAATAACAACGGAGAAAAGGCTATTTGAACTGACATGACCGCAAACATCAAATTACATTATTACGCTATTTACTTGGCGTACGGTCAAACGCGGTCATATTTAAAATAAATCAATCGTCTGTAGGTTTGTGCCATTTGGGAAACTTGCACGGTTAGATAGAGCGTTAAATTCTGTACAACATACGTGAATTAAAACAAATCGTATTAGAATAGCAACGGAGAAAAATATATTTGAACTGAGATGAGCGCAAATATCAAATTGCATTATTACACTATTTACTTGGCGTACGGTCGAACGCGGTCATATTTAAAGTAAATCAATCGTCTGTAGGTTTGTGCCATTTGAGAAACTTGTACGGTTAGATAGAGCGTTAAATTCTGTACAACATATGTGAATTAGAACAAATGGTATAGAATAGCAACGGAGAAAAATCTATTTGAACTGAGATGAGCGCAAATATCAAATTGCATTATTATCGTATCACTTGGCGTACGGTCAGACGCAATCATTTTAAAGTATCCCTGAATCATACTACTCCAATCATACAGCATTGCAAAATTTGCAATTGACTTTCTTCGAAAATAATGTTGTTCTTCGTCTCGCTCCTTAGTTCATACAACATGGCGAGGAAATATAAACAGTCACTACTGCACACATTACAGGTCAGCGGTTACACCAAAAAGTTAACACACAAACAAACACACAACACGATAGCAATATATCTGCGCGTTGCGCAGATACAAAAATACAAAGCGCTGAGATATTTTCCTCGGGGTTGTTTATCCAAATTAAAACTTCATACTGCCGTCTGGGTAAATGTCGACGATCGTCGGTCCGAGGTGTAGAGCAGAGAGAAATTCGAAGCATTCGGTAATTTACGAATAGTATTCACATCAAAACAAGTTGTGTATATAAGAATAAGCATTATAATCGAAATCTTGAGCAGCTAGAGAAGGAATAACTTAGGTGAATTTGAAATGGTGAATTATTTACCGTCTGCGATCTGCTTCTTTGCTTCGCTTCTCTGCGGCGCGAGTCTCTTCTACGTTATCCGTTTCTTGTGAACATAATCAGAAATCATATCGTACCCACTTAGCGCTGAACTCTTGAATCCAAGATCGAAGTATTTTCTCAAACGGTATTTCTTTCAAACGAAAGCTTCGAATCCTCTCTACCCCACCCCTGCCCAAACAAAATTTGTCACAACCAGATTTTGGTAGTCACGTGACCATGAATATACCAGGGTCTTTTCTCCGCGCGGCGGGTTGAAAAGAGCCTGGGTACGAGGTTGTACTTGTAAGTTGTAATACAACGCTCACTGCCCTTGTAGCAGTTTGAGCACTCTGGCCCAATACCACTTCACCATGCCTCGAAATTAGTGCCGGTCACCGGTAAAATTTATCCAGTTTGTCCTGTAAATATTGTTGCTTACCGGTGATGCATGACCGGTAATTTTTTCCTCAAAAAATGCGAGTTAAATCGAGTTTTTTTTTGTTTCGGAAAATTTTGCTTTTACTGTATAATCGTTGCAGACGTACAGTTTTGGGAAAATCGGATGTCTCACTCGCACTACATGTTAAAAAATAAGAGGCGACTGTCGATTATTGGATCGTATTCAACATACGAGTTTCTTCATGAGCTATACATCTAGCGTATGTGATATAGCCCTTAGTATAATTTTAAACAGGGCAACTGCAAAACAACTCTGATATATTATGTTAATGTTAAAACATATTACTTTAATGTTAAAACAGTTCAAAATAAGATTTTTCATGAATATTTAACAGCAACATTACCCGAATTTACCCGAAATTTCTTTCAAAAAGTGCCCGAAATTTTCATTGCCCCCATCCACCAACCCCCCCCCGCCTGGTACGCCTATGAGCTGATGTCTCGCGCTACACCTTAAAACTGCGTAAGCATGCAGATGTCTGAAAGCACTACGCATATTCATCCAAATATAACAGCTGCATTTCAGAGTTCAGACGATACTTCATCGCACATAGCAGCAGTCTGACTCTTATTCTCTATTCGTCTTTTTCTTGCCAAAGAAATAACATTTTTTGAGAATTGTCATGTTGTTCAATAAGTAAACTAACTTATACCGGCTAGACCGAATAAGTGAAAAAACAAATATGACCGGTAACAAATCTTCCGTGACCGGCAAATTTCATTTCTTACCGGTCACAATGACCGGCAGATTTCCAAGATTTATTTCCAGGCTTAATTTGTGCGATTGTTGTAAAACAAAGTCGATCTTATATCATATCTTATATCCGTATATGCTAGGAATATCAACGCTCACCGCTATTTATATGCCCGATGCTATAAAAGGGAAGTATATATATTTCCCTTTAAATTTCTTGTTGACTGTGACTGCATGCTTGAATCAATGTTTTTTTACTTAGTCAAGTAGTGTATTTACGACAATTCTCTTATATGTTTTGACTCGAGTTGTGTCATTTAAAATGCCAAGTACTTATTGGGTTTTTAACTCGCGTGTAATTTCTTGTATGTGGACTCCACGTGCGCATTGCGAGATTATACTGTAGCTCGAAGACTAAACTTGGATAGAATCCGCAAACAGACTTGATCCAAGTTTGTCTAATGCAGTGCATGCATGTAATGCCAGCTGCATGGTCGAGCTGCGGAGGGCATTGCCGAAAGCTTGGTGTCGAGTTCTAAGCCTATTTGTTGATTATGGTGCTGATGCATGCCGGGAAAGAATTGCGTATATCTTAAGTAATACTAGAAGTTAAATTATAGTATCTAGCGACAGTCTGAACGATGGAAACAAGTATTTTTAATCCATATCACGAAGTTCTCCGAAGCGACAAAGTTTTGGATTAAAATACTACGATTTTTCAGGGTCCTATTCTATACGATTTTTTCAAATTCACATACATTGTACATAATTTAACGTTCTATCTAACTGTACAAGTTTCGTGAATGGCACAAACCTACAGACGATTCAGGGATACTTTAAAATGATTGCGGTCGGCCGTACGCCAAGTGTAGCATAATAATGCAATTTGATATTTGCGCTCATCTCAGTTCAAATAGATTTTCTCCGTTGCTATTCTATACGATTTGTTCTAATTCACATATGTTGTACAGAATTTAACGCTCTATCTAATCGTGCATGGCACAAACCTACAGACGATTCAGGGATACACCTAAAAATATGACCGCGTTTGACTACGCCAAGTAAATAGCGTAATCGTGCGATTTGATATTGGCGCTCATGTCAGTTCAAATCGCCTTTTCTCCGTTGCTATTTTACCGTAATGATTCGAATAAGCGCCCGGGCGCTTATTTAATTTTAGGAGGTCGATGGGGAGCGCTTATTCGAGAGGGGGCGCTTATTCGGGAGGGGCGCTTATTTAATGTTTTAGCAAACACCGCAATCTGATTCCATAACAACGCAGAACTTTAATAACAATCTTAACAAGAACAAGAACAAGAACAAGGATTTAAAAAAAACTGAAACCCTAGTTCTCTGCTCTAGTAGATAGAATACAAGTTATATTTATAATGTAGCTATATAATTGTTCTCATTCAATCAATGACAAGTTCTAATATGCGCAATGCATATATTTGTGACAAATAAAATGTTGAAGGACAGTTGATTTTATACCGATGTTCATGCGTCTCTTATCGGTTGGGTAATCATTTACATACGGGAGGGGGCGCTTATTTCAAAAAAGTAGTGGAAGGAGGGCGCTTATTCGGGAGAGGGGGCGCTTATTGGAAGGAGGGCGCTTATTCAAATCATTACGGTATACCGTTTTTCTAATTCACATATGTTGTACAGAATCTAACGCTCTATCTAACTGTATAAGTTTCGTGAATAGCACAAACCTACAGACGATTCAGGGGTATACTTTAATTGCTACCTTGGTATAAAGTCGTCACATTACTCGTGGTTTTAGTCACATGACACATGTAGCCACAGGCACGGCCGAGAATGGGCACTGCTACATAACTAAGACTATACATAACTCGGCAAAGAGGTCTGGGCACAAGATTAGTGTGCTGCCTCCGTACGCTCAGCAGCAATTATATTTGGCATTTCACTCGATTAAACTTGACTTATGTTCTACGGTAGGTTCTTTTAATAAAGGAAAAGTAGATTATACTAATATGGATTATCATATACTTGTTAAGCCAAAGCACTGACCTTTTCGGCAACACTTTTAGCTGTTTATAAATAACCATTGATTACCTTATTCGGTTTAATTCGTTCAACCGTAGATTGAGATTTGCATGGGCTTTTGTTTAAAACATAGTCAATCGAGATATGGTCTGGAAACTCAGCTAAAGTCTTTGGTCTATCTTTTTGTTCGCCTTTATGCATTTTTGTACATTGTATTTTAGTATAATGAACGAATTGTCCAATAGCAACATTTCAGTTCAATCACTCAACCGTGCTATTTAAATATTAATAAACCTAAAACAAAGGATGTGCACGGTGTTAGGTACGGTTCAACATAAAATCCCAGCTCATTATAGGCGCTTTGAAGTTTGCCAAGTTTCCAGACCATATCTCGATTGACTATGTTTAAAATGACACTTTCCCACACTAGCTGGTAGATTGGTGTTAGATTGGTGTTAAATTTTACAGCCGGGTCAACTT
This sequence comes from Corallium rubrum, assembly GCA_964035015.1. Lineage (NCBI taxonomy): Eukaryota > Metazoa > Cnidaria > Anthozoa > Scleralcyonacea > Coralliidae > Corallium > Corallium rubrum. The sequence continues at coordinate 46,350,655 of OZ035998.1, read as the reverse complement.
AAAGTTCTACGTATAAACTTAGAAGAGATTAATTGTTCACTGTTAACTGACAAATTATAGTGCCGCGCACTGACATCAGGCGCCAGGCGGACGTTCTATTTCTATCCATCTATTGTGATTATTTTAACTAAAGTGGGCGATATTATCTGTATAAACTGAAGCTATTCTGGCCTACTAGTTTTCCAAAGCCATGAGAGGGACTATACTCTTAATCTAATTCCAGTCCTCAAAAGGCAGTTGACGAGCCTTGCAATCTTCCCTCTCTTACAGATTTTCTTTCTAAATTATTTTTTTACGACTTTATTGGATATTTACATAAAATTACTTAAAAATACCCAAACGGAAAAAAAAGCGGGAACGGGACTCGAGGACCCATGCGAGGCGCTTTCCCGTTGTAATTAAAAATAGATATTAAAACAATCAAAAATCAGTCAATACAGTAAAGTTGATCATAGATCAATTGCTCGAAATTCACGATGCACCAATACACACGCACAGCCCAACCCCATTCCTATGAAGTCTATGAACTCAAAACTGAAAGAGCAAAATGAGTAAAACTGAATGGAATTCATAAGAACGAAGCTGAGGCCACGCACGCACAGTGATGCACCGTGGAGTTTAAGCAATTGGTACATTGGAAAACTACTCTCAGTGACAGGAACAGTTGTGGTATAATGACCATGTACAGAGGGTCCCCCTAAGCGTGATTGGGTTATTTACTTACCCGTGAAACGTGATCGATGATTTTTTTAGGTGATCGTAAGGTTTCAAATCTTTTTACGTGCACGTGAAAGTAACTTTTGATTTACCCGTGACCCGTGAATGAAGGCTAGAATTAAACGTGATTCGTGAATCGTCTGTTTTGTGCGAACAGTTTTTTTTGGATTTATGGAATTTCTGTTGTTTGTCTCGTCTGTCTTCGAACAGTTGAACACTGGAATAGCAGCTACTTACAGATTATTTTGACTATTTTACTTTGACTAAACTCCAGACGATTGTACTCGTCTAATGGAGACCTTCGGGCTTCAGAGTGTTGAGACAAAGATAATAAAAAGCGACGCCAGGCACAATTTTCATGATCGCAGTGTTTACAGACCTTTACAATGGACTGCAAGGACAGAAAGAAATCTTTCAAACTTACTGCATCCTTCTGAGATTGAAGAGAAAGACTTCGAGAATGCGAAATATTATTAATCAGTCAGATGATGCGAAATATTAATCCGTGAATTGCTTTTGTATTTTTACGTGAATCGTGATTGCCTCGATTTTTGTGTGAACGTTGAAAGAGTTTTTGCGATTTTTCGTGACTCGTGAAAAGACTAAATATTTTTACGTGAATGCATTTTGTGAATGGGTATAGGGAACCCTCTGTACAGGTCATATGAACTTCAAAAGTAGATGTGAATAATGATAAATAAGTATCGAGTAAAAAAGTTTTGAATGTTGCAACATGCAGAGGCTATTGGGTGGTGCTATCTTACAAACAGAATTCCAGAGAGGAACAATTCGGTTAAAGTATCATCATATACGTAAAGTGCAATAGTTGACGTAGATATGACGTGCATGTAGTCACTCGTGTCATTATCACACGGTTTTGCAAATGCATTTTCAGCTGAAACGTTGTTACAGTTTAATGTACAGGTATTTCTATAATGAGAAACAAGCAACTTTTCTAGTGCAGAGAGCCACTAATTATGGGTATGAATATGGGTGAATAATAACCTCGACTTCTTCTAGGTTATTTCACCGATATTCTCATATTCACCTCGCCTTCGGCGAATAATTGTTAAATATAGTAATATACATTCTATATTTGTACTCGAGTTTGAAAAGCACCTTTTTGCTTTCTCGTATAATAATTATAACCTCAATCACGAAAAAAAAAAATTGTTGACCTCTTTGCAATATCCGCATGTATTTTAAGAACAAGACATATATATCATATATCTGATACTTCAAATAATCTTACGAGTAAGTCAATTAAGAATAATCCCTGCCATGCCATGGCCTTTTAGAAAGCGTTGTTTATTCCTTTGAAATTGAAATAAATGCATGCAGTTGCCAGGATCGTTTGTTTAACCCGTTATATGCTGTAATTTGACTGCACCATGATACATATATTTATATTTGGTGTAACTTTACTTCGAATCGAAGCATTTACAGTACAGCATATAATATTCAGCTCATCTGAATAAAATCGTCTGGCGTTAGCCAGAATAAAATACTAAAGACTCGTCGTCAGGCTTCAAAGTGTTCAGAGATCTGCGAACAGACCCATTTAATTTTTACATCAATTGAAAGACGTTTTTCAAAATATTACTAGTATTTACATAACTTACTGTAGTATTATGTCTGGAAATGGCAAAAATGGCAAGAAAATCATGCTCCACATTGTTTTAATACAACTGACATCATTTTATGTAATATAACGACATAATCACGTTCAAATCAATTTCTTAATATACTGTTATGGCGACTTAGTCAAATATGAAATCAGGGTGATTAGAGGTGTAAACGTTTTCAGGAAAATATTGAATTGGAACTCAACTGCTTAACTCATTCCGGCAAACGTAGCCAGAATAAAATATTAATTAAGTATTTATTTATTTATTTATTTAGATAGGAAAGAGTTACAGTCATTTGCAACTCACTTTTCACCCAAATCTTCGGAAATCCGTTCCGAAGTTCCCGAGTTCGTTGGGAAGTTCAAAGTTCGTTTTGAACTACGCATTTGATTGGCTGCTAGGAACCAAGCAACCAATAAAATGCAGTGTTCAAAAGGAACTACGAACTTCCGAACGGACTTCCGAAGATTTGGGTAAAAAGTGAGTTGCAAATGCCCCTGTTAGTGAGGTTACATCACGCTCCTATACTTTGCACCAAACTTTGCATGATAAAACAACTAACGCGTGCATGGAAACATCAACGGAAGTCAAGTAAACAAACAAACAAACGAACGAACGAACGAACGAACGAACGAACGAACGAACGAACGAACGAACGAACGAACGAACGAACGAACGAACGAACGAACGAACGAACGAACGAACGAACGAACGAACGAACGAACGAACGAACGAACGAACGAACGAACGGAGCTAATGGAACAAGCTAACGGGATGAGAACATGTTTTCGTGTTCTTCAATGTCTCATGTATAAAAAATTAAAAACTCGAAAACATTGTTCACGATCATCTTTAAAAGCTTACCCTGAACGATGTGAATTCCCGGTTAACATATATATTGGTCAGTTATTTTACAAACAAACTTGCAAGGGAGGTGTATCCGGAGATTGACGCACCAAGGAACCTCTGGAACTCAGCAGGCGAAGGCTTTATCCCACTCTTCAACTGTATTTTGATGAAAATTTACTAATTATTTAGACTTAACAGGCTTTACGTGAGTGAGTCTCTTTGGTTCTAGTTGACGCTCGGAGCAAATTTACCTCTGCATCTCATGCAGTTATCACTAAGGCAAGCCCTGACCGAACCTCCCTTTTATATGTGTGATGAAACCAAGGGTGAACCAGCCCGGAAAAAAAACTCACCTGATTTTATGCCAGGAGTGGGTTATAGCAACAATGAACTATTGTAAATTATTATATAGTTTGTGCAAGTGCAAAGTAAGTTTGTAGTTAATGCGTTTGTCAGCTAATTCCTTCAACTCTTCTCTTCCGCAGGGTGTTCCGGTCTTGAGATTTTATACTGACTGCATGTTATTTAGCTGATTGACATGTCTGGCACGCGAAGGAATGAAAAAAACATGTTTTGTACGTTACTGATAGTAACAACAGTCTTAAAGAAACAATCAGAATTTATGCTATAAAAAGTACCGAAGCAGCGATAGAAGATTTCACTATCCTATGAAACAGCAATGGTTAAGCGGATTAGCCTTCCCCGCAGGCAACGTTACTAAAGCTGCTATACCTTGTTAATTTGGCCTTGACTCGCAAAAAAACAAACCAATGCGCGCTAAGAATTAAGCCACAGAGTAGCTTGTGGAGGACACTACACGGGGATAAGAAAAATAAGGCTCGATATACTATTCTAAATATAGCTGAGAATCAACATTCTATTAATAATCGTTTGTTTTAAGATAACAACGTATTTATAATAGACCACCAACGAATAGCATTCGAATGCCAAAACCTTTGTTTATTTTTTAACTATTCTAAAAAGACACAAGACAAAACATCACGACGAGTTTGTCAGGGTTGATAAATCATATATCACATTACTGTTTTAACTCCGACACATTACTTTGGTTTCATTGATGAGACCATTAGAAATTCTCGCCCTTATTTTACGAGTGTGCCAATATTTGTTGAAGACGGAAAATAAGTGGTATGTTCTTTAGTGAGATAAGAAATTGTGGAAATACCGACTTGATGAGTCGCGTTTATACGAGGATAAACATTCAAACGTTGACTTGTTGCGCAAGTGTGAGTTCAAGAATTTATTGAATAATTTATAGATCACATGGAAACCACTGCTCACTGATTTTGTGGCAACATGTCGCCAGTTGAATGCTGCATGATGAAGGTCTGGGTAACTATAGTATCCAGTGACTGAACATTTTACCAACCACTCGCAACAATAATAATATTCAATGACTATTGCGCCGCAGCTAGAACGTGCGCAAGGGAACGTGCGTTTATGCGCAAATGACCCTCTGCGCTCATGCAGGCACTTCAGTAATTTGTTTGAATATCTGACCGAGCTTCAGGAAAACTATATAATGATATAGGTACATGTCGAAATACATTGCATTTTTTAAAATATAGATTTCTCCCTAATATCTTTTGCTTACCTTTGTTGTCAAAATGCCGACTAGTTTCCTATCCACTATACTGTCAATGCAGGAGCTGAACTACGACACTCAGACAATTTGCTTACTTTTAAACTGAGTTACAGATATATAAGATTATTATAGCACTTGTAATTGAGATCCATGCTGCCACACAGGTTCTGTTTTGTGTCGAAACCTTCTCAAATTTTTATTCTGTTCTTTTCGTGGATATCGAATGGGAGGGGAGCGTGGGGCACTTTTTAAAAGTCTAGCTATAAAGGCATTGGCATGTTTTCAAGAGCAATTGAACTCCAAGTAAGATAGCTTGCTTGCAATTTAACTTTTTGAGTTATGATGTGTATACTGTTCAACACGCCTTGCACTGTCTTTTATGTACCCAATACATATAATTATTTAACTTTATAAACTAGTTCATTGACACTGTTAGTTTGATGGGAACAAAAAACGGGCACCAGGGCCAAATATAGACATAGTTATCAAAGAGCAAACCGGCAGAAGCACGTGCTATCATGCGCATGGTTTTAACAGTCAGAGAGTCTAAACAGGAATTAGTTTCTTATATTACAAGTGTTCGGTTTACATCTTACGATTCATTGATATATATTTAGCCCGAAGTTTTAAAAATACCATCATTTTGGCTTTTCTTCAAGGTCACTGAACTAATCTCCAAAGGATAATAACTTTGTTATCGGACAGGTAAAAACTATAAACGTTTTATTAACAGTGATTTCAGCAAAGAAATTGAAATTTATAAAAATACAATAATTTCAAAAAGAAAACTGAACAAATTAAGACCCCGTTTACACGATTCCGGTACAATTTGAAAACGGAACAAAATCATGCCGTTTAGGCCTTGCGTTTACACGATACCGGCACAAAAATAACATGAAATGTTATATGCTGTATTTGCATACCAGCATGCATGATTTTGTTCCGTTTTCAAATTGTACCGGCATCGTGTAAACGGGGTCTAAAACAGATTGCCGGTATCTTAAATATAACACAATTTGTAGGCTACAAGCTAACAGTCATGCATTATTATATAAATCCATTTAGATGGCCAAACAGATAGACCCTGAGGACAAATAGACTAATATTTTCGACGATTGTCCGTTTAGCGACGATTGGCCACTCAAAATCGTCGAATTTTGAGACGGGGATCCCAACTTGAGAGGGCCTAACTGGAACGATATGACGGATACCGTTTCGAGTATTTATTTTGATTCTTAAGCTGTTTATTCCATACAAATGAGTGATAACAGTTAATATATAGGAGGACAACATCTCTTATTCTATTTATTTCTCTACGTCCCAATCGCAACTGTCCCGCCTAAGAATATTCTCATATAAACCCGGGATGAAAAACGTCCTATCCCGCTTACTTGTCCCGTCCCAGCTCCCATTACAGTGCAGGTACAATTAATTCATTGCCTACTGAGCTAAAAGAGATTGAAGTCTGATACAAAGCTGAGTAGCGTGCTATGTCAGAAAAAAAAAAGGATTGATATGACAATCTATGAGGTCTAAAAACTGCACTATTTCTATGGCAACATGAAAAGTTAAACGATATTCCTGAATTTAGTGATTTTGTTGAAATCGTAAAGATATGCATGATTTTAAATCTAAACATCTTGAGAACTAAGTGAAAGAAGAAAGTGCTGTAAACGGTATTCTTCATTATTTTAAGAGTTCTTTCAAATAAGACCAACTTAATTTTTGCCTTTTGGGGATATATGCACTTTATATATGCACTTTTATAAATCTAATAAAAAAAATTAACTTCTTATTAGCCCTGAGTGCGGAAATTACGGGAAAATATCAAACTGAGGTCCTGATAGTACTTATTTTAAAAGTAGACGTAATAGGAGGGGGTTAATTAATTTTCCAAGTAAAAGTTTTATATGAGACTATAAAATCTCTATGATTTGCATAAAATATAATTCATATTTTGTTCCACATTTGGTTGTATCACAGGCAGCAGACTTGTACTTCGCCTTTAGATTACGGTTGTGTGGGTTGACAGTAATATATATGACAATTGAATTAAGGATTTGAATGAGAATTCGGTTATAATTTGAAAAATATTGCCATATTTTCGTTAAATCTGTAAAATAAACTTACTTTTAACAGTTTAACTTTCATATTGTTTACCTTGAGAGAGTTGAGACTTAATTGTAATAGCATTACTTTGAACGGCCGTAGTTGAGCGGTGGTTGTATAAGGTGTATTTACACGTATGTGTTCCATGGATTTGTGTAAAAAGCTTTATAATGTGCTCTATGGGACTATATATATATATATATATATACATATATATATATATATATATAGTCCCATATATATATATATATATATATATATATATATATATATATATATATATAGTGCTATTTTGCTAGTTATTTAAATGTGCTCGATGGATTTGCATAAAGTGTGCTTTATATAGGGTGCTGTTCATATAATGTATCCCATAAAGCTGTATTATTATATCAAACGTGCTGCATTAGCTGGTCATATATAAAAATCATAACATTAATTTCTATGTTCCAGGCAAGGAGTAAGTATATACAGGTCACAAAGAATGTTTTATAGGTTATTGCTTACCATATATTATTTCCACTATCAAGCTTGCAATTTTTTCCTCTTGATTGGCAGCTAAAACATTGTCAGCCGTAAAAAAAATATAAATATAATTATTATATTAAATATAATTATATCTTACCTTTATTATTCCCTTCTTCTACAAATAGGATAGAATAGGACAGAATCGGGCAGAGCAGGACGGAATCGAACAGAGTATAGGACAGAATAGGACGGAATAGGACAGAGTAGGACGAAATAGCACAGAGTAGGACACAATAAGACGAAATAGGATAGAACTAGGACAAAATCGGGAAGAGTATGACAGAATCGAACAGAGTATGACGGAATAGGACAGAGTATGACGGAATAGTACAGAGCAACCTCGTACCCAGGGTACGAGGTTGAGTACAGAGTAGGACGGAATAGGATAGCGTAGGACGGAATAGGATGGAATAGGACAGAGTAAGACAGAGCGGACAGAGTAGGACGGAATAGGATTGGAATAGAACGGAATAGGATTGGAATAGAACGGAATAGGATGGAATAGGACAGAGTAGGACGGATAGGATTTGGAATATAATGGAATAGGATGGAATAGAACAGAATAGGACAGAGTAGGACGGAATAGGACAGAGTAGGACGGAATAGTACAGAGTAGGACGGAATAGGACAGAGTAGGATGGAATAGGACAGAGTATGAAGGAACAGGACAGGATAGCATGGAATAAAGTGGACTAGCACAAGAGAGGACGGGATAAGACGTAATATATATAAAACGGAGTACGACGGGATAGGACAAAATAAGATGGAATAGATTGCAATGGAATGGGAAGGGATGAGATAGTATAGCATGCGCAAAATAGAATAAAATGGAATAGAAGAAGAGAGAATCGAAAAGCATAACATGGAAAAGAATAGAATGGAATAGCATAGCATGTGGTAAGATGGAATGGAATGCGTATAGTAGAGTAGTATTACATAGCATAACATGAAATGAACGGAATAAAAGATGATGCTCGACTTCGGCGCAGCAACAACTCCAGTGGCGCAACTACCTATTGGGAAGGGTGGGTAAACCCCACGGGCCCCGAGCAAAAGGAATTAATTAGGCTTCCGAGCATTTTGTGACGAGATCTGTAGGTTCCATAGAACCCCCCTTTCTGATGGTTATAACTGCCCTCAAAATGCAGGAAATAGCGCTTCAGAGCATTCGAAAATCAAAAATTTCCTGGGGGAGCATTTCCCCGACCCTTCTACTGGTTTGTCGCACCTTCAGGGCCCGCCATTTTGTCTAACAGTTTTGAGTCTTACACTGAAAATCTTCTCTTGGGGGGTGGGGGGATGCTTTGACACCCATGCGCAAGGGGCGGCGCGATCGGGGGTAGGGGGTATTTACCCCAAAAAAAATTTGGCAAGAAGTGCCCTTATTAGCATGTTCAGTGTACACTGACTTTTTATCCAATCCGCAGAGATTGGGTAAAATGTGTGCGCGCAGGCTATGCGGAATGGAATGAATGCAGTTATAACAGATTTTATCCACTTTTACAGATTTTGAATCGGAGTGTGAGTGATTAGATTTTGCTCAAAAGTGCCCTCAAAGTGCAAGAAATGCCATTTCAGAGACCCAAGATTCAAACATTTTCCGGGGGACCATGCCCCCGAATCCCCCTAGATCCACGGGGCCCCAGATGCCTAGTTGCGCCACTGAACAACTCAAACAGCTAGTAAAATTACAAACCACTAAAGATGCAACTCCTCATGGACTTGAACTTACAGCCAACGAGAGTCGTCAACGAATAAAACAAAGCAAAAACAACAATAGCCAATTATACTAACAGCGCCTATCAATGACTTGCAGTCCTTTTCCCTATTTTTTGCAATATATATGTTCAACCACAAAATATTAAAAGAACGGCCAACATTTTTCTCTTCTTGGCTTACAAGAAGTGAGGCCAAGGGTCTGTATTAGGTAATGAATTTGACTTTGGTGGGGTTAGGGGTCATTCGTCCCTGGACTGGAATCATGTACTCATCCCTGTGACACCGACAGAGTAAAATACACCGCCTAGAAAGAATTAAGAGGTCGTTTATTTTCAACTTGTAGTAACCTTTTTTCTAATCAGTCTCTCAGACACGAATAAAATCGTTTGGCGTTTATAGTCTTAGTAAAATACATGTCGCAACACATATCACCTATAAAAAATTATGGTTGTGCATACGGCATAAAGTCGCGCGACATTTTACAGCGAGTGAAAATGCACCTCGTGTGTTCCTAAGTAAATAAGTGGGATTTTTTTCACAAATTAAAATTTCTAGTGCGTGCATGCATTTTCATATATATGTAAATTTTCAAACTGTAAATTGTCATAACACTCTACTCATTTCTGCATAAAATGTCGTAAGACAGATGTACACAGCTAGCATACTACGTCAAGTGAAAATCGAGCATGAAAGCTCGCGCCTCTTACTTGGTACTAGTATAGTTTTAGTGCACGTTCTGGCAGATGGTGTATTTGTCATTTGGAGAAAATGGCCTTGGAAGGATCTAGAGCGAGTGAGCAACAAAGATGACGCAATTTGTTAGTAAGCATATCAAATGCTATCAGGTAAATTTAAAAAAGTTGCGTGAGAACAGAAAGGTCAATTTTAGTCATCGACAAATCGACTTGGTGTCGACACAAGAGATTTCGACCAACGGATAATATCACAACAAACGTTTGGTGGACGTTACCGTTAACTTTAAAATGATTTTGAGAGTTGAGACCACAAACACAGAAAATCTGAGCCCCAAACACTACAGCCTACAGGGTTCGAACCTGCAATATTCTAATTACCGGTTGGACGCTCTAACCATTATTGAGCCACTGGGACTCGGGTGGAAGTTAAGATTGCAAATTCATAGTCATAATTATGTGCTCACAAGTTAACAAGTATTAAAGATTTTATCTACAATTTCTTATATTAATCTTTAAACAACAGTCAACACATCACTGTTTGTTTGTTTGTTTGTTTGTTTGTTTGTTTGTTTGTTTGTTTGTTTGTTTGTTTGTTTGTTTGTTTGTTTGTTTGTTTGTTTGTTTGTTTGTTTTCTCTCTAGTGAGATATGTAAAGTATGTAGACTGGGCAGCTCATCGTGTGACGGTCTTGTGTATTTTAGAAGAAAACACCCCATTCCGGGACGACGTGGGCGTAACAGACAATTAATCAAAGGCAAGATTCTTTCTTAAATCCAAAATCCAAATAGGAACATATCCAAGTACAGGAAACAAAAAAGTTAATCGGGTTGGGAAAAATCTGTAAGTTTACAAGTGTATTAATATATAGCATTTTCTACCGTGTGAACAACAAAGTAATTAAAGATAATCGCAATCGGATCAGGATAGCTTGGAAAACGAAGAAATACATGTAGCTACGTGTTGAATGATGGAGTGCTTAGTATAAAATTGTTGAAGAAATTAAATAGCAATTACGATATCAGCGTAAGCGTTCTACAATATACTGTATAGTGACTGTTTTTAACGCTTCTTGCACGTCTGCGACTACTATATTAAACATATTTTAGGGTTAATCCAAAAAAAGAGAAGAAAATCTCTCAATATATGCTTACACACGATCACATGATTTCAAGAAGAAACTTCAAGAAACCTTTAACAACAAGATTAATATACCTTTAAATAAATAAATAAACATTGAGTAGGTGTCTAGGTGTGCCGTTGATCCAGATAACTTAATTGACGGTACCCAACTGCCGATCTTCCCGATCGAAGCATTAAATTTTCTCAAGCGTCACAGTTTAACTATGGCCGGCTGGGCCGCAGTGCATTGAAGTTATTTTTCATCTTAAAAAAACCCTTAACCCTTTCGCGTCTGTATCATTTCTTTTGGAACTCTGGCTAACGCCAGACGATTTTACTCGTCAAGGAGGGAGTTTTATGGCACCGTGCAAGCAGTTTGCCTAGGCATTTTTCTCCGCCCTGTGCGAGTCACACACACAGCGGAAACGCACAGGGTAACAGGTCTGCAGCCTGTTTGAAACTTGTCATGAACAAGCCGATGTCCGGATGCGTTGGCATGCCTTGTTCCGGTTTGTCGTGACAAATCTGCAAGAGGTGGTTTGCAGACGGCTATATGTAAAACCAGGACCCAGGACCCGGACCGGGGACCCGAGGACCCATGTAAAACCAGGACCCACATCAAATTGGACGGGGGGTTAAGAAAATATTATATTTGGTGGCGGGGGTGTGATATTTTATTGTACTACGTGCAAATGGTTGTAATAAGAAACTTAGCTTATGTCAGTGAATAATTCCAACTAATCTGCTGCGTTATTGACCTAAGAGCGGTTTGAGCGGCCATAAATACTCGATTCCAACGAGTTTCTCAATGTTTGATTTCAATCGATCCTATCTCAAATGCATCGTGTGGCATATACGGTCCCCCTAAACAAAACAGAATAAACTGACCGAATGACACAGCTTGTTTGTGCGGTTTGCAGAATTTACAGAATATACGCGACAACAACCAAAGAAGCCCAAAGCAAAAACGTTGCTGTGACGAGGACTTTAAACGCGCACTTTAATAGTATTTGTTAACCCATTGCTGCCGAGACCGGCTTCAACCGACCACTAGCTTTCCTCTGCAGACGTCTGGCGTCATCCCGAAACTCTTGGGTCGTATCTTGAAGGCGGGCAACGAAAATTTCTTGGTCAAAATGAGAAGTTTTATCGCACACACAGCTGTGATATTCCGTCAGTTCATTGTATTTTGTTTAGGGGGACCCGTATATGCCACACGATGTATTTGAGCTAGGATCGATTGAAAACTCGTTGGAATCGAGAAAACACCTAAACTAAAAATAAAAAACATAGACAGCCGGACCGCGAGTATTTATTGCTGCAAAAGGCCTAGCTTCGCGCTTCAGCGAACGGGCTTCTCATGCCAAGTACGCGACTACAATTTCGGGCTATTTTCTGAACGGATTGCTAATAATTATATTATATCCTCTTATTAGAGCAATAACGCAGCAGATTAGTTGGAATTTCACTGACATAAGCTGAGTTTCTTATTACAACAATTTGCACGTAGTAGAATAAAATATCACCCCCGCCACAATATATAATATTTTCTTAACCCCCCGTCCAATTTGATGTGGGTCCTGGTTTTACATGGGTCCTCGGGTCCCCGGTCCGGGTCCTGCATGGGTCCTGGTTTTACATATAGCCGTTTGCAGACTTATGGCATGTTGTTCTGACAAGTTGTCGTCATCAGACCTGTAACAACTTGTTCCAACAATTTGCTGCAAGCTGGTTGTGAACAGATCGTAACAATATTGTCATCAGACCTGTAACAACTTGTGAACACAAGCCGTAACAAGTCTGCAGTTGACAAGTTGTAACAAGCTTGATGAAACACGCGTTATTCTCGCGTTGTTCATGCACTGAATCTATTATTAGATTTCTTAAGTATAGAAATAACGAAATTATTGCACCCTGTAATAGTAATTCAAATAGAATATAGACAAGTCAAATATAATTTACACAACTGCAAATATCTATCAAAGCAATTTTATTTTACAGAAGACAATTCAATACATTACAAAAATTCGGTGCACCGATGAAAGCGAGTTCACTCACTCATTTTAATGTCCGACACATTTGATCTTGAATGTTGCCAACGACTGAAATGCAAATCCACCGAGAACGTCTTCCAAACGGTGAACGTATGATGATTTAACACGAACCAAAGTCATATTTCAATAACATTTCATGTCCGGATCAAAACCGATGGTCTGCTTCAACTTTCAAACTGTGAAGTCTGACGCAAGTTTGTTTTCGTAATCTCATTCTCATTGGCTCTCTGAGCATAAGTCTTGCCATAAATCACAGAATAGTAATACAACCAGAAGTCCAACTCGAGTGAAAACTTCTTAAACTTGTCCACATTTCTTCAATGCACATCAGCACATGCGCGATATTTTACGCCATTCGAGGCCATCCTATGGCGTAAGATGGCGAGGAATCAAGATGCGCGAGGCGACATGCGCGAGGACATAAACTTCTGGTTGACATAAATGGACTTCTGGTTGTATTACTATTCTGTGATAAGATGATGCAAGCTCATTACTTTCTGTTTTTAGCCTCGAAGCTTCGAACTTTAATATTTACAAGCTGTTCGAAAGAAACACTTTGAAACTCAAAGTCTTTCGGACAAACAAAACTTGGCCCACAAACATAAATTGGAAATACAAACAGGGTCTGTAACAGATCAGTCATGCACACAAGCAGTTTTGTATTCGAATTCGATAGTCGCTTTTGCCGTGAAGTGCCGTGGCCGTGGAGGCAACATGCAGTTTTATAATTCTAGGCTTAAAGATATTTTGAGCTAAGTTCTATTTTCTTTGTTATAACCCCAAAATATGCCTGGTGTAATTGCAAAATGAATTAGTGATGTCTCGACATGCCTGGCCGCGATATGGCTGTCTTCGTAGTGTGTTGTGATATCAGAAACGTGTGTTGTGCCGTCCTTCTCCTAAACATTTATAGTTTGAATAAATAGCAAAAACTAGCTTGTAAAATACTTTTCCGTTCACAAAATAAAAACGTTTTGAAGTTTTACCCACCCAAAGACGTAAGTTATTTATTTATTTATTTATTTATTAACTTTACAACCATAGTTATAAAATATTAAATAAACGTTCTCTCTCTCTCTCTGCTTCAAGTGAACCACTATTTAATATGTAGTTCATTTCTGTAACGGCAGTCCCTAGCCTGGATGAGGGGACTGGGGAGAGGGCTTAGAAGTAACCTTCTCCCCAGTCCCCTCATCCAGTAACGCCTACTACGCAGGCTACCACGATCGGAAATTGCGGCTGTCGACGGGGACCTAATCCAGGCTGATCTGTTTTAGCTGCACATGCGTAGAACGAATATCTTGCGTGTAAACGTCATCAATACACGAGAGAGTGAAGGAGCGTTGTGGTACATGTATAATGGATCCAATGAAGAGGATACTAGGGATATTGTAGGATATCAAGCATTTGCTGACTAAAAATCAAATATGGCGGAAAAATTAGACGAAGATGTAAAATGACTAAAATATGTTGTTTGTTGGCCGTTTACTACCCCCAAAAGAAGTCGGGTTGTTGTTTTTTGGCAGATGTGTGTACCCAATTGACCTTTAAAACGGATTTTAAAGTTTGAATCAGTCGTGGAAAGAAAACTTGACTGACGAAGTGACGAGTTGACATAAAACAAACCCAATCAACTATGGAGGGTGAATAAATATCTCAACTATCAGATAACTTTGCAATTGATTATTTTTTCCTTTATCTTGATTTTAATTTGTTTTTGGCTATATATCAGCAGTTCACTTGTTATTGTTTTGCATGTGTGTGTTTTAATAGAATCAAGCTCGGCCGACAACTCACGCGAGCCAGCACGCACATGGCCTGCGAGCTGCCCCAGGAAAGTGGCCGATTTTCTATGCGATTCTCGATCGTGGATAGTCCCATGCAGTATTGATTTATTAGGAAAACTGGCGTGTTATACTTATAGAAGCTTCGGGTAACTGAGCAATCAAATTATATAGCGGCTTTAGCCTGTTATAAATTGCGGTTTAATCTTGTCAGGAATATTAAAGCCCAGCATATAATTTTAAAAAGCCCCATATTGAAAGAGACATGAGTTATTTCAAATTTTTATTAAAACTAACGTTTCGTTGCTAATCCTGCAACATCTTCAGAGTGAATAATTATTTACAAGGTTATCTCGACTTATATGCTAATATATTTACAATAACAGGAAATGAGTAACTGAGAGAGGGGTGGAAGTGACAGTTAATAAATTACAGTGTGAAGTAACAGGTATGATAGAATGTTTTCAGTTATGTGTCAAGACAAGTATAGAAAAATATAAAGAAAAACGTGTGTATAAATCAAAATAAGTTTAAAGGAAGAGAACTGATTTTAGCGTTGAGTGAAGGATTTAACTTATTAATAAGCAGACTTTCTCTAAGAAGGAGTTCAAAATTGGAAGAAGAAGAGCTTAGAATAGAAAAATCTGTTAAAGAAACAGGGTGGCCGGTTTTTTTGTGGTGGCCGGTTTTTTTCAATATGGGGCTTTTTAAAATTATATGCTGGGCTTTAATATTCCTGACAAGATTACGCTTTCCGCCTGGTTCGTAAATTGCGGTTTACATGTAACAAAATAATACCACAACGAATTTGTGTTCGACCAAACGTGATAAAGCAACCATAACTGAATTAATTTGTCGGCGCCAGAAAAGCTAAAGAGCACACAGCTAAACGTCCAT
The DNA here is from genome assembly GCA_964035015.1 of Corallium rubrum. NCBI lineage: Eukaryota > Metazoa > Cnidaria > Anthozoa > Scleralcyonacea > Coralliidae > Corallium > Corallium rubrum. The sequence continues at coordinate 46,334,953 of OZ035998.1, read as the reverse complement.
AAATTGTACGGAATTTATTTGAGATTCTCTGCAGACTTGTTCCAATTTGTTGTGACAAACGAAACATGGGTTAAAGTGCCTATGAAATTAAATTTTTTACTGCTTCATTTGAACGGAGCATCAAAAAGCAGGACAATATGCAGTTTACCGTTCCTTGATATCTTTTATAGTTCCAGAGTTATAAAGATTTAAAGATGTCAAAATGAAGACAAAATATGGCACAAACAAATTGCTGATTCAGCACAAATTGTGACGTCATGTGGTTTGCATGTTAATTTGGTGAATGTTTAAATGAACTATATAGCTCAGTTACTATGTGTCAGAATCAAATGAACCTTTGCACACATATAGTGCAAGATGAAACACAGTTGATAATATCACCAATTTTGTTGTCAAGGTAACACTGTTGTACCCAGGCCCCTTGTACGAATTTTATATATAAACCATTTTCTCTATCCTGATAAGGATAAAATAATATCAGACAAGTGCTTGTCATACCGATGCATGCCTAAAATACGTTTATACTATAATAATTTGAAAATTATGCCCACAGAGATAAATACATGGTGTTTTATAAAATCAGTGCAAGGGGACTGGGTACAACAGTTTTATCTTGACAACAAAATTGGTGATATTATCAACTGTGTTTCATCTTGCACTATATGTGTGCAAAGGTTCATTTGATTCTGACACATAGTAACTGAGGTATAGTTCATTTAAACATTCACCAAATTAAAATGCAAACCACATGACGTCATAATTGATTTGCTCAGATTTGCTACAAGTTGTTCTATCAGATCTGATATTCCATGTTTTCAACAGGTCTGTTACAACTTGTCCCAACAACTTTTTACGGCTCTGCGGCCAACTAACATATTCATTGTAACAGATCTGTTGTAACAAGTTTGTTAGAGCATGATGATCAACAGGCTTGTTACAACTTGTCAACAGCTTGTAACAAGCCCGAAAATCCTGCAGGTTGTAACAAGTCTGTGAGATTTCTGGCTGAGTTCGATAAACTCCGCTGACAATATGAGCCGCCGACGAGCGAGCCGAATATCGAACTCGGCGACTCACACAAAACATCAACACTTAGGTAAGTAAAGTTTAGTTTATTTGCAATCACATTCCAACGTGCTCCCTTGCATCGTCTTCAGTGGACATACACTTGCTGAGTTGCTGACTTTGTTTTAGTTTTACGGCCTTTAGTTAGGTTCCCTTTGGAATAATTCTTGATTTCTCTTCATTGCGCTGAGTTATAGGTTTTGAACTACTTTTGGACAATGCGAAAGGAGGCCGAAGCCAGACGAGGAGCAGCGGGATATCGGGAATTTGCCGGATCGTATATCAGGAAATATTCCGAATACTCATTGTCTTGCAGACTCAAATGTCGCGTATTTCTGGCCATGTATTTGAAGTAAACTATTGCTAGTTAAAATAAGAATTTTTTATAAGTTGTTTCTAGGTTAAAACTTATATATAAATATAGAATCCGACTGCGGTGATATTCTGTTACTCAATTGCTCAGGTCGGTTCGGTCCAGTCAGCCGGCAGAACATTTATGCCACCATTTGGAAGCGAATACGCACTATATATTATACATCATAAAGTTCTTAACTAACTAACCTTAGCAAAAACTAAACTAACCTTATTTATACTGGATAACTCTATCAGTTTATCTAAACGGTTATCCTCAGAGCTCCAGTAAGGGCCCACCCTCATTGGTTCACTTCAGTGTTACTACAGGAGGAAACCGGAGTACCCGGAGGAAACCTGTGGTGTTTGGTAGCCAAACTGGAAGTACTCTTCTCACATGCGGCGAAGGTGAATTTTTTTTAATCAGTCGCAGAGGTGAAAGGCACGTGCATTAACCACCGTGCCACCAACACCCCATAGTTCTTCTGGATAGCTTTAGCGCGTCCGCATGTTCCAAAAAAGCCCCAGAGACAATTCTCGATCACCTGGATAACGAGATAGGTCTGATTCTATCTAGAAGATAGAGATCTTTTGAATCGCCTGGATCGTTTGCGATTGTCCTGGCCAGTATTGTTTCCATAAAAAACACCGATTAACCGATCACTTGAGCGGCACTGCAGGTTGGAGCGTTTGGGACCATCTTATTATGGAAAGCGGATTTTAATTTACGTATATATTTCAGTTGCTTCTTCGCACGTTAATTTGCGAGGGTGGTGGCTGGAAAAAAGGTAGACCAGAGAACCTTGCTTCACTTCCTTGCCGAAACGTTTATCATAAACATTAGAGAGTTTTAGATTGACGCTTTTCTCTTGATAACCGCAAACCGCTAGAAACCACGTGACCAACGTCCAGCGGTCAGGTTACACGTTTGCGGTTCACGTTTGTACTGCCAGAACAGCTTCTTCAGGTAAGTGAATTACGGCAAGGTTTTTATGTAACTTTTACTCAACCAACCCACGTTTGGGGTGTAAATTTATACTCTTACATTGTCTGTTGTTCTTGAATCGCAACGTTTTTGAATTGAACACTGAAGCTCATGTCAATTTTTGGTGAATACGTATGAACGATTGAAAACCAACCATGGCGGCTCGCAACAAGTGAAAATACGAACGCCAATCTAAATGCTCTTTGACATGTTAACGTCAAACTTCTAACCGCAAACGTCTAACCGCGGTTTGCAGTTTGTGGTTATAAAAAGAACGTCAATCTAAAACTCTCTACTGAGCTTTAACAAGAACGGGAAACAATAAACTCTTTGGCGGCTGGGCTTCCGAAAACAAGAAACCATTCCGTTGATTCTTTAAGCAATGCTTTTACGCGACGCAACAATAACAAAATACAGAAGATAGATAGACCTTATTTGGGAATGCGCGATGACAGCGCGGCAGTTGGCAAATTGCTCCCAGTTTTCCTGTTTGGAAGACTGTCACACGCGTATTGACTTTTGTGTCTGACGTATTGATTATATACGGATACGGACATTGCGAAATGCGTTCGTATATATTTTTCTTATCTTTGTTGGCATTTCTTTTCAACACGCGCTTGTGTTCCCTAAGGGAAATTCAGCTATTTAGGGAAACTTTTTTTTTAATTTTAATATATCGAGTCTTTTTTCCTCTTAAATAGAGAAACAAAAACTGCAGTAGCACACAGTACCAGAGACCGTTATTTTCATCCTTAAAGGACAAAATAAGACAAGTCAGAAAACTATATATACATGCATGTGGAGAGTGTGCCAGCACAGTGGTGTCAGTGAGTGTCTGTTTTACCATGCTGGAACACGCTGGAATAAAAACCAAAGAGTATTCCGAGTATTTCAACTAGGTAACCAGGCGTGGTTGATAATTGGTGCAAACTTAGTGACCGTGGGCCAGACAAAGATATATAGCTTTCGTAGCAACGTTGGGCTTTATACTTATAAAAGTTATAGTCGAATTCAAAAGAAGAATTTTCATGATGTCAAGTATATCTAATTGGCGTCAATGAGTACAAAAATATGGCGGCCAAGAAACAACAAGGTGTAGTATCAACCAGAATCTTATACCTTATTCAAGATTGTATAAACTTTTCTTGCTTCATCTCCATTACTTGCACCCAAAACAAAACATTTTCAGAAGAAATAGAAGAAATGCAAAGAGACATCCTCACCGAATCGCTTGATTTTCTGCCATGGTTTACACGGAGCTGAGTACTTCAATTGGTGAGTTGGCGAGCTACATTCCTGTGCATATTTTGCACGTTTGTAGAAAATGTGGTTTCTACCTATATTTCGTTGATGATGATATCCCACAAAGCACCATTTTATCGATAATATAAGCAAGAATTAGTGGTTTTTTTCCAAATTCCCTAATCTTATCGCTTTTCCTGCAGGTATTTTAACGAAGAATTTGCCAAGTTATCGCGGGGATTATCAGTCTAATTGTCCCGCACGCGTCTAATTGTCGTCATATTTTAAAATCGTTTACCAACACAGGGTTGAACTTTTTGATCAGCAAACACTCCCAAAGTAGTGGTGTTGCGTTGGATCGGATTGACCCCAGTGAACTCCATATATACCTGGAAGGCTGACTCCCAATCAACTATATTTCGACGAGATGTTTACTTCTGGTTAAATATAACCTCTTATACTAAAAGTAAGGAAAGGCTGGCAACTTTCAATAAAGAATATTTTAGACGACGCTCATTTAGAGCTCCGTAAAATACACAAAAACCGCTCGATCTCGCCAAAATTGCTGTAGACGTAATACGAAAGCGCCATACGAAACAATGTGCGAGGATAAGAAGTTACCAAGAATGGAATTATACAGCACAACTGCCTGTTATGAGCACTGCAGGGAAAGATTCGTGATTTCAAAATGAGGTTGTCGAGCGTGCTACATGAGAGGTATTTAATAACAGTGTTAACTCCCTTTCAGTTTCCTAAAAATTTAATTTGCTTATTTGTTTCTTAGTTTATTTCTTAGTTTGTTTTTCTACTAGTAGAACAGGTATAATTCATGTGTCATTTTATTTTATAAAATAACATGCATACTACGCGAGCCCTGATTGGTCAATTGCCGTGTTTGGATCAGAGTATCAAACACGGAAAATTCCCGCCAAAACGATTTTTTGAAAATGTTGGACAGTATATCATATTCACTATTTCACGAAAAGGTAAAAACACTCGCCTGCGACTCGTGTTTTGTTACGCCTTTCTCCAGTCTCGCAATTTCACGCGTGTTTGGATCAGAGTATATCCAAACACGGAAAACCATTTGGTATTTCTTTCATATATACTAGGAATGCCCAAACGCAACAACCCATCGCGCACTTTTACTGTATTTACTTCACTTCTGTTTTACTTTGAATCTGCCAAGTTTCCAACAGTTCTTCTATAAGAGCGTTCTCACACATCATTAGATATTCATAGCATTTCGGCCAATCCGGTTGCTTGATTTACGTCACATGTACTTACCTAGAAACCCAGTCTAAACCAGAGACCAATTAATTTAAGTGCGAGAACAATACATATGTTAATTTAAAATTTAGTTATTTTAAAATACAGTAAACTGTATTTAGAAAACATTTCTAAATACAGTACGCTGTATTTAGAAATCATTTCCCAATACAATTTTCTGTCGCTATAGAAACCAGTTCCAAATACAACAGATTTTTTTACCTAACAGCGCTTCACATTATAAGCGACTACATGCGTATATCATATATTACAAGTAAAATAGACTAACAAGAAACAAACTTACGTTGGTGCAATTTAAGTTATTCGACGACAGACAGAAACCTACGAAAAGCACTCAAACAGTGATGTTTCTTGCAGACTGATTGAAGTAATGAAGTTTAAACATCCATCTACCTTTCATAATATTATGAAGTACATATAAAAGTATACAAGACAGTCACCTCACGCTTTGTTTTCTCCGGTATCGACCATTAACATCTTCTGTCTTCTTTAGTTTGTAAAGTTCTACATTATTCCAATTGTCATCTATATTTTCTCTGCTCAATATCAGTCCTGGCTAAATTGATCCTGCTATTCAACATAATCTAATGTATGTTATCCAATAAATCCAACGTCTTGCGAACCAAAACTCCTGGCTGTTTTAAAACAAAATTTCCCCTTGTCTCTGCAAAAGCTTCAAATCTTCGTTGGTGTTCTAGACTTGGTTGCCAAATCCCATGTATACCGTTAACAATAGCTCGGCTGCGCCTCGCTATTGTTAACGGCACATAGGATGTAGAAACCACGTCTAGAACACTAACTCGGATTTGAAATATTACTTCTCAAACTCATTAATAATTCATGAACCAAAAACAAAAGAAATTAATGTTTAATCATGCAGTGCTTTGAAATCGGAGGAAAAGTACTAGTGCTTTGAAATAATGCAAAATAGGTTTTCAAAGTCTTGGGACTTTGAAATAAGGCAAATTATATTACGTTTCAGAGGTATCTTCGGAGTTTTGAGTTTGAGAAGTCAGTTCAAATACTCGACGTCGGACTTTACCAGGATTACAAAGCCCTCGCGCATTAAAAAGGCTCGCCTTTGGCTCGCCTTTTCGAAAAGCACTCGGACTTTGAAATCCCGGTAAAGTCCTCCATCTAGATCTCGAACTTGAACTATTACTTCCAACATGTGTGCTTCAACCTCGTACTCAGGCTATATATATATATATACTTGAATGCGAGCGCCGTGAAAAGAACATGCATGGACGCGAAGTTGTGCGTGCTTCAGTTTTATTGCCAACCGACATAACTTTTAATTATTTATTTAACTTAGACAACTTGTAGTCAATCAGCTCAAATAGCTTTTTAGTATTAATGTTTGAGTGAGTTTTACCTGTATTTGTATCCAAAAACACTGAAATGTAATTTTTTTTGTATGTTATTTGCAAATTTATAGAATAAAATTTATAAATCTTAATTTGTAATTCTATTTTATTTAATTTATTTAATTTTCCACTTCAATAAGTATTTTACTAAAATAGATTAATTTTATGATTTTTTATAGATGAACGTTATCCTGTTTGCACTTTGCAACGTATCTAGCCATTTTGAATGTGTGAAGAATGTTACAGGTATAGTTCAAGTCAGAGCTTACATATTCAATTATTTAATATATGTATAAATTAATTTTAATATGTATTTATGTATTTTTTAAGTTATATACACGTGTGGCCCTCTGAAAACCATGAATTTGCGCTGAATAGACTACCGTGCTAAAATAATTTTATTTAAAGTGGTTCTCTGATGAAAATATTGTTGGCAATGTTTTTTACATAATCCTAAAGATGTTACGGTGGTTGGTAATCGTGCAAAGTTTCATTTCAAAATTCGTTGAAGAAAAGGTGATATTTTACGGTAAAGTTTGTCCTTTGGAGCGCCGCCATTAAAGAGGCCAAGCTTGAGAAGAATGAGTCGAGGAAGCTTATGACAACAATGACCCTTTTGTTGACAACAACAATGATCTTTTGTTTTTATTGAGTCTATGATGTCATAAGCTTCCTCGACTCATTCTTCTCAAACACGGCATATTTAATGGCGGCGCTCCAAAATACAAACTTCGCACGTAAAATACAACTTTGTTTTTGAGAATTTCGAAATGAAACTTTGCACAATTATCAAGTACCATAATATCTTTAGGATTATGTGGAAACATTACCAGCAATATTTTCATCCGAGAACCACTTTAACACTTTCATGCACGTATCGTTGCTGTAAGATAACGTTCTTTTTTATCCAGTCTAACGTCAGGCAATATTTTTAACTAAAATGTATTCTAGCTAATTCCGGAAAAGCTTTCTTTGTTCTTCCATTGTTATGATCATTCACTGAACGGCTGTTCGTAGATTTTAATTTAATTTTTTTAAAAAGAGAATGAGTTCTTATGTCGCAGACATTGTACGAGTTATAAACAAACGATACTCATTGCAAAGGCCAAGCGATGATTTTGCTTGAGTTAAGCTTTTGTGGTGACCAGTGATGCATTAGCAGGTTAAACGTTCTTGTAGTGACGCATGCATGCGCGTGCTCAACAACTCAAATATAGCTCTCGAAAGAAGGTTATATTACTTTTACTTTAAATCGTCATATTAAAAGTACCATACTACCTACAATACTCTTTATTTTTGTACCTTTATTATCTTAATTTCAAGACGTATTTGATCAAACTGGAATAGACAATTGCGATTGTACTGAGCCATGCGACACGACCTTCTACACAACTAGTCTATCATATGGCCAGTTTCCAAGTGTTAACTCAATCAAAGAATACGCAACAACAAAAGAAGAAAAAGAGAAATTAAAGTAAGTTTATATTCATTCTTTATGATAATTCAATTAACCCATCACTCCATATTTCAGTGAAGTGACTTTCACAGATATAATATCGCTGCATGTAGCGAATGAAGAATTTATACGCCAAAATATGTGCATGGTATAACATCATATTTATTAATTGATTTCATGGTTCCGTAACTGCATGATTGCCTTGGGCTTGATTGGCTACCAGTTGCGACAAATATGAGACACCGTCCAACTTTTTTGTTACGGATTGGCTTTCCGTCTACACGTAAACGATGGAAGCGATCATCAAAAACGGAACTTTTCGAAGACAGTTTCCAAAGTGGAACTTTTTGAAAACGCCGTTTTTCTGTTCTCGTGTAAACGCGGATTTTTTTTAAAACGAAGAAAAAGAAGAAAAAAAAGGTTTTCAAACAAAAACGGATACGTGTGGATCTGAATTGAAACAACAAAAACCTCAGTTATTTCAACCAAAATATTTGGTTGTTTTAACCATACATAATAGTCTGCATCTGAGATAATCAATTTAAATTGCCCGTTGTTTCAAGCATGCATGCAGTCAGTTTTTATAGTGTAGGATAAACTTCACTTGCAGCTACATATCTAACTATTTACTAGTAAACATAGTAAGGTTAGATATACTGCAGAAAAGGAGAACGTAGGAGTCTAACGTTTCGAGCGAAGGCCCTTCGTCAGGCCCACGTTTCTCTCTGACTAGGTCCACGTTTCCCTCTGACGAAGGGCCTTCGCTCGAAACGTTAGACTCCTACGTTCTCTGTTTCGGCAGTATACCCTTACTATATTTCGATTGTTGTTTCTACACTGCCTACGCAGCACGCTACTTTTATCTAACTATTTACTACAGCTGTAGTTTGTTCTTTTTGTTTTATTTCCAGGCGGAATTTGCTTTCAATTAATCTGTTTTTTAAAAATCTGGATCTTAATATCGTGGAACAAGTCCCCGTTTATGATACTGGAAATATGTTTGGTAAGTATATAAAAACTTAACTCCAGATCGCCAGAGCAACCGCGGTCGTAATAGTTCAGTTTAGAAATACCAAATACAAGTACCATTGTTCCATGACCTGCCCCCAAACTCAGTCGGTATAGAGCGTCGGACAAGTAAACTGAAGGTAGCGGGTTTGAATCCCAGGCGCGCACGCATATATAGTAGAGTTTTCTCTATGGTTCGTCACTTGGCTGCTTTTTCGAATGAACATCACATGGCTGCAGGGACGTAGCCAGGATTTTGAAAGGGGGGCCCGGGAGCCGAAATAAAAATAAATTTTTAGCATGCTCCCCTGGGAAATTTTGAAATCGAGAGTCGCTGAAATGCCATTTCCTGGCTTTTGGAGGAAGATTTTACAGACTCTAAAGGTTAAAAAACGACATATAAAATACTCAAAACATGCAAACGTCACATAGATACTCAAAATGCATATACTCAGTAGATTGAATACATTGTTTACAGATTATTTCCTGACACAATTCATATTGCATCAGTTTTGTAGTTACATGTCCGTTGTTTTATATCAAAAAGGGGGGGGGGGGGCGGCTCCAACAGCTGCATGGCTGTTTAAACGCATATTTTCGGTTGTTTTATCCAATAAATAATTGGTCAAAAATGAGATAACCGATTAAGAGAATGATTCTTTCGGTTTGAATCAGTCAGTTTTTACACTGTGCTAATTTTTTATTTCCTGTTTATCCTACAGCTTGACTAGATGATCCAATATTGCGCGTTATAATCTTTTATTATACCAAGCAAATAATCCTGTAATTGAGAAGTTAGTATATATATATATATATATATATATATATATTTCACATGCCTCGCTTTCCCAAAGGAAAAAAAAAACAAAGAGAAAGAACAAATTCGTTTAGGGGAATATATTCAATAGCCCCTGGCAAAACAATAGATTAATATTCCCCCCTAATATTCCCCTCTAATAAGGCTCTAATATTCCCCTCTACCATTCCTCGCTATAATATTCTCCTCTAATCTTCCCGTCTAATATCCCCCGCACCACTCCTTATATCTTATGAAATCCTGTCAATCTCGCCATGTGAAAAATAAGTACGTTATTTTGAGGCCTCTCGGGGATATATGGAATAAATCACATATCCCCTCGTGGCCTCAAAATAACCTATAACCTATAAATATGTAATATGTAAAGGCCGACAATGAGGACCAGACAGGGTTTTCAAGTACGAGGAATTCGTTCCAGTCCGAGGCGAAGCCGAGGACTGCAACGAATTCCGAGTACTTGAAAACCCTGTCTAGTCCGAATTGGAGGCCTTTACATGACTTCTCAAAATCACTTAGTGTATTCCCAAAATGAATTAGTGCATTAGTAATTAGTGTATGGATGAATAACCGATTGTGTGAAGTAATATTTCAAGTCCAAGGACTTGAAATATTATTTCCAGTCCTTGGACTGGAAATAATATTTCAAGTCCTCTGCCCAGTACTTTTCTGGTATTTCAAGTCCCTTCAAGTCCCTTATATATATATATATATATATATATATATATATATATATATATATATATATATATATATATATATATCAGCTTGTGCAACCTGTTCAAAGGTTGCTATACATCGCTGCAAAATATTAGGCTGGCACGTGACGAAGATCTAGACGTTTGATTGGACGATAATTTGTGAGGGTATATGATTGTGTTGAAGCTCCTCGACTGCTTTAATATATATATAGAATATCTTGAGTATCACAAAATTTTATGTGAAACTATTTTTAATGAAAGCAAATCTACATTATTTTTCCCTCTAATAAGGCTCTAATATTCCCCTGTACCATTCCTCGCTATAACATTCTCCTCTAATTTTCCCGTGTAATATCCCCCGCACCATGCACTCCTTATATCTTATGAAATCCTGTCAATCTCGCCATGTGAAAAATAAGTACGTTATTTTGAGGCCTCTCGGGGATATATAGAATAAATCACATATCCCCTCGTGGTCTCAAAATAACCTATAACCTATATATATATATATATATATATATATATATATATATATATATATATATATATATATCAGCTTGTGCAACCTGTTCAAAGGTTGCTATACATTGCTGCAAAATATTAGGCTGGCACGTGACGAAGATCTAGACGTTTGATTGGACGATACTTTGTGAGGGTATATGATTGTTGAAGCTCCTCGACTGCTTTAATATATATATAAAATATGTTGAGTATCACAAAATTTTATGTGAAACGATTTTTAATGAAAGCAAATCTACATTATTTTTCATGGTTTTCCACATTTTAGTAAACGACGTCGTTAAAATAGGGCTGACAAATTTCGAAAACCACACATTGTACAGCAAATTGGCTGGCAACTGATCAAATGACAATGTAGGAGTTACAAAAGGATACGTTTTGCTTTTCTACGTCAAAGGACTGTTTCTTCTTCCGCTGCAATGCTCTGGTTCTTCGACACGACGCATTCTGATGTTTGCTCGTCTTTCAAATCATTTTGAGAATATTTTCCAACAACGGCTGCGGCAAAGCTATCTCCCATCACGTTGATGGTTGTTTGTGCTCTGTCCCTGTAAATGGAGTGTTTAGTTCAGTTTATACATCATTAGTTAAAGAAAAATTTAAAAAGTTTAAATTGCCTAAATTGAATTTTGTTTCTATGTAGTAAATAAAACTTTGTAATATAACAAAATGTTTGCGGTCATACACCATGTAATAGATCAAACACGAGGAAGAGTGTTTCATCCGATACCCAGTCACCGAGAAGTGGTTGAAAAACGAGGCCTAGCTTCTGAAACAATTAAATCAGTATTTTATGTACTGTATAAACGAGCAGGAGTGTTTTTATCAGATATAAAGACACGAGGCGAAGCCGAGTGTTTTTATATCTGATAAAACACGAACTGCGAGTTTATTATACGGCTTCAAAAACGAACCACTTGGTAAGTTGATTCAAGCAGTAACAGCTTGTTGAAACAATGATGAACAATGTTGTTAATTCATCAATGTTGTTCACACATGATAACAACGTTGTTACAGCACTATTCAGGTCACAATGCTGTAACAACTTGTGAGATTCTTACGCGTGTAGTGGCCTTTCATCAATAGACAGCGAGTAGATCAGCCAATCAGCAGGCAGCATTTGTAATTTCGACTAATTAGTTTATACTAATTTACGCTAGGAGGGCATCAATACTGTAGTCATTTTTATAAAAAGACTTACAGAAGCCAATCCACAGCAAATATCGGACCAATTTTGTCTATTGGTAGCCCAACTGCTTCAAGTATGATAACCAAATTGCTGAGACCAGGGCTGGGAATACCAGCTGCACCAATTGAAACAAATGTGCAAATCAATCTGAAAATATAATCATTGGGTAAGACATAAATAATCGACACGTTTATTTAAAAAAGTAGGAAGCTATTTGTTAGCGACTATATAGGTTTTAATTTATTAGTATCCTTTTTAAGCATTGATTTAATTATTGGTTACAATGATATATACACAACAACAACGACAACTGCCATGTACTACCACCAAAACAACAACAACAACCACATCAACAAAAACAACAACAACCACCACATCAACAAAAATAACAACAACCACATCAACAAAAACAACAACGCAACCACATCAACAACAACAACCACATCAACAAAAATAACAACAACCACATCATCAACAACAACAACCACATCAACAAAAACAACAACACAACCACAACAACAACCACATCAACAAAAATAACAACTACATCAACAACAACAACAACAACAACAACAACAACAACAACAACAACAACAACAACAACAACAACAACAACAACAACAACAACAACAACAACAACAACAACAACAACAACAACAACAACAACAACAACAACCACATCAACAAAAACAGCAACCACATCAACAAAAACAGCAACAACCTCATCAACAAAATCAACAACCACATCAACAAAAACAACAACAACCTCATCAACAAAAACAACAACCACATCAACAAAAACAACAACAATCACGACGACGACGATAGTAACAATAGACAACAGTATTTTGTTTTTTTTAAGACAGTTTTCAGTTGTGGATCAAAGAAGTGATAAACTATTATCGTATAATATTACTATTAACACTAATAATACTATTAATAATATTATTATTATAAATAATATTGTAATAACCATCTTTATTCTCTAAAATTCTCAGATACATCTGAAATAGATATAAGTATAAATGTATATGTAATAATAATAATAATAATAATAATAATAATAATATATACCAATAAAGATATAGGGGAATAAATAAAAACAACATAATGGTCAAATATTTAGTAACAATCTATTTTTTTCGATGACTCGAGAACATCAAAGTTCTTAATTGCAGCATGCCATCAACTTACATGGTAAGAATTCTGTCACCGATCCCAAGATGCACATTTGGTTCAATTTGTTCAATGAATAGAACAGTGATTGCATAATAGATTGCCGCACCATCCATGTTACATGTGGCTCCAATTGGAAGAACAAAACGGGTGACGCGTTTATCGATGTGTGCTCTGGATTCACAACATTCAATGGTAGTGGGCAAGGTCGCAGCACTATAAAGGTTTGCATACGTTATGTATAGCAGGTAGGTAGATAGGTAGATATAAGTATAGGTAGGTAGGTAGGTAGGTATAGGTAGGTAGGTAGGTAGGTATAGGTAGGTAGGTATAGGTAGGTAGGTAGGTATAGGTAGGTAGGTAGGTATAGGTAGGTAGGTATAGGTAGGTAGGTATAGGTAGGTAGGTAGGTATAGGTAGGTAGGTATAGGTAGGTAGGTATAGGTAGGTAGGTATAGGTAGGTAGGTATAGGTAGGTAGGTATAGGTAGGTAGGTATAGGTAGGTAGGTATAGGTAGGTAGGTATAGGTAGGTAGGTATAGGTAGGTAGGTATAGGTAGGTAGGTATAGGTAGGTAGGTATAGGTAGGTAGGTATAGGTAGGTAGGTATAGGTAGGTAGGTATAGGTAGGTAGGTATAGGTAGGTACGTAGGTACGTAGGTACGTAGGTAGGTAGGTAGGTAGGTAGGTAGGTAGGTAGGTAGGTAGGTAGGTAGGTAGGTAGGTAGGTAGGTAGGTATAGGTAGGTAGGTAAGTAGGTAGGTAGGTAGGTAGGTTACACGCGTAAAAACGCACAAATTGTTCACGGTTGTTAACAGGCGTGAACAATGCTGTGCTGCAATGTTGTGCTGCACCCCGTAAACAAGTTGTAAACAAGTTGTTCACTTATAGTTCGAACAACTTGTTCACGGATAAATCAACAGTCATGAACAAGTTGTTCCAACAGCACATTTTTATAGTCAACAACGTTGTTCGCACATGATACAACAGATACAACATGTTGTAACAGCATGACGAAGTAACAAGGCTGAACAACAATGTTACAACAATTGTGAACATGACGTCCTTCGGTTGTTTCAACATGCGTGGACAACTGTTGTTTTTTCATGAAGCTGTAACAAACTGATGAAACAATGATGAACAACATTGTTAATTCATCAAGGTTGTTCACACATGATAACAACGTAGGTATATAGGTATATAGGTAAGTATATAGGTAGGTAGGTAGGTAGGTATATAGGTAGGTAGGTAGGTAGGTGAGGTAGGTAGGTAGGTAAGGTAAGTAGGTAGGTGAGGTAGGTAGGTAGGTGAGGGAGGTAGGTAGGTAGGTAGGTAGGTAGGTAGGTAGGTAGGTAGGTAGGTAGGTAGGTCAGGTACGTAGGTACGTACGTACGTACGTTGATTGTTTTATAAGTTATTATTCTTAGATTCGTTTGTCGGTTCGTTCGTTCATTCGTTTGTCCATCCGTTTATTATATTTCAGTCTGTAAGTTTTACTCATACCTTGATGAAGTTCCAAAAGCTGTAAGCAGTGCAGGAAGAATATTTTTAAAATGCTTTATAGGATTTCTTCGCATAAGAATAAGGTATAAACCGGGATAAAATGCAAGAGCTTGAATAAGGTGACCTAGCATGTTTGTTAACACAAACAGACCCATAGCTCGAAACAATAAACCGATGTCTTCTGTTTCGACAATGTTTCCCGCGACTACACTGCAAATCCCAACAGGGGATAGCCTAAAATTCAGAAAGCAGACAAGCCAGAAATCAGGGAAGCAATGAAGAAGAAAAAAAGGAATGGAGAAGAAAAGCAGTAAAGAAGCACAGAGGTCAAAGAAGAAGAAACAGAGTAGAAAGTAAGGAAGAAAAAAAAAGCAAAGAAGAAAGAAAAGGGGAAAAAAGGGGAAAAGGAAAATAAAAGAAAAAAAGATAAAGAAAAACCCGGCAAAGAGAGAATCGCAAAAGAAAAAAACGAAAACGAAGAAGCACAAACAAACGAACGAACGAACGAACGAACGAACGAACGAACGAACGAACGAACGAACGAACGAACGAACGAACGAACGAACGAACGAACGAACGAACGAACGAACGAACGAACGAACGAACGAACGAACGAACGAACGAACGAACGAACGAACGAACGAACGAACGAACGAACGAACGAACGAACGAACGAACGAACGAACGAACGAACGAACGAACGAACGAACGAACGAACGAACGAACGAACGAACGAACGAACGAACGAACGAACGAA